>CM035128.1:96275816-97475816 GCA_020205605.1 Panax ginseng | reverse complement strand
AACATAATAATAAAGAATGGAATAACAACCCTTATGAGTATTGAAAGAAAATAACTCTCTTCATGAATTCGAAAGAATAATACCCTTACCTTAGAAGAAACTGGATATTGGAATAGTGAGGTAGCAGACTTCTCTTCTTCTTTCTCTCTATAATTTCTATCTATAATAATTGCTCTAAAGCTTTAGTGAATTGGTGAGAAATGAAGGAAGAATGAGCTGAAATTTAAATAGGTACACTTAGAAGGGGTGAATAAGTGTAGGCACAAACTATGTCCAACTTTTGTTACTAATAAAAATTCCTCTGAATGCAGCAAGCTGGATTATAAAATCAAGATTTTGATTCAATCAATTTACTGGTATATAGAATGCAGGCAGCTGGATAGATATCAGAATATTAAGAGATAGAATGTAATCATACCAAAATTTTTACGTGGTTCAACTACTACCCTCTAGAATAGTAGCCTAGTCCACGTCCAATACCAACTAGTATTAGAGACTCACTTTTATTAAATTCTTCCAATTACAATACAAGTTCTAGCAATTTGAACACCTTTGTTCCCTGTGCACCTATGCACTCTTAAGCACCTATGCTTCCCTTAAACTTGATTGTAATGAGTTACCAATCCAAACAGGATTACATACAATAAAATATTGATTGAGATAAGGAAAATTAAAATACACAGTAGAGGTCTAATGATCAAGAAATATATCACTTACCAACTCAAGGCTCTAGTATGGAATGAAATGATATGCAAGAAGAATATTACCAGAATATGTTCTATATGTTCTTCCTAGCTGAAACTCTGTTCTTAATGCAATCAATATTGATCACGATGAAAAACAATTTTGTAACTTGTATGCGTCTAAGATACTGTATATGTTTTTCGTATTTGAATATGTTAAAGAGCTCAGTTTATATAGACCCCTCTAGAATATTTCCGTTGCAAAGATTTGCTGCTGAATATGCACGTTTTAAAAAAAACACTTTGCACAAATCTTGCAGTTCTATGTCAATCATGATATACTCAGCTCAATTTCTATCACCGAGATTCCATTTTCTGAGATATCACGCTATCATTAATTTAAGGCTAAATGATTTCCATTACATGGAATATATGCCTTATTGTTCCAATTTCTATAGTACCGAAAATCAACACTTTATATTACCATAACCATTTGCAGGCAGGTTTCCATTTTTCTTAACATACATTGGACTGTTAGAGACAACCAATAAGATTTCTCAAGTCATGAGATAGGATTATAGCACATGATTCCTGCATTGAACATATGGTAATTTATTCAATCAACTAGTTACCTTAATTAAGACCCTTGATTCATGACGCATAATTTGTGCAGCATGATTTATGAAGCATGATCTATGATGTCATGTTTTATGCTTACCATACAATATCTGCTGGCCGACGTCCATATATCTTACCATATATTGGACCGTTGGAGACATCCAATTAGATTCCTTGAATCGTGGGATAATATTATGATGCATAACTTATGGTAATTAATTTACCCCATATCTTTCTCTACCGTATATGTTTGTTCAACAAGATTTGATTCCTTATGTTGAGCAATTTTGGCCATGCATATTATGAGCTAGTTAATTAACATGTGATATCAAGTATGAATGCAAGTATAAATATGCAATGCGCATGTCCTAGAGCCTTATTTTGGAAAGTAATAAATGCTAAGATCTTACATATATTCCTAGGACTCAAATTTGCTTTTCTTTCTTCATAGACATCTTGACTTTGGACCTTCTTCCTTGATGTTCCTAAAATGTTATATAACATGATTAGTGAACAAATATGGTCATCATCAAAACATAGAGTGTGACATAAGTCAACATTCTCCCCCTTTTTGATGATGACAACAAACTAATTATGGCTCCCCCTAAAACCATGCATTTTAAGAGAGTTACAACTCCCCCTCAATTTATGCATACTATTGACTGCATATATGCAGTATTTGAGTAACCTTGCTCTTTCAAGTTGCAATTTATGAAAAGTTTAAAAGTTACCCTTCATTTTCTAGTTAGTCCACAACATGTTAAGCAAAGAATTATAGTAGACTATTAAACCATCATCCATTAACAAATTTAAACCATAGTCTTAAAAACACAAGTTATCATGCATGAAAATTTAAAAAATTGTCTTTGAAAGCAAGGAAAATAGGCAGGCATAATTTTTCTCCCCCGTTGGCATCTATCAAAAAGAGGAGTCCAGAAGGCCAAAAGGGGCAGGGTGTCTAATTATCCTCCTCCTCCTCCTCCTCCTCAAGATTAACGTGATTAGCTTCGTGGGCGGTGAAATAGGGACAATGAAGCCTGCGGTGTTTGATCTCTTCCAGGGACCTGGTGTTGGAAAATCTAAGAGGACTAGCAATGAAGGTAGGAGGTGGTAAAGGCAGGTCCAGAAAGTCGCTTTGATATTCGGCCATCCAATTGCATTGGGGCCATTCAGGTATGCGCGCTTGGACTTGGTCTGCTTGCAGCTCCTCACTAAGGTCATTCATGCGGCGCTCGGTAAATCGTCTAAGAGTCCTAATTTGATTGCTGATGAATTTAAGCTCAGTGTTTAATTGACAGGCATTGCGATTCATCTTCCTTTGCAGGGCTTCTACCATAGCCCGAGTGTGCAACTCAAATCCGGCTTGGAGGTCAATGAACTCATCCTCCACATTGCAAAAAATAGAATGCAGATCATTGTGATGAATGGGGAGTTTGCCTTTTTCAAGCACAGAGAGATGAAGTTGGATATCTTTAACATCAGCAGTGATTGAGGCTTGATTGTTTGCGATGGTATGGAGAAGATTTAGAATCTCAAGGAGGGAGGCAGTGAGGTAGGAGGTGTGGGATTTGGAGTTTTGGGTACCACCCTTATGAACTTACCTTTAAGCAGTGTGATATGAGTCCCCTTGAGATAGTTAGAATCGATGGAATCAGTTAATGTGATGGATCCTCATTGTCAAGAGGAATTTGGAAGTGAGTAAACAATTTGGTGAGGAAGTAGCTGTAGGGCATACACTTTTTAGAATGTTTGACATAGTGAACCATGTGTTTGAGCATCATGAGTGAAAAGTTGAATGGTTGGCCTGTCATTATTAAGGCCACCAAGACCAAATCCTGGTACGTGAAATCAGCTCCACCACCGAGACGAGGGAGGAGATTGTACCGTAACAATTTGTGAAGTACTATTGCAAGAAGAGATACTTCAGTGGTTTTAGGGACGGTGATGGTGGACACTGTTGGATCATCCATGATAATGTGAAGCTGGACAAGAGGAGACAAAGGGGTAGAAATAGGTCCTTTAAGAGTGAAGGGACAGTCGTCGGTGTATGGAATTGACAGTATACTCCCTAAATCTATAGCAGTAAAGAACAAAGATTTACCTTTAACAAACGAGGTGTAGCAATCACCATTATTTTCAAGGTTGGTATAAAACTGCTGGACTAATTTTGGGTAAGCTACCGAGGGGGGTGCACTTAAAAAGGATAGACCACATGACTCAAAGAGATGTTGAAGCGGAGCGTGTTGGTAGTAAAACATATCAACAGATTTTTCATAGACGAAGGACTTTTGACAGATAGAAGACTTAAACCGAAGCTCAAAATTATGGCCTTTAAAAAAATCTTCAGGAACATCATGCAAGGAAATGGAGAGAGGAGTTACCGTTATCGGAGGTGAGCCAGGTGAAGAGTCTTTGATCTTACGTCGTTTATGACCAGTCGATGTCCCGATTGGTGGAGGAGAGGGTAGGCTCGCTTCTAATTCAGTAGGGGATGATCCGTCGGAGATGATAGTGACAGAGGATTGTTTTTGTTTCAGTTTCCGAGTGGCCGGTGGTTGAGACGGTGGAGAGG
The DNA here is from genome assembly GCA_020205605.1 of Panax ginseng. Taxonomy (NCBI): domain Eukaryota; kingdom Viridiplantae; phylum Streptophyta; class Magnoliopsida; order Apiales; family Araliaceae; genus Panax; species Panax ginseng. Next base: position 97,471,943 of record CM035128.1, on the reverse strand, counting down.
GAGGTGAGACCTCGTCTTCTGATTCATCACGAAGCTGTTTGCCACGCCTAGTTCTCATTATTGTGGAGAAGAGGGTGAGATATACAGAGACTGGAGAGTCAAAGACAAAGAATAAGAGTAAAGTAGCTTATATTTTTATTTATGAAACACATTATCGAGATATGGGAAGTGGTTAAGTCATTTTCGGGAAGGAAAATTTGATTAGATTTTAATGTACGTAATTATGGTCTGAAGATATGCCGGTGATTTGACTATCTAATATCTTTTAAAACATGCGGTTCATATCTGTATTAGACACATCTCGAGTTCTCTCCTTAGAGTACTGAAGCGTTCTTCCCCTAGAGGTTTTGAAAATATGTCCGCTAGTTGATGCTCAGTGGGAATGAATATTAATCTTATTAGTCCTTTGGACACATTATCTCTAAGAAAGTGGTGTCGGACTTCAATATGTTTTGTGCGAGAGTGTAGAACTAGATTTTTAGAGATGTTGATGGTGCTTGTATTATCACAGTATATAGGCACATTGTTACACATAATATCGAAATCGTACAGTGTTTGACGTATCCACAAGATTTGAGAGCAGCAACTTCCTGCTGCTAAATATTCTCCCTCAGTAGTGGCTAGGGCAACTGCAGTTTGTTTCTTACTATGCCATGAGACGAGACTTTGTCCCAAAAATGTACAAGCACCACTTGTGTTTTTTCTATCTATTTGAAAACTTGCATCGTCGACATCTGAATAACCCATTAGGTCAAAATTGTCACACATTGGGTAAAATAGTCCTAAATTTGTAGTACCACTCAAATATTTAAAAATTCTTTTAACAGCCTGTAAGCGGGATTCTTTTGGTTTAGCCTGAAAACGAGCACATAGACATACACTATACATTATATCAGGTCTAGAAGCAGTTAGATATAGTAAGGATCCAATCATACCTCAATATTTTGTTACTTTTACATCTATACCTTTCTCATCTGCTGTGAGTTTTATTGATGTACTCATTGGTGTGGTTTTTGAGTTTGAGTTGTCAAAGTCAAACCTCTTGAGTAGCTCTTTTGTATACTTGGTTTGATGAATGAAAATGCCTTCATGATTTTGTTTGATTTGAATGCCCAGAAAGTAATTGAGTTCCCCCATCAAGCGCATGTCAAATTCCTTGTGCATGCATTTAGAAAACCACTCACAAAGAGAATTTTTAGTAGCACCAAATATTATATTGTCAACATATATTTGTACAATAATAATATCTTTATTTTGACATTTAATAAATAATATAGAGTCGATTTTACCTCGTATGAACCAATTTGATAGGATGACTTACTTAATCTCTCATACCAAGCCCTTGGGGCTTATTTGAGTCCATAAAGTGCCTTTTTAGCTTGTATACGTGTTGAGGGAACTTGTCATGCTCGAATCCAGGAGGCTGTTTTACATAGACTTCTTCATTTATGTAACCATTGAGAAAGGCACTTTTGATGTCCATTTGGTGTAGTTTGAACTTTCTGAAACAAGCAAATGCTAGTAATAAACGAATGGATTCCAAACAAGCTACTGGGGCAAATGTTTCTTCATAGTCTATTCCTTCTTGCTGGTTGTACCCTTGAGCTACTAGTCTAGCTTTGTTTCTTGTAATTGTTTCGTACTCGTCAAGCTTGTTTTTGAATACCCATTTAGTCCCAATAATGGATACATCTTTTGGGGGAGGTACCAACTCCCAAACTCGACATCTTTCAAATTGTTGTAGTTCCTCCTGCATAGCTAGAAGCCAATTTTTATCAAGTATGACTTCTTTGGTGTTCTTTGGTTTAATTTGGGATATGAACGCTGAGAAAGCACACATATTTTGTGCTTTTATTCTTGTAATAACTGTGTCATTTATGTTTCCAATGATGTTCTCAGGGGGGTGGTTTTTGATGTATCTTGCTAATTTTGGAAGTTAAATATCATGTATAGCTTCTTCAGTAGTTTCTCAATTTTGGTCTTGTTGTTCGTCCATTTCAATTTGCTGGATATGTTCCTAATTTTTGTTTTCAGCTTGCTGGATAGAGCTTGGTCCTGCTGCTCTTCTGATCCATCCTACTGGATTGGTTCGATGATCTTACTGTTTTGCTTTATCTAGTAGGCTAGATTTGCAGCAGTCTCTAAATTTCCTACATCTTCTTCTCTTTCTTTTGGAATATCATGGTTAGATTCATTAAATTTGACATGAATAGATTCTTTGATACACATCTTTTTTAAATTATAAATGTGATATGCGCTGCTGTTTTGTGAGTAGCCAATGAATATTCCTTCATATGATCTAGCATCAAACTTGCCCAGATTTCCATTAGTGTTAAGAATAAAACATTTAGATCCAAACACTTTAAAATAGCTTATATTAGGAAGACGATTATTTAACAATTCATATGGTGTTCTCAAGATGATTGGACGAATCAACACTCTATTTAGCACATAACATGCTGTGTTTACAGCTTTGGCCCAAAATTTCTTAGGGAGTTTACTTTCTTGAATTAGAGTTCTAGCTGTTTCTTATAATGTTCGATTTTTCCTTTCTACCACTCCATTTTGTTGTGGAGTTCTAGGTGCTAAAAATTCATGAGTGATTCCTTTTTGATTACAGTATATAATAAAATCCTTTTGAAATTCATTACCATGATCACTTCTGATTTTTATAAGATTAAGACTATATTTAGTCTCCAAATTTTTAATTAGTTTTTCAAATTCTTTAAATGCTTCGTCTTTTGTTCTAAGAAAAAGTACCCATGTATATCTAGAAAAATCATCGACTATCACAAAAGCATAGAATTTACCATTTAGACTAGCATGCCTTTCAAGACCAAATAAATCGAGATGGAGCAGTTGTAAGGGAGAAGAGGTTGATACCATGTTTTTGGCTGTGAATGATGTTCTTACTTGTTTTCCAAGTTGACAAGGTTCGCATATACCTTTCTTCTCAAAATTCACTTTGGGTAATCCTCTTACTAAGTTCTTTGATGACAATTTTTTGGTGAGGTCCGTATGAACATGTCCCATCCTTCTATGCCATAGATTTGCTTCATCTTGAATGGTTGCATGACATAATTCTTCCTCCTGTTGCTCAAAATCAAGAGTATATATATTCCCCTCTCTTCGGGAAACTAAAGCAGTATTGTTAGTACCATGTGAAATTGTACACTTATCTTTCTCAAAATTTACTTAATGTCCATTATCCATTAATTGACTAACATTGATAAGATTGAACTCTAGACCGTTAACAAGATGAACATTATTAATGTTAACCTTACCATTACCGATTTTACCTTTCCCGATTATTTTGCATGACCGATTATCGCCGAATGTGACAGTTCCCTGTTTCTGTTTGACATTTAATTCCACGAACATAGATTTGTCATCCGTCATGTGGCGTGAATGTGACGAATGAAAATTTTGTAATTAATTTTAATATTTATTGAATTAAATAAATATTTTTCGATGATTTAATTATTAGATTAAATAATTAATTGACGCAATTGTGGTAGATTAATTTAATTATATGTGTTACATTTATTAAATTAATGTAGAGAGTTTTTATTATCAAAGTATGTGATTATGTGAGCTTATTGTATTAAAAGAAATATTTAATAAGCATATTGGTATTTTAATTAATTTAATTATTAATTAGAGAATTAATAATTTGACATTATTTATTAATGAGAAAATTATTTATGTGACTATGTGAATTTATGAGAAATTATTATATTTTATTTAAAATATATTAAATAAAATATTGGATTTATTTTATAAGGAGTGTGACATTTTCAAACTATATGATAAAACTTTATTAAATTAAATGACTTTGAATCAATTAAGGGTTGTCAAACAAGGCCCTAGTAGTGGTTGGATGCAGTTACCCATGTTTGGGTTAACTGACCATTACGCGCATCAGTTCTCTTCTCCCTCTGTTATATTACGTCTTCTTTTATTATTATTATTATTCTAAGTATGGAAAAGCAGAGAGGCAGAGAGAGTTTGAGAACTTTGAGAGAGATTGCGAATACTGTGATTAAAGGTGAAGAAGTGTGAGAAATTGGGAATTGTTGTCACCCTGTGTAATCTAAGTAGAGTATTCAAGGGTAATCCCTTCTTCCCAAATTTTAAAGTTACGTCATTTAGTTTTTATAAAAATGGCTTTCATATATTTTGTAAAATCTCTGTAATTCAAAAAGGGTTTGATTATGGGTTTATATATGGGTTAAGATATATCAAATCGTATTTGATTATATATAAAATAAATTAAATATTTTAATTGAGATATTTATGGAATAAAATAAATATTCGATGAAAATTATTATTAAAATATTTATAAAATAAATTAAATATTTTAATTGAGATATTATGGAATACAATAAATATTTGATGAAAATTATTATTAAAATATTTATAAAATAAATTAAATATTTTAATTGAGATATTTATGGAATAAAATAAATATTCGATGAAAATTATTATTAAAATATTTATAAAATAAAGTAAATATTTTAATTGAGATGTTTATGGAATAAAATAAATATTCGATGGAAATTATTACGAAATAATTTATTCAAGTGTAATAATAGTAAGAGAATGAAAATATGCTAATTTAATTAAGTAATTAAATTAGAAGGGTAATGATTTGTTAAATAAAGTAGAGTTTATATTAAATAATTAAGTAAAATGTAACTAATGAATGTCGTGAATACATATGGTATGTGTGTAGGATTTGTGGTGAACGGAAGTAGTAATCTTTTAGCCTCACGATTTGAGGCAAGTTTCCTAACCCTACTTGTCATTATTGTTCAAGTTTATTATTTACCTCGAGTAAATTATCATTACTATTATTCAAGTTCAAATGTTATATTAAAGATTGATTATCTTTTCAAAGCATGATTCAGTTATACAATAATTGTTCTATTGTATACTTCCTGAGATTATTATTCAATTTGAATATCATTATTATTGAACCTTATTAGACTAATGAACCCTTATTGATTCGACTAGTCCATAGTTGATGAGCGTTCTAAATTTCAGAACCCTTGATGAATTATCCAAACCAAACTTCCTTTGGTGCGGACTCGAATGTCAAATTGAGATGAACAACCCTGCAAAGGGATTTACTTATGCGTTAGCGTTAAGATATTGTGCACAGTATGGTACTAAGGGCTGATCCCCCTAAGTACGGGTAGAAAGGTACATAGTCTTATGACTGTTAAAGGTTTCAAGTATAACCCTTGATAACCTAGGACATAGTTCAAGGTCTCATGACCCTCAGAAATCTTTTGATTCTTGTTATTCATTCTTGATTCAAAAGTTGAGCTTTTATTCAGATGTCTTTGATTCACTCGCATGTTATTATACTGTTATTTCATTGTTATACTTGTGGGCATTTGTGCTCACTCTTTCATAATAATAACATTGCAGTTAAGAACGAAAGAACCGACGGACCTTCTACTAGTAAAGGCAAGGGCAAGGTTAACAAGTGATGAAGACTTTTTGTTTTATATGATGATGTATTTGTTTAAGACTTAAGTTAATGATGTTGTTTAAGACTTAATTGTTTATGATTCCAAGATGGATGTTTAAGGTTAGAGTAACTTTGGGATTGTATTTATTATGTAGTTGATGTAACCCCATAAGGGGAGATTTATTATTATTTCTATCTATTGCATGGTTTGCATTTATTATGGGTATATAGATAGATGATATTTGTACAGTGAACACCAAATCACGTGGAATTGAAATACCCAGATTTGGGGGTGTCACAAGTTGGTATCAAAGTTGTAGGTTATGAACCTTAGGTGGGGGAACAACCTTAGGTAGTAGCCTTATAGAAAGAAGATAGTGATGGAAAACTCTTATCGAGTTATAAGAAATGAATTTATGTAATTCATTGAAGATAATAAAAGACCTTATGTGTTTATGTGTTAAAGTATGCATTAGATGATACGACTTAGTAACTAAAACTTAAAATTTTGTTGTCGGGGATGTCGAATGTTGGAGAAGCTAGTCAAGTGGGAGGAAGAACCCCGTGTACCTATAAATGCACCGACAGAGGAGGAGCCCCGAGACATTCATGTCGTTAGGGAGCAAATGATGCAGAGGGAGTCATCTCCATTGAGCACCGTTGTTGGTCGGAGCATGAGCCCGAGACCCGATCCTGAGGAGGATCCCGAGGAGGAATTTGTTGAGGAAGAGGAAGAGGAAGAAGAGGAGTTACCACGGTACACACCGTTGATCTTTGAGATGTATGACACGTTATAATGACCGTAACGTGGAGTTACGAGACGAGGTCCGAGATTTGACCGAAAGCGGCGGTTATTGAAATATTACTCTAGAGCGAAGGAGAGGGAGATTTCGACTCTTCACTCTCGACTGACAAATGTAGAATGTGATTTGGTACATGAGAAGGGTCAAACTGAAGATAAAACCCAAGAGATAGAGAAACTGAAGAAGGAACTGAAGGAAACATCCGAAAGGCTGAACATAGCAGAGGAAGCCTGGGTAAGAGAATTGCGTCGAGCTGATCGTGCAGAGGATGATAGTCGTGCAAAGAAAACGAAGATTGGGGAAACATACTCTACACTTAATCATGCAATGGATGAGGCCCAAGATCGAGTTTTGAGATACCCCATCCAGTTCGAAGGACTTCCATCGTATATGTTGGATCGCAGGACGATGTCTCGTATCATGGATGAGGAGCGTGGCAAGGCTATTCAGCACCTTGACAAACAGTGATAGAATTTGTTTAGTTATGTGAAAGACTTCATTAGTTTTTATATGTAAATTCTGACGTGTTTATGAACGAAAGAATATTTGAATGTTTTAAATGCTGTGGATTCTTTATTCCAGGATAGTTGATGTAAATAGCAGTTATGCTATCGTTTAATGTTAAAACTTTGATTGAAATGCAAATATATCAAGTTGTTTGAGATGATGTGTTAAGTGATATGTTAAATTGTTGAGTAATACCTTAACTATTTAGAGAAATAAATAAAGTTCTAATAAAGTGTTTATTTAACAGAAAAATGCCGCCAAGGAGAAGACAACAACGTCAACCGGCTCAGGAAGAGTCAACTAATAATAACAATTATGCCAACAATAATCCCGTGCAACAGTTGGTGAACTTACTGACTGGAGCCATGAATAACCAACCTCAAGCTCCACCAAACACAACGTTTAAGGACTTCAAGGAGGTGGGACCGCCAGAGTTCAAAGGTTCCATGAACCCAATCGAGGCTCAAACGTGGGTTATGGAAATGGAGAAGGTTTTCGACGTTGCTAGGGTTAGAAGAAGACCGTAAGACCGCTTTTGCAACGCTTTATGTTTGAAGTCCGAGGCTAGCTCTTGGTGGCAAGCAAACAAAGTGCGAGGAGGTAAAGGTGTAATTACGTGGGAGAGATTTAAAGAGATGTTTTTGAAATGTATTTCCCAACTAGTTCACAGAACCAGATGGAGGTTAAATTTCTAGAGTTGAAGCAGGGAAATATGAGCGTGCCTGACTATGCGGCTAAATTCAACGAGTTGGCAAGGTTCGCCCCGTATCAAGTTCACACGGATGAGAGGAAGGCGAGACGATTTGAACAAGGACTAAAGCCTTGGGTGTACAAAGAAGGTATCAATGTTTCAAATAAACACGTTTCTTTGAGTCTTTGAAAAAGGCCATCCTCATTTGAAGGAGGAAGCGATCACGGTGACCAAGTACAATCAAGATCAAAAGAAGAAGAAGAGTGAAGGTGAAGGAAATAACATGGTCAATGGAAGTGGCACAGGAGGTGGAAATTTCAATCAGAAGAAAAAGTGGAACGACAACTCATCATCGGGGAATCAAAGAAGGTAGTCGGAAGAAAAGAATCAAGCATGCCCGACTTGCGGGAAAGCCCATCTGGGAGTTTGTATGAAAGGAAAAAGAGTGTGCTACAATTGTGTACAGGAAGGCCACATAGCACCAAAATGTCCAAACCCAAAGAAGGGTGCTTGTTTTACTTGTGGTTCGAAGGACCATCTAGCAAGAGATTGTCCCAAGAAAGGATCGGGAGGGTCAGGATCAGGAGGAAACCGGGGAAATAACAGTGGAAATGCCTTAACCATCACCGGACCAACCGCAACAAACCGACCGACCGCCCGGACTTTCAATATGACGGTGCAAGATGCAATCCAGTCTCGTGATTTGGTGTTAGGTATCATTCCGATCAATGAAATTAATGCTTATGTTTTATTTGATTCGGGTGCTACTTGTTCCTTTATATCCGAAGACTTTGCTAATAGTTTATATTTGCTTATGGATGAGTTAGAATATCCCATGAATATAGAAATTGCGAATAGGGAGATAATTCTTGTTAAGTACGTGTTTAAGAACTGTAGAGTGGATATTAAGGGTAATATCATGAACGTAGATCTTATCCCTATTCGACTTGGGGAATTTGACGTTATTTTGGGAATGGACTGGTTATTCAATTACGGGGCTGTAATTGATTGCCAAAAGAAGCGTATTAACCTTATGACTCCATCAAAGGTTGTGTTTTATGGTAGCAAGTCGCCTAGACAAGCGAGTTGTCTGACGATGATGCAGGCCAGGAAGTTGTTAAGACAAGGTTGTGTAGGATACTTAGCTTACATAGTCGACAGTCGAAAAGAGAATTCGAAGGTAGAAGAAATACCGATTGTGAGGGACTTCGTCAACGTATTTCCAGACGATTTACCAGGACTTCCACTAGATAGAGAGGTAGATTTTGTAATCGATTTAGCACCCGGAACTGCTCCAATATCGAAGGCACCATACCAAATGGCACCAGTAGAGATGAAGGAATTAATGGTACAACTACAAGAATTATTGGACAAGAAGTACATTCAACCGAGCGTATCGCCGTGGGGAGCGCCGGTGTTGTTTGTGAAAAAGAAGGATGGATCGATGCGACTCTGCATTGACTACAGAGAACTGAATAAGGTCACGATTAAGAATAGATATCCATTACCGAGGATCGACGACCTGTTTGATCAATTGAAGGGAGCGAGATACTTTTCCAAGATAGACTTGAGAAGCGGTTATCATCAATTGAAGGTGAGGCCGGAGGATGTACCAAAGACTGCGTTCAGAACACGATACGGTCACTACGAATTTTTAGTAATGTCGTTTGGTCTTATGAATGCTCCTGCAGCATTTATGAGACTAATGAATGGTGTGTTCAAGCCATTTTTGGACAAGTTCGTAGTGGTATTTATAGATGACATTTTGGTCTATTCGAAAACCAAAGAAGAACACGAAGAGCATTTGAGATTAACGTTGAAAGTATTGAGAAGGGAAAAGTTGTATGCCAAGTTTTCAAAATGCGAATTTTTGATTGAACGAGTGCAATTTCCTGGGCACGTGATCGATAGAAACTAAATTTTGGTAGATCCATCCAAAGTCGAAGCCATGATTAACTGGGATCAGCCGAGGACGCCGTCGGAAGTACGAAGTTTTCTTGGATTGGCAGGATATTATAGAAGGTTCATACAAGACTTTTCCAAGATCGCAACTCCGTTAACGAATTTAACTCGAAAAGCTGTGAAATTTGTTTGGACGGATAAGTGTGAGGAAAGTTTTCAAGAATTGAAGAAGAGGTTGAGTACGGCCCCTGTGTTATCTCTTCCGGATGATACAGGAAATTTTGTTGTTTATAGTGATGCATCGCATAAAGGACTTGGTTGTGTGCTGATGCAAAACGACAAAGTCATTGCGTATGCATCACGACAATTGAAGGATTATGAGAAGGGATATCCGACCCATGACTTGGAGTTAGCTGCAGTTGTTTTTGCTTTGAAAAGTTGGAGGCACTATCTCTACGGGGAGAAGTGTGAAATATATACGGACCATAAGAGTCTGAAATATATTTTCACGGAGAAGGACTTGAATATGCATCAAAGAAGGTGGTTGGAGTTAATTAAGGACTACGACTGTGAGATTTTATACCATCTGGGTAAGGCGAATGTCGTTGCCGATGCCTTAAGTAGAAAGGGTCGGGAGAAGTTGATGATATTTACTGCTCAGGACGAGCTATTTGCAGAAATGGAGAAACTTGAATTGGAAGTGAAGTATCCTATGGAGATTGATGAGAAAATATTTCAGATGCAATCTGGTATAACCCAACTGGATAAAGTTAAGGAGGCTCAGCTTCAGGACGAAGAATGTAAAAATGTGACAAAGAAGATATCTGAAGGAACCGAACCAAGATTTAAGATGGATAAGGAAGGAATACTGAGATTTGATAATAGAATTTGGGTACCGCCAGTTCAAGAGATTAAGGAAGATATTTTAAGCGAGGCTCATAGTTCACGATATTCGATTCACCCTGGTAGTACCAAGATGTACCAAGATCTTAAACAACATTTCTGGTGGCCGAATTTGAAGCGTGATGTTGCAGAATGTGTTGCCAAGTGTCTGACCTGTCAGAAAGTGAAAGCGGAACATCAGAGACCGAGTGGATTGTTACAACCGTTAGAGATTCCATAGTGGAAATGGGAACATATTACAATGGACTTCGTGTTTGGCCTTCTGACGACTCAAAAAGGCTACGACGCAGTATGGGTTATCGTTGACCGATTGATGAAATCTGCACACTTCCTTTCGATCAAAATAAGATTCAACTTAGATCAGTTGGCGAGGCTATACATAAAAGAGATTGTTTCGAGGCACGGAGTTCCGGTATCAATTTTTTCATATAGGGATCCGCGCTTCACATCAAATTTCTGGAAACGTTTTCAGGAATGTATGGGTACACAATTGCGAATGAGTACAGCTTACCACCCTCAAACAGACGGACAGAGTGAGAGAACGATTCAGACATTAGAAGATATGCTAAGAGCCTGTGTGATGGACTTTAAAGGAAATTGGGATGATCACGTACCATTAGTAGAGTTCAGCTACAACAACAATGCAAAACTCCGCTTTACTAGGATGAAGTTGGTGAAAGACAATTGCTAGGGCGAAATTGAGTGCAATGAGGAGACGCAAATAGTCAAAGTGATCCGAGCACGATTGTGGTAGCGGCTCAAGATCGATAGAAGAAATACGCTGATCCACATCGTAAAAATATCGAGTTTAAATCAGGTAGTTATGTTTTCTTGAAGGTCTCTCCCTGGAAGGGGAAGATCAGGTTCGGAAAGAAAGGGAAATTGAGCCCAAGATTCATTGGACCCTTTGAAATCGAGAAGAATTGAAGAAGTTAAATGAGGTAGCCTTACCTCCAAAGACTTCGAAAAATGTCCATAACGTCTTCCATGTTTCTGTATTACGACCCTACAAGGCCGATTACAAGCATGTAATTGAATATGAACCCCTATATTTTGAGAAAGACTTATCTTACGAAGAAATTCCTGTCCAAATTGTCGACCGAAAAGAACAAGTTCTCAGAAATAAAGTTATACCTTCTGTTAAGGTAATTTGGAGGAACCACAACGCTGACGAAGCTACGTGGGAATTCGAAGAAAATATGATAAAGAATTACCCTCATTTATTTACTTAATTATGTGTAACCGATTTTGGGGACAGAATCTTTGTAAGGGGGGGAGAATGTAACGGGTTGAATTTATTGAGTCTTGATTCTGGGGACAAAATCCTTTTAAGGGGGGAAAGATGTGACGAACGAGATTTTTGTAATTAATTTTAATATTTATTGAATTAAATAAATATTTTTCGATGATTTAATTATTAGATTAAATAATTAATTGACGCAATTGTGGTAGATTAGTTTAATTATGTGTTACATTTATTAAATTAATGTAGAGAGTTTTTATTATCAAAGTATATGATTATGTGAGCTTATTGTATTAAAAGAAATATTTAATAAGCATATTGGTATTTTAATTAATTTAATTATTAATTAGAGAATTAATAATTTGACATTATTTATTAATGAGAAAATTATTTATGTGACTATGTGAATTTATGAGAAATTATTATATTTTATTTAAAATATATTAAATTAAATATTGGATTTATTTTATAAGGAGTGTGACATTTTCAAACTATATGATAAAGCTTTATTAAATTAAATGACTTTGAATCAATTAAGGGTTGCCAAACAAGGCCCTAGTAGTGGTTGGATGCAGTTACCCATGTTTGGGTTAACTGACCATTACGCGCATCAGTTCTCTTCTCCCTCTGTTATATTACGTCTTCTTTTATTATTATTATTCTAAGTCTGGAAAAGCGAGAGGGAGAGAGTTTGAGAACTTTGAGAGAGATTGCGAATACTGTGATTAAAGGTGAAGAAGTGTGAGAAATTGGGAATTGTTGTCACCTGTGTAATCTAAGTAGAGTATTCAAGGGTAATCCCTTCTTCCCAAATTTTAAAGTTACGTCATTTAGTTTTTATAAAAATGGCTTTCATATATTTTGTAAAATCTCTGTAATTGAAAAAGGGTTTGATTATGAGTTTATATATGGGTTAAGATATATCAAATCGTATTTGATTATATATATATATTATGTGAATTATCATGTCATCAGTTTCATAATACTATGAATTGCTATTTCAAAATTTTACGAGTTTGGGTTTTGGCCATATGGCCTTATACGTGATATTTCATGTATTGAACGTATATTATCCCTAAATTTTACATTCAGTATGTTGTTATGCATGTTGATACTGAAGAGACCAAAGTTAAAATAAACGGATTCTTGTTTATAACTTGAATCCAGTAGTGACAATTTTCATTTTTTTTATTTTCAAAACCTTGAAGAACATCAAGAATAATGGAAGTAAATGTGTTGATTTTGCAAATTATGTGTTGTAACTTGTTAAAAATCATGCTAGATGGGTTAAGTAATGATTATATATGTATTACAATGATTGGGTAAGTCTAAATTAGGTAAAAAATAACTAATTGAAAGTTATGGCCATATTCATGTATAATTTTTACGTGTGATTGATTTTTGGCCTAATTTGGCCTTGTTATGTTCATGTTAATCGCAGAATCATGAACTCGAGAAAATGAGCACAGGTAACTTGCTTAGACCAGGCGTTACTAAACTACATTACCCTTTACCAAGACTATTGAAAAAAAAAAAAATAAAAATAAATAAAAAATAAATAAAAAAATATAAATATAAAATATAAAATAAAATAAATATTCGATGAAAATTATTATTAAAATATTTATAAAATAAATTAAATATTTTAATTGAGATATTATGGAATAAAATAAATATTTGATGAAAATTATTATTAAAATATTTATAAAATAAATTAAATATTTTAATTGAGATATTTATGGAATAAAATAAATATTCGATGAAAATTATTATTAAAATATTTATAAAATAAATTAAATATTTTAATTGAGATATTATGGAATACAATAAATATTTGATGAAAATTATTATTAAAATATTTATAAAATAAATTAAATATTTTAATTGAGATATTTATGGAATAAAATAAATATTCGATGAAAATTATTATTAAAATATTTATAAAATAAAGTAAATATTTTAATTGAGATGTTTATGGAATAAAATAAATATTCGATGGAAATTATTACGAAATAATTTATTCAAGTGTAATAATAGTAAGAGAATGAAAATATGCTAATTTAATTAAGTAATTAAATTAGAAGGGTAATGATTTGTTAAATAAAGTAGAGTTTATATTAAATAATTAAGTGAAAATGTAACTAATGAATGTCGTGAATACATATGGTATGTGTGTAGGATTTGTGGTGAACGGAAGTAGTAATCTTTTAGCCTACGCACGAGGCAAGTTTCCTAACCCTACTTGTCATTATTGTTCAAGTTTATTATTTACCTCGAGTAAATTATCATTACTATTATTCAAGTTCAAATGTTATATTAAAGATTGATTATCTTTTCAAAGCATGATTCAGTTATACAATAATTGTTCTATTGTATACTTCCTGAGATTATTATTCAATTTGAATATCATTATTATTGAACCTTATTAGACTAATGAACCCTTATTGATTCGACTAGTCCATAGTTGATGAAGCGTTCTAAATTTCGAACCCTTGATGAATTATCCAAACCAAACTTCCTTTGGTGCGGACTCGAATGTCAAATTGAGATGAACAACCCTGAAAGGGATTTACTTATCGCGTTAAGCGTTAAGATATTGTGTATAGTATGGTACTAAGTATCGATCCCCCTAAGTGCGAGTAGAAAGATCCATAGTCTTATGATCATTAAAGGTTTCAAGTATAACCCTTGATAACCTAGGACATAGTTCAGGTCTTATGACCCTCGTAAATCTTTTGATTCTTGTTATTCATTCTTGATTCAAAAGTTGAGCTTTTATTCAGATGTCTTTGATTCACTCGCATGTTATTATACTGTTATTTCATTGTTATACTTATGGGCATTTGTGCTCACTCTTGTGTAATAATAACATTGCAGTTAAGAACGAAAGAACCGACGGACCTTCTACTAGTAAAGGCAAGGGCAATGTTAACAAGTGATGAAGACTTGTTGTTTAATATGATGATGTATTTGTTTAAGACTTAAGTTAATGATGTTGTTTAAGACTTAATTGTTTATGATTTCGCACAGATGTTTAAGGTTAGAGTAACCTGGGATTGTATTTATTATGTAGTTGATGTAACCCCATAAGGGGAGATTTATTATTATTTCTATCTATTGCATGGTTTTCATTTATTATGGGTATATAGATAGATGATATTTGTACAGTGAACACCAAATCCCGTGGAATTGAAGTACCCGGATTTGGGGGTGTCACAGTGAACATCCGCTGTCAAGAATCCACTTTTGAGAGGATACTTTGGCTTTGAAACATACTTGTATGAGAGAGATAAAATTTATCTTTTTGGTAACCATATCTTTTTGGGTCCACTTGTGTTAGTTGAAATCAAATGACTTTTCTTTACCTATACGACTTTACTTCGATTGTTATTTTTCTTTCTTGAGAAGTTTATTTCTAGATGTCCCTTAATGCTACAATTTTTGCAAGTAGTAAAAGGTGTGCAATAATTTAATTTAAATGATGATTTAGATTTGAGCATTTCAATTTCCTTTCTATGTGTTGGGTTATATCCTATGTCTTGTTTATCATAACTGGGTCTTTATTTTCCTAGCATGACATTTAGATTTTCTTCCCCATGTACAAATCTAGCTAAAGAGGTTTTTCATGATTCTATTTCCTTTTGCAGTTCATTAGTTGGAGGAGTTTTATTAATCGATTCATCACCAAATGCATCAATGCACACATCTCTCATCTTTATCTCATGTGTTAATTTTTCAACTTCATTATTTAGTTGTTTTACCTTGTTGAACAGTATTTTATTGTAATTATCTAAATAATCATTTTTCGTTGCTAATGTTTTTTCCTCATTTGTGTGTGTTACTCTTTCTAACTCTTTCTTTTCATCTATTAGTGCTTCCACTTAGCCCATTAGCCTGTTTACTAGATCTTTTAAGTACATATTTTTTTCTTTTAATTTTTTATTTTCCTGTTTTAAAATAGCATCAGAAAGAGGTACCTCACTGGATTCACCTTCAAGTCCCATGAAGCATATTTGAGCCAGTTCATCATTTGCATCTATTTCCACTTTTGATTCTTCATCATCACTCCATGTTAGAAATGCTTTATGTTTTTTGAATTCCTTATTTCCTTGCTTTCCCTTGTTCTTGAGCTGGAAGCAGTCCTTTTTAAAGTGACCTGGTTGTCCACACTCGAAGTAGGTTTCTTCGGTTTGCTTGGCTTTGTGTTTGTTGGAGTATAATGTATTTTTTCTTTGATTCTTTCTTTGAAGTAGTCCCTTAAGTCTCCTTGACATCATGGCTATTTCATCATCCGAGTTGTTTTCAAGTTCTTCTTCAATTCTTGCATTTAGAGCTAGTACTTTCTTTCGAGGAATTTCTTCCTCGTCATCATATCTTTTCAATTGATGTTCATACTCTTCTAGTTCACCAAAGAGATTTAATGTATCCATAGAAGAGATATTTACAGAATCTTGAAGAGTAGTAATTTTGGATGCAAACCTTTTGGGCATAGCCTGAAGTAGCTTACGATTGATTTTGCTTTGTGGTATTGACTTGTCGAGCACCTTTAAGGAATTTATAAGTACCAGAAACAGTGCTTGAGCCATTTTGATTGTTTCATCTCTTTCCAGTTTGAACATTTCGTAGTCATGCATGAGCATACTTAGCTTAACTTCTCTTACTTTGGAAGTTCCTTCGTGAGTTACCACTAAAGTATCCCATATCTCCTTTGATGTGTTGCATGAAAAAACTTTATCTATTTCGGATTGCACCATGCCGCTAAGAAGAGTGTTCATTGCTTTTGAATCATATGACACCATGTATGTTTTGGTTGAGTCTATCTCGAGTAGAGTTTTTGGAGTACCATCATCTTTCCTTGGGATTACTGGTCCATTCTCTACCACCCACCATTCCCATGGGTCTCGCTTGAGATATATCCTCATCCGAAATTTCCAAAAATTATAATTCTCTGTTCCAAAGAGTAGTGGAGGTCCGGTTTGTTGATTGACCTTCTTGATGAGAGTGTCCAAGTTGTGCCATGTCAGAATCTTTCCTTACAAGTCACCTTTAAGACCAAGATAAGTAGAGCCAAGCTCTAATACCAAATGAAATTTAAATAGGTACACTTAGAAGGGGGGGGTTGAATAAGTGTAGGCACAAACTATGTCCAACTTTTGTTACTAATAAAAATTCCTCTGAATGCAGCGAGCTGGATTATAAAATCAAGATTTTGATTCAATCAATTTACTGGTATATAGAATGCAGGCAGCTGGATAGATAGCAAAATATTAAGAGACAGAATGTAATCACACCAAAATTTTTACGTGGTTCAACTACTACCCTCTAGAATAGTAGCCTAGTCCACGTCCAATACCAACTAGTATTGGAGACTCACTTTTATTAAATTCTTCCAATTACAATACAAGTTCTAGCAATTTGAACACCTTTGTTCCCATGCACCTATGCACTCTTAAGCACCTATGCTTCCTTAAACTTGATCAGAATGAGTTACCAATCCAAACAGGATTACATACAATAAAATATTGATTGAGATAAGGAAAATTAAAATACACACTAGAGGTTTAATGATCAAGCAATATATCACTTACCAACTCAAGGCTCTAGTATGGAATGAAATGATATGCAAGAAGAATATTACCAGAATATGTTCTATATGTTCTTCGTAGTTGAAACTCTGTTCTTAATGCAATCAATATTGATCACGGCGAAAAACAATTTTGTAACTTGTATGCGTCTAAGATACTGTATATGTTTTTTGTATTTGAATATGTTAAAGAGCTCAGTTTATATAGACCACTCTAGAATATTTCTGTTGCAAAGATTTGCTACTGAATATGCACGTTTTAAAAAACACTTTGCACAAATCTTGCAGTTCTATGTCAATCATGATATACTCAGCTCAATTTCTATCACTGAGATTCCGTTTTCTGAGATATCATGCTATCATTAATTAAGGCTAATTGATTTCCATTACATGGAATATAGGCCTTACTGTTCCAATTTCTATAATGCTGGAAATCAACACTTTATATTACCATAACCATTTGCAGGCAGGTTTCCATTATTCTTAACATACATTGGACCGTTAGAGACAACCAAAAAGATTTCTCAAGTCACGAGATAGGATTATGGCATATGATTCCTGCTATTAACATATGGTAATTTATTCAATCAACTAGTTACCTTAATTAAGACCCTTGATTCATGACGCATAATTTGTGCAACATGATTAATGAAGCATGATCTATGATGTCATGTTTTATGCTTACCATACAATATCTGCTGGTCGGTGTCTATATATCATACCATATATTGGATTGTTGGAGACATCCAATTAGATTCCTTGAATCTTGGGATAATATTATGATGCATAACTTTTGGTAATTAATTTACCCCATATCTTGCTCTATCGTATATGTTTGTTCAACAAGATTTGATTCCTTATGTTGAACAATTTTGGCCATGCATATTATGAGCTAGTTAATTAACATGTGACATCAAGTATGAATGCAGGTATATATATACAATGCTCATATCCTAGAGCCTTATTTTGGAAAGTAATAAATGCTAAGATCTTACATATATTCCTAGGACTCAAATTTACTTTTCTTTCTTCAAAGATATCTTGACTTTAGACCTTCTTCCTTGCTGTTCCTGAAATGTTATATAACATGATTAGTTAACAAATATGGTCATCATCAAAACATAGAGTGTGACATAAGTCAACATGAGCTTCTATTTATAGGAAAATATAGTTTCAATAATTGCACGTTTTGGGGCTCGAAATATTACAGTACAATACCTTCAACTTTTCTTTCATTTTTAATTTAGTCCTGCAAGTATTATCAAACTTTCACCACCTCCTCTAATAGTAAATCATGTGAATTAATAGTTCATTCATGTGACTCAATAGTATAATCATGTGAAAAAACTAAATATAGTATAGTACCTTCAACTATACCTCCATTTTTGATTTAGTCATGCAAGTATTATCAATCTTGCACCAACTCCCCTAATAGTACATGAATGTGAATCAATAGTACACACATGTGAACCAATAGTTATATGCATGTGAATTAATAGGAATTAATTTCTCATTTATCCGATTAATTACCCGATAACTTCCAGACATCAATTATTATCGAAATAAATGCCGATTTCCATTAACACTAATAATTCCCACACAATGGAACTATCAATTTCATCTTTAATCAACACGAACTTATTCATCATTAATATTATAATTCACAATATTTAACAACCAGGTCGTTCCTAGGAAAGAGGGGGCTTTCCAATAAGGATTTCTCCCTATTGGCGCGCAATTAGGTGACCAAACCTCTCCTTGACAGAATTTCTAGACATTGTCAATATTGCAAATAATAATATGAATAACTTTGTCGTCTCAGTTATTGATTTAATAATATATAAAATATTATGCGAGATGATAATCGTGACAATAATCGAATCAATAATATTAGAGATATGATGCAAAGAATTCTTGTAGCAATAATTGAGTATAATGCGTGACTTCTCGCCAGAAGCATCAATAATCAATACCGTATGCTACTATGCAACCACGCCAGACATCTTGTACTTTTTACTACCGGTAGTTTAACGGTTTAATGGTAAAAATTACGCCGTTATTTTTATAAAAGATAATTATGTTGTTTTCTAACTACGACAATACTTAGTTGTGGGGTCCACTTATGATTGTCTTGTCGTCGCATTTAATATTCTCTGTTAAAACGAATATTCCCCGACCAATCGAATATTATATAACCACTTGCTTACTTTGAAAAATTTATAAATATTACCCACAACTATAACATTATATTATATCCACACCATAATATTCAAAAATATATTTCGAGAGAAATTAATATTTATTCATAAAAGTTGGGGTCTTACAAGTATGATATCTACTATCTTCTATGATTTAAAAGTTTATCATCAATTTTAACCCTGTAATACTCATCAACAGTTCTTTATTATACCCATGACAAATAGAACTCTCATCACCTGTCTTCACCTGAACCACCAAAGATGTTAGTTAAATTCACAATTCATGTTTATAATTATGTGAATCAACAATTTCTCCTTGCCACAAAGGTTTAATAGAACATTTACTCAATATCCTTACCCCAAAAGCTAAAGATATTCAAATGTAATAACAATGATCATACCAATCACTTGTCTATCTTTGCATTATTGGCCAAAGATATTCAACTATAAAACCAATGGTCATGATCATACCAATCAATTGCCTGTCAGTGCACTACGGCCAAAGACATTTAACTGTTAACTAATGATCATAATCCTTCCAATCACATCATGGAATTATCCATGCACTACGACCAAGGATATTCATTAGTATCACAAGTGGTCATGATCATGTCATACACCTGTCCATCTTTGCACTACGGGCCAAAGCTATCAATTAATAGTTCATCTTTGCACGTAAGCCAAAAATATACTACTGTAAAACCAATAATCAACAGTCCATCTTTGCACGTAAGCCAAAGATATACAACTGTAAAACCAATAATCAATAGTCCATCTTTGCACGTAAGCCAAAGATATACAACTATAAAACCAATAATTAACAGTCCATCTATGCACGTAAGCCAAAGATGACTTTCATCACAATATAAGCATGAGGATGATGACAATGATATAAGCATTAATCAAACGAAATCAAGGATAAATATTAAAGACTTTAAATTTATCAAGAGTTTAAAAATATCCAAATTGTCAACATGATACTGCTTTATGGAGTAAAATTCAAGAATAATATTCATGTACCAAAAATAATTTGGACAGAAAAGAAATATATTTTTCGGGTAAATAATACCCCGTGAATAGTAACTTGTGAATAATAACTCATGAATAGTAACTCATAAATAGTACTCCGTATTTGTACATAGTACCGTATACATAAATAATGTCATATACGTAAATAGTGCCATATACATGAATAGTGCCGTAAACGTGAATAGTGTTGTATACATGAATAGGGCACAAAAAGATAAAGTTTCACAATAAAATCCATATCAATATTTGTAGCACCTTAATCCAAATGTTATAAATCACTTAATAATCTCATAATCTAATATTATTAATATTAACATAATATTTTAATCATTTCTTAAACTTATAAACAATTTATTTTAATTGTTTACACTTTACTAATTAATGCATTTAATCATCCTAAAATGTCAAACTCATAAGATTTCATCACCAATAACCAAAACTCTCATCAAAAATCTGCATATACCTTATATATGATTCTCAAGCCATAAAATCCTATTTTTTAATTTTCTTACTTCACATAACATATTTAATTCATTTACTCATAACTAGTTCACTTTCATGAAAAATACCAAATCAGTACAAATAAATTTTCTTTTATCGAATTTAGCAGAATATAGTCCCATATTGAACATATATTTTTCTCAGAATTTTTAAAATTTATTTACTATTTTTCATATGGCTAAAACTGCCGAATATTTAGACATTTATCAAAAATTGTACATTTGTCCAAAAATTCCAAAATTTACACGGTATACTACTGTTATATAGATGTACATCCAATAAAAATTTCACTAATTTTGGAGTTAACCACAAGGAGTTATAAGGGTTTACTTTTAAAATACTCTTTTCCCATAAAATTCATACCTCCTAATATATACATCCAAAAATCGCCATTTTTGGGCAAAATCTAGAAAACTCATCAAATTATCATTTCAAATTTTTCCAGAATTTTTGAGGTTCGGAAAAATTATGAAACTGCCCCTGGCAGAAACCCGTTACTTACAACGGTTGAACAAAAATAATATTCCTTACAAACATTGAACGAAAATAATATTCCTTACGAATATTAAACGAATATAATGAATATTGAACGATAATAATATTCATACGGATACGAAAAATAACATCTCTTCATAATATAAAAATAATAACCCTTACCTCAGAAGAAGACTGGATACTGGAGTAGTGAAGTAGCAGACTACTCTTCTTTTTTCTCTCTATAGCTTCTCTCTCTATAGCTTCTATCTCTATAATTGCTCTTGTGAGACTTAGTGAATTTGTGAGAAATGAAGGAAGAATGAACTTCTATTTATAGGAAAATATAGTTTCGATAATTGCACGTTTTGGGGCTCAAAATATTACAGTACAATACCTTCATCTTTTCCTTTATTTTTAATTTAGTCCTGCAAGTATTATCAAACTTGCACCACCTCTCCTAATAGTAAATCATGTGAATCAATAGTAAATCATGTGAATTAATAGTTCTAGACATGTGAAAAAATTAATTACAGTATAGTACCTTCAACTATACCTCCATTTTTAATTTAATCATGCAAGTATTATCAATCTTGCACCAACTCCCCTAATAGTAAATCATGTGAATCAATAGTACACACATGTGAACACATAGTTATACGCATGTGTATTAATAGCAATTAATTTCTCATTTATCCGATTAATTACCCGATTGGTCAATATAACCTCCTGACATTAATTATCATCGAAATAGATGTCGATTTCCTCTAACACCAATAATCCCAATACAAGGGAACTATCAATTTCATCTTTAATCAACACGAACTTATTCATCATTAATATTATAACTCACAATATTTAACAACCAGGTCGTTCCCAGGAAAGAGGGGGCTTTCTGATAAGGATTTCTCCCTATTGGCGCACAATTAGATTATCTAACCTCTCCTTGACAGAATTTCTAGACATTGTTAATATTGTAAATAATAATATGAATAACTTTGTTGTCTCAATTATTAATTTAACAATATAAAATATTATGCAGATGATACTGTGACAATAATTGAATCAATAATATGAGAGATATGATGCAGCAATTACTGTAGCAATAATTAAGTATAACTGAGTGACTCTCACATAAGCATCAATAATCAATACCGTGTTCTACTATGCAACCACGCGTATTATTGTACTTTTATCACCGATTATTTTATGACAACTTGCTTACTTTGAAAACTTTTCGCATATCACCCTTAACTTTAACCCTTTATCAATTTAACCACTTACTAAATAAAATAATAATTATAAGAGAATTGAATACTTTCATTTCATAAAATTCGGGCTCTCACAAGTACTTTCCCGAAAGTATTCGTCACATGAAGGAGGTAGAGTTCATCAAGCTGGAGCAAAATAATATGACCGTGGCGCAGTACGAAACTAAGTTTGCTGAGTTGTCCCAGTTTACGTCCCATTTGGTTGATAATGAGGAAAGAATGTCGCGGATGTTTCTAAGAGGTTTTAAACCCTAGATACGTCAATACCTCATTTCTCACAAACTTTTCTTGTATTCAGATGTTGTTAATAGGGCTTAGTTATTGGAGCGCGATAATGAGTCAACTTAACCAAGAGAGAGCAACCGAAAAAATGATAATACCAGTGGTAGCAATCATCGAAGCAGTGACAACAAGCGTGGAGGAAATCAATAGACCAGAAATGGTAACAACTTCAGTGGTAATCATGGCCAAGACAATAAGAGTGGACATTTCAAGAAGAGGAGATTCAACAATAATGGAAAGACGTCAGCACCAACACCCGTTGTTAAGGAAGGAGAATGACCACCTATCATATGCTTCAAATGCGGAGGGGAGGGACACATCAGTCCAAACTGCGCGATGCAATCCAAAGCATGTTACAATTATGAAAGAGAAGGTCATCTAGCTTGATTTTGTCGTACAGGGAAACCAAGTCAAGTTGGGATGGAGGCACCAAAATCTATCCCAGAAAAGTCAAAACCAATAGTTCAAGGAAAAGCATTTGTCGTGACCTCCCAGAAAATGAGGAACGCAAATGAGGTCATCACGGGTAAACTAATCATAAACTCTAGCGAAGTCTATACCTTATTTGATACCGGTTCTACCAATTCTTTTATTTCTCCTACATGCGCTCAACGTTTAAATTTAACTTCAGAGAAATTAGACTTTGACTTATCTGTTGAAACTCCGTTGGGAGAAACCTTCATTACATCCACTGTTTATAAGTCTTGTTTGGTTCAAATCGGTACCCTCACATTACCTGTCGACCTTATCTATTTAAAAATACTTACATTTGATGTGATTTTAGGGATTAATTGGTTAACTACTCATCATGCAAAAATTAATTTTTTTGGTAAGGTTTTTTGCTTTCATATTCCTAACTAACCTATTATGCGAATTCAAGCAACCAAGCCACTAAAGTCAATCACTGTCATATCAAGCCATAAACCTATTAGTTTATTGAAAAAAGGATGTCAAGCTTTCTTAGCCCATGTCACAGATTTAAACAAAAATACGTCAGATTTGAATGATATTTCTATTGTTAATAAATTTCCTGACGTATTCCCTGAAAAAATTATTCCTGGCCTACCCCAGAGCGTGAAATTAAATTTTGTATCGACCTTGAACCCGGTACAAAACCCATTTCCAAAGCCCCATATCGAATGTCTCCTATTGAACTTCAGGAGTTCAAAACCCAACTGCAGGAATTATTAAACATCGGTTTTATTCATCCTAGTACGTCTCCTTGGGGTGCTCCTATTCTATTCGTAAAGAAGAAAGATGGGAGTATGCGACTTTGTATTGATTATCGGGAGTTAAATCATGTCACTATAAAAAATAGGTACCCATTGCCACGTATTGATGACCTGTTTGACCAGTTGTAAGGTGCCAAATTCTTTTCAAAGATCGATCTTCGTTTCGGATATCATCAGTTAAAGATTAAAACCGATGACATTCCGAAGACGGCTTTCAGAACTCGGTATGGGAATTATGAATTCCTAGTCATGTCCTTTGGATTGACTAATGCTCCTGCTGCCTTCATGGACATAATGAACCGAGTATTCAAGATACTACCTTGGGTTTCTTTAGAAAACCGAAGATTCATACTTTTATTCTAACACTTTATTAAAGTTCTATGGTTAATCACCTCATTCATACCGAGAATTACTTCAAATTCTCTCAACTTTATCAGTACTTATCTACTAATACTTACTTATATTTCTTATTCATGAAACCATTTCCACGAATATAATCAACGAAAGTTATTTCCCCCATTCTCTACCTTAATGTATAAAGGTATTTATAATCCTTTTTGGGAATAAACTTAATCACTTAGCAAACTCTCATGCTATAAAAGAAACGTAGCACTCCAATCAAATAACACATAAGCATTCGTTGTATTGCCTGGAATGATACCTACTACTAAATCCGCTGATGCAACTGCATTTTGGACCGTCGTAATAAAAGTACAGACCATAGGTCTAACCGAAGATGGTGGTCCAGTAATGGCTAATTTACCACTACTAACCCCTTTACTTTCCTCCGACCCCTTCTTTGGGCAATTTATTGTCATGTGGTCTAACGACCCATATACAAAACATCCATGGTTTTTCTTAGGATTAAGACAATTGGGTAACATATAACCCTCCTGTCCATAGTTATAACAAACTGATTTCCCTTTCAGACAGACTCCTAAATGAGTCTTTCCACATGTCTTACATACCTCGATCCTACGCTTAGGATCCCTTTGTCCCACTCCAGTATTCCTGGAGTTAAAAATTCTTTCTTTTTGGCATAATGCCACTACTACTGGCATTCTCCGCCTTAGTTCCTCTGTGACGCCCCCAAGAGTTAATTAAAGAAATTAACATATCACATAATATCCCTATATTCTGACCAACCAACAAATAAGCTTAGGTAGGACACACTAGCGAAAGATTTACTCGTCTCTCCCCACCTAGTTCTATTCCCCGATCTCCCCCAGAGACCATATCCCTAAGCTCTGATACCAACTATGACGCCCCCAAAATAGGTATACATCACCCATTCTGAGTCGCCAAAAACATGGTACAAAAATAACTACAACTTTATTAATACAATTGTCGTGCAAAATACGACAACACATAAACTGTGAGTTTAAATACAAATATTGTCTTCTAGACAATATCCACACTCAAATAAGTCCTCATTATAATTATTGATATACTATTTTACAAAATTGTGAGGAATACTAAAACAACTTTCTAGAACCATCATTCCATACCTCGACTAGAACTCGCTACATTCTCGCCTCCTAAGAAGAGAAATGGAACAAAAAGGAAAAGGGTGAGCTCAACTAGCCTAGTAAATAATATTATGACTAAGATAATATAGAACAAATTATCGTTAGTCTTCAACAGGGAAAAATCTGATAGAATATAATAGATAACAAGTTTCAGATCAATATTCGCAGCGAAAATAACAATTTATAGGAGAGTTACATAGAGAATGAAATCTACTACAATCTATGAATTTAAAAGTCCATCATCGATATTTTATCCCTGCAACATCAATCAATATTCATCTTGAATCAAATATTCATCTTTGCACTACAGGCCAAAGATATTCATCAGTTGATCGTGTTCATCTCAACACCTGTTCATCTTTGCACTACGGACCAAAGATATTCATCAAAAAATCATTAATCTTTGCACTACATGCCAAAGATATTCAGTAATATCATCATTTAGGACTGAGGATGATGAAAATATTTTTAAAGAAACGAATCCAGTGAAACAAAAGAATAAATTTTAAGGATTCGTACTTCAAGCAATCTAAGTTCAAAAATACTTCATAAATAATCATAGTGGAGTAAAATTCAAGAATGAAGACAAAAACATGGATACAATCAAAGCTAGTATCGATAATAGATATTTTAGACAAAAAAATGAAAATTTAATTTTTTTGTGAATAGTGTCGTATTCTTGAATGGTACCGTATACGTGAATAGTGCTGTATACGTTAATAGTAACTCCGACACTAAAAAACAAGAATTTCACAAGAAAAATATTACCAATATTCCGGCATAATGATATTAAAAGAAATAATATCATTTAAAAAAATAATATCCTTACCTCGAAAAGACAAGATTTCCACATTGAATCTTTGGATATAGTCTTTGAAGGAACTTGCACCGTATAACAACACTCAAAGTATCAAAATACTCACAAGAATACGCTTCGATAATATAGAGAAAAGATTTCGATTTACGGTGTGATTTTCAATTCTAACCTAAGCACCCTATTTATAGGAAAATGCTTAGAACACCAAAGCAGAAAATTTAATAAAATATTATAATTTTTTTTAAAATTTCCTACGCCCACTTTTGAAGATCTGAATTCAGCCGCCAGTGGGGCCCAAAATAATGACAAAATCAAAAAATTATTTTTGTTATTAAAAATAATTAAAACTTCAAAAATCAATTATTCCGGAACTTCAATACCTCATAATAAATAGCCCCTTTTATCAGAAAAATTCGAATCTTATATCCATTCTATAGGAAATTCAATTCTCTACAACTTTATAAGTTTAAGTTTTTCCAAATTCCAAGCAGAAGTTGACTGAAATCCACAAACGGGCAATTTTATAGGCTATAATCAAATTTCAGTCAAGAAATGGGCCCACAAACATGTTTAACATGTTTTAAATAATTTTTGTAACAAAAATACTCTTCCTTCTCATTTATTCATATATCACACATTCATTGTAAAATATCACCATTATTATATTATTATAATATAATAATATATTTAAATAAATTATTTTATCAGAAAAGATGTTGAATTGTCACATTAAAAATTTTCTCCATCTATATCAACATAAAATGAATATTTTTCTTATCATATAAATCAATAATTAATTATTCACAAATAATATTATAGAATCACAATATTGACAACCAGGCCGTTCCCGGGAAAGAGGGGGCTTTCTAATAAAGATTTCTCCTTACTGGCGCACAATTAGGTGACCAAATCTCTCCTTAGACAGAACTTTCTAGACATTACCAATAATGCTATCTAATAATATTATTCAAATAATATGAATTATTGATCTGATAATGAAAAATACTGTGCAGTGACAATTATTGGAACAACAATAATATAAAATATCAACGTAACAATTATTGAATCAATAAAATATAATATTAAACAGTAATTACTATAACAATTATTGAGTTGTGCCTTCTTACGTAAGAATCAATAATTGGTGCAATACTGCAAATGTCTTCTTGTGTTTTAACCACTAAGGGTATTCCAATAGTATTAATTGATAATAACTATGCCATTATTTATAAACAACTTATACTTGTCGTTTTTTTTTCATCCAATCGCTTTCCGTTATATGGGGCCCACACATAAGGTCACTACTACCGTCATTTAATATTCCCCCGAAGCGAAGAATATTCCATGACCAAACGAATATTCCCCGATAACAATGAATATTTTATAACCACTTGTTTATTTGAAATATTTGCGCATTTTACCCATAACTAACCACATTAATCAAATCAACCCTTACTATTTTAAAATAATAAATAGAGGAATTTCAGTTTCATTTAATAATAAGTTGGGGTCTTATAACCTCCCTTCCTTATGAAATTTTATCCTCAAAATTGACGTACGTACCTGGTGTTTCGAAAAGGTGAGGATACCTCGCTTTCATTTCTATTTCCAACTCCCAGGTCATTTCCTCTATTAGCATGGTTCCTCTACAAAACTTTGACTTGTGGTATGACCTTTGTGCGTAGGACATGCTCCTTCCTATCCAAGATCTTGACAGGTAGTCTTCGGCTATCTCGTCCGGTTCTAACTCAATAACGTGGTTCGGGTCTTTCACATATTTACGAAGCATAGATATGTGAAAAACATTATGAACACGAGACATACTTGGAGGTAACGCGAGTCTATAGGCTACATTTCCTACTCGGTCATGAATCTGAAATGGACCAATAAATTATGGATTGAGCTTTCCTCTCTTCCCAAATCTTGTTACTCCCTTCCATGGAGCTACATGCAACAATACATGATCCCCAATACTAAATTCCACGTCCTCTCGATGAAGATCCGCATAACTCTTTTGTCCTTCTTGTACCGTTTGTATACGTTGTCGAATCATTTGGATCTTTTCTATAGTAATACGTACCAACTCTGGTCCCAAAAATGTTGCTTCACCCACCTCATCCCAACATACTGGAGAGCGACACTTTCGTCCATATAATGCTTCAAATGGAGCCACACCTATACTTGCCTGATAACTATTGTTGTAGGAGAATTCCACCAATGGTAAATACTTATCCCAACTCCCTTTGAAGTCTAGGACACAGAGTCTTAATAGATCTTCAAGAGTTTAAATAGTCCTCTCTGATTGTCCATCCGTTTAAGGATGGTATGCCGAACAGAATCGTAAATCCGTATCCATTGCTTTTTGCAAGCTAAACCAAAATCGTGAAGTGAATCTTGGGTCACGATCCAAAACTATAGACACTGGCATGCCATGCAATCTCACAATCTCATTCACGTACATACGAGAAAGACGTTCAAGGGAATAAGTCTCCCATATCGACAATAAATGAGCAGACTTAATTAATCTATCAATAATAACCCAAATAACATCTATGCCTTGAGAAACCGTGGGAAGACCCGTAACGAAATCCATGGTAATGTGTTCCCACTTCCATTTCAGAATCTCAGGTGGTTGCAATGGACCCTTAGGTACTTGATGCTCTGCCTTTACACGTTGACAAGTTAAACACCTCGAGATAAACTTCGCGATCTCTCTCTTCATATTGTTCCACCAAAATGTATATCGAAGATCACGATACATTTTGGTACTTCCAAGATGGATTGCAAATGGTGTATTGTGCCTCCATCATGATCTTGTATTTCAAATCAGAGTCATTAAGAACACAAAGTCTGGAGTGGACTCGAAGTATTTCTTCTTCATCGATTTTTGCTTCTGGAATAGCACCTTCTTGTACTTTCTTCTTCATACGCATCAGCTCCGGGTCGGTGGCTTGAGTAACTTTAACTTTTTCGATTAAAGTCGGTTCTATGCGTATACTTGACATCATTGCATGGGTCCCCGGAGTCTTGAATTTTATCATCATCTTTTGTAAATCACACAAAATGGGCTTTTGTGTTGACAACATCGCACTTGTTTTTGCATATGATCTTCTACTTAATGCGTTAGCTACCACGTTTGCTTTTTCGGGATGGTATTGAATGGTATGGTCGTAGTCTTTCAATAGCTCGAGCCAACGTCATTGAAACATGTTGAGTTCCTTTTGGGTGAAGAAATATTTCAGGCTTTTATGGTTTGAATATATCTCCACTTTCTCCCCATATAGATAGTGCCTCCAGATCTTTAGCGCGAAAATGATTGCTGCCAACTCTAGATCATGAGTAGCATAATTCCTCTCATATTCTTTAAGTTGTCGCGAGGCATAGGCTATGACTTTCCCACATTCCATGAGAACACATCCTAACCATTTGCCTGAAGCATTGCTGTAGATAACAAATCCATCCGAACCAGATGGTATTGTCAGAACAGGTGCCGAAATAAGTCTCCTCTTAAGCTCTTGAAAACTCTTCTTGCATTCCTCGCTCCATACGAATTTTGTATCTTTTCAAGTTAGCTGAGTTAACGGAGTAGTGATTCGAGAAAATCCATCCATGAATCTCCGATAATAACCAGCTAAGCCCAAAAAGCTACGCACTTCGGTCACCGTCTTCAGTTGCTCCCAACTTTGTATTGCTTCAATCTTTACCAGGTCAACAGATACTCCATGTTTTGACACCACGTGCCCAAGGAATGCTACTTCCTCAAGCCAGAACTCGCATTTCTTCAACTTAGCATATAGCTTGTTTTCACGAAGCCTTTGGAGTACCAGCTTCAAATGGTGCTCATGATCTTCATGACTTTTGGAATATATAAGGATGTCATCAATAAAGACAACAACGAATTGATCCAAATATTCCTTGAATACTCGGTTCATCATATCCAAGAAAGCCGCAGGAGCATTAGTCAATCCAAAAGACATGACTAAGAATTCATAATGCTCATACCGAGTTCTGAAGGCAGTCTTTGGAATATCCTCAGTTCTAATCTTCAGCTGATGATATCTAGAACGAAGATCGATCTTTGAAAAGAATTGTGCTCTTTGCAACTGGTCAAACAGGTCATCAATGCGAGGTAGCGGGTACTTATTCTTGATGGTGACATGGTTCAATTCCCGGTAGTCAATACAAAATCGCATACTCCCGTCTTTCTTCTTTACAAATAAACAGGAGCACCCCAAGGAGATGTACTAGGACGAATGAAACCGATGTCCAACAACTCTTGTAGTTGGACCTTTAACTCCTGAAGTTCAATAGGAGCCATTTGATATGGGGTTTTAGAAATGGGCTTTGTACCAGGTTCAAGGTCAATAAAGAATTCAACTTCACGTTACGGGGTAGACCGGAAGTTCTTGAATAATACGTCAGGAAATTTACTAACAACAGGAATATTATTCAAATCTGACATGTCTTTATTCAAATCCATAACATGGGCTAAGAAAGCTTGACATCCGTTTTTCAATAAATGAATAGCTTTATGACTTGATATGATAGTGATTGATTTTAGTGGTTTAATTGCTTGAATTCGTACAACAGATTGGTTAGGAATATGAAAACTAACAACCTTACGAAAACAATTAATTTTGGCATGATGAGTAGTTAACCAATCAATCCCTAAAATCACATCAAAAGCAATTATCTTTAAAGAGATAAGGTCAACAGGTAATGTGATGGTGCCAATTTGGATCAAACAAGATTTATAAACAGTGGATGTAATAAAAGTGTCTCCTAACGGAGTCTCCATAGATAGGTCAAAGTCTAATTTCTCTGGAGTTAAGTTAAACGTTGAGCATAAGCAGGAGATATAAATGAATGGGTTGCACTGGTATCTAGTAAGGTATAAACTTCACAAGAATTTATGATTAGCTTACGTGTGATCACCTCGTTTGGGTTCCTCGCATTTTGACCAGTCACGACAAACGCTCTTTCAGGAACCGTTGACTTGGTTTTGTTACCGTACAATCTCGAGTGATATGTCCTTCTTTTCCATAATTATATCATACCTTGAACTGTTGTGGACAGTTTGGGCTAATATGTCCCTCTTTTTCGCATTTATAGCATACTACCGGTGGTCGTTCTCCTCCCATAGAACCAATTGCTGCTGGTGCTGACATCTTTACATGGTCATTGTTGAATCTCCTCTTTTTAAAATCTCCTCCCGACTCGCTTCTTCTATTTTCATGGCCATGATTACCACCAGAGTGGTTACCGCTTTTGTCCGTATTTTTCTTTCCTCGCTAGTTATCGTTGCTCCGATGACTGTTGTCACCGGTATGACCCTGGTTGTGGTCCCTCAGTTGAACGTACTCGTTATGTCGCTCTAATAATTTAGCCCTGTTGACAACATCTGAATATAGAGAAAATTTATGAGAAATGAGATACTGACGTATGTCTGGTTTCAAACCTCTCAGAAACATCCGCGTCATACGTTCCTCATTCTCCACCAAATGAGGTGCAAACTTGGATAACTCCGTGAACTTTGCCTCGTACTGGGACACCGTCATGTTGTTCTGCTCCAGTCTAATAAACTCTACCTCCTTCATATGACGAATACTTTCAGGAAAGTACTTGTCATTGAACAATTTCTGAAATATTTCCCAAGACATGCTGAGTGCGGGTGGATGGGTACGCTTCACAGATTCCCACCAGTAATCTGCCTCATTACGGAACATAAAAGTAGCGAATGGAACCTTCTGTTCCTCCGTGCATCCCAAGACATCGAATATCTTGGTAATTTGCTAAACCCACGTCTCTGCCTTAATCGGATTCGACTTTCCCCAGAATTCTGGTGGTCCCAACTCTTTGAACTGCTTGGCTGTGACAAACCGTGCGTTGCTATCATTTCCACATGTATTTTGTACACGAGTCTCCCTAGTCTGATTTTGCATGAACTGCAAAAAGCTTCTAAACATCCCATCGTTCATCATCTGCTCAGTGGTGTTGTTCACAGGAGGAACATTGCCGGCTTGTTGCGCGTTCCCCTCATTGGTGAGTAAAGGTTTCTCCACAGTCTCATTTACTCCACTGTTAACATTCTAAGTTGCCATTCTCAAATACTACCATAAAACAAGGGTTAATTAAAGAAATTAACATATCACATAATATCCCTATATTTTGACCAATCAACAAATAAGCTTAGGTAGGACACACTAGCGAAAGATTTACTCGTCTCTCCCCTCCTAGTTCTATTCCCCGATCTCCGCCAGAGACCATATCCCTAAGCTCTGATACCAACTGCGACGCCCCCAAAATAGGTATACATCACCCATTATGAGTTGCCAAAAACATGGTACAAAAATAACTACAACTTTATTAATACAATTGTCGTGCAAAATACGACAACACATAAACTGTGAGTTTAAATACAAATATTATCTTCTAGACAATATCCACACTCAAATAAGTACTCATTACAATTATTGATATACTATTTTACAAAAATGGTGAGGACTACTAAAACAACTTTCTAGAACCATCATTCCATACCCCGACTAGAACTCGCTACATTCTCGCCTCCTAAGAAGAAAAATGGAACAAAAAGGACAAGGGTGAGCTCAACTAGCCCAGTAAATAATATTATGACTAAGATAATATAGAACAAATTATCGTTAGTCTTCAACAAGAAAAAAAATCTAATAGAATATAATAGACAACAAGTTTCAGATCAATACTCGCAGCGGAAATAACAATTCATAGGAGAGTTACGTAGAGAATGAAATCTACTATAATCTATGAATTTTAAAGTCCATCATCAATAATTTATCCCTGCAACATCAATCAATATTCATCTTAAATCAAATATTCATCTTTGCACTACAGACCAAAGATATTCATCAGTTGGTCATGCTCATCTCAACACCTGTTCATCTTTGCACTACGGGCCAAAGATATTCATCAAAAAATCATTAATCTTTGCACTACAGGCCAAAGATATTCAGTAATATCATCATTTAGGACTGAGGATGATGAAAATATTTTTAAAGAAATTAATCCAGTGAAACAAAAGAATAAATTTTAAGGATTCGTACTTCAAGCAATCCAAGTTCAAAAAAACTTCATAAATAATCATAGTAGAGTAAATTTCAAGAATGAAAACCAAAACATGGATACAATCAAAGCTAGTATCCATAATAGATATTTTGAACAAAAAAACAAAAAATTAATTTTTCTGTGAATAGTCTAGTATTTCGTGAATTGTATCAGATATCGTGAGCGATTAAGGTCGATATGTGAATAGTAACCCCGACACTAAAAGACAAGAATTTCACAAGAAAAATATTACCAATATTCTGGCATAATGACATTGAAAGAAATAATATCATTTTAAAAAAAAAAATATCCCTTACCTCAAAAAGACAGTACTTCTGACTAAAATACTGGATATAGTGCTAAAGGGAACTTGCACCGTATAGCAACACTCAAAGTATCAAAATACTCACAAGAATAAGCTCGATAATATAGAGAGAAAAGATTTCAGTTTCTGGTGTTATTTTCAATTCTAACCTAAGTACCCTATTTATAGGAAAATGCTTAGAACACCAAAGCAGAATATTTAATAAAATATTATTATTTTTTCTAAAATTTCCTACGCCCACTATTGAAGATCTGAATTCAGCCTCCAGTGGGGCCCACAATAATGACAAAATAAAAAAAAACATTTTTGTTATTAAAAATAATTAAAACTTTAAAAATCAATTATTCCGAAACTTCAATACCTCATAATAAATAGCCCCTTTTATAAAAAAATTCGAATCTTATGTCCATTCCATAGGAAATTTAATTCTCTATAACTTTAAAAGTTTAAGTTTTTCCAAATTCCAAGCAGAAGTTGACCGAAATCCACAAACGGGTGATTTTACAGGCTATAATTAAATTTCAGTCAAGAAATGGGCCCACAAACATGTTTAACATGTTTTAAACAATTTTTGTTACAAAAATACTCTTCCTCCTCATTTATTCATATATCACACATTCATTGTAAAATATCACCATTATTATATTATTATAATATAATAATATATTTAAATAAATTATTTTATCAGAAAAGATAAAATATCAATTTTTAACAATTGTCACATTAAAAATTTTCTCCATCTATATCCACATAAAATGAATATTTTTCTTATCATATAAATCAATAATTAATTATTCACAAATAATATTACAGAATCACAATACTGACAACTAGGCCGTTCCCAGGAAAGAGGGGGTTTTCCAATAAGGATTTCTCCTTACTGGCGCGCAATTAGGTGACCAAACCTCTCCTTAGACAGAACTTTCTAGACATTGTCAATAATGCTATCTAATAATATTATTCAAATAATATGAATTATTGATCTAATAATGAAAAATACCGTGCAGTGACAATTATTGAAACAACAATAATATAAAATATCAACGTAGCAATTATTGAATCAATAAAATATAATATTGAACAGTAATTACTATAACAATTATTGAGTAGTGCCTTCTTACGTAAGAATCAATAATTGGTTCAATACCGTGTGCTACTGTGTTTTAACCACCGGGTATTCCAACAGTATTAATGGTAACAACTACGCCGTTATTTATAAACAACTTATACTTGTTGTTTTCTTCATCCAATCGCTTTTCGTTATGGGGCCCACACAAGGCTGCGTCGTCGTACAAATATTTCCCGATAGTAAGAATACTCCACGACCAAACGGATATTCCTCGACAACAATGAATATTTTATAACCACTTGCTTATTTAAAATATTTGCGCATTTTACCCATAACTAACCACATTAATCAAATCAACCCTTACTATTTCAAAATAATAAATAGAGGAATTTCAATTTCATTTAATAATAAGTTGGGGTCTTACATCTTCCCCCTTCTTTGCTCTTATCCTTTCTCTCTTTGTGATATTGAGTCAACGCCTCACTACCACCCTCTGCTATAATCACCTTCTCCAGAATGGTCCCATAGGAAACACTATGGAACACCGAAATCCTACTATAGAGACAGGGTCTCAGGCCCTGTTCAAACCTACGAGCCTTCCTCTCCTCAATGTCCACTTGGTGTGGAGCAAACCTTTCCAATTCATTGAATCTGGCCGCGTACTGGGGAACCGTCATATCCCCTAGTTTAAGGTCTAAGAAAGTAATCTCCATCCCCCCTTGCATATTTGTAGGGAAATAATTCTCGAAGAAAACCTTCTTGAATTGTTTCCACGTTACCCCATTTGTTCTAGCCCCACCCTGGTGAGCCTCCTACCAAAAGTTGGCTTCCCCTTTTATAATGTAAGTCACAAAAGAAGTCTTTTGCGCCTCACCTACGTTTGTAATAACAAACTCCTTCTCTATTTCCTTTACCCATGTCTGGGCTTCTAATGGGTCCGTCATTCCTTTGAACTCCGGCGGACCTATGCTTTTAAATTCTTTAAAGATAGTCATTCTGGCTACCCTAGATTCCGCAGGTACTCTACTCCCGGTTTAGTTAAATGCAGCCGTTAATAAATTAACAAACTCTTGCAGAGGGTTGTTTTGACCCCCCCCCCCCCTTCATTATCATTACGTGATTCCACTTCCTGATTACGTTGTCTTCTTCTTAACGGCATTTTCTGATTAAATAAATAGAATTTCTTTATTATCTATTTACTTACTTCAGTACTATTCGCCACATAACAACTCATACCATAACAAATCATATTACATGAAATGTTCATTATATTCATATGCTTCTTCATAGTCAAAACTATTTACAATTTTCTTCCATAGCCAAAGGCTATTACATTTCTATCCCGCAATTGAACTTCTCAAAAGTTGGGATTTACAAAAAGACTACCCTATTATACAAAAGAGGGTTTTACGTCACTACACACATATTTATAACTCTAGACTTCTAATAATGAATAACAGTGTCCTCGTGTTTCTCATTCACAATCATCACTACAGTATCCCGACTAATAGTATGTCGAGTCTGTCCCAACTCAGTGGAATAACAAGAACCTTTCAGCTTGAAATCCTTATGAGCATTCTCATGGATGTAAGACATCCGTGCTATCTTCTGGCCTCTCTTAATCAGTTTCTTACAAAGCTCATGGGCCTCTTCCTTATAATCCCTAGCCTGCCCTGTCATAAGCACCTGCCTATTGTGCTCTGACTCAAAATCTACTTCTGCAGACACCTTAGGTTTATGGAGATAATTAATCTCTTCACTCTGATTCTGCACAACTGTACTCAGTTGCACATTCATGTCAAGCACTGCCACAGATACAATGCTCTCATTATATCTGGAGGTATTGACTCTAGTGTAGGTACCGCTGTATTAACCAATGTTACCTCCATTTCTTCATCCTCATAGACCATCATTTTAAGATATGACGCTATATCCATATCTCCCTCGGAGTAGTCCTCCTCAGAAAAGTACTCCACTGTCTCCGACTCCTCTAGAATCACTAATGGTATCTCCACCACTGGCATGGGTACAGGCTCTACTCTGTTCACAGTTTCTTCGCTCACTACATGTATATCTCTACACATCAAGCTATCGATCAACATCCTACAATAACACATAACATGTTGATTAGTACATAACACACAATAGTATAATCTTAAATCACATTTAATTTATTTAAGGTTACTTTCCATCTTTTAAATCTTTCGATACTGAGTTTTCTCAATACCTTATTAACTCATTCAACTTAAGTAAATCTCGAGTTTACTTCCTTCAGACTTTTCCTTCCTTAATGAGGTTATTAGCCTAAGGTTCTTCGCCCCCTTAATTTTTATAACCTAATTCTTTGATACCAACCTGTGATGCCCCCAAATTCGGGTATCTTCTAACCCGACAGATGGTGCTACACGGTGCTACAATTCACACAATCATTCAATTAAAATGCCTCAATATGTATTCCAAAACAATATTACAATTCCCCAAGTTCTTTATAACCGTTACATTTGTTCTTGTCATAATATCAAATATTATCACTACAAACCTATACTATTACATAGGTAATATACGGGTACGCTTTAGCCTTCACTTTATCCTTGCCGGATACTTCAGTCCGTTCGATCTTAACTGCATTCATATGGTTCAAGAAAGAGTGAGCATAACAAGCTCAGCAAGTATAACAATTTCTTTTAAACAACATGCTTGAAACATAGGAATCGTATATCTTCAATAACTGGATAATAGTTACAAAGTATTATCAATAATTCAAAATAGCATTCCTTTTCCTTCAAAACATTTTACAATGACAATATTCAGTAAAACATCAATTCTGGTCCAAGACCATGATTTCATAATTTCTTTGAAAAGGACAACCCGACATTAAGTCCGTAAGTCCGGCATATCTTACGAGCACTTCTAGGTGATCAGCCTATAGTACTTTATGCTGATCAACACTACATTCATTAAACGTATATACGTTTAAGTTTTGGTAACCTCGCGTGCCCATCGAATAATCGACGAAAAATACATTTGTTTATTCATATTAAGGCTTACCTTAAATCCGTACCAAACAATTGGCATAGGATAGTGTTATTAATTCTATATTGAAAGACTTATAAATAAATCAATTAATCTTCAAGATTAGTCTTGCCGAGTTAAACTTGGCATCGACATTTTCGTAAAATAATTCATACGTATTATAACATGAATCACTAAAAACCTGACCAACACGAAGGTTAGACAAACGATAAGAAAAACTTGCCTTCAACGTCTGCTACAGTTTAATAACTTTTCCTTTGAGTCTTTAAAGTCTCTACAACACATAACCACATAACATACCACATTAGGTCATGAATGAACATACATGGTTCATAATGAATCTTACCCTTCTTTTCAATCTAATCATATATTAGATTTGTTATTATTGGTTCCGGCTTGCCATTATATTTTACATCATTCTTACCAACTTCTTTCTCTTCTATGTCATAAGTTGATTTACTTCATTAATACAACTCGTTTTGAGTTAATCATCCTTCTTCAAGGCTTATTACCATTCCTACGTTACTATCCGAGACTTGATCGTCATAGGTTAAGTACACTTATTGTATACCGTTCATGTTCACATTCTTATACTTTACATTCGTCGTTAAACTATTCATTAAACAACATTAAATTCCTAAAGTCATCACTATAAAAGTGATTTAGGAAAGGTCTTATCATGTTCATTAAGTAATTACATGTCTCATACTTGTTCTGCAAACCATTAGGTTCATAATCCACTTGGTCAACAAAATCCCTTCATCGGGCGCCACGGATCGCCGGTAACCCTTTGTACTAGTGGCTGCCACCACTTTCTTTCCAAGACCAACATCCTGTCTCGGCGCTCCAGTGCGAGACTCATGCCTACGAGTGGCGCTGCAATGAGACTCTGCAGTGGCACTCCCTTCGCCCCAGCTCTGCGGCGCGGCTTACAGAGCTTCATCTGTATTTCAGCTGCTGTCACATCGCATTTTCGTAAAAATTGACGATTAATTTCTTAGGTGAGATTCCCGAGCTCATAACTTGTTCGTTATAAGTCCGAATTGGCTCGTTCAAAAGCCATTAGCTCACAAATTACATAGTCTACGCGTTCATGTAAGAATTTTCCATTTTCAAATCCGTTAACTAAAAATTCACCTATTAGTTCATTTTAATGAAAACGATAAATGTTCGTGAACGTTCAACGCTCGTTTCTTCGTTCTAAGTCAGAATTTGGTCATTTTTGAGTCCGCAACTCTAGAATACCAAATGAGACTATACTTCATCAGAAACCAACGTTTCCGAGCTCAAAGTCAAAATTTGACTTCCATTCCGAGAATTGCACGAATTCGACGATTATTGTCTAATCGTGTGGATTCCGGCATAACGTCGTTACTTGAGATTTTTAAACCGTTTTAAATGGATTCATTCCATCACATTAACATTTTAATTTATATATTACATTAACTTATTTACATGATAAGTTATTACTTCTTTTTCATAAGTTTAGAACTTATAAAAGTATAAACTACTTATGATTTCATTTCACATGACTTATATAGATTAAGTCTTTTAACCACCATTTTCATATCTCCTTATCATACCATCTTATTATGGTAAACATATGAGAAGTTCATATAGGTTCCTCATGCGTTCATATCTTATTTAAGTTTGAATTACTTCTTCATTACTTATACGGCTTAAGTCAATTTATTTATTCATTCTCTTCATTTCTTAGCATACAAATCCTACCACTACTCACTTCTCTAGCAAATGAAGAGAAAAAGAATCATGGTTTAAGATTGATTACCCTTGAAGTTTACTTGACTAAGCTTTTAATCTCCTTCTTGCTTCTTGAAATATGAAAGACTAGCTTATTCTCACTTATTCTCTCTAACCAATAAGTTGTAAAGTGTTGGATGAAATGAACAACCAACAAAAATGAAATCCAAGCTCTCTATTTATAGGCATTGCTAGGTTAAGATAGTTTAGTCTTTTAGGCCATCCCACCTCCTTACTATTCATTACCTAGCTATTAAGTTAACTTGGCCACCACACTTTTTGCTTGGCCATTTCAACATTTATCCAATTCTTGGGCATCACATTTACTTAATCATTAAGTATACTTGCTAATCACATAACTTAGCCTTTAAGTTTAGTTGTTAATCACCTATCTTACCCTTTTCTTGCTCATCACTTTTACTTAGCCACCAAGTCTACTTGGTCATTAAGTCTACTTGCTCATCACACAAAGGTCTTGGTCACCAATTCAACCATGGGTTGCCCATGGATCAAGTTTTACCCATTGGATCATATCTTGGGCTTAGATTAATTACTTAGCTTATTCTTGTGGGCCTGCATTAATTTATTTTGGGCTTCACATTCACAACCACTTGGGCTTGCACCTTAATGTGTATTGGGCTATTCAATTATTTACACAATCTTACTAGTCCATTCCATTTAACTAAAAGTCTTATAACATATACTATATGTATAATTCTCATATTCCACATCGTATACTTATTCATATACAACATACCATTATTCATACCTACTCGTATAATACTTCGTATCATACTCGTATTCATTACATCATGCAATACCTACGTATTATACGATCTTCACTTTAATTCATTATACGCATTCCATTTCCTTCTCGAAAATCACTTTCCCTAACTATTAGGTTTTAAATCCGCAGGCGAAAAATTGTGTTTGCCATAACTGAAATATTATTGGATATTCCATCTCATCTTAGAATTATACCATTACGTATTTCTCGGAAGTTCAAAAATAATTCCCGAGCAGAAATGCGTGAAAAGTGTTTTTTAGAAATTTTTTTGGAAAGCTTTTATTTTCGTCTTGGAAATTCAAACACTTCAATTCTATCACGTAGCCAAAATACTACGGCGTTTCGATATATCTAGGTCATAGAATGACCTTCAATTAGCTTAC
The DNA here is from genome assembly GCA_020205605.1 of Panax ginseng. Taxonomy (NCBI): domain Eukaryota; kingdom Viridiplantae; phylum Streptophyta; class Magnoliopsida; order Apiales; family Araliaceae; genus Panax; species Panax ginseng. The sequence continues at coordinate 97,431,057 of CM035128.1, read as the reverse complement.
TCCCATAAATAATCAATTAAATTCATTTAATCCACATAATCAAATAAAAATTTAATTCTCATAAAAATTTAATTTTTTTCTGGGGCAATACACTCTTCCACCCTTATAAGGATTCTGTCCCCAGAATCTCGATACAATTACATACACCAATAAGGACAATTTTCCTTTATTTTAATCTTGATTCCCCACGTTGCTTCTTTGACATTGTGGTTCCTCACATTCACCTTCACTGAAGGTATTATCTTAATTCACATGACTTGTCACTTCCTATCAATACTCTTAGTTGGAAGTTAAGCATTTACTCTCACATTACACTATCTCCCTCTTATTAGTCCTTCTTTTAACTCAAAATTATATGAAACTCAAATTCCACCTTCAAAACGAGATGATACTTGATCTTCTCTTCTTCCTACATCTTCTTCTTCATTCGCTTGCATTCCTCATTACCTAATTGTACGTACCTAACTTGTTCCATTTTTGTGGATTGAGTCTACATTGTGGAAAACATTTCTACCACTTCATTCCGTAATTTAACTTCTAACTTCGTTCTCGCTATTTCCGTTAATAACTCATTTTGAGTCGTTAACATTGATAGCGTTTCCCTACCCTTCCTATACAGTGTGTCAACTTCTATGCTTATCTTCCCTGTATGATATAAGATATCACAATTGTAATCTTTCATCAATTCTAATTACCTTCTTTATTTCTTATTCAATTCCTTTTGTGGGAAGATATATTTCAGAATCTTAGAGTCCATGCATATTTCACCTTTCTCCTCGTATAAATACTACATTCAGATTTTTTAATTCGAAACTATAGCTGCCAATTATAGATCGTAAGTAGGATAGACCTTCTTATAATCCTTTAACTGGCGTGATGCATACATAATGACCTTGCCATGCTACACGAGCACGCAATCTCGTCATCTATGTGAAACATCGAGATACACTACAAAATTCCCCGTATTATTTGATAGAGACAATACAGGTACCTCACTTAACTTTCCTTTTTAGTTCCTGAGAACTATTTTCTTACTTCTCATTCCCTACATACTTTATCAATCATATGTCCTAAAAATTGTACACTTTTTAAGCTAAAATTCACACTTAGTGAATTCCGCATCCAACTTCTCCCTCCGTAGTGTTTTCCACACTATCTTTAAATGTTCAACGTGATCTTCTGACGTTATAAAATAGACTAGAATATCACCAATGATTATTACAACACCCTTGTCCAATTATTATTTGAACATTTTGTGACGCTAATGGTAGTTTCAACCATAGCACCTCATAGGAGTACTTATCAGCTTACCACTGACTTGTTCGGTGCCCCTTACGAAAAGTCTAACTTCAGTACATCAGTCAACCCATACGACTTAACCAGAAACTCGTAATAACCATAATGAGTTCTGAACGTCGTCATAGGTACCTCCTCCTTCCTTACTTTCAACTTACGATTGTGACAACCCCAAATCCAGGTACTCCATTCCCACAGGATATGGCGTTCATTATCCAAAATGTTACATCTAACTACCCATAATTAAAGAATAAAGACATAATTTAAATAATTTAAATAATAATCTTTCCCATTAAAGGGTTACATCATCAACTCAAAAGTAATCCCAGGTAATCTAACCTTAAAATTATTACATAAGTTTGCAGAATAAAAATAAAACAAGTCTCATAACATAAAACATTTAAATTAATTTCAATAAGTCTTCAACACTTGGACATCTTGCCCTTCCCTTTGCTAGTAGATGGCTCATCGACTTTCTCCACGTTAGTTGCAGTGTTAATTGCAAGAGTAAGCAAACAATTGCTCACTGATATAGAAAGTAGTAATGATAACAACATGAGAGTGAACAACGAATGCTGAACAATAATGAACTTTCTCTACGAATAAAAAATAGAGAACAAGTTCAAACTTTAATATCTGAGGGTCTTAAGACCACGAACTATGTCTACGGTATATTGGAATTATCACCTCAACCTTAACAGTCATTTAGACTATACAGACTCATCTTAACGTACTTAGGGGGATCAGCCCTTTGTACCATGTATTGTGCACAAACATCTAAACGTTAAACGTACAAAATCCCTTATGTTAGGGTTGTTCGTCTCTGTTTGAATTTAGAATTTCCGCACTAAAGAAAGTTTAGTTTGGAACTAGCTTATCAGTGTTTCTAGAATTTTAAAACACCATTAAATTTCCATCAATAAAGGTTTGCTTACTACCAGAAGGTTTAATACAAGAATGTATAACTGAACAATCCTATCAAAGTCAAAGATCGGATATAAACAATATATAATTAAATAAACATGATATACATGCAAAGTGATATAACCAAAAGAGTTAGAACAATCTCATTTGAATCAATGTATTAGAATGATATATGCTTTGAATAATAATTAGAAAAGTGAAACTCGCCCGATGTAACAAATTAGGTTACAAGAGCTTGTACAAATATACGCAAGATAGATTAGGCTTGCTCAACTTTACAAAGAATGTTAGGAACTTGTGCAATAATAATTTAGGAATGGGAACTTGCATTCAATATAAAAAGAATGAAGTTAGAAAGCTTGCTCAATGTAAAGAGTTAAGGTTTAGGAACTTGACTTGTTTGTAAGCTACACAAGTGTAAAATAATCTCCAATTACCCTACATATATCATTGAAATCGCAACAACAATTAGTTGTATGAATATTAGCACCATGGGTTTTAACCCATCATTTAGGTCATAATAATAACCTAACATCTAACCATGTTGGTTAACAACCTTAACGCCTCTGAAATCTCATTACGATCCAACATAACTTAATCGTTCATCTCTAACTTTTGAAAACATCACTTTTAGTTTCCATTACCTAACTTATTCAAGTAATCACTTAAATTCTTTTACACTTTATATTACAACGCATGACAATCTGCTATTGTAGTTTATATTATGCCTCAACATTATTAATATGCATGCTAAACTAATATAAGTCCATTACACATGACTTGCAAATAGGCGTAAGTCACCGCTGGCTTAGGGCATGGCAGTAATTGCTACTGGTGCTCGATCGCGAGAAAACCAGTTAAGCAGCATTTCTGTTTATTTGATCGTAGTAGTAATTCAGCAAGCAATGCTGTTGCTGCGTGCACAGATAGAAACTTCACAGCTCTGTTAACGCACCAGTCACCTAAATCATCCTAAACACTACAAAATTCACAAAACTAATCACCTAAAACTCTGCAATAACATAGTTAAGCATGTTATACACCATTCTATATACAAAACAACATATATATTCAAGTTTAAGGGATTAAAACCCCAATTTTTCCAAATTCCATCATTTTCACATAGCGAAGTTGATCACCACGAACTCGTTTCTTAACCAATTAACATGATTCAAACTACGCCGCTTTCGTTTCTTAACATACTAACATAATCCATCAACAAATTACAGATTATAACAAGTATTGATCACGAAAATTTGTACTTTCTAAGCCATATCCAACAACATAAACACTGATATATAACACCTTCTACAACAACCCAATTCCATGCCTTTAATCAACAAATAACACCCACAACTGAGGATTAACAAATTAGAAATCATGTATATTCATGTATTTGTATCAATTCCACATAATTATAAAAACAAATTAGAATTGAAATAAGTTATACATTCTCTTTGATTGTATGCTACAAAAGATGGTGACTAAGTTTAGTAATTCCCCTTCTTTTCTTTTTCCAATCTCAAAACTCAGTGTTTTTCGCTTCTCTTACAAATTCTCTGTATTTCTTCTTCTCACCCAACTCACCACTATCCTTAGGAGAAATAAGATGCGTAGATAATATAAACTGACCATTCACCCACGTATTCTTTCGTTAAAAAAAAATAAAAGACGTCAGTTGGAATAAGGAAAAGGCCACAAGGCCTCGTTTGGCTACCACAAACCCCCAAACTATATTATTATTATATTATTTATATTATATAGTTACTTTGTGTCACACTCTAGTTAATTTAAATAACTTTAGTTTAGTTAATTTAAATAACTTATAATAATAATAATAAAAATCTTATTATCATTATACTTATAATTAATAAATAATTATATATCTAATTTTAATTAATAAATTAGAAGCATCACTTTATTTAATTTATTTATTTCCTTTAAATTAAACAATGCACTTAATTTAATTATCTTCTTAAATATTAAGCAATTGATTTGATTTAATTATTTCCTTAAATTAAATCCTTCAGATAAAATTATCATTACTCAATTTAATTAACATTAATTAATTTAATTACTAAATTAATTCACCAAAATTCATCAAATATTTATTTCCTCAATAAATAAATTATTTAAAATATTTATTTAATTCAATAAATATTTAAATTAAATTATAAATTTCTCGATCGTTACATCCTTCCCTCCTTAAAAAGATTCTGTCCCTAGAATCACAACTCAAAAAATTTATTCGTTACATTCTTCCCTCCTTAACAAGATTCTTTCCTCAGAATTGCTATACAAGATCAAGCAAATAACTGAGGATAATTCTTCATCATAATGCTCTCAAGTTCCCACGTAGCTTCCTCAGTATTATGGTTCCTCCAGATTACCTTAACAAAAGGTATCACCTTATTCCTTAGTACTTGCTCCTTTCTGTCAACAATTTAAACATGGACTTCTTCATATGACAAATCTTTCTCATATTCTATAACATGTTTATAGTCAGGCTTATATGGCCTCAATACCGATATATGGAAAATATTATGAATATGTTCCAGCTTTGGAGGTAAAGCTAACTCGTACGCCACTTCACCAACTCGTCGAAGCACTTCAAAAGGTCCTATAAATCTAGGGCTCAATTTTCCCTTTTTGACAAATCGAATTTTTCCCTTCCAGGGAGACACTTTCAAGAAAACATATTTGGAAAAATCTTGAATAAACTGTCTTTAGTAACCTGCCAATCCCTCGAATGGTGTCCTCAGTTATTCCCAATTTATTACGGCTTCATCCTTTGATGGATCCACTGAGATTCCATCTTTGTCAATCACATGCCCAAGAAATTACACACGTTCTAGCAAAAATTCACATTTAGAGAATTTCGCATACAACTTTTCTCTTCTTAGCATCTCCAATGCTGAACATAAATGCTCTACGTTTTCATCTTGAGTTTTAGATTACACCAGGATATCATTGATGAATACCACCACAAGCTTATATAAGAATGTTTTAAATACCCTGTTCATCAAATCCATGAATGTTGCAGGGGCATTGGTCAAACTAAAAGATATTACCAGAAACTCGTAGCGTCCATACCGAGTTCTAATGCTATCTTTGGTACATCCTCATTTCTTACCTTCAGTTGATGATACTCACTTCTCAAATCTATCTTCGAGAAGTACTTAGCTACTTTAAGCTAATCAAACAAGTCATCTATTCTTGGCAACATATACTTATTCTTAATAGTGACTTTGTTTAACCCCTTATAATCAATGCAAAGACGCATTGACACATCCTACTTCTTCATAAATAACATTAGCGCCCCCCACGACGATACACTCGGCTGGATGTATTTCTTGTCTAGCAACTCTTGCAGTTGTACCATCAATTCCTTCATCTTTACCGGAGACATCCTGTACGAGGACTTTGATATTTGAGCAGTCCGTGGTACTAAATCGATAACAAAATCAATTTCTCTGTCAGGCGGAAGTCCTAGAAAATCACTCGAAAATACATCCACAAAATCCCTAACAACTGGTATGCCCTCCAGTTTCACACCCCTCTTCTAAGTATTGACTATGTAAGCTAAATATCCTACACATCCTTGTCTCAATAACTTCTTGGCTTGCATAATTGTCAGACAACTCACTTGTCTAAGCGATTTGCTACCGTAGAAAACTACATTTAACGGAGTCATAAGGTTTACACTTTTCTTTTGGCAATCAATTATCGCTCCATAATTAAATAGCCAATCCATCCCCTATATAACATCTAATTCTCCAAGTTTAATAAATCTACTATCATAACATTTCCCTTAATATTCACCCTACAGTTCTTATGTAAGACCCCGAATTTTATGAAATAAAAGTATTCGATTTTCTTATAATTATTATTCTCTTTACTAAATGGTTAAAGTGATAAAAGGTTAAAGTTAAGGAGGATATGTCAAAATTTTACAAAGTAAGCAAGTTGGCATAAAATATTCATTTGGTCGAGGAATATTCTTTTAATAGGGAATATTCGTACGACGGCACAATCATTGGTGGACCCAACAACAAAATTACTGTCGAAATTAGAAAACGACAGAAATAACTTTTCATAAAAATAACAGCAAAAGTTTTACCATTAAACTATTAAAATAACGGTGGTAAAAGTACTGTAATACGCGTGGTTGCATAGTAGCACACGGTATTGTATAATATCTTTGATTATTGATGCTTACGTGAGAAGTCACTCAGTTTTATTCAATTATTGCCATAGTAATTGTTGCATAGTATCTCTCATATTATTGATTCAATTACTGTCACAGTATCATCTGCATAATATTTTATATTATTAAATCAATAATTGAGATGACAAAGTTATTTATATTATTATTTGCATTATTGATGATGTCTAGAAAGTTCTGTCGAGGAAAGGGGTTTGGTCACCTAATTACGCTCCAATAGGGAGAAATCGATATCGGAAAGCCCCCTCTTTCCTGGGAATGATCTGGTTGTTAATATTGTGAGTTATAATATTAATGATGAATAAGTTCGTGTTCATTAAAGATTTTTGTTCATTTAGTTTTCTTTAATTCTTTCATGACCCAATTACCCTCATAGGAGGTAATTCTGTGATTGGCTAATTTTGTTATTATTGACCAAACGAGTAATTAATCGGATAAATGAGCAATTAATTGCTATTGGTTCACATGCATGGAACTATTGTTTCACATGCATGTACTATTAGGGGAGGTTGTGCAAGATTGATAATACTTGAAGGACTAAATTAAAAATAGAGGTAAAGATGAAGGTACTAAACTGTAATAATTCCAGCCCCTAAACATGCAATTATCAAAACTATGTTTTATTATAAATAGAATCCCATTTATTCTTTCATTCTCACCAATTCACTAAGACTCACAAGAGCAACTATAGAGAGAAAAACTATAGAGAGGAAGAAGAAGAGTATTCTGCTACTTCACTATTGCAGTATCCAGTCTTCTACTAAGGTAAGGGGTATTATTTATTTCATATTCGCTTACGATATTATTTTTTGTATTCCTAAAAATTTTCATTTTCGTTCAATATTCGTAAGGAATATTATTTTTGTTCAATATTCGTAAGCAATATTATATTGATTCAATATTCGTAGGAATATTATTTTCATTCATCAGTTATAAGGGATATTATTTTTGTTCAATATTCGTATTAAATAATATTTTCTTCCATACTATGTAGTATGTAAGTAATATTATTTCATTTCGTATTGCTAATTTTACACTCATTTTGTTAAAATATTGCTTCTATACTTCGTGAAATTAATTGAATATCCTTGAAATTTGCACTTCATATAGTATCGTTTCACAAGAATATTTTTCTGAACATTCTTGTCAAATTTTAAGGTTTTCAAGCCGGAGTACTATTTATGGGTACTATTCATTTATACGACACTATTCATACGTACGACACTATTTATATGTACGACACTATTCTTATGTATAACACTATTCATATATACGACATTATTCACGAAGTACTATTTACAAAGTAGTATTCATGGGGTACTATTAATGAAGTACTATTCATAGGGCACTATTCACTCGGGCACTATTCACCTGGGATACTATTCATGACAAAAATTAATTTTTTTCGGTCCAAATTATTTTTGATATAATATTATTTTTGAATTTTACTCCACAAAGCAGTATCATGATGACAATTCAGACATTATTGAATTCTGGATAAATTGAATTATAAATCTTTAAAATTTATCTTTTGCTCTCATTTAATTGAATTCTTATATCATTGTCATTATCCTCATGCTTATATTGTTATGAAAGTCATCTTTAGCCCGTAGTGCATAGATGGACTATTGATTGGTATGATTATGATGAGGGATCATTCGGTATAATCATGACCTGTAATGTTACAAATAATGTGGTAAATGTCCTCATTGGCCCGTAGTGCATTGATGGACAGTTATTGGCATGATCATGACTATTGGTGATTACTCGAATATCATTGGCCCATAGTGCATGGATAATTCGTGGACGTGATACTAATGAATATCCTTGGCCCGTAGTGCTTGGATAATTCAGTGATGTGGATTATTTATTAAGCTGAGTCTCAGCGATAAAATTTATAATGAACTTTTAAATCATAGAAGATAGTAGATATTATGCTCTACTTGACTCTTTTAATGGATTGTTATTTCCACTGCAATTGTTGATCTAAAACTTGTTGTCTATTTTATTTTATCAGTTATTATACTGTTGAAGGCTAACGATAATTTATTCTGCATTATCTTAGTCATAATATTCTTTAGTGGGCTAGTTGAGCTCACCCTTTTCTTTCATTGTTCTCTTCAGGAAATGAGAATATAGCTGGGATGAGTCGGAGAATGGAGTGATGGTCCAGGATAAGTGGCTATAGTAGTCCTCACTATTCTATGAAATAGTGTGATAATAATTGTAATGAGGACTCTATGTGAGTTTGGATATTGTCTAGAAGACAATATTCATGTCAAAACGCTCTGCTACGTTTTGTTGTATTGTATAAATGAAGTTTGTATTTAAGTTATGTACCATGTATTTGGTGAATCAGAATGGGTGATGTATACCTATTTTGGGGGCTACACAGTTGGTATCAAAGCTTAGGGATATGATCCCTGGCTGTGATATGAGACTAGAACTAGGAGGGGAGAGATGGATAATTCCTTTGCTAGTATGACCTACATATGTTTATTTGTTATTGGTCGGTCAGAATATAGGGATAATATATGGCATGTCAAATAACCCTTGTTTTGTGACAGTGTTCGAAAATGTCATCTAAAAATGTTGAGATAAACAATGAAGCACATGAGACCGTTGAGTCACCGACGATCAATAACCAGGATAATGTGTATCAAAAGGAAATAATCCTCGTGTAAATAACAACACCGATCAAATCATGAACGATGGTACGTTTAAGTGCTTTTTAGAATTCATGCAACACCAAATGAGAGAGACTCATGTTCATAATGTAGGTGAAGTCACTGACAACTCACGACTGGTCATCGCTAAGAAGTTCAAGGAGCTGGGACCACCAGAGTTTTTGGGAAAGCCAGAGCCACTTACAGCAGAGATATGGATTAAGCTGATCACAAAGATATTTGATGTCTTGGGATGTTTCTAGGAGCAAAAGGTTCCCTTTTCCACCTTCATGTTGCGAGGAGAGGCATATTACTGGTGAGAATCTGTAAAACGTACTCAACCTTCAGCGCTAAAGATGTCTTGGGAGAAGTTCCAAGAATTGTTCAACAATAAGTACTTTCCTGAAAGTATTCGTCACATGAAAGAGGTAGAATTCATCAAGTTAGAGGAAAACAATATGACCGTGTCGCCGTACGAGGCTAAGTTTGCGGAGTTATCCCGGTTTGCATCCCATTTGGTAGATAATGATGAGCGTATAACGCGAATGTTTCTAAGAGTTTTAAAACCCGAAATACGTCAATACCTCATTTCTAAAAAACTTTATTTATATTCAGATGTTGTGAATAGTGCTCAGTTATTAGAACACGATTATGAGTCAGCTCAACCAAAAGGTAACGACCAACAACACGATAATAATTGTATTGGTGGCAACAGCCATCGGAACAATGATAACCATCATGGAGGAAATCATCATGCCAGAAATGGTAACCACTTCGGTGGTAATCATGGCCAAGATGATAGGAGAGGTGAACTAAGTGGGAATAACTTTAAGAAAAAAAGATTCAACAGTGACAACGTAAAGACATCGGCAGCAGCACCAACACCCATTTCCAAAGAAGAAGAACGACCACCGGTCGTATGTTACAAATGCGGACATGAGGAACACATACGTGCAAACTGTATGCAACAACCCAATGCGTGTTTTAATTGTGGAAGAGAAGGTCACCTAACTCGATTTTGTAATGTAGGGATGTTAAGTCCAGCTGGGATGGTGATGCCGAAGGATGTCCCAGACAAGTCAAAATTGGTAGTTTAAGGGAAAGTGTTTTTCGTGACGAGGAACCAGAATGAAGTTATTACGGGTAAGCTAATCATAAACTCTTGCAAAGTCTATACCTTATTTGTTACCGGTTCTACCCATTCTTTTATTTCTCCTACTTGCACTCAACGTTTAAATTTAACTCAAGAGAAATTAGACTTTGAATTATCTGTTGAAACTCTATTGGGAGAAGCCTTCATTACATCCACTATTTATAAATCTTTTTTGATTCAAATCAGAAACCTCACATTACCTGTCGATCTTATCTCTTTGAAAATACTTGCATTTGATGAGATTTTAGGGATTGATTGGTTAACTACTCATCATGCAAAAATTGATTATTTTTGTAAGGTTGTTAGCTTTTATATTCCTAACCAACCTATTATGAGAATTCAAGTAACCAAACCACTAAAGTCAATCACTGTCATATCAAGCCATAAAGCTATTCATTTATTGAAAAATGGATGTCAAGCTTTCTTAGCCCATGTCACGGATTTAAACAAAAATACGTCAGATTTGAATGATATTTCCATTGTTAATAAATTTCCTGACGTATTCCCCGAAGAACTTCCTAGCCTACCTAGAGCGTGAAATTGAATTTTGTATCGACCTTAAACTCGATACAAAACCCTCAAATATTTATTCACCCAAAACGAACGTAACATGTGCCAAAGACGTTGGCTCGAGCTGTTGAAAGATTACGGCCATACCATTTAATACTATCCTGGAAAAGTGAACGTGGTAGCTAACACGTTGAGTAGAAGATCATATGCAGTTATGAGCGCGACGTTGTTAACACAAAGATCCACTTTGCACGACTTACAAAGATGGAGATAGAGTTAAAGAATCTAAGAACCTACGTGAAGATAGCGAATATACGACTAAAACCGACTTTAATCGATAAAGTTAGAGCCGCTCAAGCTACAGACTCAGAGCTGATGAATGTGATGAAGAAGGTGCAAGAAGGCGTTATTCTAGAAGCAAGAATTGACGAAGAGAGGAAATCTCAACCCTCAATTTTATTGGCCCATTTGAAATCCTCGATCAAGTAGGAACTGTGGCCTATAGACTCGCCTTACCCCTAAGTATGTCGTGTGTTCATAACGTTTTTCACGTATCGAAGAAGTTAGAAAATGACAGAAATAACTTTTTATAAAAATAACGATAAAAGTTTTACCGTTAAAATGTTGAAATACCGGTGGTAAAAGTACAGTAATACGCGTGGTTGCATAGTAGCACACGGTATTATACAGTATCTTTGATTATTGATGCTTACGTGAGAAGTCACTTAGTTTTATTCAATTATTTCCACAGTGATTGCTGCAGAGTATCTCTCATATTATTGATTCAATTATTATCACAGTATCACCTGCATAATATTTTAAATTATTAAATCAATAATTGAGACAACAAAGTTATTCATATTATTATTTGCATTATTGACGATGTCTAGAAAGTTTTGTCGAGGAAAGAGGATTGGTTACCTAATTGCGCGCCAATAGGGAGAAATCCTTATCGAAAAGCTCCCTCTTTCCTGGGAATGATCTAGTTGTTAATATTGTGAGTTATAATATTAATGATGAATAAGTTTGTGTTGATTAAAAATCTTTGTTCGTTTAATTTTCTTTATTTCTTTCGTGACCTAATTACCCTCATAGGAGGTAATTATGTGATTGGCTGGTTTTGTTATTATTGACCAAATGGGTAATTAATCGGATAAATGAGCAATTAATTGCTATTAGTTCACATGAAAATTACTGTTGGTTCACATGCATGGAACTATTGGTTCACATGCATGTACTATTAGGGGAGGTTGTGCAAGATTGATAATACTTTAAGAACTAAATAAAAATGAAGGTAAAGATGAAGGTACTAAAGTATAATAATTTATGCCACTAAATGTGCAATTATCGAAACTATGTTTTCCTATAAATAGAAGCTCATTTCTTCTTTTATTCTATCCAATTCACTAAGAGTACAAGATAAACTATAGAGAGAGAAACTATAGAGAAAAAGAATAAGAGTATTCTACTACTTCACTATTACAGTATCCAGTCTTCTACTAAGGTAAGGAGTATTATTTATTTCATATTCGCTTACGATATTATTTTTTGTATTCGTAAAAAAATATATTTTCAATCAATATCCGTAAGAAATATTATTTTCGTTCAATATTCGTAAGGAATATTATATTCGTTCAATATTCGTAGGAATATTATTTTCGTTCAACAGTTGTAAGGGATATTATTTTTGTTCAATATTCGTATAAAATAATATTTTCTTCCATACTCTGTAGAATGTAAGTAATATTATTTCATTTTGTATTCCTAATTCTACACTCATTTTGTTAAAGTATTGCTTCTATACTCCGTGAAATAAGTAGAATATCTTTGAAATTTGCGCTTCATCTAGTATTGTTTCATAAGGATATTTTTCTAAACATTCTTGTTAAATTTTAAGCTTTTCATGACAAATTACTATTCATGGGTACTATTCATTTATATGACACTATTTATAGGTACTGTAACGCCCGAGAAAATTGAATTTTTATATGAATTAAATTTTTATTTGATTATGTGGATTAAATGAATTTAGTTGATTATTTTTGTGAGTAAGTTGTATGAAGGTCGTTCTATGACCTAGAATGTGCGGATGTGGTTAGGATTCTGGCTATGTGAGAGGATTAATTATTTTGAATTTCCAAGATGATAAAAAAATGTTTTTCGAGAATTTTTCGTAAAAACACTATTCATCCATTTTTGTTCGGGAATTAAATTTGAAACTCTGAGAAATGCGTAACCATAGAATTCTAAGACGAGATGCAATATCCAATAATATTTCAGTTATTGCAAACGAAGTTTTCGCTTGTGGACTCAAAACCTAAGGGTTAGGGAAAGTGAATTCCGAGAAGGAAATGAAATGCGTATAAGGATTAGGGTTATTATACGTGTGTTATACGAGTATGATACTAGTTAGTATACCAGTATAGTATGGAGAATATTACGACATATAATATAAATATCGTATGAATACTAAACGAAGAGAATACGTGAGTTATACACATAGAATACAATTAGTTCTTAATGGACTTTGAGTTTAAAGACTTTGTAGAATCCAATTGGACTTGGATTATATTTTGCCCAATGAATTGTGTAATCAAGCCCAAGTTAGGCCCGATATGAATTAATTCTAAGGCCCAATCCAAGAAACCGAATCGCGGATCGAATCAATGGGTCACCGGATAGGTAAAACCCATTGGGGGACCCACAAGGCATTTGGGCTGGCCACTTGGTCACCAAGTAAAGTGGTTACTTGGTGGCTAAGGTTGTGGAGGTGGTGAATAGTAAGGAGGTGGCCAAATGACCATTTTTCCCTCCATTTGAAATTCCTATAAAAGGAAGCTTGGCTAGTTCATTTGATGTTTTACAAACATTAGCCAACATATTTGAGAGAGAGAAAAGAGCTAGAAACAAGTAATCAAGGGATCTTGAAGCAAATCATAAGAATTTATAGTAAGAACACGAAGAACGTAAAGGTAATAATTCGTAAAACCTTAGTTTCGATTCGTCTAAATTTATTTTTCGTAGAGAATCATAATTGGTGGAGCATGTCTCTTCCGGAGTAATAAGGATGGCTAATAGTGAATTAACCATTTTTAAGTCATGTGTAAGTAGAAATCGTAAGTGTTTACATAAGTTTAAACCGAAGAAACCATTGAACGTTAACTTGGTTGTTGATGGACAAATTAAAAACCATCATTGATAGAGTATGTGCATATTGCTTGGTTAGGATGTAGACAATGAATCAATGGATTGGTTCCATTTGATTTGGTGTAGAAAACACGAGTAACGAAGTTATTGCGAATTTTACAAAATTAGACGTTAAACATCAAAATCGTATAATTCTAGATTAGTAGTCAAAACTTGCTGTTTAGTTAGGAAATCTTGGTTTTCTATGGCATAGCGTAGCATAACGTATTCAAGAGTCGTGGACTCAAGAACGGTCAAATTTTGACTTATAACGAAGAAAATGAGCTTTGAACGCTCAAGAACGTTTAACGAACACGTTATTAGGACGTTAATAGTGAATTCATCGTTAATAGATTTGAAAACTAGTTTTTTCTGGATGAAATCGTAGTATATGTTACGTGTAAGAGAATGGCTTTTGAACGAGGCAATTCCGACTTAAAATGACTAAGTTATGAGTCCGGGAAGAATCGTAGTTGAAATTTGAAATTTTTTTCAAAGGCTCAGGGGAGGCATCGCAGTGCCAACCCAAGCACAAATGGCCGCGCCGCAGCGCTGGTAATAGTGACTTTAGCTACTGGAGAGTGGCACCGTAACACCATTATTACAATGGGATATCGTGCCACAGCGTCGAGACCGGACCTTAGCTACTATTAGTTGGCATCGCAGCGCCAATAGTGTACTGATGTTTGGCACCGTAGCGCCAGTAGTAGGAATTTGTTAGATAAGTTGGTTGCTAATCCCAATTGATTGTAAACCAATAGAGGAGCATATATGTACTTAATATACATGGTAAGAACCATCTTAAATCACTTATTTAGTGATGACTTTAGGAACTTGAGCAGGGTTTAATAGTAAGTAAATGAAGAACGCGAAGTGTAAGTAAGTAAATCGTGAATGGTATTCAATAAGTGTACTTAACTAATGACGATCGAGTCTCGGTTAGTAACGTAAGAATGTTAACAAGTCATAAGAAAGATTAATAGGTCGACTTGACTTTTATTAATGAAATAAATTCACTTAAGACATAGAAGAGAAAGAAGTTGGTAAAAATAATGTGATTAGATTGTTTGGTAGCTAATTATAGTGTGCTATGTGAATATATCATGTAGATACTGTAAAGACCAAGAATTGTTGAATATTATATTTGAAGACGCTTGAAGGAAAGTTTTCTTAACGCTTATCTAACCTTTGTGTTAGCCAAGTTTTATGTGACTCATGTTCTGAGATGCATGAATTGTTTTATGAAAGGGTCGATGCCAGTTTACCTCAACTAGACTATTCTTAAGATTTAGATTGATTTGTTTACAAGTATTTCGATATAGAACTATTAACGATATCTTATGCTAAATATTCGGTACGAATTTAAGGTAAGTTTGTTTATGAACAAACAAATCTATTTTCATCGATTATTCGATGGGCACGTGAGGTTGCCAAAACATAAACGTAAACATGTTTAACGGATGAGTGTTGATCAACATAGAGTACTATAGGCTGATCACCTAGAAGTGCTCGTAAGATATATCGGATGTACGAACTTAGTTCCGGGATGTTCTTTTCATGTATGAAAATGAAAAGAGTATGTTCATGGTCTTTCGACCGGTTCAGAATTCCTAAGCTATTATATATACTTTGGAATTATTGTTATGAAATGAGAAGTGCTAGTCAATGTTTCATAGTACTTCATAGCTATTTGTTTAGTTATGAAAGATAATCGATGTGGTATTTATATTATCCTTTGTTAGACTTGTTGAGCTAGCTATGCTCACTTCTTGTTTGAATTATATGATTGCAGCTAAGGCCGAAAGAACTAATGATCCCAGTAGGGATAAAGGCAAAGCTAAGATGGATAAATAGATCTTCTTGTAATAGATTAGTATGTTTGTAAGAAACATATTATGATAACAAAGAATGTATCAGTTTTAGAACCTGCAACAAGATGATTATTATTATTGTAATAAGAATGTAGTAAGTATGTTCATTTTGATGTTGTTTCAATGGAATGAATGCATAGATAGTAGTACCATGTAGCACAATATTTGTGGGTTGAAAGTACCCGGATTTGGGGGCGTCACACGTACGACACTATTCATACGTACGACATTATTCATATCTACGACACTATTCATGAAGTACTATTCATGAAGTACTATTCACAAAGTACTATTTATGAAGTACTATTCACGGGGTACTATTCACTCAGGTACTATTCACCTGGGTACTATTCATGGAAAAAATTTATTTCTTTCGGTCCTTATTTTTGATACAATATTATTCTTGAATTTTACTCCATAAAGCAGTATCATGTTGACAATTTGGACATTATTGAATTCTAGATAAATGGAATTATAAATCTTTAAAATTCATCCTTTGCTCTCATTTAATTGAATTCTTATATCATTGTCATCATCCTCATGCTTATATTGTGATGAAAGTCATCTTTAGCCCATAGTGCATAGATGGACTGTTGATTGGTATGATTATGACCAGGGACCATTCGTTATAGTCATGACCTGTAATGTTACAAATGATGAGGTAAATGTCCACATTGGCCTATCGTGCATTGATGGACAGTTGTAGGAATGACATGACCATTGGTGATTACACGAATATCCTTGGCCCGTAGTGCATGGATAATTCGTGGATATGATACTAATAAATATCCTTGGCCCGTAGTGCTTGGATAATTCTGTGATGTGGATTATTTATTTAGCTGAGTCTCAGCGATAAAATTTATAATGAAGTTTTAAATCATAGAAGATATTAGATATTATGTTCTACTTGACTCTTCTAATGGATTGCTATTTTTGCTGCAGTTATTGATCTCAAACTTGTTTTCTATTGTATTCTATCCATTGTTATACTGTTGAAGGCTAACGATAATTTATTCTGCATTATCTTAGTCATAATATTCTTTAATGGGCTAGTTGAGCTCACCCTTTTCTTTTATTGTTCTCTTCAGGAAATGAGAATATAGGTGGGACGAGTCAGGGAATGGAGTGATGGTCCAGGATAAGTGGCTATAGTAGTCCTCACTATTCTATGAAATAGGTGATAATAATTGTAAGGAGGACTCCATTTGAGTTAGATATTGTCTAGAAGACAATATTCATGTTAAAATGTTCAACTACGTTTTGTCATATTATATTAATGAAGTTTGTATTTAAGTTCTATATCATGTATTTGGCGACTTAGAATGGGTGATGTATACCTATTTTGGGGGCGTCACGTCTTATATACGAATATAACAGGAATCACATCCATATTTGCAATTTCTATATTCAAAAGGAAATTTAACTCTTCACTAGGCAATCCTAAACTTTTAGTAAAATCATCAGATATAAATGAACAAGTAGCACCCGAATCAAATAATACATATGCATCTATATCATTGATTGGAATAATACCCGACACCACATCTTTTGACTGCACCACATCTTGCACAGTCATATTGAAGGTTTTGGTCGTGCGTCTATTTGTTGTCGTTGGTCTAGTAATAGCCAATGTACCTCCACTGCCACCTCCTTTGCTTCCAGTTGCACTTCCAGCTACCTTTTCAGGACACTCACGAGCTAGATGATCTTTTAACCCGCATATGAAACAAGCACCCTTCTTCAGTTGAGAGCAATTCGGAGCAATGTGACCCTCCTGACCATAATTATAGCACACGCGCTTACCTCTCAAGCACATTCCAGTGTGATTCCTTCCACATGTAACACATGCTTCAATTTTCCTCTTCTGCTGGGTACTATGCTGACCTCCAACACCTGCACTCACATTCCACTTCCTCTTTGGGTTATTATTCCCACCACTGCTACCACTAGTTTTACCTTCATTCTCATTCTTCTTCTTTCTTTATTCTTGATTATATTTTGCTAAGGAATCTCTTCCACCCTCCGCGATAATTGCCTTCTCAAAAACTGCTGCAAACGTCTTCAACTGGAATGTAGAGACTCTGCTGTACAACTAGGGCTTTAGTCCCTGTTCAAACCTTCTTCCCTTGCGCTCATCTGTGTTAACCTGATATGGCGCAAACCACACTAACTCTTTGAATTCTACTACATACTCTGACACTATCATCACACCTTGCTCTAGTTCCAAAAATTGGACTTCCATTTGATTCTGTGAGATTTCTGGAAAATAGGTTTCAAAAAATATCTCCTTAAACCTATTCCATGTCATTACTCCTTGTCTCCCTCAGTTTTTGTTTACTTACCACCAGTAGCTGGCTTCTGCTTTCAACATGAATGTTGCAAAAGCAGTC
The DNA here is from genome assembly GCA_020205605.1 of Panax ginseng. NCBI lineage: Eukaryota > Viridiplantae > Streptophyta > Magnoliopsida > Apiales > Araliaceae > Panax > Panax ginseng. The sequence continues at coordinate 97,412,836 of CM035128.1, read as the reverse complement.
TTCTGGTCTTCATTGACCCTAGCAATGTCAAAAACGTTTTCTATTTCCATGATCCAAATCCGTGCCTCAACTGGATTCATGGACCCACGAAATTCTGGTGGTCTAACCGCCATAAAATCTTTAAAGGTCGCTGCTTGGCTTTGCGTTTGATTCTACAGTGCTCCCATCAATAATGTCACCAATTGCTAAACTGGGTTATCATTGGCATTGTTGTTGTTGGTAGACCCCTCAGGGGTTCGTTGTCATGGTTGACGTCTTCTTGGTGGCATTTTCTGTTTAAAATACACTTCTTAGATAATTACTCAATTTCTTAAGTATTTTCTACTTCACTCGCACATCATAAATGATCATCATATAACACATAACATCTTGAATAAATATTAACATTTTATTCATTCATAATCTTTTAAAGACATAGAAACAATAGCATTGCTGCTATGTACATCACTTCCCCGAACTGATAAAGTTTTAGGCTAACATCATCATATCCCATTGGTCACATAACACTTAGGATTTTCATCTTATTTATTATATAATTATTCATACAATAATTACACTTCCTATTAAGGCCTACTAAGACGTTGCACATGTAACGACTGAGAAAATCGAATTATTTTTAAATCATTTTATTTGAAAAAATAATGAATAAATTATAATATGTCTTATTTATAACGAATAAGCAAGATGAATGTTGTTCTATAACCTAAATGTGGCGTAATATCGTAGTATTCTGGCTACATGATAGAATTAAGATATTTGAATTTCCAAGACGAAAATAAAAGCTTTCCGAGAAATTCTCTAAAAAACACTATTCATCCAATCTTGCTCGGGAATTATTGTTGAACTTCCGGGAAATACGTAATGATAGAAGGATAAGAAAGGATGGATTATGTAATAATAATTCAGTTATGACAAACGGAGTTTTTCGCCTGCGTACTAAGTTTGAGAATGTTAAGGAAAGTAAAGATTTGAATAAATGATGATCGTAAAATAAGAAAGTATTATACGAGGTATTGAATACGAGTATGTGTAAGACCCCAACTTTTATAAATAAAGATGAATTTTTCTCAAAATATATTTTTGAATATTATGGTGTGGATTTGTTATAACGTTTATAGTTGTGGATAATATTTATAAATTTTGCAAAGTAAGCAAGTTGTATAAAATATTCGATTGGTCGGGGAATATTCGGTTTATCAGGAAATATTCGTACGACGACACAATCATTGGTGGACCCCACAACGGAATTATTGTTGGTCGATTTCGCTATTGCTAAATCGTACGCAAGCATACGCGGTCCACAAGTAATATATGATAAGTTGAGTGTCGAACCCACGAGGACAAAGTCTTAAGATATAAAAAAATACTAAGGTAAAGTCTTTACTACCTTATCTAAACAAGTGAAATAAGATGGTTAGTTAAGCTATGTGATTAAAACTTTAAGAATAAGAGAAGTAGTTGTGCTAGGAAGTCAAGATAGGATTACAATTCCCCTAATGCGTCGCCTAATCTCGTAACTCTTCGCATTATAAACGAATCAAGGAATGGTCAACCGAGAACAGTAAATACACATAAGCTTCTGTCAAAGGTCAAATGCACATCCCTAGCCAGATAAATCACAATATGTCTATTGGTGAAAATAACTAGGCCAAGGTCATTAAGCTAAGTCTAAAGGCTACACAAGGCAAATAGAGATATGTCTATCCTATTAGTATTTTATGCACACATTCGATTGTCATGGTCATAACAGGTGTTGTTGTATTTAAGGGCTAGATAATAACATCCATTTTTCAATCTCCGTTAATATCAATACAAATTTCTCTATCAAGAAATTAGTCATTATGTAAGAAATACAACAACCCATCCACAAATGATTCATTATATAAAATAGGAGAGAAAGTTAATTAAACTAAACATAAGGTTACATTGCAATCCTAAAAATGGAATTAGTTCATATCCATGGTACTAAAACACATTTTTAATACATTCCACATTTTCAGTAATACACAAAAAAATGGGAGATTTGGAATAAGAAAACCCATGTTTCAAGTGTTCTTCCACCAAATCTTCTCTTCACTGCGTAGCTACTGAGCTTCTGTCGGATGCAATAACTCTTCGCCCTTGAAGCAAAACTTCTTTTTCTTCTAAGAATTTAATATTGTAATAAGAAATCCTAGTCTACACTATATGTCTAAATATTTCTATCGCAGGCGGCTAAGTATTAAGTGTCCCCGATCTTCTCTCTCTTTAGGTCATTTAAAGCCCTTTACTTTATGCGGACACTTGAGCTCGTGACATTTACACGCAAAGAACTGAACTAGCAAGTGGCATTGCGGTATACGTAAAGGTTAAAAACACGGAGATCGTGGTCTGCTGCACGACGACTCTATGAGGAGGCCTCGACATGCATAGCGAGGATGTCATCGACCAAAGATGTGGCATGGCGTCTGCGACATCGAGTATGGTATTTGGGCGCCAGATTCCAAAGATGTTCCAAGGTGGTGCACACTGCGGCGACGAGCTCCAATTATAACTCTGGCGTTGCGGCGCCGATTTCCAGTATGTTCCAACTTGCTTGTTGAGTCTTGCGTACAGTGAACTCTTGAGTGTATCCACAAGCGCCATGGGTGCAATACAAAAAAAAATGCCTATTATGCCCATGGAAGCTGGAAAAGATCTGCAAAGCCTTGCATCATAGAAATTAGACATAATAACAACAAAATATAAATAAAATCTAACTAAATAACTGAAAATAGGCAACAACTTAACCCACAAAGGATCTGATTCGCAGGTATAAATCCCACTCATCAAATACCCCCAAACTTAAGCTTTTGCTTGTCCTCAAGCAAACTATCAGACATCCATACCCCATTACTGCAAGATATGAATGAAGACTAATCCTATAAACTAATATTATGGCCTCTAAGCACAATCATAAACACCCTCTGAGAATATGAAAAAATGCATACGAACGAGGGCTTAATGTCTATTAATAAACATGAGACTGTAATCGATCCATTATGTGTGTTTGTGCAGACCAAACATCTTAACTAGCCATAACCCAAATTAAGATCACACAGTCGACTGTGATAACCAATAAGCTTACTATAAAACCCACATAATTAACAAGCATTAAGAACAAGATGCAAAAACAAGAAAGGATCAAAAGGTTCTAGTAATATGAAGTAAATTCTGACTCAGACAGTACTTGATTACTTTTAAGCTAAACAGAGCACTCATTAACAAGCTTTCGATCAATGACTCCCAAGCCAGATGACTTTAGGGCACTAGGTGTAGAACACCCCTATGAATCTAATAACTTAAGCAACAAAGGCCACGTAATCAACATAAGTCCAAAATAGATTTTACCAGTTTGTGTTTATGGGCGAGTGCATTTCCACACTCCATCTCAACCCACCGCAGGACTGTTATTTTAATTTTTTTTAATTACAACTATAGACCCAAAAAAGTAAAAGCCTCTAAGTCTTTTATTATCTTGAAATCAACAGAGTTTTAACAGCGTATAAATTTTCAACACAATAAATAGACAACCTAAATCTGGACACATAACTAGAAAGGACAATTGGTCAGTGCTTGCTAAAAGGATGGATCCAAAATAGTCTCGACTTATCTCATTAACACGCCTCTAGTTCACATAAATTCGACACTACTCTAAGAAAATGAAATAATTACCTAGCGCATGTCATAGGCCACAATCAAAACTTAAGCGCTAAAATACCCTAACGCAGCATATAAACAATTACAGACCGGAGGTTAGAGTTAATCAAAATGTAATAGGCAAAAACTATAAAATATAAAGTACCCCTGTCAAAATAGGGTAAAGCTATTCGCAAAATAATATCTAATTTAGTCAAGATATGCCCAAATATCACCTAGTAACTACACAATCCAAACATGATAATAATTATAAACATAAGATATACAACCAAAAACATGCATTCATAAATAAATTAAAATACTACTATTCAAAACATACATCCAAAACAAACCAATCACAACATAAAACCATTAACCACAATAATAATCAACATATATAAAACATAGTTAATTAAGTAGTCTGGGTCTATCCAGCCCAAGTGATTCTCTCAACCCTCACACAATAAACATAATTAAACTTACACATCATAGTATTTCAAATAAAATAATACTAACTTAACACAATTCATAGATAATAAAAATAAAAGGAATTCTCCCCCCAAACTTGTAATTTGGTCAGTGTCCTCAATGGCCTCTGAACTTCATCATTAAGCATCCGGAGCATCGCCACCGTTATCACCGCCCATCTCAAGATCATCTTCATCATCATAATCCTCCACATTCACCAGCTCATCTTCGCGGGCCTCCTAAGCAGGCAAAAATTGTGGCGGATAAGGTGCATAAATTGGAGGTGCCAGAAATGGAAAGGGCATGAAATCAACATCATCTCCTCCCTGAGCAGCATGGATGTTGGAGAGTGTATTTGCGAACTCTGCATGGTAATGATGGAATTGGTTCTGCCATTGGGCGACAGTGTCTACCTTACAGTGTAGAAAGTTCAGGCTGTTCAAAATTTCTATGAGGGACCCAGAATGAATGGTCTCAGAAGAAGGAGGCCCAGGCATGTGCGTGGAGGTACCCGCTTCAGTGGATGGCATCGGATCACTGGATGGTGGTGGCTGAGGCGCTGGAAAAAAGCCCTCTCCTCGGGGATGCAACGGTGGTCCTTCCCAGACTCCATAGCGGCCTATGAGATGATTATCAATAACAGCCATGGGTGGCAGGGTGAAATTTTCCTTCTCCCACTGAACACCTTCCCACTTGCATAGACGGGTAATTAGAGACGGGTGTGGGAGGCCTGACATAACATTTCTCCTTATGGCCTTCTTAATGGACTCGTTAATAAGTACCCCTACGTTAATTTTTAAACCCGTAACAATTTCATAGAGAAGAATTTCCCTCTCCCGGGTCACATCGCTCAAGTGACGTGTAGGCATAATATTAGCACATATAAACGAGTACCAAGCCTTACCATAACGACTTAAGGTCTGTTGGGGGAATGATCACTACAAGAAATCACACAAAAAATTGACTCTAAAATTTGTCACATAAAATTTAGTTTTCGTTACTAAAACATTTGGTGACGATTGTTAATCGTCATAGAGACCGTCACCGTATGAGCGTGGTATTAGGTATATTTGATAATATTTGATGTCGTCACTAAATATTTTAACTTATGGTGACGATCTACATCATTGTCACTATAATTAATTACTTTTAGTGATGTTAATAGCGTCACTATTTGAATGAAACTTTCGTCACTCTATATTATGTTTCGTCATCAAAACATGGTGCATTAAATGACAAAAATCATTTTTCGTCATTAAATGATATTGTTTTAGTGACGAAAATATGTTACTCTATTTAAATCATCTAATTTTAATGACGACAATATTGTCATATTTATGATTATTCTTTCGTCATGTTATTGTGTTTATCGTCACCAAAAATAAGAAAATAAATGACGACAAAACAATTCGTCACCTAATAATATATTTAATATGTCAATTATTTCATTGTCATTTCATATTTTAAGTAATATTACAAAATAATTTGTCACCAAAGATTTATTTTTTGGGACACATTTTTCAATGTCACTAATTGAATACTTATGGTGACGATACATCTCGTCACAGAAAGAGTTAATAATAGTGACAAAATTAGTTGTTGTGACTAAATAAAAAACTAAATATAAAATTATAGATCTAGAAAAAAAATTACACCAATAATATTTAACCAAAATGATTGTAATGATAAAAAAACACCAATAATAGAATAACTAAATTTCCATTTTCCATCATATTTAACCAAAATAGAAAAATTAGAATCTAAAGTATCATCCATTCTACTTCACATCAATAATTTATCAAGTATAACATTCTAAAAAAAATATCCAACTTTTTAAATAGGACCATAACGAAAGTTCAGAAGTTTTGAATGTCGACAAGCTGATCAGGAATTGTTTTCGGCTCTTTCTTGTCCACTTCTTGAAATATTTGCGCAAGATATCTCCTACTTTGAGATCTGATACATCATACATTTTGTATCTCACTGAAAAAGAGAGATTTAATTTTAGACAAATTTCTTATTTTTCTTAAATTTATTTTGAAAATGAACTGTAATATAATGTAAGATATTTAAGTTGTAGAGCATACAGATCTGGTAAAGACCACTGCATCCAAATCGACCAGATCCATTGATCAGCAATGTGGCCATGTACTTTTCTTTATCTGTGCAGTGAGGGCTGGACATATTTCCAGTATCCAGGAGGATGCCTGCAAGCTGCAAGCATAGAAATTAGAAAACACCTATTAATATACAGATACTTATATCCTCTGAGGAGAAAATGAGTGTAAATTGCGCATACACCATATTTTAACAATCCTGATCATGTCATTGGTCAACCAAAAGCAAGAAAAAGGAAACTAATGAAACACAAGGATTGAAATGCCTAGAGGAGAGAATTATATACACAAGTTACACTTAACTATGTGCATATGGTCTTCAAAGAAAAATAAGGGGATAGACAAGAAAAATTAATAAAAAAAAGAAAAAAAAAGTGAGATGCATAAGTTGTCTAGCCAAATTGAGCAAACAAGATAAGCTCTGCATACAAGGAGATGATCAGTTTGCATACCATTAAAGTGGCAGAGATATGCACAAACAAGAACTGGGACTGCAACGAAAAGATTTAAGAAGGATGATGAATCATCAAAACTTGGAAAACATTTAGGTGCCTTTATGCTTCCCTCTATTAGTTTGTATAATGTTATACCAATTAGTACAATAATAAACAAAATCGCTAGAGCAAATGATATAGCAGATGTGAATCTCATTGAATCTGTAACCACACAAGATGGTGACTTTCACATTAGCAGGTAATATTGTTATGTATCGAGTAAAGGAATTCAGAACATATATTAGGCAGCAATTCTTACAGTTATAAGTTAATGTAGAAGTAAATACTAACCAATCCGTGCCTGTTTTTGTTTCTCCAGACTTCAATGCAATCCTACTCTCAATTTTGATTAAAAAACAATAGTGGTTTATGACATGGAATAGCGCGGATCATGTACGTAGGATTTTCCAGACAAGAAGATTAAATCCAATTGTATTACATAAGTTCCTATGTCCTTAGTAGCTGTAATTTTTAGAGAAAGGTAGAGAAATTTACTGACCTATATATTTAAGAGTAATAGACAACTTATGTCTCGTAAAATGATCCTACAAGAGAAGGAAAAAAGCAAATCATGTCACCCACAGTCATCATACTATCATAGCATAAAATTAAAGGGGGAAAAGTTCATCTAGCGACTTTCATACCGGTTCGTGAAAAGATTACTATGTAGGACTCCAAGCTTTAACTATTGGTCTCGATTATAAAAATATTTTTGGGATTTTGTTGTGTTAGTCCAATGTAAGTTAGGAAAACAGAAATCATTCACACTGAGTCTCTAATTGGATTGCTTATCCCCGAGGAAGTATTTTGTATTCCTCAATCACTTATAATAAATTAATGCAAATTTTTGTCATAAGAGATAGTAGGACCATAGGCTCCAGTATCCACACAAACTGATGAACTAAAAGGAATTTCATTTCATTGACGAAAAGTGAATTGGATTTAAATCTAGAGAAAAACACACAAGTTTGTACACACTTGGAGAAGGATAATAAGATTGTGTTTTTAGAAGCCCAAAACTGAACATGTATATAGTAATACCTTAATCTTTTGAGAAATCCACAACCCAACATCTTGCAGTATCTTGTTCCCTGAAGCATCTTGCTCATTTGCGGATTCAAAGCTATTTGAAAGAAGCTCCTGACCCGCTCTTTCAGCTATAACGATAAACATGTGTCCATCTTCTTTAAGTCGTTTCTCCACATACTCAAAAAGTCTACCTTCTCCTTCAAGATAGAATAGTGACTCCGAAATCAAACACAAATCCACATCATGGCTGGCAAGAGTGGCATACATTGCAATGAAACCTGCACCAGAAATTGCACGAGGATTGAAGAATGGCTTATTGAGGAAAAATTATTGGAGAATCAATTGATGAGCATGATTAATTATGTTGTCAAAGAACGAGAATCATACAAGTTGAAATTATAGCATGTTTTCCCTTTTCTAATGTTACTCATTCTAAACCTCAAATGAGTATTCTTAGCAATGGAATAAGAGCAAGTTTTATCTCACAACATAAGCAAGGATTACAGATCATTCTATTGCTTTAAAAAAAATTGTTAAGTAAAACAATATATATTGTAGATTACTTTTATGGCAATATCATATATATGCTTACAGAGTATACCCATTAGTTTATTTTCCATTATAAGAAAATCATAAACAAAATATAAGAAACTCTTGTACATCTAGCTATCTAACCAAATTCAGTACTTTACATTTGCGAAAAAAAAAATCATGAAAATCTCAGAGCACCAAAACATGATACAAAGATTTTCTTCAATGAGTAAAAAGCTGTGTCATTGCGTCTCAGTGATGCATCGTCGTCAGAATTGACCTGTGCTTGAATTTTGAATCCTCGTGTCTAGATAGTTCAGGGGGCACTAAACTATTACTCTGAATAAACATCTATTTGAGGTCAAAGAAGACATCCGTGTCATGTAGAGTCAAGAATGTTGTGGCTACACCTGTCTTCCCAGCACGCCTAGTTCGTCCAATACGATGTGTGTACATTTCAATATTCCCAGGCATATCATAATTTATCACATGGGCCACATCAGGGAAATCAATCCCACGTCCTGCTACATCGGTGGCCACCAATACATTATATCTATTCGCCCTAAAACCTTCAAGGCTAATTTCTCTTTGATCCTGCGACTTCCCACCATGCAAAGTTGTAGCGCAATAGCCAGCTTTATCCAAACCCTTGGAAAGGGTATCAGCAGACTTCTTAGTATTTATAAACATAATGGTTGTCTTATCACCAATTTAAATCAAGTAATTTCGCAACCTATACATTTTTTTTTTGATTCCTTTACCATGATTACGTCTTTGGGTAATGAGGTCGAGTCTTTCATGCGAAGGCCAATAAGTAACCACAACAGGATTTCTCAAGTACTTCCGGCAAGACGCTCCACTGACGGTGGCATTATAGCACTAAACATATACGTGGTTTGGTAAATCTTTTTCTCATCAAGCTCCTCGTCCTTATTCTCTGGTTTGAAATTGCTTAAAGGCATAGCATCCAAGACTCCTACAACTTGAGGTTCAAAACCCATATCAATCATGTGATCAGCCTCATCAAGAACAACATAGTTACACTAGTTCAAAATAACATAACTCTTCTCTAAGCAATCGATAAGACGTCCTGGAGTAGCAATCACTACCTCATACCCTTGCCTAATCTTAAACCCTTGCTCCTCAATGGACTGCCCACCAACAATGGAAACCACTTTGATACCCAAATAGTGAGCAAACTTGACAGTCTCATCCTCATTCTGCTGGGAAAGTTCTCGAGTTGGTGCCATCACAACAGTATAAGGACCCTCTGCCTCATTCTCTTCACTCATGGGAGGCAATCTAGATATGCAAGTCAACATGGGAAGAACAAAAGCGGCGATCTTACGAACTGTCTCAAGAACACACCATAACATCAGCTACTGCTATAAGCCAGCCTTCAACATGGGAGAAGGGGTCTTGTAGCCCACTCTTTCCACAGCCTTCAACAACTCAGATCTCAACTTACTCTCAGCCCAACTCCTCATGGGGCGAGGGATTCGAGAACCCTTATAGGAAATATTAAAATCTTCCCTAAAAATACGCCAATCTCTCTCAGTCATTTCGTCGAGCACCTTGTCCGACCAATGGCGGTACATCCTCATGTCAAAGGTATGATACAAATCAGCGGCCTCATCTTTAAGCCTCTGGGCGGCAGCCTCCTCAGGCTTTTCCTCTATACCGTCTTTCTTCCGAATCTAATCCCTAATCCATCCTAGCTCGAAAACCTCATCCAAACAGAAGGCGGGCCTCATGAGGGTTTATAGGGAATTCATATCCCGAGAAGTATCCTTAGTATTCTCCCAATCAAAAGAAAATTGAAACTTCTCACTAGGTTTAATAACCCTCTTCTTTGGCTTCTTAAAACCCAAATACTGCTCTTTAATCGCTTCCAATTCCTTCTCCCGCTCCTTCTGCTCCTCTTCCCCGAAACTTCTCACTAGGTTTAATATACGTATTTTAAAATATAAAAGTATTTTTATTTTTATTTTTTTAAAAAAACATACATATAATAATATTAATTTTTATTAATATTATACATATTATAAATATTTAGGTAAAGAAAAAAAACATAAAAGTATTTTTATTTTTATTTTTAAAATAGAACATACATATTATAAACATTATAATATTAATTTTTATTAATATTATACATGTTATAAATATTTTCTACCCCATTTTTAGCATTTGCATACTATATCCTCGTGTGTCTGATTATTTAATTCCACGTTATTTTCTTGATTTTTTTAAATGTCATGTAAGAAATAAATAAACACACATCTACTAAATTTGACGAAATGGCCCAATTAAGCATTTTTAAAAAATCACAGTGGACCAATTGTATTTTTTTAAATACAGTGACTCAATACTTACAACTCGACGAACACAATAAGGTAAAGGTGTTTTTTTTCCAATTTGCAAGTATTAGGAATTTGGCTGACTGACTTGCTACGTAGGAAATAACTTGTTTTGTTTTTTTTTTCAAAAGCCACATAGGAAAATTGGTCCAATTTTTTTAATGTCCATGAGTAATAAATTGGACGGAATGGCTTGATTAACATTTTTAAAAAATACAGTGGGCCAATTGAATTTTTTTAAACTACAGTGACTAATTGCTTAAAACACGATGACCACAATAGGGTAAATGTGCTTTTTCCCATTTTTTGTGTGATTTCGGAGGAGATTTCGGTTCTTTGCTCAGCCCTTGTCAAAACTTATATATGTAAAAAATGAGTTACAAGAAAAAATTCATATAAATTATTTTAGAAAGTAATTACTTTTTAAAAAAAATTATAAGTGAGAGAATATGGTAATTATAAATTACATTTAATTTAATACAAACTTTAATTTTTTAAAATCAGAAAATATATCTATATGTACTCAATTTTAATTTTAAAAATTATAAATCTGACCAAAAATTTAAAAGTGGACACTTATTTTGAGAAAAAGGAAGGGAAACATTTCACTGTATAAATTTGTGTCCAAATAAATAATAATTTTGAAATGAAAAATGATGCGTTTTGAAAAAAAAAGGTCAAAACATGCTTATTGGGTTTATCTTAATTTTGGACAATAATTTACTAGTCGTTTCAAAAAATTATACAAAATATGCAACGAAAAAAAATTGTTGACAATGAATGTAGCCCATATTAGGATACACTATATAGCAAAAAAATAATTTTTTGCCCAAGATGGGGAGAAATAACATCGACAACAAAAAAAAATGAAATAAGTAGGAAATTATTTTTTTTCCCACTAACAAATTGGCAACGAAATTTTGAAACAACCTATGAATTTCGTTACGAAAAATGAAAGTCTTTCAGAAACTGAAACGAATGAAAAATTGTATTGCTAAAGTCGTTGCCCGATAAATCGTTGCCAAATGTCTATTTTTTTGTAGTGAGATTAATAGAAGAGGAATCGTCTACGACGGAACCATTAGTGCGACTTAATCGGTGCGGTTGGTCGATTTTTGACTAAATGGAGGCTGCCAATGATAAAAGAAAGACAAGTGACGTCACTTGGATACAAGTTTGTTTGGGAAAAGTTTTGCCTCCAAATCAAATTGTGACGTCATTCCGTACTTTATCACTAAATATAACAATTTATGACGAAATATTTTTGTCACTTATCCACACAGCTAATTAGTGACGCACTATTATCTCGTCATATAAAATTGGTATTTGTGACAATACAAATTGTCATAAATTATTATTTTTTTCTTCTTTAAAAAATTTCCCTCCAAAATTCTTCAGAAAAATTTTGCCTCCAAATAAAATTGTGACGATATTAGGTACTTTGTCACTAAATATAAGAATTTATGACGAACCATTTTTGTCACTTATCCACTCATCTAATTAGTGACGAACTATTTTTTCGTCATATAAAATTGGTATTTATGACAATACAAATTGTCATACATTATTACTTTTCCGTCTTTAAAAAATTTCCCTCCAAAAATAATTTTGCCTCCAAATAAAATTGTGATAAATTTGTATTTGGCGTCACTAAATGTGAACATTAGTGACGAAAGCACATTGTCACTAAATTTTACAAATAATTAATGACAAATTGTTATGTTGTCATCGAAAGAAATATTTGATGACAATAAATACTGTCATCAATTATTACAAAATGTCACTAAAAGGTTTCCCTCCAAAACTTTGGTGCGGAATTCTACCTCCAAAATAACTTGTGACGAAATTTTCTTAATCGTCGTCAAATGTGTAAATTAGTGATTTATATAAATGATTAATAGTAACAAAATTAAAGGTCGCCACAAAAACAAAAAGTTTTAGTGACGATTATGAATTTCGTAATTATTAATTAACAAATTGAGACAAAATTTTGTGCGTGACAAAAAATTCATCATAAAATGTGTGATTTCTTATAGTGGATGTCTTTTCATAATGGAGCTCGTTAGTTTTTTATACAGTCCCGGGCTTGCAGAGTTTATGAATGATATCATCTGTGTTGTAACTTCGAAGCCCAACCTCCAAGTAGTCGTGACCATCGTAGTTGGGAGTCCCATAAACTGCATTGATACCTCAGCTATCAAATGGGATTAACTTTCCCCACACTAGCACCGCCGAAGGGCCATCTGTGTGACCCCAAATTTTATGAAATGAAAGGTTAAAGTTAAGGGTGATATGTGAAAATTTTTCAAAGTATGTAAGTTGTTATAAAATATTCTTTTTGTCGGGGAATATCCGTAGGACGGCACAATCATTGGTTGACCCCACAACGGAAGTATTATAATAGTAAGAAAATGATAGAATTATCTTTTTATAAAAATAACAGCGAAAGTGTTACCATAAAACTGTTGAACTACTCGGTAGTAAAAGTACAGTAATACGCATGGTTTCATAGTAGCACACGGTATTAATTATTGATGATTATGTGAAAAGTCACTCAGTTATACTCAATTATTGCTACAGTAATTGCTGCATCATATCTCTCATATTATTGATTCAATTATTATCACAGTATCATCTGCATAATATGATATGTTATTAAATCAATAATTGAGACGGCAAAGTTATTTATATTATTATTTGCAATATTGACAATGTCTAGAAGTTCTGTCAAGGAGAGGTTTGGTCACCTAATTGCGCGCCAATAGAGAGAAATCCTCATTGGAAAGCCCCTCTTTCACGGAACACTTCGTTGTTAAATATTGTGAATTATAATATTAATGAGGAATAAGTTTGTGTTGATTAAAGATGAAATTTATAGTTCCATTGTGTGGGAATTATTAGTGTTAGTGGAAATCAGCATTTATTTCTATAATAATTGATGTCTGGAAGTTATCGGGTAATTAATCGGATAAATGAGCAATTAATTGCTATTAATTCACATGCATATAACTATTTGTTCACATGTGTGTACTATTGATTTACATTCATGTTCTATTAGGGGAATTGGTGCAAGATTGATAATACTTGCATGACTAAGTTAAAAATAGAGGTATAGATAAAGGTACTATACTATAATTAATTTTTTCAAATGTTTAGAACTATTGAGTCACATGATTTACTATTGATTCACATGATTTACTATTAGGGGAGGTGTTGCAAGTTTAATAATACTTGCATGACTAAATTAAAAATGAAGGAAAAGTTGAAGGTATTGTACTTAAATATTTCGAGCCCCAAACGTGGAATTATCGAAACTATATTTTCCTATAATAGAAGCTCATTCTTCCTTCATTTCTCACCAATTCACTAAGTCTCACAAGAGCAATTATTATAGAGAAATTATAGAGAGAAAGAAGAAGAGAAGTCTGCTACTTCACTATTCTAGTATCCAATTTTTTTCAAAGGTAAGGGGTATTATTCTTTCGTATTCATGAAGAGAGTTATTTTCTTTCAATACTCGTAAGAGTTGTTATTCCATTCTTTATTATTATGTTGGAATAACCTGTCTATGCAAAGTACTGTATACATGGTGAAATTATTCTGTTAATCCATTCTTTATTATTCTATTGGAATAACCTATCTGTGTGGTCTATCGCATGCCTGGTTAATTTTGTTGTTATTTCATTCTTTATTATTCTGTTGGAATATCCTGTCTGTGCGAATTACGCATAACCTGGTTCCATTCTTTATTATTCTGTTGGAATTTCCTGTCTATGCAGATTACACATGACTTGGTTCCATTCTTTATTATTCTATTGGAATATCCTATCTGTGCGGATTACGCATTATGTGAGACCCCAAATTTTATGAATAAAGATTTAAATTTCTCGAATTATTTTTTTCAAAATTATGGTGTGGATTTGAGATAATGTTATAGTTGTGGGTAATATCTAGAAATTTTGCAAAGTACGCAACTTGTTATATAATATTCGATTGGTCGGGGAATATTCGTTTTAACTGGGAATATTTGTACGATGACACAATCATTGGTGGACCCCACAACAAAATTATTGTCAGATTGAGAAAACGACAAAAATATTTTTATGAAAATAACGGCGAAAGTTTTACCGTTAATACTGTTGAACTACTCCGTAGTAAAAGTACAGTAATACGCGTGGTTATATAGTAGCACACGGTATTGATTATTGATTCTTACATGAGAAGTCACTTAGTTTTTTCCAATTATTGCTTCAGTAATTGTTGCATAGTATCTCACGTTATTTGATTCAATTATTTTTGATATTTTATATATTATTAAATCAATAATTCAGATGACAGAGTTATTAATATTATTATTTACAATATTAACGATGTCTAGAAGTTCTGCCAAGGAGAGGTTTAGTCACCTAATTGCGGCGCCATAGGAGAAATCCTTATTGGAAAGCCCTCTTTCTCGGGAACGACACAGTCGATTAATAGTGTGAATTATAATAATGATGATGAAGTTTTGTTTTATTAGTATTATTAATGTAATAAAATGCAATGCTTTTTATATAAAATGAATACTTTTATAAAGTTATTCGTTTTATTAGACTATAAATAGAATATATTATATTTTATTATGCTTAGTGTTTGCATAGTGCCTACATAGTGTTTTGCATAGTAAAATCTTTTTATATAAAATAGAATACTTTTATAAAGTTATTTATTTTATTAGACAATAATTAGAATGTATTATATTTTATTATGCGTATGTGTTTGCATAGTGTTTTGCATAGTAAAAAATCATTTTATATAAAGCAGTAATAGTTTTATAAAGTTATTCATTTTATTAGATTATAAATAGAATATATTATATTTTGTTTAGAAGATTTTTTTTATTAGAATATTTTATAGTAAACCAATCTGGACCGTTCAGGAGTTAGTTACTATTCAGTCCATTATCCTATAAATAGAAGCTCATTCCTTCATTATTTCTTACGAATTCACTGAAACTCTAGAGAGAGAAAATGTAGAGAGAATTCTTCTTCTATAATCTTGAGTGTATTTCTTTAGAGTTTAAGAAAGCTTTGAGCATAGTGCAAGTTTCTTCAAGTATATTCCTGCCCTACCCGTCGGGGTACTCTTCTTTATAAGGTAAGGGATATTATTTGTTGTACTCGTAAGGGATATTATTTCTTTCGTATTCATGAAGAGAACTTTTGTTATTCCATTCTTTATTATTATGTTGGAATAACCTGTATACGCGGTCTACCCTATACTTGGTGAAATTATTCTGTTATTCCATTCTTTATCATTATGTTGAATAACTTTGTCTATCTGGTACCGCATACATGGTGAAATTCTTCCATTATTCAATTCTTTATCATTATGTTGGAATAATGCCTACTGTCAAGTACCGCATACATGGTGAAATTCTTCTGTTATTCCATTCTTTATTATTCTGTTGGAACATCCTGTCTGTGCGTTTACGCATGACCTAGTTCCGTTATTTATTATTCTGTTGGGACATCCTGTCAGTGCGAATTTTTCCTGACCTGGTTCCGTTATTTATTATTCTGTTTGAATATCATGTCTGTACGTTTACGCATGACCTAGTTTCGTTATTTATTATTCTGTTGGAATAACATGTCTGTGCGGTCTATCGCATGTCTGGTGATTTCTTTTGTTATTCCATTCTTTATTATACCCAGTTGGTTAAAGTTTTGACTTCTATACTCCATGAAATTAGTGGATTATCCTTGATATTTGCGCTTCATCCAGTATCTTTTCATGGAAATTCTTCTGAGCATTCTTGAATTTTACTCTACAAAGAAGTATCATGTTGATAATTTGGACGTTATTAGTTCATGGATAAATTAATTCTTGAACTTGTCCTATTGAATTATTATGTCATTGTCATCATCCTCATGTTTATATTATGTTGAAAGTCATCTGTGGCCTGTAGTGCATAGATGGACTTGGTATGATTATGACCAGAGATTATTCAGTATAATTATGACCGTAATATTACAAATGATGTGGAAAAAGTCTTCATTGGCCCATAATCCATAGTTTTTGGTATGATTATGGCTATGGATTCTCTTCGGCCAAGGGTGCAAAGAAGAATTATTTTATGGCATGATCAGAACCGTTGATGAAAACATGATTATCTTTAGCCCGTAGTGCATGGATAATTTGTGGTCGTGATAATAAAGAATATCCTTGGCCTGTAGTGCAGGGATGATTTGATGATATGGATTATAAGTGATGAAAAAACCTTTTAAATCATAAAAGATAGTATATTTTATTCTCCACTTGACTCTTTTAATGGATTGCTTGTTCCGCTGTAGTTAAACATGATGTCTATTGTATTTTATCAGTTTAATATTGTTGAAGACTAATGATAATTTAATCTGCATTATCTTAGTCATAATATTTCTTACTGGGCTAGTTGAGCTCACCCTTTTACTTTCATTGTTTTCTTCAGGAAATGAGAACGTAGCCGGGACTAGTCGAGGAACGGAGTGACGGTCCAGGTAATAGCATTTGTAGTCCTCACTATTTTGTTAAATAGTGTTATAATAAATGTAATGAGGACTCAATTGAGTGTGGATATTGTCTAGATGACAATATTTGTATTAAAACTCATAGCACATGTTTTGTCATATTTTACACGACTGCTGTATTATTAAGTTGTATTTGAATTTTGTACCATGTATTTGGTGACTCAGAATGGGTGATGTATACCTGTTTTGGGGGCGTCACACATGACCTGGTTCCATTCTTTATTATTCGGTTGGAATAACCTGTCTGTGCGATCTATCGCATGTATAGTGAATTCTTCTATTATTCTATTCTTTATTATTCTGTTGGAATAACATGTCTATGTGGAATACCACAGACATGGTGAATGATCCTTTGTATTCATTCTTTATTAAATTGTGGAAATGATTTGTCTACGTGGATTACCGCATGGCAGGTGAAAATCCATTTACAGTTTCATATATTCTATTAACTCGTATGAGATATCATTTCTTTTGTACTCGTCATGGAATATCATTTTCTTTGGTATTTCTTTTTACAAGTTACTATTCATGGGTTACTATTCACCTAGTTACTATTCACTCTAGTATTATTCACTCGGGTATTCGGGGCACTTTTTGTGTCAGAGTATTATTCACGAGTTACTATTCACGGGTTACTATTCACCCAAATATTACTCACTCGGGTATTTGGGGTACTTTTCATGTCGAAGTACTATTCATGAGGTACTATTCCCAAAGTACTATTCATAGGGTACTATTGCGGGGTACTATTTACCCGAAAAATATATTTCTTTTCTGTCCAAATTATTTTTGGTACATGAATATTATTCTTGAATTTTACTCCACAAAGAAGTATCATGTTGACAATTTGGATATTTTTAAACTTTGAATAAATTTAAAGTCTTTAATATTTATCCTTGATTTCGTTTGATTAATGCTTATATCATTGTCATCATCCTCATGCTTATATTATGATGAAAGTCACCTTTGACTTACGTGCAAAGATGGACTGTTGATTATTTGTTTTACAGTTGTATATCTTTGGCTTACGTGAAAAGATGAACTATTGATTGATGTGTATCTTTAACTTACGTGCAAAGATGGACTATTGATTATTGGTTTTTACAGTTGTATATCTTTTGGCTTACGTGCAAAGATGGACTGTTGATTATTGGTTTTACAGTTGTACATCTTTGGCTTACGTGCAAAGATGAACTATTAATTAATGAGTATCTTTAGCTTATGTGCATAGATGAACTGTTTATTGGTATGATTATGACCAGGGATCATTCGGTATAATCATGACCCGTAATGTTATAGATGATGCGGTAAAAGTCCTCATTGGCCCGTAGTGCATTGATGGACAGTTATTGGTATGATTATAACCAGGGATTATTCGGTATAATCATGACCATTGATGATTACATGAATATCCTTGGCCGTAGTGCAGGGATGATTCGATGATGCAAATTATTTATTAAGCTGAGTCTCAGCGATAACAAATTAATTATACACTTTTAATTCATAAAAGATAGTAGATATCATGCTCTACTTGACTCTTCTAAAATACAGTTGTACGTCTTTGGCCTGTATTGCATAGATGAATTGTTAATGAATATCTTTGGCCGTAGTGCAAAGATAAATTTATTAGTATGATTATGAGCAAGAATTGTGATTTGGTATAACCATGATTTTTGATGTTTCCGGTGAAGACATGTGATGAAAATTATCTTCGTCCTGGGTGCGAAGAGGAATTTAGAATCATAATTATGATTATGAGTTATTCATATGATTGTGGACATGAATTGTTGATTGATGTCACAGGGATAAAACATTATTGGTGGACTTTTAATAAGGAGAAGATAATAGACCTGATGGTCTATTTGACTCTTCTAATGGATTGCTCGTTCCGCTGCAACTATGGTTGAAAAGTTTTATCATCTACCATATGTTCTAAATCTCTGATTTATTACTGATGAAGGCTATTGATGATGTAAATTATATTTAGTTATGATATTCCTTAATGGGCTAGTTGTGCTCACCCTTTTTGCTTCACAATTCCTTTCAGGTAATAAGAGTGTAGCTGGGTCGAGCGGGGGTAACAAGAGAATAGAACGGTGGTCTATAGCTGTTGAGGTTCTCCCTAAATAGTATGGAAATAATTTTATTGAGAACTTTAGATAAGTGTGTCGTATTGTATACGTCATTTGATATTTAATTTTGGTGAACCGAATAGGGTGAGGTGAACCCAACTTTGGAAGGGTGTTTTGCCACTATCATACAAGATGTCTAATGACATACAACCTTGTGTTATCATAAGATAGGGTTGTGCACATCCACTTGCTGAGTATATCTACGAGCACTACCTATATGATCTTGGAGTTTAGTTGAAAAATAATTTTTAATTGCAGACAGTGGAGATAGTAATATGTTAAGAGAAGACTCACCATTGGAAAGAACATGATAGTAATCTTCTCGTTTTTCTTTGGGGTCTATGGGGTCAACCAAGAATAATTCTGTGGACATATGATATCTATCATAACCTAGACACATGGCCTCCTACGTACGAAGGTTTCCTTGAGCACTTCCCAAAGATTTTAATTTCTAAAATAGTTTTTGACTGTACTTTTATGTAAGGTACCATTGTAAGTTTGTGGTCGAGGCACCATAAGAGTTACGTACATATGTATTAAAACTCATAGTTTAACTGTGGTCGTATTCTGCACGACAGTTCAATAGTTGTAGAAATGAAGTTTGTATTTGATTTTATAGTATGATATCTGGCGACTTAGAATTGGTCGTGTGGACCTATTTTGGGGGTGTCCCACCATCCGTATTGGCATTAGCATTAAATTCTTTTACCACTGCGACAACGGCTGATTTAGGCAGCTTGGTAAAATGAATCCACTTCATGTTTATAATCATAGCCATTATGTGACCATCTAATTTATCATCAGGCCTAAGCCCTCTCTTAGGTACCAAACAACGCACTAGGAAATTTTGAGTATAGCGCTTATAGGCCTCTCTCGTTGGAAATTTGATAGCATCCCAAGCCGAAACAGGAGTTCGGGAATAGGATGGAGGAGGAGGACCAATACTGGTTCTTGGACGCTTAGAACCCATGATGAGTTTGCAAGAATAATCTAAAGGCACCACCTTTATACAATTTTCCACACCCAACAGACATATAGAAGGAATAGATACAAAATCCTTACCTCGCTCTTCTTATATAGACATAGGCGTCAAAGAGGAGAGAGGAAACAACGGTCGGAACAATAACTGCATGACGGATGGCCTTTGAACGGTAGGAAACTGACAGATGCGACGGTTAGGCAACCTAACAGATCTTGGAATAAGAGGGGACGAAGGAGAAAAACAATTGAGAGGAGAAAAACTGCTACAAAAGAACTGAAAAACGCATCTTAAAAATAAAAGTTCAGACTTGGCATTGCGGCGCAATGCATGGTGCTGCTTCGGCGCAGGCATGAATTAGATTTGGCACTGCGGCACGAGAGCTCGGCGCTGCGGCGCCAATTTCTAGAATGTAATGCCCATTGGTGGCGCTGCGGCGTGAAAGTTAGTGCATTGGGTGGCACTGCAGCGCGAGTTTCCAGTAGGTACCAATGCACCTCGGCGCTGCGACGCAGATAATAGAGCATTGGAGGGCATCGCGGCTCGAGTTTACAGTGTTCTTTGAGTATGTCGTGGCTCTGCGGCGCCGACTATAGAGTCGGGGCGCGAGTTCGTAGTTTGTTCTTCTTAGCTATGGCGCTGCAGCGCGAACTTCTATATGGAATTCTGTGCGAGTTTCCAACGGGTGACCTCTTGGTTCGGCGCTGCAGCGTAAAAAATGAGGCCTCAGTGCGACTACGGCGCTGCGACGCGAATACCAATATAAATTGTGGCTCCGCGGCGTGACATCTAAATTTTTGATACTGAATTAAGTAATCCTGCACAAGCCAAAACCTCATATCAAGCAACAACACAGCAAAAGAAGACTACAAACACTGTAAATAACATCTAACTACTTAAGACACTAAAACACATGCTGTCGAACATACTAACACACTTGATACTACACAGAGTAACTAATAAAAACCAAAATAAAATTGAATTGAATGAAAACATAAGCAATTTGTTTGATAATGAGATGGGGTTAAATCCCCATAAAGCGCTTGATTTAGAGTCGTTGGCTTGACTTTTATCCCGTCTTATACCGGGTCTCCCAAGGTGATAGAGGTATTTTGCCGGTCTACCTCTTCGTCCCAGTAGTGCTTCAAACGCTGACCATTAACCTTGAAGGTTTTATCTGAATGAGGGTCCTCAACCTCTATTGCCCCTTACGGATACACCTTGGCAACCGTGAATGGCCCCGACCATCGGGACTTCAATTTCCCAGGGAATAATTTTAGACGGGAGTTGAAAAGAAGCACCTTTGACCCGACTCGAAATTTCTTTCCAGGATTTTCTTATCGTGCCACCTCTTTGTTTTCTCCTTGTACAAATTAGTGTTTTCATATGCTTGTAGATGAAACTCGTCTGAATCATTGAGTTACAGAAGTGTTTTCTCATCGCCTGCTTCTAAATCAAAGTTTAGCTTCTGGATAGCCCAATAGGCATTGTGCTCCAACTCCACTAGAAGATGACAAGCCTTACCATAGACAAGCCTATATAGAGACATTTCGATAGGCATTTTGTAAGCTTTGCGGTAAGCCCACAAGGCATCATCAAGCTTCTTAGACCAGTCCTTGCGATTGGGGTTAACAATCTTCTCCAAGATTCGTTTTACCTCTCGATTGGAAATTTTAGCTTGGCCACTAGTCTGTGGATGATAAGAAGTAGCTATCTTATGGGTCACCCCATACTTAGCTAGAAGGGCTTCGAAGTATTTGTTACAAAAATGCGACCCTTCATCATTGATAATAGCCCGAAGCGTACCAAAAACGAGTGAAAATGTTTTTCTTAAGGAAATTGAGCACTACCTTCGCATCATTAGTCGGCAAGGCAACTGCTTCAACCCACTTGGAGACATAATCCACCGCCACAAGAATATAAAGATTGTTGTAGGAGGACGAAAAATGGACCCATGAAGTTAATACTCCAGACATCAAATAATTCAACTTCAAGGATATTCTGCAAGGGAAATTCATGCCTTCTCGAAATGGTTCCCACCCTTTGGCATCTATCGTAGTGCGATACATATATATGTGCATCTTTGAATAGGGTGGGCCAGTAAAATACAGATTGAAGCGCTTTAGCTGCAGTTCTTTGACCCCTATAATGACCTCCATAATTTGAGGAATGGCAGTGATGGAGCACACCTTCAATTTACTCATCCGGCAAGCATCTCCACAGAATTTGATCAGAACACTGCTTGAATAAGAAGGGCTCATCCCACAAATATTATTTGGCATCTTTTAGGAATTTCTTCCTCTATTGATAGCTCAGGTTTGGAGGAAGCACTTGGCAAGTGACAAAATTATCAAAGTCCACATACCACGGGGCTTTGCATTGGACGACAAAAATTTGTTCATCCGAGAAGAAATCATTGATGGTTTTTTCAGCATCTCCCAAATGCGGGGTGTTTTCCAACCTTGATAAGTGATCCGCTACCTAATTTTCTATCCCCTTCTTGTCTCAGATCTTCAGATCGAACTCTTAGAGAAGCAGGACACACCTTATCAATCTCGGCTTTGCATCTTTCTTTTCAATTAGGTATTTAATTACCGAGTGATCAGTGTAGATGATCACCTTCATTCAAATAAGGTAGGAATGGAACTTTTCAAATGCATAGACTATTGTCAGTCGTTCCTTCTCAGTGGTAGTATAATTCAATTGAGCATCAGTTAAAGTTTTGTTGGCATAGTATATTGTGTGGAATACCTTATCCCTTCTCTAGCCTAACACCGCCCCAATAGAAAAATTGCCTGCATCGTACATTAGCTCAAAAGGAAAGGTCTAGTCAGGGGCTACCACAATAGGAGCCAAAATAAGTTTTTCTTTTAATAGATCAAAAACACTCAGGCAGGATTTATCAAATTAAAAAGGCATGTCGTTTTCTAGAAGTGTACACAGCAGTTTGGTTATTCGTGAGAAGTCCTGGATAAACCTCCTGTAAAACCCAGTGTGCCCAAGGAAGCTCCTTACCCCTTTTACTGATGTCGACAGTGGAAGGCTATTAATGACATCAATTTTTGCCTTATTAACCTCAATGCTGTCAATAAAAACCCGGTGGCCCAGAATCATGCCCTCCTCAACCATGAAGTTACACTTCTCCTAATTCAATACAAGGTTAGTTTCAACACATCTGTGGAGAACGACAATCAAATTTCTCAGGCAGTTATCAAATGAGCTCCCGAATATCGATAAGTCATCCATGAAGACCTCCAGGGTCTTTTCAACCATATCAGAGAAAATCGACATCATGTAACACTGAAATGTTGTAGGAGCATTACACAGCCAAAAAGATATTTTCTGAAAGGCAAACGTCCCATAGGGGCATGTGAATGTAGTTTTCTCCTGATCTCCAGGAGCAATTAAAATTTGATTATATCCAAAGTAACCATCCAGTAGACAATAAAATTCATGCCCAGGAAGTCTATCGAGCATCTGATTAATAAATAGAAGAGGAAAATGATCCTTACATGTGGATTTGTTTAATTTCCTATAATCCATACACACCCTCCATCCAGTCACCGTTCTGGTTGGAATCAGCTCGTTGTTATCATTGGGCACTACAGTCATTCCGTCCTTCTTTGGCACGCACTGGATAGGACTGACCTAAGGACTATCAAAGATGGGGTAGATGATGCCCGCATCTAGCAATTTTATAATCTCCTTCCAAACCACCACTTTTATGATGGGGTTTAACCGCCACTGATGTTCAATGGATGGCTTAAACACTTCTTCCAGTAAGATTTTGTGCATGCATAGTGTTGGAATAATCCCTTTAATATTAGAAATTAACCACCCCAGGGCCATTTTATATTGCTTGAGCACTAGCAGCAACTTTTCTTCCTGGTACTCGATTAAAGAAGAAGAAATTATCACAGGTAAAGTGGATGAGTCCCCTAAGTAAGCATACCTTAGGTGATTTGGAAAAAGGCTTTAATTCTAGGACAGGAGGTTCTATGATCGACGGCTGAGCCTTGGAATTTGATGCCTTATCATCATTTAGAGACTCAAACTGTCTTTGGAACTGTTTGGATCTTTGGGGTGCATCTAGCCACTTGGAAAATTCCACATTTATGGGCTCTTCCGTAGTACTAGCCCCTATTAATGTGGCTTCTAAATGGTCCATAATGCAGGTTTTTGAGAACACTTCCCTAACTGAATTATCAATCGCATTGATCTGGAAGCATTCCTCAGGAGTATTCGGATATTTCATCGATCTGAAGACATTGAAAGTTACTTCTTGATCCTGTACCCTCATTGTCTACTCCCCTTTCTGTACATCAATTAGGGTTCTCCCCGTCGCTATGAATGGTCCTAGTATTATAGGGACCTCCCTGTCTTCCTCAAAATCTAGGATAATAAAGTTAGTCGGGAAGATGAACTTGTCAACCTTGACAAGCACATCCTCTACTATCCCCTTCGGGTACGCAAGAGATCTATCAGCCAATTATAAAGTGACACTCATAGGTTTGGCTTCATTTAGCCCCAGTTTCTTATATATAGACAGAGGCATCAAGTTGATGCTAGCCCCTAGATCACACAAAGCCTTGCCAATGAATTGGTCCTCGATAGTGAAAGGAATTGCGAAGCTTCCTGGATCTTTTAGCTTCGGCGAAAGCTTGTTTTGTAGAATGACACTGCACTCCTCTGTCAGCGCCACTGTTTTATAATCCCCCATTTTTCGCTTCTTAGATAATATGTCTTTCATAAACTTGACATAACTTGGCATTTGATCCAATGCCTCCGCAAATGGGATGTTTATGTGAAGCCTCTTGAACACCTCTAGGAATTTAGAAAACTGGTTGTCCAGCTTTTGTTTCTGTAGACGCTGGGGGTAAGGCAACTGAGGGAGAGGAGGATTGACTTTATTCATTGGAGGGGATGGTGTTGTAGGGCTATCTTGAGTACTTTCCTCACCCCCAGATTCATCATTATTCTTCTCCACTATAGGTTCCTTTTTAGTAACTTCTTTTTCCACTGGAGAACTCTCTCACCTTGTTCATTAGTAGTTCTCCCACTTCTGAGTGTCACTGCTTTGCATTGTTCTTTGCCTTCCCGTTTTGGGTTGACATTAGTGTCACTAGGCAATGTGCCTTGTGGACGACTGTTTAAAGTAGTGGCCAATTATCCCATTTGGACTTCAAGATTTCGAATGGAAGCTTCTTGATTGTTACTTCTTGTTTCATTCTGGGCAATATACCGCGACATGAGATCTTCCAAACTAGGCTTTCTCTATTGTTGAGGTGGTGGATGGTGGAACTAATTTTTAGAGCTCTGTGGTTGTGGATTGTACTGATTCTGAGATTGAAACCCTAGAGGGTTAGAAAAATTCGGCCTGGTGGATGAAGGTTGTGCTTGATTGATGTTGTTGTTGTTGTTGTTACCCCAAGAGAATTTGGTATGATTCCTCAAGCCCGGGTGGTAATGAGTGGGGCGATTAGCATTTTGTTGCCGCCCATAGTTGGAAACAAATTGAACTAACTCAGGGCTTATTGCACACTGATCAGTAGGGTGGCTCCCTTAACACAATTCACACTGTATTGTGACACTCTACACATTCTGCACTACTGGCACTCCCATGGTGTCTAGCCATTTTGTTAGCACTGCAACCTGAGCCATTAATGATGTGAATGAGTTAACCTCATATACCCCTGCTGCTCTTCTGGGAGCTTGCCTATCATTTGGCCATTGATAATTATTGGCCGCCATTATTCCCACTAATTCATACCCTGTTGTGTGATGTTTAGCCATGAAGGCCCTCCGGAGGTGGCATCAATGCTCGAATGAGTCGATCCGAATAACCCATTATAAAAGGTCTGGATAGGAAGCCATCTTGGAAATCCATGGTGAGGGAATTTTCTCAGAAGATCCTTGAATCACTCCCATAAGTCGTACAAGGATTCTGATTCGAACTGGACAAAAGAAGTGATATCATGCCTGAGCCTGGCTATTTTGGCGGGTGGAAAAAACTTCACCATGAACTTCTGTGTCAAGTCAGCCTATGTGGTGATGGAGCCTGATGGGAGTGAATGGAGCCAGCTCTTGGCTTTGTCCCATAAGGTGAATAGAAACAACTGGAGTCTGATGGCATCGTCAGATACTTCGTTGCACTTAAAAGTGTCACAGATCTCCACAAAATTTATTAAGTGATCATTGGGATCATTATTCGGTAGTCCCCCAAACTGAATATTGGTGCATATTTGAATGGTGCCCGACTTGATCTCAAAATTATTAGCTTGGATGACGGGCCTGAGAATGCTCGCCTGAAGATCGTTGATATAAGGCATAGCATACTCCCTTAAAGATTTCTGAAGTTCCTCAGCCATTTTGATAGGAGTAGGTATGTCCTTAGATTTTTCTCTCCGCAGTTGTCTGTATGTTCTATCAATCTCGGGATCGAGAGGTATTATATTTTGACCCTTCCAAGGTGGCATAAACATTGAGGACTACCTAAAAAGAATGTTAAACAGAAAAATCGGTTTAAATTAAGATCGTAATGACTTAGTTTTAATATTGATAAACAATTAATACTAAATCCCCGGCAAAGGTGCCAAAAACTTGTTGGTCAATTTCGCTATTACTAAATCGCGCACAAGCATACGCGGTCCACAAGTAATATATGATAAGTTGAGTGTCGAACCCATGAGGAAAAAGTCTTAAGAGATAAACAAATACTAAGGTAAAGTCTTTACTACCTTATCTAAATAAGTGAAATAAGATGGTTGGTTAAGCTATGTTATTAAAACTGTAAGAATAAGAGAAGTAGTTGTGTTAGGAAGTCAAGATAGGTTTACAATTCCCCTAATGCGTCATCTAATCTCCTAACTTTCCACATTACAAACGAATCAAGGAATGGTTAACCGAGAACAGTAAATACGCATAAGCTTCTGTTGAAGGTCAAATGCACATCCCTAGCCAGAAAAATCAAAATATGTCTATTGGTGAAACTAACTAGGCCAAGGTTATTAAGCTAAGTCTCAAGGCTACACAAGGAAAATAGAGATATGTCTATCCTATTAGCATTTTATGCACACATTCCATTGACATGGTCATAATAGGTGTTGTTCTATTTAAAGGCTAGATAATAACATCCATTTTTCATCATCATTAATATCAATCCAAATTTCTCTATCAAGAAATTAGTCATTAAGTAAGAAATACAACAACCCATTCACAAATGATTCATTATATAAAATAGGAGAGAAAGTTAATTAAGCTAAACATAAGGTTACATTGCAATCCTAATAATGGAATTAGTTCATATCCATGGTACTAAAACACATTTTTATTTCATTCCACATTTTCAGTAATACACAATTAAATGGGAGATTTGGAATATGAAAACCCCTGTTTGAAGTGTTTTTCCGCCAAATCTTCCATTCACTACGTAGCTACTGAGCTTCTGTCGGATGCAATAACTCTTCCTCCTTGAAGCACAACTTCTTTCTCTTGTAAGAATTTAATACTGTAATAAGAAATCCTAGTCTACGCTGTCTGTTTGAATATTTCTATCGCAGGCGGCTAAGTATTAAGTGTCCCCGATCTTCTCTCTCTTTAGGTCATTTAAAGCCCTTTACTGTCTGGACACGAGCTTCGTATTTATGGCATGCGAGAATCGAACTAACAAGTGGTCTTCGCGGCACCACATCAAAGTTAAAACACACGGAGGTCGTACTGCTGGCAGCCGACTCTATGAGGAGGCCTCGACGCTGCAATGCAAAGATGACATCATCCCAAGACAGGGCATGGCATTGTTGCGCCAACTATGGTGCTACGGCGCTGCGGCGCGGGCTCTAAGTATAACTCTGGCATTGCGGCGCCGATTTCCAGTATGTTCCAACTTTCTACGGTGCTGCGACGTGGACTCTTAGTGTATCCCTGGCGCTGGCACCAATATAGCAAAAATGCCCATTATGCCCCTAGAAGCTGGAAAAGATCTGTAAAGCCTTGCATCATAGAAATTAGACATAATAACAACAAAATATAAATAAAAGCTAACTAAATTACTGAAAGCAGGTAACAACTAAAGCCACAAAGGATCTGATTCGCAGGTATAAATCCCACTCATCAATTATTGTCAGAGTTAAAAAATGACAGATATATCTTTTTATAAAAATAAAGGTGAAAGTTTTACCTTTAACTGTTGAAATACCCGATGATAAAGGTACAGTAATATGTGAGGTTGCATAGTAGCACACGGTATTGATTATTGATGCTTACGTGGGAATTCACACACTTATATGCAATTATTACTACAATAATTGTTGCATAGTATCTCATGTTATTTGATTCAATTATTGTTAATATTTTATATTATTAAATCAATAATTGAGATGACAAGTTATTCATATTGTTATTTGCACAATTAATAATGTCTACAAAGTTCTATCGAGGAAAGGGGTTTGGTCACCTAATTACGCGCCAATAGAGAGAAATTATTATCAGAAAGCTCCCTCTTTCCTGGGAATGATCTAGTTGTTAATATTGTTAGTTATAATAATAATGAATAAATATTGTTAAAAATATTAAGGGGATTTTTATGAAGTATTTGTTGTAAATTTTGCTTATTATATGGACCCCCACTTACCCATTTTTTCAAAATAATCAGTAAAAAGTTATTCAATATATATATATATATATATATATATATATATATAAGTATTATATATATATAAGTGGTGGGGCCCATGTTTTGAAAATTACATATGTGGGAAGAAAAATGAATTGTCACGGGGGAGGGGGAAAAGTCTGATGGTGGGTGTTGATTTTATTATATATATATTATATAATAAGTTTTTTTTTTATGAAAAATAGAATATAATATATTTTATTATGTATAGTGTCCGCATAGTATTTGCATAGTAAAATTGACGTGAATCCTCAGAAAAAAAATTTCGCCCTTGAATTCTTTTCCCACTGTGCGTCCAAATACTGCTCCTTCCATTCTCCTATAAATATGATGCTTATTTTAGAATTGAAAATCACACCAGAATAAGATAATTCTTCTTCTACAATATTGAACGTATTTCTTTCGAGTTTTAGGAATCTTTGAGTGTCGAAAACAGTGAAAGTTTTCTTCAAGAATATATCCGCTATACCAGTTGGAATACTCTTCTTTTTAAGGTAAGGGATATTATTTTTGTTCAATATTCGTATGAAATAATATTTTCTTTCATACTCTATAGTATATAAGTAATATTATTTCATTTCACATTCAAAATTCTACACTCATTTTGTTATGTTTTGGATTCTATACTCCATGAAATTAGTAGAATATCCTTGAAATTTGTGTTTCATCTAGTATCTTTTCATGGAAATATTACTCTGAGCATTCTTGATAATTTTTAATCTTTTCATGCCAGAGTACTATTCACGGGATACTATTCATGAATTACTGTTGACGGGGTACTATTCATTCAAGTACTATTCACTCGGGGTACTATTCATGACAAAAATTAATTTCTTTTTGGTCCAAATCATTTTTGATACAATATTATTCTTGAATTTTAGTCCACAAAGCAGTATCATGTTGAGAATATGGATATTATTGAATTTCGGATAAATTAAATTATAAATCTGTTTAAATTTATCCTTTGCTTTCTTTTAATTGAAATCTTATATCATTGTCATCATCCTCATGCTTATATTGTGATGAAAGTCATCTTTGGCTCGTAGTGCATAGATGGACTATTGATTTGTATGATTATGACCAGGGATTATTCGGTATAATCATAATCGTAATGTTACAAATGATGTGGTAAAAGTCCTCATTGGCCCGTAGTGCATTGATGGACAGTTGTTGACATGATCATGACCATTGGTGAAAACACGAATATCCTTGGCCCGTAGTGCATGGATAATTCAGTGATGTGGATTATTTATTAAGATGAGTCTCAACGATAAAATTGATGATAAACTTTCAAAATCATAGAAGATAGTAGATATCATGCTCTACTTGACTCTTCTAATGGATTGCTTATTCCGCTGCAGTTAAACATGATGTTTATTATATTTTATCAGTTTAACATTGTTGAAGGCTAATAATAATTTATTCTGCATTATCTTAGTCATAATATTTCTTACTGGGCTAGTTGAGCTCACCCTTTGCTTTCATTGTTCTCTTCAGGAAATGAGAACGTAGTCGGGACTAGTCGGGGAACGAAGTGATGGTCCAAGTTATTGGTTGTAGTAGTCCTCACTATTCGATGAAATAATGTAGTAATAATTGTAATGATGACTCCATTTGAGTTTGGATATTGTCTAGAAGACAATATTCGTGTTAAAACCCTCACATATGTTTTGTCATATTTTATACGACATATGTATAATTAAGTTTGTATTTGAATTCTGTACCATGTATTTGGCGACCCAAGATGGGTGATGTATACCTATTTTGGGGGTGTCACAGTTGGAATCAAAGCTTAGGGATATGATCACTGGCTGGGATGTGAGACTAGAGCTAGGAGGGGAGAGATAGGTAAATTCTTTGCTAGTATGACCTACCTAATCTTATTTGTTATTTAATTAGTCGGTCAGAATATAGGGGTATTATGTGGTATGTCAATTAAAACTTATTTTGTGGCAGTATTTCAAAATGGCATTTGAAAATGTTGAGATAAGCAATGGATCACAGGCGACTGTTGAGTAACCACAGATTAATAGCCAGGAAAATGTGCATCAGGAAGGCAACAATCCTCATGTACACAACAACACTGACCAAATGATGAATGACTGAATGTTTAGAGGCTTTCTGCAGTTCATGCAACATCAGGCGAGAGAGACTCCTATTCAAAATACAGGTGGAAGCACTGGCAACTATTGGACGGTTACCGCTAAGCAGTTCAAGGAGCTGGGACCACCGGAGTTTTTGGGAAAGACAAAACCACTTTGGAAAAGACAAAACCACTTAAGGCGGAAACACTGGCAACTATCAGACTATTACCGCTAAGCAGTCCAAGGAGCAAAAGGTTCCCTTTGCCACCTTCTTGTTGTGAGGAGAGACAGATTACTGGTGGGAATCTATAAAACGTATTCAGCCTGCCGCACTCAAGATGTCTTGGGAGAAGTTCCAAGAATTGTTCAATGACAAGTACTTTCCCAAAAGTATTCGTCACATGAAGGAGGTAGATTTCATCAAGCTGGAGTAAAACAATATGACTGTATCACAGTATGAAGCTAAGTTTGCCGAGTTATCTCGGTTTGCATCCCATTTGGTTAATAATGAGGAGCGTATGACGCAGATGTTTTTAAGAGGTTTGAAACCCAAAATACGATAATACCTTAGTTCTCACAAACTGTATTTATATTCAGATGTTGTAAATATGGCTCAATTATTGGAGCGCGATAATGAGTCAATCCAACCAAGAGATAGCAGCCGACAAAATGATAATACTAGTAGTAGCAGTCGTTGGAGCAGTGACAACAAACTTGGAGGGAATCAATATGCCAGAAATGGTAACCACTTCAATGGTAATCATGGCCAAGACAATAGAAGTGGAAATTTCAAGAAGAGGAGATTTAATAATGATAGAAAGACGTCAGCAACAACACCCGTTGTTAAGGAAGGAGAACGACCACCAATCGTATGCTTCAAATGCAGAGCGGTGGGACATATCAGTCCAAATTGTACGCAGTAGTCCAAAACACGTTACAATTGCAGAAGAGAAGGTCACCTAGCTCTATTTGGGATGGTGACACCAAATGTCATCCCAGACAAGTCAAAACTAGTAGTTCAAGAGAGAGCGTTTGTCGTGACCTCCCAAAAAGCAAGGAACCCGAACGAGGTCATTCAGGGTAAGCTAATCATAAACTCTAGTGAACTCTATTCCTTATCTGATACTAGTTCTACCCATTCTTATATTTCTCCTACTTGCGCTCAACGTTTAAATTTAATTCCGGAGAAATTAGACATTGACTTATCTGTTGAAACTCCGTTGGAGAAACCTTCATTACATCCACTGTTTATAAATCTTATTTGATTCAAATTGCCACCCGCACGTCACATGTCGATCTTATCTCTTTGAAAATACTTGCATTTGATGTGATTTTAGGGATTGTTATTAACTACTCATCATACTAAAATTGATTGTTTTTCATAAGGTTGTTAGCTTTCATATTCCTAACCAACCTATTATGCGAATTCAAGTAACCAAACTACTAAAGTCAATCACTGTCATATTAAGCCATTAAGCTATTCGTTTATTAAAAAATGGATGTCAAGCTTTCTTAGCCCATGTTACGGATTTAAACAAAAATACATCAGATTTGAATGATATTTCAATTGTTAATAAATTTCCTGACGTATTCCCCGAAGAACTTCCTGGCCTACCCCCAGAGCGTGAAATCGAGTTTGGTATTAATCTTGAACCCGATACAAAACCCATTTCCAAAGCCCCATATCGAATGGATCCTATTGAACTGCAGGAGTTAAAGACCCAACTGCAAGAATTGTTAAACATTCATTTCATTCATCCTATTACGTCTCCTTGGGGTGCTCCTGTTCTATTCATAAAGAAGGAATATGGAAGTATGTGACTTTTTATTGACTATCGGGAGTTGAATCATGTCACCATCAAAAATAGGTACCCGTTGCCACCAATTGATGACCTGTTTGACCAGTTGCAAGGCGCCAAATTCTTTTCAAAGATTGATCTTCATTTTGGATATCATCAGTTAAAGATTAAAACTGATGACATCCAAAAGAATGCTTTCAGAACTTGGTACGGGCATTACGAATTCCTAGTCATGTCTTTTCGATTAACTAATGCTCCTGCTGCCTTCATGGATATGATGAACAAAGTATTCAAGGAATATGTGGATCATGTTATGGTCGTCTTTATTGATGACATCCTCATTTACTCCCAAAGCCATGAAGATCATGAGCAACACTTGAGGCTGATACTCCAAAAGCTTCGTGAAAACAAGCTTTATGCTAAGTTTAAGAAGTGCGAGTTCAGTGACCGAAGTAGATAGCTTTCTCGGCTTAGCTGGTTATTATCGAAGATTCGTAGAAGAGTTTTCTTGAATTGCTACTCCATTAACTCAGCTGACTCGGAAAGATATAAAATTCGATTGGAGTGAGGAATGTGAGAAGAGTTTTCAAGAACTGAAGAGGAGATTCATTTCAGCACCTCTTCTGATAATACCATCTGCTTCGAAGGGATTTGTCATCTATAGCGATGCTTCAGGTAGATGGTTAGGATGTGTTCTTATGCAATATGGGAAATTCATAGCCTATGCCTCGTAATAACTCAAAGAATAGGAGAGGAATTATCCTACTCATGATCTTGAGTTGGCAGCAGTCGTTTTTGCACTAAAGTTCTAGAGACATTACCTGTATGGGGAGAAGGTGGAGATCTATACCTATCATAAAAGCCTCAAATATTTCTTCACCCAAAAGGAACTCTACATGCGACAACGACGTTGGCTTGAGCTGTTGAAAGATTACGATCATACAATTCAATACCATCTTGGAAAAGCAAACGTGGTAGCTGACACATTGAGTAAAAGATCATATGCGATTACGAGTGCGATATTGTCAACGCAAAGGCCCATTTTGTATGACTTGCAAAGGATGGAGACAGATTTAAAGACTCCAGGGACCCATGTGATGATGGAAAATATACGAGTAAAATCGACTTTAATTGATAAAGTTAAAGTTACTCAAGTTACAGACCTGGAGCTGATGCGTATGAAGAAGAAAGTGCAAGAAGGTGTTATTCTGGAAGTAAGAATCGATGAAGAAGGAATAATTTGAGTTACTTCTAGACTTTGTGTTCCTAACGACCTGGATTTAAATTATAAAATCACGATGGAGGCACATAACACACCGTTTGCAATCCATCCTGGGAGTACCAAAATGTATCATGATCTTCGACATACATTTTGGTGGAGCAATATGAAAAGAGAGATAACGGAGTTTATCTCAAGGTGTTTAACTTGTCAACGAGTCAAGGCGGAGCATCAAGTGCCAAAAGGTCCATTACAACCACTTGAAATTCTAGAATGGAAGTGGGAGCACATTACAATGGATTTTGTTACTGGCCTTCCAAAGGTTTCTTAAGGCATAGATGCGATTTTGGTAATTGTCGATAGATTGACCAAGTTAGCTCATTTCTTACCTATACAAGAAACTTATTCACTTGAATGTCTTGCTCGTATTTTCATAAATGAGATTGTAAGACTGCATGGTATGCCAGTATCCATAGTTTCTGATCAAGACTAAAGATTCACTTTACGATTTTGGGTTAGTTTGCAAAACGTTATGGGCATGGATTTACAATTCAGTTCAGCTTATCATCCACAAATGGACGGGTAGTCGGAGAGGACTATTCAAACTCTTGAAGATCTAGTAAGACTCTGTGTCCTTGACTTCAAAGGAAGTTGGGACAAGTTCTTTCCTTTGGTGGAGTTTTCCTACAACAACAGTTATCAAACAAGTATTGGCATGGCTCTATTTGAGGCGTTGTATGGACGCAAGTGTCGTTCTCCAGTATGCTGGGACGAGGTGGGTGAAGCAATGTTGTTGGGATCAGAATTGGTACGCATGACAACAGAAAAGATTCAAATGATCCGACAACATATAAAAATCTCACAAGATTGACAAAAGAGTTATGTTGATCTTCATCGAAAGGACGTGAAATTCAATGTTGGAGATTATATGTTATTATGTGTTGCTCCATGGAAAGGTGTTACAAGATTTGGAAAGAGAGGAAAGCTCAATCCTCGATTCATTGGCCCATTTGAAATCCTCGATTGAGTAAGAACTATGGCCTATAGACTCGCTTTACCGCCATGTATGTCTCGTGTTCATAACATTTTTTACATATCCATGTTACGTAAAGATGTAGAAGACCCGAACCATATTATTAAGTTAGAACCGGACGAGATAGCAGAAGATTTAACGTACGAATAGGTACCTGTTAAAATCTTGGATAAGAAGGAACATATTTTATGCTCCAAGGTTATACCTCAAGTCAAAGTTTTGTGGAGAAACCACGATGTTGAGGAAATGACCAGGGAGTTAGAATCTGAAATGAAATCAAGGTATCCTCACCTCTTCCACATACCAAGTTCGTACACCAATTTTGAGGAAAAATTTTATAAGAAGGGGAGGTTGTAAGACCCCAACTTTTATGAATAAAGATGAATTTTTCTCAAAATATATTTTTAAATATTATGGTGTGGATTTGTTTTAATGTTTATAGTTGTGGATAATATTTATAAATTTTGCAAAGTAAGCAAGTTGTTATAAAGTATTCGATTGGTCGGGGAATATTCGATTTATCAGGGAATATTCGTACGACGACAGAATCATTGGTGGACCCCACAACGAAATTATTGTCGGAGTTAGAAACGACAAAAATATCTTTTTATAAAAATAACGGCGAAAGTTTTACCTTTAACTGTTGAAATACCCGGTGATAAAAGTACAGTAATACACGTTGTTGCA
This sequence comes from Panax ginseng, assembly GCA_020205605.1. Taxonomy (NCBI): domain Eukaryota; kingdom Viridiplantae; phylum Streptophyta; class Magnoliopsida; order Apiales; family Araliaceae; genus Panax; species Panax ginseng. The sequence goes on along the minus strand of CM035128.1, from coordinate 97,377,031 downwards.
TAGTAGCACACGATATTGATTATTGATGCTTACGTGGGAAGTCACTCAGTTATACTCAATTATTGCTACAGTAATTGCTGCATAGTATCTCACGTTATTTGATTAAATTATTGCCAATATTTTATATTATTAAATCAATAATTGAGATGACAAGTTATTCATATTATTATTTGCATAATTAACAATGTCTAGAAAGTTCTGTCGAGGAAAGGGGTTTGGTCACCTAATTGCGCGCCAATAGGGAGAAATCCTTATCGGAAAGCCCCATCTTTCCTGAGAACGATCTTGTTGTTAATATTGCTAGTTATAATAATGATAAATAAATATTGTTAAAAATATTGAGGGGGGTTTTTATGAAGTATTTGTTGTAAATTTTGCTTATTATAAGGACCCCCACTTACCTATTTTTCAAAATAATTGGTAGAAAGTTATTCAATATATATATATATATATATATATATATATATATATTTTAAGCGTTGGGGCCCACGTTTTGAAAATGACATATGTGGAACGAAAAATGAATTGTCACGGGAGAGGGGGAAAAGTCTAATGGTGGGTGTTGATTTTATTATATATATTATATAATAAGTTTTGTTTTTTTTATGAAAAATAGAATATAATATATTTTATTATGCATAGTGTTTACACATTGTCTGCATAGTAAAATTCATGTGAATCCTCAGAAAATATTTTCACCCGTGATTTCTTTTTCCCACTGTGCATCCAAATAATGCCCCTTCAATTGTCTTATAAATAGGATGAGTTTAGAATTTAAAATCACACTAGAATTAGAGAATTCTTCTTCTATAATATTGAGCGTATTTATTTTGAGTTTTAAGAAGCTTTGAGTGTAGAAAACAGTGAACATTTTCTTCAAGAATATCCTCGCTATACCAGTTGAAATACTCTTCTTTTTAAGGTAAGGGATATTATTTTTTTTCAATATTCGTATGAAATAATATTTTCTTCCATACTCTGTAGTATGTAAGTAATATTATTTCGTTTAAGATTCAAAATTCTACACTCATTTTGTTAAAGTTTTGGCTTCTATACTCTATGAAATTAGTAGAATATCCTTGAAATTTGCGCTTCATCTAGTATCTTTTCATGGAAATATTATTCTGAGCATTCTTGATAATTTTTAATCTTTTCATGTCAGAGTACTATTCACGGGGTACTATTTACGAATTACTATTCATGAGGTACTATTCACTCGAGTACTATTCACCCAGGTTACTATTCATGACAAAAATTGATTTCTTTTCGGTCCAAATCATTTTTGATACAATATTATTCTTGAATTTTACTCTACAAAGCAGAATCATGTTAACAATGTGGACATTATTGAATTCTGGATAAATTGAATTATAAATCTTTTAAAATTTATCCTTTGCTTTCTTTTAATTGAATTATTATATCATTGTCATCATCCTCATGCTTATATTGTGATGAAAGTCATCTTTGGCCCATAGTGCATAGATGAATTATTGATTGGTATGATTATGACCATTGGTGAAAACACGAATATCCTTTGCCCGTAATGCACGGATAATTCGTGGTTGTGATACTAATTAATATCCTTGGCCTGTAGTGCATGAATAATTCAGTGATGTGGATTATTTATTAAGGTGAGTCTCAGTGATAAAATTGATGATAAACTTTCTAAATCATAGAAGATAGTAGATATCATGCTCTACTTGACTCTTCTAATGGATTGCTTGTTTTGCTGCAGTTAAATTTGATGTTTATTATATTTTATCAGTTTAACATTGTTGAAGGCTAACGATAATTTATTCTGCATTACCTTAGTCATAATATTTCTTACTGGGCTAGTTGAGCTCACCCTTTTGTTTCATTGTTCTCTTCAAGAAATGAGAATGTAACCTGGACTAGTCGGGGAACGGAGTGATGGTCCGAGTTGGTGGCTGTAGTAGTCTTCACTATTCTATGAAATAGTGTAGTAATAATTATAATGAGGACTCCATTTGAATTTTGATATTGTCTAGACGACAATATTCGTGTTAAAACTCTCACCTATGTTTTGTCGTATTCTACACGACAACTGTATAATTAAGTTTGTTTTTGAATTTTGTACCATGTATTTGGCGACCCAAGATGGGTGATGTATACCTATTGGGGGAATCACAATATGACACGAAGTATTGTACTAGTATATACGGAAGATGACATAACGTATATGATGAATGATTATACGAACTAGTATACACGAAGAATACGAGGATTATACGTTAAAAGCCTAAGCGAATAGTAATGTACTAATATAATTGATGTTGTAATTGGGCAAGCCCAAGTGCAATCTTGTTAAGGCACAAAGTGTAATAATGCAAGCCCAATATAAGGCCCAAAGTTAATTAAACGTAAGCCTGAACCATGAACCGGACACGTGGATCGAACCAATGGGTCACCGGGTGAGAAAAACCCATGGGGAAACCCATGTGGGCCCCCCATGAGTGAGTTATGGCTGGCCAACTTGGTGGCCAAGCAAGAGATAGGATTATAGAGGTGGTGGAAATAGTAAAGAGGTGGTGATTATGACTGTTATGCCCTCACTTTGGAAAATCTATAAATAAAAGGCTTGTTGGTTCATTTGTTGCATGTTAATTTTTTGCCAACATCTTAGAGCTAAGCAATTATATTGAGAGAAAAGTAAGAGCTAGACTTTGTTAATTCAAGAAGAAGAAAGAAAGAAATCTTGAACTTCAAAGGTAATGAACCTTTAAACCACTAATCTTCATCTCTTCATTGGAATAGATAAGTGAATATTGGTGGTGCATGTACCATAAGGAGGAACAAGGATGGCTATTAGAGGAATTAAACCTTAATAAACCATGTTGTAAGTGGAATCATAATCTTAGAACATATGAAGAATTGTCATTTTGTTGTTGATGGACAAGTTTAAAACCATCGTGTATAGGATTAGATGAAATTTTTTTGGTTAAGATGATAGAATGATGCAATGAATTCATTTTGAATAGAGTAAAAATCTCAAGTACTGAAGTTATGGCGAAATTTATGAGATTAGACGATAATCGTCACAATCTTGAAATTCTCAGAATGAAAGTCAAAAATCGCCGTTTAACTCGAAAACCTTAGTTTTCGATGGCGTACCGTGTAACTTTGCATTTTAGAGTTACAGACTCAAGAATGATCAAATTATGACTTTAAAAGAAGAAACGAGCTATGAACGTTCACGAAAATTTACCGAACGCATAATAAAGAACTTAATTGGTGAATTCCGTGTTAACAGATTCGAAAATGTAATATTTTCTAATGAAATCGTAGTACGCATGATATGTGAGCTAACGGCTTTTGAACGAGCCAATTCTGAGTTATAATGAATAAATTATGGGCCTGAGAAAATTGTAGTAGAAAACTTAGAAAAATTTCTCTAAGGCAGTGGTTCGGTACCATGATCTTGCGCCTAAAGTAGTAAAGTTGGTACCGCAGACACCAAGTAGGGTGCGAGGTACTACCAACTCATGCCATGACAGACGAGCCTTACAAAGGAAAGTCATATTTGTAAGCGCCAATACTAGGAAAATGATGGTGAAGAATAACAATGAATGTAAGGAAAATATAAGTTCATTGAAGGTGAATTATAACCTTAATAAACTTAAAGTAACATCATTAAGGATGATAATAACCTTAAGAATTACAACTAAAGGTTGACAAAAGTTACGAGAATGTAAACACAATATAATATGATAAATCATAATGAATGTTAACCAATCTAATGAATGATTGAATTGAGAAGAAGGGGAAGATAGATTAGTGATCATACTTGATTGTGTATGACCTAATGTGGTATATTATGTACTTATGTATTGTAGAATCCTTAAAGACTCAAAGGAAAAGTGTATTAACTGTAGAAGACACTGAAGGCAAGTGTTCTAAATCCTTGTCTATGTTCTTTTGGACAAGCTTTATGATTCATGTATCTTGCGCATGAATTGATGTATAATGAAGTCGAAGCCAATTCCTTCGGCTAAACTTAGTGTATTTTGTTGATTTCCTTATAATCTATCAAAATATTATCAATGTTTGTGACGCCCCCAAAATAGTTATACATCACCCATTCTGAGTCGCCAAAAACATAGTACAAAAACAACTACAACTTTATTAATACAATTTTCGTGCAAAATACGACAACACATAAACTGTGAGTTTAAATACAAATATTGTCTTCTAGACAATATCCACACGCAAATAAGTCCTCATTACAATTATTGATATACTATTTTACAAAAATTGTGAGGAGTACTAAAACAACTTTCTAGAACCATCATTCCATTGTAAAACCCTAACTTTTATGAATAAAGATGAATTTTCTATAATTATCATTTTTGAATATTATGGAATGAATTTGATATAATGTTATAGTTGTGGGTAATATTTATAAATTTTGCAAAGTACGCAAGTTGTTATATAATATTCGATTAGTTAGGGAATATTCGTACGACGACACAATCATTGGTGGACCCCACAACAGAATTATTATCGGATTGAGAAAACGACAAAAAAAATATTTTATAAAAATAACGGCGAAAGTTTTACCGTTAACTGTTGAAACACCCAGTGTTAAAAGTACAGAAATACGCGTAGTTGCATAGTAGCACACAATATTGATTATTGATGCTTACGTGAGAAGTCACTCAGTTTTGTTCAATTATTGCTTCAGTAATTGCTGCATAATATCTCATGTTATTTGATTTAATTATTGTCAATATTTTATATATTATTAAATCAATAATTGAGATAACAAAGTTGTTAATATTATTATTTGCATTATTAACGATGTCTAGAAGTTCTGCCAAGGAGAGGTTTGGTCACCTAATTGCGCGCCAATAGGGAGAAATCCTTATTGGAAAGCCCCCTCTTTCCTGGGAATGACTTGGCCGATTAATAGTGTGAATTATGATAATGATGATGAAGTTTTATTTTATTAATATTATTAATGTAATAAAACAGAAAACCTTTTTATATAAAATAGAATACTTTTATAAAGTTATTCGTTTTATTAGGCTAATAGTAAAATCCTTTTATATAAAACAGAATACTTTTATAAAGTTATTCGTTTTATTAGACAATAATTAGAATATATTATATTTTATTATGTATAGTGTTTGCATAGTGCCTGCATAGTGTTAGCATAGTAAATTTTTTTTATATAAACAGAATACTTTTATAAAGTTATTCGTTTTATTAGATTATAAATAGAATATATTATATTTTATTGTAAACCAATCTGGACCGTTCATGGATTGGTTACTATTCAGTCCATTCTTCTATAAATAGAAGCTCATTCCTTCATTATTTCTTACGAATTCACTGAAACTCTAGAGAGAGAAACTGTAGAGGGAATTCTTCTTCTATAATCTTGAGCGTATTTCTTTAGTGTTTAAGAAATCTTTGAGCGTAGTGCAAGTTTCTTCAAGTATATCCCCGCCCTACCGTCGGAGTACTCTTCTTTATAAGGTAAGGGGTATTATTTTTTTTCCATATTCACGAAGAGAACTTCTGTTATTCCATTCTTTATTATTTTGTTGGAATAACATGTATACGCGGTCTACCCTATACTTGGTGAAATTCTTCTGTTATTCCATTATTTATTATTCTCACTGAATAACTTGTCTATCTGAAGGCACCGCATACATGGTGAAATTACATTTGTTATTTCATTCTTTATTATTCTATTAGAATATCTTATCTGTGCGTTTTACACCGGACCTGGTTCCATCTTTATTATTCATTGGAATATCACATCTGTATGCGCTTTTACGTGGGACCGGTTCCGTTATTTATTATTCGGTTGGAATAACTTGTCTATCCGAAGTACCGCATGCATGGTGATTTCTGTTGTTATTCCATTCTTTATTATACTGTTAGAATATCTGATGAGTGAGTTTTATACACATGAATTGGATACATTCGGGCTTAATTTATTGTTGTTCTCAAGTCTTTTAGATTAATTTTTAAGTGTTTATGTCTATTCAAGCATGTTTTATGTTGTTTTATAGGAATTGGGACAAAAGTTACATTGATCGACGTTCGGGGTGGCTAGATTCGAGTTTTCGGCTTGCCATTTCGTAATTGCTTAGTTTTAACCGGAGTTGTCATGTTCACAAAAGTAATTGAATTGGAACTGAAATTTTCCTTATAAGAAGTTTGTTATGTGATTATCTTGAACTGTGGTTTGTTAGAATGGTTAACAAGCACACACACACAACAGGGTGATGACAGGTTTGGGTTGACTAATTGGTTAGAGTTATGGATTTTGAATTGATTGGATATATTGTTTGAGTACTAATGGTATCTTTTAGGCATGTTGCTATATATCATACTGATTTATTACTCGGTTCGTAGGTATATTAGGAAGTAGATTATGAATATGCATTCATTTAGTTGAGTTATTTTGTTTATTTTTAGTTCTTTTGTGTTTTTGCTTGAAGACAAGCAAAGGTTTAAGTTTGGGGGTATTTGATGAGTGACTTTTATACACATGAATTGGATATATTCGGGTTTAATTTATTGTTGTTCTCAAGTCTTTTAGATTAGTTTTTAAGTGTTTATGTCTATTCAAGCATGTTTTATGTTGTTTTGTAGGAATTGGGACAAAAGTTAAATGGATCGACGTTCGAGGTGGCTAGATTCGCGTTTTCGGCTTGCCATTTACACAACAGTCACTTCAGAGCCAATTTGAGTATTTCTACAGACCCTATTTCGAAAATCTTAAAGAATGAAACTTGTAGATCTACTTTTTCTCTTTCCGGATCATCTTGAATCATCTAAATTGGAGTTCGAACGAAGATGTTATGGCTATTTTCCCAAAAGACGTCGGAGCAGAAAATGTCAGAAAAAGTGGTAGCGCCGGGGCGCTAATTTTAGGCTTATTTGCAGTCTTTCGGGCGCTATAAAGCGATGTCTCGAAGGTCGTGCCCAGTACTCACTGCTGCTACCGGGAAGAGGTTGGGTGCGGCCTGGACGCGTTTTGAGCGAATTTTGACACCTTTTTGACTCCAAATTGGATTGGGTTTGTTCCTAAACTAAAAATTGGACTTATAACCTATAAATACATGATGTAAGCCATAAAATAAGAGGGAGATTACATAGCTTAGCCTAGATTAAACACTCCTTTTGATTAGAACATAACCCTAGTTCTTATTAATTTTGGAGATTGAAGCAACTTGGAGACCATTGAAGATTCAAAGCAAGAGCGAAAGAGGAGTCTCAAAGGCTCTTCGACAATAGATTATATTCTCTCTCTTCTCTTACTTTTATCTTTTAATGTCTATTCAATTGTGGATTCTTGATTTTAATTCATTAATTATGAACTAACTCTTTCATTAAGATTTCAATTGAACTTTTTTATGATTATGAATTGATTATTTGATTTATTCTAATTATTTATGTTGAAGTGAATTGTTCATCTTGCTTTGTGCTTATTGATTAATTATCGATCAATTAATTACCTTGTTACTCTAGAAGGAATTGAGAAAGGAATTCTAGGGTTAGAACTGGGCATGGTGACATGTGACTTAGTTATTTGCACAGTGAATAATTAGGTTTGTGAATAGAATGAGAATATCTATTTGCCGCATGTAACACATAAGGAATTAGGATTGTAACGAGTTTAATTCAATTATTTTGCATAGAGATATGGCACAATTAATCTGGTTTAAATAGAAGGCAAGTGATCACTCGAGAGAGGGCTTTTGGCATTTGAGAATTTCTGTTAACAATTCAGTAGACATAATAATTGGGATAATTGGATAATTGATTTATAGTTCATAATTGGGGATATTGGAGTCTTAGCCTTTATTTATTTGAATTCATTTATAAAGTAACCTAGTTTTAATTAGTTAATTTAGTTTTCTTAATTAGAAAATTCACAATTTGCTATTAAGGAAATAAAATTGATTTGGTTAAGAGTTAGTAATTGGTAATTTTATTAAATAATTTCTCGTAGGGAACGATACTCTACTTTCACTTTATTACTTGTTGATCGTATACTTGCACGTATTCATTGATTGATAAAATCGATCAACAAGTTTTTTCATGAATTCTTAGGAAATTAATTTAATAATTATTTACCAATATTAATTTCAATCAAATTAGTCTTAATTTAAACATTTTTATTTTTATTTTTCATTCTCTTCCTATATTTCTCTCTTTTTAGGTATCATGGATGACTTTGCGTATCAATGGCCATACACAAACATGAGTCAACTAAGGGGAGCGGAGATTGACAGACTCGAGAAACTTTCTGCATTATCAGCACAGATGGAGACACTTTCGAGGATGTTTGAAGCTTTTGAAGCTCAACATCATCAAAGTGTTGCGGTTACTTGTGATTATTGTGATGGAAATCATATGAGTCATCAATGCGCCATCAGTTTTGAGCCGGTACAGTATGGTGGTGATTACCCCAATAATTATGTCTATCCCAACAACTATCATCAGGATTGGGGGTATCACCCGAATTTTTCATGGAGTATCAATCAAGATAAATTTTATGGTCCAAGTACAACATACCCACCGAATTTCTCGTGTCCACCTCCACTACAACAGGAAGAACATTCAAATTGGGAGGAAGCCTTGGAAAAAGTTATTAAAGCTTTTGAAAAGAAATACGAGGAACATGAAAAGAAACTTAATCAAATGGAGTTGAGTATACAAAATCAGAATGCATCGATCAAGAATCTGGAAAATCAATTGGGGCGAGATAGACACGTCGTTGAACAATCGTCCTCAATACACTTGGCTCTATGACATGAATTACGAGGGCCCGATGGTGAGCCCGAACCAAATCAAGAACCGGATGTGCCAAATGATATAGATGTTGAAAGAGAGGAAAGACTTGGGGACCAAGAAAAGAGATCGGCAAAGATCTAACTTTGAGTACCAACGAAGATGAGCCAATTTCATTAGTATCCCATGTGCCTCCTCCACCAAAGTTCAAGAATCAAGGCGCTTTTTGCAAAACCATGCCCAATTGGAAGTCATGTCGTCGGCAAAGCTCTTGGTGACGTAAGAGCTAGTATAGTTGTGGAGTCATGGTGGGATGAAAAGGAGAAGATAGAGGAAGATTCCATTATGTTTATTAAGCTTTAATGCTCTAATCTGATCATCGACATAATGGAGGAAACACCTACTGGTTTGCCGTTCTTAATGGGGATCCTATCTACAAAGAGCATGCTAGGTGACTTCAATTCAAGGGTTTTTGCTAATGGGAACCTCCCAAAAGTAACATTGCTTCTAATAGATGGAGGGTTCCTCAATTTTCGTATGGGAATTGGATAGTGAATTGAAGAAGTCAGGCTGAGACTATAAAACAAGCGCTTATTGGGAGGTAACCCAAGTTCAATTTATATTTTTAGTTTTTATTAAGTTTTATATTAGTAGTTTTGAATTTGCATTTATTTAGGATTTAATAAAATTTCTTCTATCATGGTTTTACAGGTTATTCAAGTCAAAATCAAGTGTGGTGCCCAATTTGTTCCATGTGCTTAGCCTATTTTCCAAACTTAGCGGACAAGGAGGATGATTGCTATATTTTCAGAGAAGTCCTCTACTTTAATTTTTTCTATTGTAGCCATTGAGGACAATGTCTAGTTTAAGTTTGGTGGCATTTTAGTGTCGTACTGCATATAGTTAGTTATCTGCATAGTAGTTTATTTTTTTTATGTGTTAGCATTATGTTTTTTTAGGTTATATATAATACATGGTATTTTTTTTTTGCATCTTCATATATGTGTTCATGTAGTATAATTGCATTTTTTTTATTTTTGCATGAATCTGTGTGATAGGTTGGTGTGGTCTTAGCTCGGCCTATGATAAGATTGGTTTTGCATGTTAACTTGAACAGTGTTGATAATTAATGATGAGTTCTAATTTTAATCATGATGATAATCTGAGCCTGTCTGAAACTTATGTAACCGGTTAGCACTTAAAGTTTAACTGTTTTAATCCACTTGGTTCAAGGGTTTCATAATTTGTTTCTGAGGGAAAATCTTTGTTAAAATTTAAGGAAATTAGTGAACTGGCTGTAAAGGTTTGAATGACGTAAAAGCTTGAGTTTGGTGGAATCTATGGGATATATATACTAAAAAAAATTGATGAAGAGAAAAAAAAATAGAAAATCCAGAAAAAAAGAGAAAAAAAGAAATGAGATGATGAAAAAAAAAGAAGAGAAAAATTGTGATTAGTTTTGTTTAGGGGCCTTTGTTACTTGAGAAAGTACGCCCGAAGGGGTGTCTTAACACCTAGCTCCCTAAGGTCTTATATGGTCTGGGAGTTGTTGGTTAAAAGCTCGCTAAGGGGTGGCACTGTTAGCCTAATGGAATGAGACATTGCACAGTCATGAAAAAAAAACACGAGAAAGAGCAAAAATGCCATCGTGGTTGAATAAAAGTATAAATAAATCCCATATTTACCCTTAGATTTGGTAATTGCTTAGTTTTAACCGGAGTTGTCATGTTCACAAAAGTAATTGAATTGGGCCGAAATTTTCCTTATAAGAAGTTTGTTATGTGATTATCTTGAATCGTGGGTTTGTTAGAATGGTTAACAAGCACACACACACACATAATGGGTGATGATGGAGGTTTGGGTTGTCTAATTGGTTAGAGTTATGGATTTTGAATTGATTGGATATATTGTTTGAGTACCAATGGTATCTTTTAGGCATGTTGCTATATATCATACTGATTTATTACTCAGTTCGTACGTATATTAGGAAGTAGATTATGAATATGCATTCATTTAGTTGAGTTATTTTGTTTATTTTTAATTATTTTGTGTTTTTACTTGAGGACAAGCAAAGGTTTAAGTTTGGGGGTATTTGATGAGTGAGTTTTATACACATGAATTGGATATATTCGGGCTTAATTTATTGTTGTTCTCAAGTCTTTTAGATTAGTTTTTAAGTGTTTATGTCTATTCAAGCATGTTTTATGTTGTTTTGTAGGAATTGGGACAAAAGTTACATGGATCGACGTTCGGGGTGGCTAGATTCGCATTTTCGGCTTGCCATTTACACAAAAGTCACTTCAGAGCCAATTTGAATATTTCTAAAACCTTATTTCGAAAATCTTAAAGAATGAAACTTGTAGATCTACTTTTCCTCTTTCCGGATCATCTTGAATCATCTAAATTGGAGTTCGAACGAAGATGTTATGGCTATTTTCCCAAAGGACGTCAGAGTAGAAAATGTCAGAAAAAGTGGTAGCGCCAGAGAGCTAATTTTAGGCTTATTTGCAGCACCGGGGCGCTATAAGGCAGTGTCTGAGCGTCGTGCCCAGCGCTGGGGCGCTGGGGAAGTGGTTGGGTGCGGCCTGGTCGCGTTTTGAGCGAATTTTGACACCTTTTTGACTCCAAATTGGATTGGGATTGTTCCTAAACTAAAAATTGGACTTGTAACCTATAAATACATGATGTAAGCCATAAAATAAGAGGGAGATTACATAGCTTAGCCTAGATTAAACACTCCTTTTGATTAGAACATAACCCTAGTTCTTATTAGTTTTGGAGATTGAAGCAACTTGGAGACCATTGAAGATTCAAAGTAGGAGCGAAAGAGGAGTCTCAAGGCTACTGACAATAGATTATATTCTCTTCTTCTCATTACTTTTTATCTTTTAATGTCTATTCAATTATGGATTCTTGATTTTAATTCATTAATTATGAACTAACTCTTTCATTAAGATTTCAATTGAACTTTTTATGATTATGAATTGATTATTTGATTTATTCTAATTATTTAAGTTGAAATGAATTGTTCATCTTGCTTTGTGCTTATTGATTAATTATCTGATCAGTAATTACCTTGCTACTCTAGAAGGAATTGAGAAAGGAATTCTAGGGTTAGAACTGGGCATGGTGACATGTGACTTAGTTATATGCACAGTGAATAGTTAGGTTTGTGAATAGAATGAGAATATCTATTTGCCGCATGTAACACATAAGGAATTGGGATTGTAACGAGTTTAATTCAATTGTTTTACATAGAGATATAGCAAAATTAATCTGGGTTAAATAGAAGGCAATTGATCACTCGAGAGAGGGCTTTTGGCATTTGAGAATTCCTGTTAACAATTGAGTAGACATAATAGTTGGGATAATTGGATAATTGGTTTATAGTTCATAATTGGGGATATTGGAGTCTTAGCCTTTATTTATTTGAATTCATTTATAAAGTAACCTAGTTTTAATTAGTTAATTTAGTTTTCTTAATTAGAAAATTCACAATTTGCTATTGTTTAAATAAAATTGATTTGGTTAAGAGTTAGTAATTGGTAATTTTTATTAAATAATTTCTCGTGGGAACGATACTCTACTTTCACTTTATTACTTGTTGACCGTGTATACTTGCACGTATTCATTGATTGCGAAATCGATCAACAATATCCTGTCGGTGCGTATTACGCCTGACCTGGTTTGTTATTTAATATTCTGTTGGAATAACCTGTCTATGCGAAGTATCGCATGCATGGTGATTTCTTTTGTTATTCCATTCTTTATTATACTCATTTGGTTAAAGTTTTGACTTCTATACTCCATGAAATTAGTGGAATATCCTTGATATTTGCGCTTCATCCAGTATCTTTTCATAGAAATATTCTTCTGAGCATTCTTAAATTTTACTCTACAAAGTAGTATCACGTTGACAATTTGAATGTTATTAGTTCCTGAATAAATTAATTCTTGAACTTATTTTATTGAACTCTTATATCATTGTCATCATCCTCATGTTTATAATTTTTTTTTGAAAGTCATCTGTGGCCTATAGTTCATAGATGGACTTGGTATGATTATGACCAGGGATTATTCGGTGTAATCATGATCGTAATGTTACAAATGATGCGGTAAAAGTCCTCATTGGCCCGTAGTGCATTGATGGACAGTTGTTGGCATGATCATGACCATTGATGAATACACGAATATCCTTGGCCCGTAGTGCATGGATAATTTATGGTTGTGATACTAATGAATATCATTGGCCGTAGTGCAAGGATGATGTGGTTTATTTATTAAGCTGAGTCCCATCGATAAAAGTGATGAAAAACCTTTTAAATCATAAAAGATAGTAGATTTTATTCTCTACTTGACTCTTTTAATGGATTGTATGTTCCGCTATAGTTAATCTTGATGTCTATTGTATTTTATCAGTTTCACATTGTTGAAGACTAATGATAATTTATTCTGCATTATCTTAGTCATAATATTTCTTACTGGGCTAGTTGAGCTCACCGTTTCTTTCACTGTTCTCTTCAGGAAATGAGAACTTAGCCGGGACTAGTCGAGAAACGGAGTGACAGTCCAGATGATAGTATTAGTAGTCCTCACTATTCTGTTAAATAGTGTGACAATAAATGTAATGAGGACTTATTCTGAGAGTGGATATTGTCTAGAAGACAATATTTGTATTAAAACTCACAGCTCTCTTGTTGTATATTAAAGATTGTATTTGTATTCTGTACCATGTATTTGGCGACTCAAAATAGGTGATGTATACCTATTTTGGGGGCGTCAAATCCATACCCCGACTAGAACTCGCTACATTCTCGCCTCCTGAGAAGAAAAATGGAACAAAAAGGAAAAGGGTGAGCACAACAGGGAATATAGAACAAATTATCGTTAGTCTTCAACAGGGAAAAATATGATAGAATATAATAGACAACAAGTTTCAGATCAATATTCGCAGCGGAAATAACAAATCATAAAAGAGTTACGTAGAGAATGAAATCTACTATAATCTATGAATTTAAAAGTCCATATCAATATTTTATCCCTGCAACATCAATCAATATTCATCATGAATCAAATATTCATCTTTGCACTACAGGCCAAAGATATTCATCAGTTGGTCATGTTCATCTCAACACCTATTCATCTTTGCACTACGGGCCAAAGATATTCATTAGAAAATCATTAATCTTTGCACTACAGGCCAAAGATATTCAGTAATATCATCATTTAGGACTGAGGATGAGGAAAATATTTTTAAAGAGACGAATCCGGTGAAACAAAAGAACAAATTTTAAGGATTCATACTTCAAGCAATCCAAGTTCAAAAATACTTCATAAATAATCATAGTGGAGTAAAATTCAAGAATGAAGACCAAAACATGGATACAATCAAAGCTAGTATCCATAATAGATAGTTTGGACAAAAAAATGAAAATTTAATTTTTCTGTGAATAGTGTCGTATTCGTGAATAGTACCGTATACGTGAATAGTGCCGTATACGTGAATAGTAACCCCGACACTAAAAGACAAGAATTTTACAAGAAAAATATTACCAATATTCCGGCATAGAAATAATATCATTTTATTAAAAAATAATATCCCTTACCTCGAAAAGACAATACTTACATTGGAATCTTTGGATATAGTCTTTGAAGGAACTTGCACCGTATAGTAACACTCAAAGTATCAAAATACTCACAAGAATACGCTCGATAATATAGAGAGAAAAGATTTCAGTTTCTGGTGTAATTTTCAATTCTAACTTAAGCACCCTATTTATAGGAAAATGCTTAGAACACCAAAGCAGAAAATTTAATAAAATATTATTATTTTTTAAAAAATTTCCTATGGCCACTTTTGAAGATCTAAATTCAGCCACCAGTGGGGCCCACAATAAAGACAAAAAAAACATTTTTGTTATTAAAAATAATTAAAACTTCAAAAATCAATTATTCAGGAACTTCAATACCTCATAATAAATGGCCCTTTTATCAGAAAATTTTGAATCTTATGTCCATTCCATATGAAATTCAATTCTCTACAACTTTGTAAGTTTAAGTTTTTCCAAATTCCAAGCAGAAGTTGACCAAAATCCACAAACGGGCGATTTTACAGACTATAATCAAATTTCAGTCAAGAAATGGGCCCACAAACATGTTTAACATGTTTTAAACAATTTTTGTAACAAAAATAATCTTCCTCCTCATTTATTCATATATCACACATTCATTGTAAAATATCACCATTATTATATTATTATAATATAATAATTTATTTAAATGAATTATTTTTTCAGAAAAGATAAAATATCAATTTTCAACAATTGTCACATTAAAAATTTTCTCCATCTATATCCACATAAAATGAATATTTTTCTTATCATATAAATCAATAATTAATTATTCAAAAATAATATTACAGAATCACAATACTGACAACTAGACCGTTAGCAGGAAAGAGGGGGCTTTCCAATAAGGATTTCTCCTTACTGGCGCGCAATTAGGTGACCAAACCTCTCCTTAGACATAACTTTCTAGACATTGCCAATAATGCTATCTAATAATATTATTCAAATAATATGAATTATTGATCTGATAATGAAAAATATTGTGCAGTGACAATTATTGAAACAACAATAATATAAAATATCAACGTAGCAATTATTGAATCAATAAAATATAATATTGAATAGTAATTACTGTAACAATTATTGAGGAGTGCCTTCTTACGTAAGAATCAATAATTGGTGCAATACCGTGTGCTACTATGTTTTAACCACCGGGTATTCCAACAGTATTAACGGTAACAACTACGCCGTTATTTATAAACAACTTATACTTGTCGTTTTCTTCATCCAATTGCTTTTCGTTATGGGGCCCACACAAGGCTGCGCCATCGTACAAATATTTCCCGACAGTAAGAATATTCCACGACTAAACGAATATTCCCCGACAACAATGAATATTTTATAACCACTTACTTATTTGAAATATTTGCGCATTTTACCCATAACTAACCACATTAATCAAATCAACCCTTACTATTTCAAAATAATAAATAAATGAATTTCAATTTTATTTAATAATAATTTGGGGTCTTACAATGTTGCTATCTTTTGCCAACTGTTTTGGTATGGATTTCAAAGAAAGACTGAGTATAAGTAAACAAATGCTTTGTCGTCAAACAACAGGCACGTGAGGTTACCAAAACTTAAACGTAGATATATTTAATGAAGTAGTGTTGTACAACATAGAGTACTATAGGCTGATCACCTAGACATGCTCGTAAGATATGCCAGACTTATAGACTTGGTGTCGGGTTGTCCTTTTCAAAGAAAGAATGAAATGCTCAAGGTCTTGGACCAAAATTTATGTTTAACATATGTTGTGCATTGCTAAACGTTTTAAAGAAAAGAGAAGTGCTATTTTGGAATTATCTATAGTACTTCATAACTATTGATTCAATTATAGAAGATATACGATTCATATGATTTAAACCTATTGCTTAAATGAAATTGTCATACTTTCTGAGCTAGTTATGCTCACTCTTTCTTTGACCATATGAATGCATGTAAGACCTCAACTTATTATTAAATGAAATTGAAATTCCTCTATTTATTATTTTGAAATAGTAAGGGTTGATTTGATTAATGTGGTTAGTTATGGGTAAAATGCGCAAATATTTCAAATAAATAAGTGGTTATAAAATATTCATTGTTGTCGGGGAATATTTGTTTGGTCGTGGAATATTCTTACTATCGAGGAATATTCGTACGACGGCGCAGCCTTGTGTGGACCCCATAACAAAAAGCGATTGGATGAAGAAAACGACAAGTATAAGTTGTTTATAAATAACGACGTAGTTGTTACCGTTAATACTGTTGGAATACCCGGTGGTTAAAACACAGTAGCACACGGTATTGCACCAATTATTGATTCTTACGTAAGAAGGCACTACTCAATAATTGTTACAAAGAATTACCGCTCAATATTATATTTTATTGATTCAATAATTGCTACGTTGATATTTTATATTATTGTTGTTTCAATAATTGTCACTGCACAATATTTTTCATTATCAGATCAATAATTCATATTATTTGAATAATATTATTAGATAGCATTATTGGCAATGTCTAGAAAGTTCTGTCTAAGGAGAGGTTTGGTCACCTAATTACGCGCCGGTAAGGAGAAAACCTTATTGGAAAGCCCCCTCTTTCATGAGAATGGCCTGGTTGTCAGTATTGTGATTCTGTAATATTATTTGTGAATAATTAATTATTAATTTATATGATAAGGAAAATATTCATTTTATGTGGATATAGATGGAGAAAATTTTTAATGTGGCAATTGTTCAAAATTGATATTTTATCTTTTCTGATAAAATAATTCATTTAAATATATTATTATATTATAATAATATAATAATGGTGATATTTTACAATGAATGTATGATATATGAATAAATAAGGAGGAAGAGTATTTTTGTTACAAAAATTGTTTAAAACATGTTAAACATGTTTGTGGGCCTATTTCTTGACTGAAATTTGATTATAGCCTGTAAAATTGCCCGTTTGTGGATTTCGGTCAACTTCTGCTTAGAATTTTGAAAAACTTATACTTATAAAGTTGTAGAGAATTGAAATTACTATGGAATGGACATAAGATTCAAATTTTTTTTGATAAAAGGGGCTATTTATTATGAGGTATTGAAGTTCCGGAATAATTAATTTTTGAAGTTTTAATTATTTTTAATAACAAAAACATTTTTTTTTGATTTTGTCATTATTGTGGGCCCCACTGGTGGCTGAAGTCAGATCTTCAAAAGTGGGCATAGGAAATTTTTAAAAAAAATAATATTTTATTAAATTTTCTGCTTTGGTGTTCTAAGCATTTTCCTATAAATATGGTGCTTAGGTTAGAATTGAAAATCACACAAAAAACTAAAATCATTTCTCTCTATATTATCGAAATTCTTGTGAGTATTTTGATACTTTGAGTGTTGCTATACGGTGCAAGTTCCCTTCAGCACTATATCCAGTATTCAAGTCAGAAGTACTGTCTTTTCGAGGTAAGGGATTCTTTCAATATCATTATGCCAGAATATTAGTAATATTTTTCTTATGAAATTCTTGTCTTTTAGTGTCGGGGTTACTATTCACTTATATGGCATAATTTACGTATACGGTACTATTCACGAATAAGACACTATTCACAGAAAAATTAAATTTTTGTTTTTTTGTCCAAAATATCTATTATGGATACTAGCTTTGATTGTATCCATGTTTTGGTCTTCATTCTTGAATTTTACTCCACTATGATTATTTATGAAGTATTTTTGAACTTGGATTGCTTGAGGTACGAATCCTTAAAATTAGTTCTTTTGTTTTACTGGATTCGTTTCTTTAAAAATATTTTCATCATCCTCAGTCCTAAATGATGATATTACTGAATATCTTTGGCCTGTAGTGCAAAGATTAATGATTTTTCGATGAATATCTATGGCCCGTAGTGCAAAGATGAAAAGGTGTTGAGATGAACATGACCAACTGATGAATATCTTCGGCCTGTAGTGCAAAGATGAATATTTGATTCAAGATGAATATTGATTGATGTTGTAGGGATAAAATATTGATGATGGACTTTTAAATTCAGAGATTATAGTAGATTTCATTTTCTACGTAACTCTGCTATGAATTGTTATTTTCGTTGCGAATATTTTCGCGGAGTTATCCTGGTTTGCACCTCATTTGGTGGAGAATAAGGAACGTATGACGCGGATGTTTCTGAGAGGTTTGAAACCCGACATACGTCAGTATCTCATTTCCCATAAATTTTCACTATATTAAGATGTTGTCAAAAGGTCTCAATTATTAGAGCGAGATAACGGGTACGTTCAACCGAGGGACCACAACCAGGGTTATACCGGTGACAGGAGTCATCGGAGCAACGATAACCAGCGAGGAAAGAAGAATACGGACAAAAGCTGTAACCACTCTGGTGGTAATCATGGCAATGAAAATAGAAGAAGTGAGTCGGGAGGAGATTTTAAAAAGAGGAGATTCAACAATGACCATGTGAAGACGTCAGCACCAACAACTGGTTCTAAGGGAGGAGAACGACCACCGGTCGTATGCTATAAATGCGGAGAAGAGGGACATATTAGCCCAAACTATCCACAATAGTTCAAGGTATGCTATAATTTAGGAAAAGAAGGACATATCGCTCGAGATTGTACGGTAGCAAAACCATGTCCAGGGGGGATGGTGACTCAAAAGGCTGACCAAGAAAAGTCAAAGTCAACGGTTCCTGGAAGAGCATTTGTCGTGACTGGTCAAAATGCGAGGAACCCAAACGAGGTGATCACAGGTAAGCTAATCATAAATTCTTGCGAAGTTTATACCTTACTAGATACTGGTGCTACCTATTCATTTATCTCTCCTGCTTATGCTCAACGTTTAAACTTAACTCCGGAGAAATTAAACTTTGACCTATCTGTAGAGACTCCGTTAGGAGACACTTTTATTACATCCACTATTTAAAAATCTTGTTTGATCCAAATTGGCACCATCACATTACCTGTTGACCTTATCTTTTTAAAGATACTTACTTTTGATGTGATTTTAGGGATTGATTGGTTAACTACTCATCATGCCAAAATTGATTATTTTCGTAAGGTTGTTAGTTTTCATATTCCTAACCAACCTGTTGTATGAATTCAAGCAACTAAACCACTAAAATCAATCACTGTCATATCAAGTCATAAAACTATTCGTTTATTGAAAAACGGATGTCAAGCTTTCTTAGCCCATGTTATGGATTTGAATAAAGACACGTCATATTTGAATAATATTCATGTTGTTAGTATATTTCCTGAAGAACTTCTCGGTCTACCCCAGAACGTGAAGTTGAATTCTTTATTGACCTTGAACCTAGTACAAAGCCCATTTGTAAAACCCCATATCAAATGGCTCCTATTGAACTTCAGGAGTTAAAGGTCCAACTACAAGAGTTGTTGGACACTGGTTTCATTCATCCTAGTACATCTCCTTGGGGTGCTCCTGTTTTATTTGTAAAGAAGAAAGACGAGAGTATACGACTTTGTATTGACTATCGGGAATTAAACCATGTCGCCATCAAGCATAGGTACCCGCTACCTCGCATTGATGACCTATTTGACTAGTTGCAAGGAGCACAATTATTTTCAAAGATCGATCTTCGTTCTGGATATTATTAGCTGAAGATAAGAACTGAGGATATTCCAAAGACTGCCTTCAGAACTCGGTACGAGCATTATGAATTCTTAGTCATGTCTTTTGGATTGACTAATGCTCCTGCGGCTTTCATGGATATGATGAACCGAGTATTCAAGGAATATTTGGATCAGTTCGTTGTTGTCTTTATTGATAACATCCTCATATATTCCAAATGTCATGAAGATCACGAGCACCATTTGAAGCTGGTACTCCAAAGGCTTCGTGAAAACAAGCTATATGCTAAGTTGAAGAAATGCGAGTTCTTGCTTGAGGAAGTAGCATTCCTTGGGCACATGGTGTCAAAACATGGAGTATCTGTTGACCCGACGAAGATTGAAGCAATACAAAGTTGGGAGCAACCGAAGACGGTGACTTAAGTGTGTAGCTTTCTGGGCTTAGCTGGTTATTATCGGAGATTCGTGGAAGGATTTTCTCGAATCGCTACTCCGTTAACTCTGCTGACTCGGAAAGATACAAAATTCGTAAGGAGCGAGGAATGCGAGAAGAGTTTTCAAGAGCTTAAGAGGCGATTTATTTTGGTACCTGTTCTGACAATACCATCTGGTTCGGATGGATTTGTTATCTACAACGATGCTTCAGGCAAAGGGTTAGGATGTGTTCTCATGCAACGTGGCAAAGTCATAGCCTATGCCTCACGACAACTTAAAGAATATGAGAGGAATTATCCTACTCATGATCTAGAGTTGGCAGCAGTCGTTTTCGCGTTAAAGATCTGGAGGCACTATCTATATGGGGAGAAAGTGGAGATATATTCAGATCATAAAAGCCTCGAATATTTCTTCACCCAAAAGGAACTCTCAACATGCGACAACAACGTTAGCTCGAGTTGTTGAAAGACTACAACCATACCATTCAATACCATCCCGGAAAAACGAATGTGGTAGCTGACACATTAAGTAGAAGATCATATACAGGAACAAGTGCGATGTTGTCAACACAAATGCCCATTTTGTGTGATTTAAAAAAGATGAAGATAGAATTCAAGACTCCGGGGACCCATGCGATGATGTCAAGTATACGCATAGAACTGACTTTAATCAAAAAAGTTAAAGTTACTCAAGCCACCGACCCAGAGCTGATGCGTATGAAGAAGAAAGTACAAGAAGGTGCTATTCTAAAAGCAAGAATCGATGAAGAGGGAATACTTCGAGTCCACTCCAGACTTTGTGTTCCTAACTACTCTGATTTGAAATACAAGATCATGATGGAGGCACATAATACACCGTTTGTAATCCATCTTGGAAGTTCAAAAATGTATCGTGATCTTTGACATACATTTTGGTGTAACAATATGAAGATAGAGATCGCGAAGTTTATCTCGAGGTGTTTAACTTGTCAACGTGTAAAGGCGGAGCATCAAGTACCTAAGGGTCCGTTGAAACAACTTGAGAATCTAAAATGGAAGTCGGAACACATTACCATAGATTTCGTTACGGGTCTTCCCACAGTTTCTCAAGGCATAGATGCTATTTGGGTTATTGTTGATAGATTAACTAAGTCTGCTCATTTCTTGCCGATACGGGAGACTTATTCCCTTGAACGTCTTGCTCGTATGTATGTGAATGAGATTGTGAGATTGCATGGCATGCCAGTATCCATAGTTTCGAATCGTGACCCAAGATTCATTTCACGATTTTGGGTTAGCTTGCAAAAAGCTATGGGCATGGATTTACGATTCAGTTAGGCATACCATCCTCAAACAGACGGACATTCAGAGAGGACTATTCAAACTCTTGAAGATCTATTAAGACTCTGTGTCCTAGACTTCAAACGGAGTTGGGATAATTATTTACCATTGGTGGAATTCTCCTACAACAATAGTTATCAAGCAAGTATAAGTGTGGCTCCATTTGAAGCATTATATCGACGAAAGTGTCACTCTCCAGTATGTTGGGATGAGGTGGGTGAAGCAACATTATTGGGACTAGAGTTGGTACGTATTACTAGAAAAAGGATCCAAATGATTCGACAACGTATACAAACGGCACAAGATCGACAAAAGAGTTATGCGGATCTTCATCGAAAGGACGTGGAATTTAGTATTGGGTATCATGTATTGTTGCGTGTAGCTCCATGGAAGGGAGTAACAAGATTTGGGATGAGAGGAATGCTCAATCCACGATTTATTGGTCCATTTCAGATTCTTGACCGAGTTGGAAATGTAGCCTATAGACTCGCGTTACCTCCAAGTATATCTCGTGTTCATAATGTTTTTCACATATCTATGCTTCGTAAATATGTGAAAGACCCGAACCACGTTATTGAGTTAGAACGGACGAGATAGTCGAAGACTTAACGTACGAAGAGGTACCTGTCAAGATCTTGGATAGGAAGGAGCATGTCCTACGCACAAATGTCATACCACAAGTCAAAGTTTTGTGGAGGAACCATGCTATAGAGGAAATGACCTGGGGGTTGGAAATGGAAATAAAAGCGATGTATCCTCACCTTTTCGAAACACTAGGTACGTACGTCAATTTCGAGGATGAAATTTCATAAGGAGGGGAGGTTGTAAGACCCCAACTTATTATTAAATGAAATTGAAATTCCTCTATTTATTATTTTGAAATAGTAAGGGCTGATTTGATTAATGTGGTTAGTTATGGGTAAAATGCGCAAATATTTCAAATAAGCAAGTGGTTATAAAATATTCATTGTTATCGGGGAATATTCATTTGGTCGTGGAATATTCTTACTGTCGGGGAATATTCGTACGACGGCGCAGCCTTGTGTGGGCCCCATAACGAAAAGTGATTGGATGAAGAAAACGACAAGTATAAGTTGTTTATAAATAACTGCGTAGTTGTTACCATTAATACTGTTGGAATACCTGGTGGTTAAAACACAGTAGCACACGATATTGCACCAATTATTGATTCTTACTTAAGAAGGCACTACTCAATAATTGTTACAGTAATTACTCTTCAATATTATATTTTATTGATTCAATAATTGCTACGTTGATATTTTATATTATTGTTGTTTCAATAATTGTCACTGCACAATATTTTTCATTATCAGAAAAATAATTCATATTATTTGAATAATATTATTAGTTAGCATTATTGAAAATGTCTAGAAAGTTCTGTCTAAGGAGAGATTTGGTCACCTAATTGCGCGCCAGTAAGGAGAAATCCTTATTGGAAAGCCCCTCTTTCTGAGGAAACTACAGTTGTCAATATTGTGATTCTGTAATATTATTTGTGAATAATTAAATATTGATTTATATGATAAAGAAAATATTCATTTTATGTGGATATAGATGAAGAAAATTTTTAATGTGACAATTGTTCAAAATTGATATTTTATCTTTTCTGATAAAATAATTCATTTAAATATATTATTATATTATAATAATATAATAATGATGACATTTTACAATGAATGTGTGATATATGAATAAATGAGGAGGAAGAGTATTTTTATTACAAAAATTGTTTAAAACATGTTAAACATGTTTGTGGGCCCATTTCTTGACTGAAATTTGATTCTAGCTTGTAAAATCGTCCGTTTGTGGATTTCAGTCAACTTCTGCTTGGAATTTGGAAAAACTTAAACTTATAAAGTTGTAGAGAATTGAATTTCATATGGAATGGACATAAGATTCGAATTTTTCTGATAAAAGGGGCTATTTATTATGAGGTATTGAAATTCCGGAATAATTGATTTTTGAAGTTTTAATTATTTTTAATAACAAAAAGGTTTTTTTTTATTTTGTCATTATTGTGGGCTCCACTGGTGGCTGAATTTAGATCTTCAAAAGTGGGCGTAGGAACTATTTTTTTTAAAAAAATAATATTTTATTAAATTTTCTGCTTTGGTATTCTAAGCATTTTCCTATAAATAGGGTGTTTAGGCTAGAATTGAAAATCACACCAAAAACTGAAATCTTTTCTCTCTATATTATCGAGCGTATTCTTATGAGTATTTTGATACTTTGAGTGTTGCTATACGGTGCAAGTTCCCTTCAGCACTATATCTAGTATTCCAGTCAGAAGTACTGTCTTTTCGAGAAAAGGGATATTATTTTTTTTAAAATGATATTATTTATTTTAATATCATTATGCCGAAATATTGGTAATATTTTTCTTGTGAAATTCTTGTCTTTTAGTGTCGGGGTTACTATTCACGTATATGACACTATTCACGTATACGGTACTATTCACGAATACGACACTATTCACAGAAAAATTAAATTTTTGTTTTTTTTTCCAAAATATCTATTATGGATACTAGCTTTGATTGTATCCATGTTTTGGTCTTTATTCTTGAATTTTACTCCACTATGATTATTTATGAAGTATTTTTTAACTTGGATTGCTTGAAGTACGAATCCTTAAAATTTGTTCGTTTGTTTCACTTGATTCATTTCTTTAAAAATATTTTCATCATCCTCAGTACTAAATGATGATATTACTGAATATCTTTGGCCTGTAGTGCAAAGATTAATGATTTTCTGATGAATATCTTTGGCCCGTAGTGCAAAGATGAACAGGTGTTGAGATGAATATGACCAACTGATGAATATCTTTGGCCTGTAGTGCAAAGATGAATATTTGATTCAAGATGAATATTGATTGATGTTGCAGGGATAAAATATTGATGACGGACTTTTAAATTCATAGATTATAGTAGATTTCATTCTCTACATAACTCTTCTATGAGTTTTTATTTCTGCTGCGAATATTGATCTGAAACTTCTTGTCTATTATATTCTATTAGATTTTTTCCTGTTGAAGACTAACAATAATTTGTTCTATATTATCTTAGTCATAATATTCTTTACTGGGCTAGTTGAGCTCACCCTTTTCCTTTTTGTTCCATTTTTCTTCTCAGGAGGCGAGAATGTAGCGAGTTCTAGTCGGGGTATGGAATGATGGTTCTAGAGAGTTATTTTAGTAGTCCTCACCATTTTTATAAAATAGTATATCAATAATTATAATGAGGACTTATTTGAGTGTGGATATTGTCTCGAAGACAATAATTGTATTTAAACTCACAGTTTATGTGTTGTCGTATTTTGCACGACAATTGTATTAATAAAGTTGTAGTTATTTTTGTACCATGTTTTTGGCGACTCAGAATGGGTGATTTATACCTATTTTGGGGCCGTCACAATGCAACTAAGACCGAACAAACTAAAGGATCTAGTAAGGATAAATGGAAGGCTAAGGCAGACAAATAAATTGTCTTTGTAATAGTATAGTATGAACTTTGTATTTATTTGATATTATGACAAAGAACATATGTAATGGTTACTAAGAACCTAGGAAGGGAAATATTATTTTGTAATATATAGAAGACATATTCACTCTTTTGAGGTATTTCAATTGAATGTATGTGTGAACTGTAGCACCATCTGTCGGGTTGGAAGATACCCGGATTTGGGGGCGTCACAGGTTGGTATCAAAGCTGTAGGTTATAAAACTTAAGGGGGGGGGGAGAAGAACCTTAAGCCATAACCTTAAGAAGTGTTAAAGAAGTAAAAGATGAAGTTAACCCTAAAAATGCATTAAATGTGATATGTGATATGTGTTTTTACTAATCAAAATAATTTATTTTATTGTAGATGTCAGGAGATAATGTTATGTATAGGGATATACATGTGGTTAGTGAGGAGTCTGTAAACTAAGTAGAGATTTTACCGACACCAGTAGCTGAGTTGCTAGAAGTGGTGATGGTTGAGTCAGAAGACTCAAAGAACTTAGGATTTACATCCTTGTTTGATGTCATGTCATAGGAGGAGGTGGAGGTGGTGTCATTTAACACGGTAGCACCTGTAGAAGAGAAGACTCCAAGGGAGTCAATGAAGGCGTTATTTATGACGGTGTGGTGTTGGATAGAAATATTTTTCCAATTGGGGAAATAGGTGAGAAAGCTGAAGGAGGAGATCCATGACATCTTGGTAAACAAGAAGGATATGGAGACGATGTGGGAAGAAGAGCACGATGAGAAGATTTTGGCAAAGGACAAGGTCCATGAGCTAAAACATGAGGCCTTTGAGCTTAGACAGGAGCTAAAGAATAAAAAGCAGAAGATTAGTAGAATGTCCTATATACATAGGAGGTCTCACGAGGACTTTCAGCGGCAAGTGGTTGAGTATCCTATGGAGGCAGGGCAGACTCGGCATACTATCAGTCGAGATGTGATAGCCAGTTTTGCCAATGCAAATTATGAGAATGCCATATGGAAAATGTAACCTATTTAGTAACTAGAGTAGAGTTAGATATGTAAATATGTTGTATCTATGTAGTGACGTAAAACCCTCTTTTGTATATCAAAGGGTAGTCTTTTATTAATCCCAATTTTTGGAAAGCCATTGCGGGAAAGTAATGTAATCAGCTAAGGCTGTGTAATGATGAATGATGCAGTATTATACTACAAGGAAGAAGCAAATCAATATAAGCCTTTTATTGAACATGTTGTGCAATGAGTTTGAGTTATTGTTAAAAAGTGAATAATAACTAATTAACAAGAAGAAAGTAATAATGAAGTGTTATTTATTTTAACAGAAAGATGCCGCCAAGAAGAAGACAACGAAATCAAGAAGCGAATGTTAATCAATCCGAAGAGGGACCGGTTAATCCAATGCAAGAGTTCATTAATTTATTAACGGCTGCTTTTAATAGAAATAGGATGAATATACCCGTAAATCCTGAAGTAGTACGAGATACTACGTTTAAAGATTTTAAGAGTGTAGGTCTGCCATAGTTCAAAGGAACTACGGACCCTATAGAAGACCATACTTGGGTAAAAGAAATTGAGAGGGAATTTGTTATTATAAATGTCGAAGAGGGGCAAAAGGTTTCTTTTGCTACCTATATGATGAAGGGAGAGGCCAACTTTTAGTGGGAGGCAAACCGGGCTAGGGCTGGAATATAAAACCTAACGTGGACACGGTTCAAGGAGATTTTCTTCGGGAACTACTTTCCCATGAGTATGTTGGGGAGGATGGAGATGAGGTTTTTATAACTGAAACAAGGGGAAATGACTGTTCCCCAATATACTGCCAAGTTCAATGAACTGGCGAGGTTTGCTCCACATCAGATGGATATGGAGGTGAGGAAGGCGAGGAGATTCAAGCAGGGCTTGAAACCCTGGCTCTGTAGCCGGATATCAGTGTTTTAAAGTAATTCCTTTGGAACCATTATGATGAAGGCAATAATTGACGAGGGTGGTAATGAGGCTCTAAGCCAATACCACAGAGATAAGAAGAACATGAATAAGGTAGAAGTGGGGAGTGAAAACCGAGGGAGCTAGTGGGAGTGGTAACGGGCAGAAGAGGAAGGGTTTTAACTCTGGGAATATCGGAGTAAAGCAAGGAGATCCTAAGAAGTGGATGGAGGCATGTAAGAATTGTGGGAAGACTCACTTAGGAGTCTGTTTCAAGGGAAAAGCAGTATGCTACAACTGTGGATAGGAGGGGCACATTTTGCCTAACTGTCCAAGTCCGAAGAAGAATTATGAATGCTTCGTATGTGGATCAACTAATCACATGGCGAAGAATTACCCGAAGAAGAGGATGAATGGGAATAAGGGCACTAATAGTGGTAAGTTAGCTATTAGTGGTCTAGCTCAGACGAGTAGGCCGATGGACCACACCTTTAATATAACGGTCCAAGATGCAGTTGCATCAGGGGATGTAGTTGCAGGTATTATCCCAATAAACAATATAAATGCTTATGTGTTATTTAATTTGGGTGCTACTCATTCTTTTATAGCATGTGATTTTACTTGACGATTAGGATTACTTCCCAAAAGATTGCCTATACCATTGAATATCAAAGTAGCCAATGAAGAGATAATTCCTGTTGAAAATGTTCATAGGCATTGTTGTGTAGAAATACGAGGTTGTAAATTATCGATAGATTTGATACTGATAAAGTTGGGAGAATTCAATGTAATTCTCGGGATGGATTGGTTGTTTAACGATGGTGCAATTATAGATTATCAAAAGAAATGTGTAAACATTATAACATTGAGACAACCTCATGTAGTGTTTTACGGTAATAAATCGCTGGGACGTTCGTGTTGTCTTACAATGATACAAACTAGGAAATTGTTAAGGAAGGGATGTGTAGGTTATTTGTGTCATGTTGTTGATACCCAAAGAGTGGGAGTAATGATGGAACAAATACCTATGATCAAAGAATTCGTGGATGTATTTTTAAGAGAATTACCAGGTCTTCCACCGGATAGGGAGATCGAATTCGTAATAGATATTGTGCTAGGAGCGGCACCAGTTTCAAGGGCACCATATCGTATGATGCTAGTAGAGATGAAGGAGTTAATGGTGCAGTTACAAGAACTGTTGGATAGAAAGTACATTCAACTAAGTGTTTCATCGTGGGGAGCACTGGTACTATTTGTGAAGAAGAAGGATAGATCGTTGAGACTTTATATCGACTAACGAGAGTTGAACAAGTTAACGATAAAGAATAAATACCCATTTCCTAGGATCGATGATCTATTTGATCAGTTGAAAGGGGAAATGTATTTTTCTAAGACAGATTTACGAATGGGGTATCATCAGTTAAAGGTTAGGAAGGAGGATGTACCTAAGATGGCATTTAGAACTCGTTATGGCCATTACGAGTTTTTGGTGATGTCATTTGGGTTGACAAATGCACCAGCTACATTTAAGGATATGATGAACAGAGTGTTCAAACAATATTTGGATAAGTTCATAGTAATGTTTATTGATGATATTCTTATCTATTCTAAGACGCTAGAAGATCACGCTGAACACCGAAGGTTAGTGTTGGAGACATAAAGGAAGGAGAAGTTATATGCAAAATTCACTAACTGTGAATTTTGGCTAGAAATGGTACAGTTTTTAGGTCATTTTATCGACCGCGATGAAATTTTAGTAGACCCAACAGTGATTAATTGGGAATAACTAAAAATGCCAATTGAGGTACATAGATTCCTAGGGTTAGCGGGATACTATCCAAGATTTATCTAAGATAGCTACTCCGTTGACTAATTTGACAAGGAAGACAGTGAAGTACGTGTGGACTGAGAAGTGTGAAAACAATTTTCAAGAACTAAAGAAAAGGTTGAGTAAAGCACCTGTATTATCTTTACCGGATGATACAGGGAATTTTGTAGTTTATAGCGATTCACATAGAGGACTTGGTTGCGTGCTCATATAGCATGGCAAGGTCATTACATATGCATCACGACAGTTAAAGGATTATGAGAAAGTTTATCCTACTCATGATCTGGAACTGGCAGTAGTAGTATTTGTTTTAAAGATATGGAGGCATTATTTATATGGAGAAAAATGTGAGATATACACGGACCATAAGAGTCTAAAATATATCTTCACACAAAAAGATTTAAATATGAGACAAAGGAGATGGCTGAAGTTGATAAAGGATTATGACTGTGATATCCTGTATCACCCAGGAAAATCCAATGTAGTGACCGACGCCTTAAGTAGAAAGGGTCATGAAAAGTTTTCTATGTTAACGACTCAAACTGAGTTAATAATAAAGATGGCTAGAATGGAGTTAGAGGTGAAGTTACCAAGTGTGTCGGGTCAGAAATTGTTTGCAACGGAGATTCAATTTATCATTGTAGAAAGAGTCAAGGAAGTACAACTTAGAAATGAAGAGTGTGACCAGATGAAGAAGCGGCTAGCATATGAAAAAGAGTTAAAATATAGTCTTAATAATAAGGGATTATTAAGATTTGAAGGAAGAATTTTAGTTCTGAATGAAACATAATTAAAGGAGGAAGTATTACAAGAGGCTCATAGTTCGAGGTACTTGATTCATCCTGGTAGCACTAAGATGTATCAAGTCCTTCGATAGAGTTTTTGGTGGCCAAACATAAAGATAGAGAAAGAAGAATATGTGAGTAGGTGCTTAATTTGTCAAAAAGTTAAGGCCGAACATCAACGACCAAGTGGCTTGTTATAATCATTGGAGATTCCAGAATGGAAGTGGAAGCATATCACGGTGGACTTTGTGGTGAGACTTCCAACTACTCAGAAAGGGTATGACGCTATTTGGCTAATAGTGAACCGGTTGACTTTTGTCAAGAGGAGTTAAGTTTAACTTCGATCAGTTAGCTAAACTTTATGTTAAGAAAATTATTTCCATACATGGAGTACCAGTTTCGATAGTGTCAGATTGTGATCCATGATTCACATCAAACTTTTGGAGAAGTCTACAAAAATAGATGGGAACGCAGTTGAAGTTAAGTACAACTTATCATCCACAAACATATGGGCAGAGTGAAAGAACAATTCAGACGCTAGAAGATATGATGAGATCTTGTGTCATGGATTTCAATGGTAGTTAGGATGATCATCTACCGCTAGTAGAGTGTGCGTATAATAACAGTTATCATGCGAGCATAGGCATACTGCCTTATGAAGCTTTATATGGAAGGAGTGTAGAACGTCATTGTGTTGGGATGAAGTAGGAGAACGCCAACTCCTTGGACCTGAATTGGTGCATCAAACAGCGGATATAGTTAAATTGATACGAATGCATCTAGTAACAGCTCAAGACATACAAAAGAAGTATGCAGATTCGCATCGAATGAACATAGAGTTTGAAGTAGGCTCGTATGTATTTTTAAAGGTATCTCCCTGAAAAGGAAAGATACGCTTTAGAAATAAGGGAAAGTTAAGTCCAAGGTTTATAGGACCTTTTGAGATATTAAAAAAGGTAGGGGATGTATCTTACATGGTAGCATTACCTCCAGACTCAGAACGAATACACAATGTGTTTCATGTATCTGTGTTACGTCCTTATAAGCCAGATTATAAGCACGTAATAGAGTATGAGCCTATTCATATTGAGAAAGACTTGACGTATAAAGAAACACCTATTCAAATTGTTGATAGAAAAGAGAAAGTTCTGAGGAATAAAGTTATACATTCAGTAAAGGTGTTATGGAGGAACCACGATGCCGAAGAAGCAATGTGGGAACTTGAAGAAAAGATGAAGAAGAATTACCCTCAATTATTTGTTTAATTTATAGCAAGATTTTGGGGACATAATTCTCATAATTCGTACACTTTACTACCCCTAAAGTTTTCCATGTTTGCATTATTTCCCCTTAATTTTTGTAAATCACTTATCTTCAATAAACACATTCTTAATACTTTAACAATTATTCATCATTAATATTATAACTCACAATATTTAACAACCAGGTCGTTCATAGGAAAGAGGGGGCTTTTCGATAAGGATTTCTCCTTATTGGCGCGCAATTAGGTGACCAAACCTCTTCTTGACAAAACTTCTAGACATTGTCAATATTGCTAATAATAATATGAATAACTTTGTCGTCTCAATTATTGATTTAATAATAAAACATATTATGCATATGATACTGTGACAATAATTGAATCAATAATATGAGAGATATGATGCAGCAATTACTGTAGCAATAATTGAGTATAACTGAGTGACTTCTCACGTAAGTATCAATAATCAATACCATGTGCTACTATACAACCACGCGTATTACTATACTTTTACCATCGGATAGTTCAACAGTTTAACGGTAAAACCTCCGCTGTTATTTTTATAAATAGATATTTCTGTCATTTTTTAACTACGACAATACTTCCGTTGTGGGGTCCACCAATGATTGTGTGCCGTAAATCATTTAATATTCCCCTGTTAAAACGAATATTCCCCAACCAATCGAATATTAACTGACACAACGAATATTTTATATCAACTTGCTTACTTTGCAAAATTTTCCAAATATTACCCACAACTGTAACATTATATCATATCCACACCATAATATTCAAAAATATATTTCGAGAAAAAATTATTCTTTATTAAAAAAAAGTTGGGGTCTTACAGCAACCCATATGGCCTCCCCATGACTGAGTCATGGCTGGCCAAGTTGGTGGCCAAACAAGAGATAGGATTTTAGAGGAGGTGGGAATAGTAAGGAGGTGGGGATTATGACCCTTATGCCCTCACTTTGGAAAATCTATAACTAGAAGGCTTGCTGGTTCATTTGTTTCTTGTTAATTTTCCACCAACATCTTAGAGCTAAGCAATTATATTGAGAGAAAAGAAAGAGCTAGACTTTGCTAATTCAAGAAGAAGAAGAAAGAAAGCTTGAACTTCAAAGGTAATGAACCTTTAAAGCACTAATCTTCATCTCTTCATTGGTAGTTTGATAGAGAAGTGAATATTGGTGGTGCATGTATCCTAAAGAGGAACAAGGATGGATATTAGAGGACTTAAACCTTAATAAAACATGTTGTAAGTGGAATCATAATAATAAAATTATGAATTATTGAAGAACATTTGAAGAATTGTCATTTTGTTGTTAATGGACAAGTTTAAAACCATCGTGTATAGGATTAAATGAAATATGTTTGGTTAGGATGATAGAATGATGGAATGAATTTATTTTGAATAGAGTAAAAATCTCAAGTACTGAAGTTATGACAAAATTTACGAGATTAGATGATAATCGTGGAAATCGTGAAATTTTAGGAATGAAAGTCAAAAGTCGCCATTTAACTCGAAAACCATAGTTTTCGATGGTGTACCGTGTAACTTTGAATTTTAGAGTCGCAGACTCGAGAATGATCAAATTTCAACCTTAAACGAAGAAACGAGCTATGAACGTTCACGAACGTTTAACGAACACATAATAAAGAACTTAATCAGTGAATTTTGTGTGAATAGATTCAGAAATGTAAGATTTTCTAATGAAATCGTAGTACGCATGATATGTGAGCTAACAGCTTCTGAACGAGCCAATTCCGACTTATAATGAATAAATTATAAGCCCGGAAAGATTGCAGTAGAAAACTTAGAAAAAATTCTCTGAGGCATAGGGTAAGTATTTGCGATGTCGCCTAAGGTATTAAAGTTAGCACCGCATGACGCCAACGCTTCTCTCTCGAATCTCGCTAATTGGTGTGCATTGACGTGAGCCTTACAAAGGAAGTTTGGCCTTGCATTACCAACACTAGGAAAATGATGGTGAAGAATAACAATGAATGTATGGAAAATATAAGTTCATTTAAGGTGAATTATAACCTTAATAAACTTAAAGTAACATCATTAAGGATGATAATAACCTTAAGAATTACAACTAAAGGTTGACGAAAGTTATGAGAATGTAAACACAATGTAATACGATAAATCATAACGAATGTTAACCAATCTAATGAATGATTAGATTGAGAAGAAGGGGAAGATAGATTAGTGATCATACTTGATTGTTTATGACCTAATGTGGTATGTTATTTACTTATGTATTGTAGAATCCTTAAAGACTCAAAGGAAAAGTGTATTAACTGTAGAAGATGCTAAAGGAAAGTGTTCTAAACCCTTGTTTATGTTCTTTTGGACAAGCTTTGTGATTCATGTATCTTGCGCATGAATTGATGCATAATGAAGTTGAAGCCAATTCCTTTTGCTAAACTAAATGTATTTACTTATAATCTATCAAAATATTATCAATGTTACTATCTTTTGCCAACTATTTTGGTATGGATTTCAAAGAAAGACTGAGTATGAGTAAACAAATATTCTTTCGTCAAACAGGTGACGCCTGATGAGTGGGATTTATACCCACGAATCGGATACTTTATGACTTTAATAATTGGCTAACTTTGTATATTTTATATAGTTTTATATGATTATAGTGTTATTGCGCTTAACCGATTTATTGCAGGGGTTTACAGGACTTTCTTAGCTTTAAGGGGGCAAAACGGACAAATTCTATAGACTGGTGCCGTAGCGCCAATGCCCAGTCTATATCTCACACCGCAGAGCCGCCCCTGGGTCTTGCTGATGTCACCATGACGCCGCGACGCCACCCATAGAGTTATTGTCCGCGTCGCAGAACCACCTCCGGTGCCCAGGCAGAGAAGGCCTTGGTTTGACCTAGCAAAAGAAGGGAACTAATATAAAAAGAAGCAAGCCTCTGCAGATATCAGATATCTCATTTTTTATCAGAGAATAGAATAGCTTAGGATAGTTTAGTTTTAGTTTTTCTTCTCTTCTTCTATACTTTCTCTGTCTAGTTCTTAGTAAACGTCTATAAATATAGATTAGGGAGAAGTATGGGATTTCCTTGGAGCGACAAGAGCAGGGAGCTACACGGATTGGAAAGCTTGAATTGACCGGAATGCTTAGAGATTGAAAGGCTTTGACAGAGTTTCCTCTTATTTATTTATTTCCTCTGATTTTGTAATCAATTAATGTTATCTTTATTGCTACTTATATTTTGTTCAATAGCTATGAACTGAGTATTTGCTCTAACGTTATAATGGATCCCTTTGTTATTTAAACCGGCTGTCTTATCTCTTTGGTTGGCACCATATAATTTGATTTAATATATTTATGCTTAATGATTCTTGCTAAGACATTAGTGATGATTTTGGTAATTTACATGATATTGAAATAAGCATTATAGATTTACACAGTAATATATTGGCATGTTGTGACGCCCCCAAAATAGGTATACATCACCCATCTTGAGTCGCCAAATATATGGTACAGAATACAAATACAAACTTAATTATACAACCGTCGTGTAATATACGACAAAATATAGCTGAGAGTTTAAACAGGATTATTGCATTCTAGAGAATATCCACTCTCAAATAGAGTCCTCATTTCATTATTGTCACACTATTTTATAGAATAGTGAGGACTACTAATACACCATCTCGGACCATCACTCCGTTCCCCGACTAGTCCCGGCTACGTTCTCATTTCCTGAAGAGAACAATGAAAGCAAAAGGGTGAGCTCAACTAGCCCAGTAAGAAATATTATGACTAAGATAATGCAGAATAAATTATCATTAGTCTTCAACAATGTTAAACTGATAAAATATAATAGACAACAAGTTTAACTGCAGTAGAACAAGCAATCCATTATAAGAGTTAAGTAGAGCATGATATCTACTATCTTCTATGATTTAAAATGTTTTCATCAATTTTTATCGCTGAGACTCAGCTTAATAAATAAACCACATCATCAAATCATCCCTGCACTACGGGCCAAGGATATTCATTAAATCATCAATGGTCATTACTATACCGAATAATCCCTGGTCATAATCATACCAATAACTATCCATCAATGCACTACAGGCCACTGAGGACTTTTACCACATCATTTATAACATTATAGGTCATGATTATACCGAATGATCCCTGGTTATAATCATACCGAGTCCATCTATGCACTTAAGCCAAAGATGACTTTCATCACAATATAAGCATGAGGATGATGACAATGACATAATAATTCAATAAAACAAGTTCAAGAATAAATTTTAAAGATTTATAAGTTAATTTATCCTAAAATTAATGACGTCCAAATTGTCAACATGATAATACTTTGTGGAGTAAAATTCAAGAATGCTCAGAAGAATATTTCCATAAAAAGATACTAGATGAAGCGCAAATATCCAGGATATTCTACTAATTTCATGGAGTATAGAAGTCCAAACTTTAACCAACTAAGTATAATAGAATATATGAAACTGCAAATGGATTTTCGCCCGCCATGCGGTAATCCACGTAGACAGATCATTTCCACAATTTAATAAGGAATGAATACGAAGGATCATTCACCATGCATGTGGTAATCCACATAGACAGGTTATTCCAACAGAATAATGAAGAATGGAATAATAGAAGAATTCACCAGGCATGCGATAGACCGCACAGACAGGTTATTCCCAACCGAATAATAAAGAATAGAACTAGGTTATGCGTAATCCGCACAAACAAGATATTCTAAAAGAATAATAAATAATGGAACCAGGTCATGCGTAATCCACACAGACATGATATTCTAACAGAATAATAAAGAATGGAATAACAATAGAATTCACTAGGCATGCGATAGACCGCACAGACAAGTTATTCCAACAAAATAATAAAGAATGGAATAATAGAAGAATTTCACCATATATGGGTAACTTTGCATAGACAAGTTATTCCAATATAATAATAAATAATGGAATAACAACCCTTACGAGTATTAAAAGAAAATGACTCTCTTCATGAATATGAAAGAATAATACCCCTAACCTTAGAAGAAACTGGATATTAGAATAGTGAGGTAGCAGACTTCTCTTCTTCTTTCTCTCTATAATTTCTCTCTATATTAATTGCTCTAAAGCTTTAGTGAATTAGTGAGAAATGAAGGAAGAATGAGCTTCTATTTATAGGAAAATATAGTTTCATAATTGTACGTTTTGGGGCTCAAAATATTACAGTACAATACCTTCAACTTTTCTTTCATTTTTAATTTAGTCCTGCAAGTATTATCAAACTTGCACTACCTCCCCTAATAGTAAATCGTGTGAATTAATAGTTCATTTATTTGACTCAATAGTATAATCTTGTGAAAAAAACTAATTACAGTATAGTACCTTCAACAATACCTCCATCTTTAATTTAGTCATGCAAGTATTATCAATCTTGCACCAACTCCCCTAATAGTACATGAATGTGAATCAATAGTACACACATGTGAACAAATAGTTATATGCGTGTGAATTAATAGCAATTAATCGCTCATTTAACCGATTAATTACCCGATAACTTTCAGACATCAATTATTATCGAAATAAATGCCGATTTCCACTAACACTAATAATTCCCACACAATGGAACTATCAATTTCATCTTTAATCAACACGAACTTATTCATCATTAATATTATAACTCACAATATTTAACAACCAGGTCGTTCCCAGGAAAGAGGGGGCTTTCCAATAAGGATTTCTCCTTATTGGTGCACAATTAGGTGACCAAACCTCTCCTTGACAGAACTTCTAGACATTGTCAATATTGCAAATAATAATATGAATAACTTTACCGTCTCAATTATTGATTTAATAATATATCATATTATCACGGATGATCTTTGTGACAATAATTGAATCAATAATATGAGAGATATGATCGTGATTCTCAGAGCAATAATTGAGTATAACCGAGTGACTTCTCACGTAAGCATCAATAATCAATATCGTGTGCTACTATGCAACCACGCGTATTACTGTACTTTTACTATCGGGTAGTTCAACAGTTTAACGATAAAACTTCCGCCGTTATTTTTATAAGAAGATAATTATGTCATTTTTTAACTACGACAATACTTCCGTCACAGGGTCTACTAATGATTGTGCCATCACACGAATATTCCCTGTTAAAACTAATATTCGCCGACCAATCGAATATTATATAACCACTTGCTTACTTTGCAAAATTTGTAAATATAACCCACAACTATAACATTATACTATATCCACACCATAATATTCAAAAATATATTTCAAGAGAAATTAATCTTTATTAATAAAAGTTGGGGTCTTACACATGTGATTATGGGTTTCGACTGCATAAGTTGTGCATAGAATAGACATATCTATGTGCGCCACGTGTGACCTATTTTAGAACTTATGCTTAAATCCTTATTATGATTAATTCGCATAGACATGTGTAGGATTATATCTAGCTTGGATGTTCATTTCTGTTCTATTCCCTATCGGGTGGATCTAGAAATGATATGTTTGTGCATACCTCAACAGAAGTGTATGAGCACCTGTGTGTTCTCGGTCGACAAATAGTCGTGACCATTAAGACCAAAGAGAGAAGGGTAGGAAGTTTGATGAAGCATATCACGCCAGGTGTTCGACAGAATGCCTGTGTGGGGTGAAGTTGTAACCTTAGCTTGTAATTCCTCCAATTATCATTCATAATCCATTTACATGCTTTTATAATTAGTTATACTTAGATTAATCACATTTCCATTAATTGTTATTCAAATAAGACTTTAGCGATACAAAGTCGATACTTGGCAAATATTAGTGATGGTTCCTCGTGGGTTCGACACTTTCCTTATCACTTTATTTCTTGTTAAACCGCATATACTTGCACGTGTTTAGAGATCGGTTTTCCGACCAACAAGTTTTTGGCGCCGTTGCGGGGGAACTATTATTCTAATATTGTCCAATATTGATTTAAATCAATATAGTCTTAGTTTGAACGTATATATATTTCTTTTACTTGTTTGATCTTCCTTTTTGTTTTTAAGTTTATAGGTTATAGACGATCATTCTTATCAACGGCCTTATGAGAGGACGACACAACCAAGCTCGGAAGAAGGACTTGAGCAATTGCAATTTCAAATTACAAATGTCTTAAGGTTTTCTGACAATCTTGAGTGTCAGTCCACTCAGAATGCCTACTATCAGGAACGAGCTGACATTGACCCGATCTCCTATCATCCAAACTGTCAGGGTTATCCAAACTCTTGGGACTACAGTTAAGAGAAATATCATGATCCAAATTACTTTTATCCAAATCGGTTTAACTATCAGTCTCTGCTGCAAGTGAGGTGACGTCTCAACCCAATGAGAGCTTGTCTGAGTACTCAACACGAGAAGAAGAGAACAAGCTTGGAGAGCTTCTCACCAACTTTATTGAGAGAAATGAGGTTTGGATGGCAAGCCAAGAGGCCACATTGCAAAGCCTAGAAAATCAATTGGGTAAACTCATCAATGTCATCACAAATCCACCGCAAGGCAATCTACCGGTCATAATTGATCTCGACGATGAAGCAGTAGAGCATTGCATGGTGGATACACAACGAGAAGGCGATGAGTCTCACAAAGTTGTTGAGGGAGACATCATGGTGCAAATTATCCAACCGGTGGAGTCTGAAGTTAGAGAAAAGAGGATCAACAATGCTTGTATAGTCAAGACTGATCAACTACTAGAAACCACGCTCACGACTGTAGAAACCCATGAGGGCCCGCTACCGCACAAAGAACGCTTTCAAATTGATGAACAAGGTGAATTAGTGGATAATTCCGGTGGTGAAACATTCTTCATGCCGATGGGTGAAGAAAATAAGAATGGCCAATCATCCATATCGGCCAAAAATTTAAAGGAATTAACAAATAGGTGGCATGAGATGGTCATTTTCGCTTATGAGCCGGATTGAGCGGCATCGGTACAGTCAAGCCGACGACTTTAAAACAAGCGCTTGGTGGGGAGGCACCCCCATCTCAGTATCAATTTTCCCTATTTTTCTTTACTTATGTCTAGTTAATATTGCATATTTTCTCTCTACTTTGTTAACATTGCTGTCAGTTTAATTGTAATGCATTATCGTATCTGATGTGCATGATTTTACGATTATAGGCTGTAGATAGCATTTTTAATTAGTATGTTACTAGTGTATATCTTAGTTAGAAATAAGGGGTATTTAGCTTGTATGATATCTATGTAAGGTATGTTAGCTAATACATGGCTTTTGTGCAGGAAAAACTCAGATACAACACTGGCGCCGCAGCGCCAACATATACATTGGACTTCGCGCCGCAACGCCATATTAAAAATCTAATCTTTCTACCTCGCGCCGTAGCGCCATAGAACAAAGGCCAAGTCGCACCGCGGCGCCACCAATGTTCAGAGAATACTGCTAATCCGCGCCGCAGTGCCAGACAACAAAGGCTAACCCGCGCCGCGGCACCACCAACAAGTCCAAGCTACTGTTAAATCACGATGCATCGCCGAGCACAAAAGAATAGGCCGCGCCACGGCGCCACAGGCGAGATTTTGTTTTTTAAAACACAGTTTTGGCCAATAGTTGTGCCTATTCGGCCATATCTCTCGACACGTTCAAGCACATCTCTCTCGTCAGTTCATCACAAAAGAATCCAAGCAGCCGTTTCACTCCCAAAAATTCCTAGCAACGATCGATCGTGTCTCATCTCAACCTACTATAACAAACCGAGAGCATCGATTTCTTATCAAAGTGTTCCCCACTCAAATTCTCAACTAGGGTTTACATCTCAAGGTATTTTTGTTGGATTTCATTCAAATAGAAATATTTTTGGTTTAATTGTGGTATTTAAGAAATCCTTATTTTCTGTTTGAGTGATTTCCACTGGAGGAAATCTGGTTAGAGCTTCAACAAATTTAGGGCTATCTAGTTTGGTTTTCAGAGCGCACAAAAGGTGTTCGATAAATTTTCTGAACCAAACAGTTGACAGAATTGGGCTA
Organism: Panax ginseng; assembly: GCA_020205605.1. Taxonomy (NCBI): domain Eukaryota; kingdom Viridiplantae; phylum Streptophyta; class Magnoliopsida; order Apiales; family Araliaceae; genus Panax; species Panax ginseng. The sequence goes on along the minus strand of CM035128.1, from coordinate 97,336,941 downwards.
CTTTGACATTAGAAATTATTGGGGTTTATTTAGCTTAAGTTTGGGTGAATTTTAGCACTTCTTAAGGACTGTTTTTGAACCACACCAACTGAGATTTTTGACATTGCACAAAAGAGGCAACGCCTTAGTATGGGAGGATCATCGTCCGTGGCACCACCAATGGCTTGGGACAACACCAAGTTCATCAATGAGGATGCCTGGAAAAGGTACAAAAGCTCCTTTGCCACGTAAAATTTGATTCTTGAGTGGGGGTTCAGGTCGGACAAGAAGGATGGTGAGCTAACCACCATGATACTTGAACGTAATTGGATTCACTTCACAAAACCACCTTGGTCAGCTATTGTATCTGTGGTTTGGGAGTTTTATACAAAAGCCAATCCCGAAGGTCCTGCTTTTGTCCAAGTTAGGGGGAAGTTAGTGGCTTTTGGAAGCCAAGCCATCAATGAACTATTCGCGGCACCTAACTATGAGGGCAGGGATTATATGGAGCTGGGACTCTGCAGCTATAACCTCGAGGATATCTTTAGGAGGCTCTGAAAGCCTGGGACTACATGGAAGTAAAATGACTACACGGGTGAAAAGACTAGTTTCCCGTCTTCAGCACTCAGTCGCTATGGGAAGGCCTGGTTCAGCTTCATTTGTGCCAACATGATCCCGACCCATTATTTGAGCAACGTGACTAAGGATAGGGCGATTCTGTTATTCGTCATTGTCATGGGTCTGCATGTGGATATTTGAGTTCTTATTCATGACTCAATTCTGAAGGCAATCAAAAGTAACGTCGCTGCAGGACTTCCACATCCATCATTGATCACCCGCTTGTGCAAGAAAGCATGTATTCAGTGGAGGCCAGAGGAGATAGCCTTGCCAGCTATGGTAGTCATTGACCATCAGACTATCGTATGCTATACTGTATGGGACGGGGCAAATTCTCATGTTAGAGGCAAAGGATATGGGCCACTGACTGTGCCACCTCCTACTGCAGGGCCCGAGCCCTCGCAGCCTCCAGACGCAGGCCTAGCTGCACAGGGACTATTGGCAGACATCATGGCATCCCTCACCTTGCTGCATCAAAAGCACGACACCGAGGCTCAGAGGCAGTAAAGGCACATTCAAAGATGGCTTGCAGGCGGGACATAGCTACTTGATGCAGAGTGATCTGGTGAACACCATGCAGAGTATATACACTGACTATTATGGCGAAAACACTGAGTTCAAGCCATACTAGTTCCCGAAGTCTCCTGTCTTACCTCTATACCCTCCACTATCACCATCCACCAAAGCTGATGATGACGATGCCACTGCTGAGTGGGCGATCTTTAGGGAAGCCCTCTTGTTTAGATTGTTATATGTTTAGCAATGAGGGCATTGCTCACCTTAAGTTTGGGGGTGTTAGGGCTTATTATCTTGTTATTTCTGTCTATTGCCATGTTAGGTTGCATATTTAGTACTTCACTTTTGTTTTTCAATATTGTGGTGCAGTCGTTTTGAACTACGGGATGATGTTTTGAATTTTTATTATTATGGATGCCATGAACTATTTTTGGTTATTATTTATTAATGCTTTGATTATAATTAGCATGCTTGTGGTTTATAGCCATCTTTTTGGGGCTTATACAGATTTATATGCTTGTGCCAAGTTAATGACCTTTTTACCCTATTTTGAGCTACTATTAAGCAAGGGTGTTATACATTATTAATTTTTGATTATGGCTATGAAAAGTGCCAAATGAGTATGTCTCTTATAGAGTCGTGTCAAGCATGCATGAACTAGGGTTTGTTAGTTGATAAGTTGAGACTGTTATTGATCTGTCCTTCTAGCAAGCTACGACTAACTGTGTTAACTAGTTATTTTTTGAATTTAGTTCGCGTGTTTATTTCTTTGAGAGTTTGTTCACTCTTAAAAATTTTCATTTTTACAAGGTAATAAAAGACTTAGACATTTATACAGTTTTGGATCTTGGATTCGGGCATGTTGACATATATGAAAAAGAAGGAATAAAAAGAAATGAAGATTGAATATTGAATATCGAAAGTAAAAGAAAAATGCCCAGAGCTGCGGAACTAACGACTTTATTAGAAAGTGGAATTAGCAACTTTTACACTCATTTTCAAGTGGACGGTCGATATAAAAAAGGGTGGGTCGATATGGAGCGTAAAATGCACTCACCCATAAATGCAGGACCGATATTGAGATGGAGCATAAAATGTACTCGCCTAATAATCGTTGGTTTTCGTAAAGTCTAATTTGGCTTATGTTGACTACATGGTCTTTGCTGCTCGAGTTACTAGATTCTTAGGGGTGTTCTATACGTAGTGCCCTAAAGTCATTTGGCTTGGGAGTCACTGATCAAAAGCTCATTAATTGGTAGTTCTGATTAGCCTAAGGTAATTAAGGACTGTCCAAGTTAGATTTTATTGTCTTCATGCTAGAGTCTTTTTATCAATTCCTGCACTTGTGTCTTATTCTGAATGCTTGTTGAATGTTTAAGTTACAGAGTATGCATATTAGTATTAACAATCGAATGTGCAAACGTATTTGAGCTATGATTAGTTAGGATGGTTGGTGTCCACACACACACACATAGAATAGATCGAATACAGTCTTATGCTTGAAATAGAATGAACCCTTACTCATGTCTGTGTTTGCCTTATTCTCTAGGAGTAGCTATGATTAAGATTTGTAGCCACGATGCTAGTATATAGTTTTATATTCCTTTCATGTGTTAATTTACTACTGTTATTTTTATGTTAGATAATTTGCTCGAGGATAAGCAAAGACTTATGTTTGGGGGTATTTGATGAGTGGGATTTATACCCCCGAATCAAATACTTTATGACTTAAATAATTGCATGAATTCATAGATTTTATATAGTTTTATATGATTATAGCCGACGTATTACAAGGCTTTACAGGAATTTCCTAGCTTTAAGGGGGCAAAACGGACAAATTCTATACACTGGCGCTGTAGCGCCAATGCCCAATCTATATCTCGCACCATGGCGCCGCCCCCTTGTCTTGCTGATGTCACCATGGCACTGCAATTCCACTGATACTTCTTAGACTCGTGCTGCAGTGTGAGCTCCATGTTTTCCAAACTAATGTGGCATCGCAGCGCCACCAATAAATTTATTGTCTGGGCCGCGGCGCCACCTCCGGTGCCCAAGCAGAGAAGGCCTTGGTTTGACCTAGCAAAAAAAGGGAACTGATATAAAAAGAAGCAAGCCTCTGCAGATATCAGATATCTCATTTTTTATCAAAGAATAAAATAGCTTAAGATAGTTTAGTTTTAGTTTTTCTTCTCTTATTTTGTACTTTCTCTCTCTAGTTCTTAGTAAACGTCTATAAATATAGATTAGGGAGAAGTATGGGATTTCCTTAGAGCGACAAGAGCAGGGAACTACACGGATTGGAAAGCTTGAATTGAGCGAAATGCTTAGAGATTGAAGGGCTTTGACAGAGTTTCCTCTTATCTATTTATTTCCTCTGATTTTGTAAACCATTAATGTTGTCTTTATTGCTACTTATATTTTGTTCAATAGCTATGAACTGAGTATTTGCTCTAAGGTTATAATGGATCCCTTTGTTATTTAAACCGACTGTCTTATCTCTTTGGTTGGCACCATATGATTTGATTTAATATATTTATGCTTAATGATTCTTGCTAAGACATTAATGAGATTTTGGTAATTTACATGATATTGAAAGAAGGATTGTAGATTTATACCGTAATATATTGCCTTGTGATTATGGGTTTCGACTGCATAAGTTGTGCGTAGAATAGACATATATATGTGCGCCACGTGCGACCTATTTGAGAACTTATGCTTAAATCCATGTTATGATTAATTCACATAGACATGTGTAGGATTGTATATAGCTTGGACGTTCGTTTCTGTTCTATTCCCTATCTGGTGGATCTAGAAATGATATGTTTGTGCATACCTCGACAGAAGTGTATGAGCACCTGTGTGTTCTCGGTCGACAAATTGTCGTTACCATTAAGACCAAAGAGAGAAGGGTAGGAAGTTTGATGAAGTATAGCACGCCAGATGTTCGACAGAATGCCTGTGTGGGGTGAAGTTGTAACCTTAGCTTGTAATTCCTTTGATTACCATTCGTAATCCATTTACTTGTTTTGATAATTAGTTATACTTAGATTAATCACATTTCCATTAATTGTTGTTCGAATAAGACTTTGGCGATACAAAGTTGGTACTTGGTATGCCAAATTATTAAAATTTAATTTTTATAACTTAAAATAATTTTTGGAATTTTTAATAATTAATTTCTATTTTTAAATGATTTTTAGACAATAAATTAAATAAAATTAAAAATTTTGTCGCTATAGCCTTTAGCGATAGAAAGCGCCGCCTTAGGTGTTCTTGAGCACCAAGAACATTCATAGACAGTTTCGAGTTAGCTACTTTGACCAGCATTAATTTCTTGTCTAAGTTATTTCTGGGCAAGATAATTGTTAGATATTGTAGTACTAATGTAACCCTACAAGATCCAACAATAAACAAGGTCAAAAATCATAACACAAAGGAGATTTAAGCATGCAAAGTAGCTGTCAGAGTTGTTCTTCATTTCTGGGTTACCCAAAAATGAAGAACAGTTCGAGTATCCGCCTTTGGGCTTCTACAAAGCTTGTTGTTCTTGCATTTAGATTTTATAGATCTACACGATACCAACCCAGATCAACTACATGGACTACAAACAACATATTTTAACACAAAATTATAACATTTAACATACCTACAAAGATCAAATTTTAAGTCTAGGTTTTATACCTTACTTTAATCTATCGTGAATCTGGGCTACTGAATTGTTATGAGTGATAGTGGGGCTTGATTTGGGGCATACACAACTGTGTTTCGTGCGTCTTAGCGAGAGAAAGGATTGGTGGAGAGCAAGTGCACAAATGAGCTAAATTATGGCTGATGAGTTGTGGCTGATTGCTGTGAATTATTCAGCATGTGGGAAGTCAGGAGTTGGTAAACAACTAAAGTGTTGGCAAAATGTACAAGTAATCTAATAAAGAATGTGAAAAAAGGTATTTTGGATATTTGGCTTATGATTTTAGTGGCACTTTGGTCATTTGTCTAACCCTTAGGGTTTAATCCTAAGGTTTTGTGCATTAATTTTCTAGCATTTTGCAATTAGGGCTAAAATGGGAAATTTAGTTTCCTAAATTATAAAAAGGGTTTTCTAAATTAGTTTAGGTTTCTAATTACATATGTCTTGGAAATTAGGTTTAGGAATTTACTAATTACGATTATCTTTTCTAATTTTGCGATTAGGGTTACTAATTTAGCAGTTAGGGTTCTTAATTTATTAATTAGGATTTTCAATTAGAAAATTAAGGTTTCTAATTTCATGATTAGGGTTTCGAGTCAATAATCAGTGTTTACCCAATTAGCATTAATATTTATAATAATTGTCATTAATCACATATATCAATTTCTTACAAATTGTAAACTCCGGTTTGAGTTTCAAATTAGGGTTTATCCCGATAATCCTAGGGTTTGTCATGATACACCATAATGACCAACTATTATTAGTCTACACATACAGTACATATTTATAACACTGAAATATAATTAATATAATATTATAAATCTCTGTCCTTATTCAAAAAACCAAAATTAGGGTTTGGATTCCATATCTGATTTTTCTTGCATATATAAAATTATTAATTAAGTTAAAATAATTAACTTAACTAATTTGAATAAATTCATATAATAAAATAATAATTCCAATAATTCCAATAATCATTTCATATATTATTTAAATAATATATATACTCATATTTTCATGGAAAATAAATACTAAATATATTTTCACTACCAAATTAATTTATTATAAAATTATAATTTATAATGATCAATAATTCTTAAAAAAATATTTAAAATTATTCATGTAATAAATAAAATTTTATTTTTTACATATATACATACACTTTACCTTGCACGTATTCCCACCTCTAAAATAAAATAAATAAATAAAAATTTTATACACAAAATTTCTGATTTAATTATATAGAAAATATCGGGTTATTACATTCACCCTCCTTTATAAAGATTCCATCCCCGGAATCGTCGTTTCAAAACTTATACACACTAGAGTAAATAGCATACGCATTCATTGCAAGTAGATCTCGATCGGATTCGATCAAATTGATATTTAATTATTAAACATAAAGCTCGTCTATCTGATTAAACGGATATTTGATTTCTAAAAGAACTCAAATTCCTCCTTCAAAATTTCTTTATAAAATAATTTTCTATATATAAGGAAATCATATATACAAAAATAAAAGTTATACGAATAATACATGGAGTTCCATCACCAGCTGTCACGGTATCCTGGACCATGTTGAAGACTCTTGCTGTTGATTTTGTTGGCTTGCTTGATGATGTTGGTCCCATAATTTCCAGAGTCCCGCTACCTTTCGCAGTATTTACGTTTCCTACATCCATTCTCCTTTTTGGATAGTCCTTCACCTTCTGCTCCGTTGATCCACACAGAAAACACCCACTATTCATCCTTGGATTGGGGCAGTTAGGAGAGATATGGCCCTCATGCCCGCACTTATAACACACAAACTTACCCTTTAAACATTCACAAGAATGGTTCTTTCCACAATTCTTACACTGGACAGCCTATTTCTTAACACCTTCCCGCTTCACCTGGATATTTCCAAAATTGTTCCCCTTCCTCTTTCCATTTACACTCCTACTCCCACTATTAGTTTCCACCTTCACAGCTCCCTCGACTTCGCCTTTGTTCTTCTTCTCCTTGTTGTAGAGGCTCATTGCAAAGGAATTGATCTGCAACACCGCCACCTTGTTGTAGAGCCAGGGTTTTAATCCCGGCTCAAACCTTCTCGCCTTCCTAGCCTCTATATCAACCTGTTGAGGAGTGAACCCAGCTAATTCATTAAACTTTGCGGCATACTCTGCAACAGTCATGTTGTCATGCTTTAACTCCAGAAACTTCACCTCCATCCTAGCCTGCATACTGGACGAGAAATAGTTTTTGAAAAATAGAGTTTTAAACCTAGCCCAAGTTACCACACCTTCTCCTGCCCTAGCTTGATTTGCTTCCCACCAAAAATTAGCCTCCTTTTTCATCATATTGGTGGTAAAAGTTGTCTTTTGCCCCTCAGCTACCCTAGCAATCACAAATGTTTTTTTCAATTTCCTTAACCCAAGTTTGGGCTTCCACAGGGTCAGTAATACCTCTAAATTATGGCGGTCCTACAGCCTCAAAATCTTTGAAGTTCATCAATCTATTATCCGGCTGGTTCCATGTGGCTGGCATTCCCTGTTGCATATCCTGAGCTACCATGTTTGCAAAGTTCTGCATCGGCTCTGGTTGTTGTCCCCCAGCATTGTTGAAAGATTCTTCTGCCCTTTGATTTTGAGTTTGACGTCTTGACGGCATTATCTGGTTAAATAAGACCATAAATTATTCTTTACATTCTAAACCTTATTATATAAGTTTCACGTATCAAACTTATCTCATTAATCAAACATAGATTCATATTCATTAAACTATTTCATAGTACTTTACATAACATAGCACATACTGTTATCCCATTGTGACCACAAAAGTCGAGATTTGTAGTTTTGACTTATATAAAAGTTGAGAATATTACATTATAAAGACATACTTATCACATATATTACATCAAACACACCTACTCAACAGAACCTATACTACTTATTCACTACGCCTTTTTCTTGATCTTGGACAACCTTTCGCCTGATGACCTTCTATCCCACAAATAAAATAAACACCTTGCTTTGGATTGGGAAAATGTGGAGAGAAATGACCCTCATGTCCGTAATTATAGCAAACATTTTCCCCTTTCCAGCACAATCCTTTATGTTTCTTTTTACAGTTTATACACTTTTCTATTCGGTTAAGGTTCCCTTGGTTGTTATCAGAATTTCCTATATCGTGGTCTTTCATCTTTCTTTTCCCCTTCTTTCTCGGAGCTGCACACGACTTGTTGCTTTTAGCTCTCATTTGATCAATTTGGATTTTAATCTTATCTTGTTCTTCCATTGTTTCTATTAATGTTTTCCGCAATTGACTATTTAACAGCTTTTCTATTTCCCATAGCTTTTCCAGAGAAGAAACCTTATTCCTCAGATTCTACACTTCCGTTGATGCTTGATCAGCTCTAACTTCGGTCTCCGAATCACTATTTGTTAGTTGCACCGTTTCTAGATCTGGTACTACATTTTCCACAATAACCACCTCATCTGAGTTGCTTTCATTGTGAGCCTCTATTTTAACTATTGACTTTGATATTGACTGCTTCTTTACGATCTGAGAGTATCCTAATTCTTTTCCACCTGACATCTACACATAAATTACCCTGATTAGCATATAATATATACACACAACACATAATAGTTTTATATAAGTTATCTTTTATTTTGTTTGACTATGAATTTATTTAATTCATCTCCTTTTAAACATTGTATGAGTTATTTGTATTTTCAACGTTTCCCTCTATCCTAAGGTTATAGCCTAAGGACTATCCCCACCTAAGGTTTCAAACCTATAGCTCTGATACCAACTTGTGACGCCCCCAAATTTAGGTACTTGAAACCCAAACTCGGTGCTTTACGATACCATTTCTATGAACGGAATAATACTAATAATAATAACAATAATATAAATACCAAATTTAATTTACATATATCAAAGACTAATCCTAGGTACGCGACCTTTAAACATTCATTACATGATAATTAATATATATCATCCTTATCTTAATAAAGTCAAACTATTACACAAGATATCATAAAACTCATTCTGCAGCCTTTCCTTTTCCCTGGTTCTTAGCAGAGCCTTCAGGTTATTCACACATAGCTGAAAATATTTAAAATAAGCAAGGATGAGCATTTGAGTGCCCATCAAGTAATAGCAATCAATAACAATTAGCTAAAGAAAGTAAATACTTTTCGTGAATAACAGTTCTACAATGAATCAATAGTTGCAAAGTAAGTTGAAGCAACAATAAGCAACATATCATTTCGATTTCAAAATTTTGAAACTACGTACTGACTATAAATGGGGATCAGTCGACAGAATATGAATATTGTTTCTATTTTTGAAAAGGTTAAACAGAAATTCATCACATAAACTCATCATAACTTACGAGGCATGGGGTGATCGGCCATATGCCTGTGATTGATCAATACTACATGTTCGAACGATATTTTCGTCCAGCATATCCACCTTAGGCGTATAAAAGTTTCCCAGATTCGGGATGTTCATACTAGTCTAGAATCCGAACCAAAATAATTTGGTTGGATACAATAAAGTTCTATCTTGTTCAACAATATTTTTAAATCTGTGTGTCTAGCTGAATCAAATAGCTTAGACGACTTTTAAGTCAATGTATACATACTGGAAACCAATAAGTATGTATCAACATGTGATAAAATATAATGATTATCCAAGTAAGGTCACTTGTATAACCATGCTTTGAAATTAACGAACAAAATATATATCTTGATTTATAATAACAGAATTAAAGAACTTGTATAATAGATTATAATTTAATAACTTACTTATACGGAATCATTGCATAAGTATATACAAGGTTATGATATTTGAACAATAAAGAAGAATAGTTCAGATATTAGCTTACACATGTCTATTGCATAAAGTAAAAACAAAGTTAAGATACTTGCCTGATCTACTACTTACACAACTTAGTTTTATCTTTTATACCAAGACCTATCATTAATAAAATCATTCTATCGAATAGAATAACATAACATAACACATAGTACTGCTATTTGTAGTCAGCACATAACCTAATCACATTATCTCATATGTTTTAGCAGTCATTGGATCATAAATAAACATGTATACATACAATTTATATAACTCTAGATCAATTTCTGAAATATTTTGGTATACCGACAGCTTTATCGGGTAATAATTGAGTCTAAAACTTTATACACGAAGTTCAATATAACTTAAACATTGGTGAAATTATTTTTAAATGACTTATAATAATTTTTAAATAATTATTATAATTTATTATGATTTTTCAAACACTGGAATCATTATTAAATGATTTAAATATTAAATAATTCTATTATCATTAATATTTAATTAATATTAAAATATTAATGAAACCATTGCCAAAATATTAAAGGTATTTATAATAACTTAAAATATTTTTAAAGTATTAATATTACCCTTAAATAATTTTTAAAATAATTTAAATCATTTTTAAATAATTTCCATTAATATTTAAATATTAATGCTTTATTTATCAAAATATTAAAAGTCATTAATTATAACTTAAAATATTTTTAATTCATTTATATCCTTTTTAAATAATTTTAAATAAATAAAATCATTTTTAAATTATTTACTTAACATAATTAATAAATAAATCTAATATCATTAAGATTAAATTATTAATGAAAATATCCTTTAAATATTAAAAGTTAAATTTTATAACTTAAATATTTTTAAACACTTGATTTCCATTTAAAATGATTTTTATAATATTAAAATCATTTTTAATTAATTATTTAATATAATTATTAAATAAATCTAAATATCATTAATATTAAATAATTAATGAAATTTACTTTAAAATATTAAAAGTTATATTTTATAACTTCAAATATTTTTAAATTCCTTATTATCATTTAAAATGATTTTTTTAATATAATAAAATCATTTTTAATTAATTTATTTAATGTATTTATTAAATAAATTAAATATCAATAATATTTAAATAAATACTAATCACTATAAGAAAAATCTCTATCTGCGACAAAACCTTTCAGTGACCGCCCTTTCCGGTCGCTGATATCAATAATAGCGACTGACATCTACGACAGACATTGCTTCTAGTCGCTAATATCTATCAGCAGCCACATGCGGTCGCTGAGCGGTCGCCAGATTGATTTTCCCTCCCAAAAATTGGTGCCAAATGTTGGCTCATTTGTTTTGTGCGACCAAACTCTATCAGCGACCGCTAGACGGCCACTGATGGGTCCACGTCATTAAAAATTAGCGACCATAGGCGATCGCTGCTCATATTAATGTTTACCAGTTTCAGTCATTCTCTCGACACATGCGAAGAAGAAAAAGAAGAGGAAACAGATTATAGAGAAGAAGGAGAAGCCCACAACAAACATACTAACTTACCGCCATCCACCACCGCCACCACTTTGCCAAATTATACCACCACCAATCTTGGTAATCAATCTTTTTTTATTTCTTTACTATTTATATCTTATGTTAGATTAGATTAGGACAAGTACTGATAGTCACTAGTGTGCTCTATTAACTTAGTTTTGAAAATTGGGTGTTCATTAGACTCCATCTTTAACTTTGATTTTGTTGATCTCAATTTTAAAATGTTTATGTAGAGGAGTGATAGGAACTTTGTGACATCAGACCCTTGCACTTTGTTCATCTTCTTATTATTGCAGAAATTGGACAACAACTCATAATCAACGTATAATAAGAATTGAAATAGATTGTTTGATTATATGATGATGGTGGTTTTGAAAGTTTAATGCTTTTGTACATCTTATTTATTAACATATACACTCCTAAAACTGAATTTTAATTGGGAATGAATCGTCTAATTCTAGTAATTTATGAAAACATTTATGACTAAATAAACTATTGGGAGATTCCAAATTGGTTTTAGACTAGTTTGTTGATAGTAATTGTAAAAAACCCTGATGAATGATTGGGCACCACAATTCTAGAGCTTGAGCTGATGATACTGAGGGTGCGATTTGTTTGTGTTTGTGGGTCTTGGGTTGGGTATTTGTATTTGAAATCTTGAAGGCTGTTATGGGGGTTTAGTATTAAACTATGCCTAAAAAGCCTATAAAGGGGATGTTTTGTTCAAAATCATGAAAACCATGAATACAAAGTATATAAAAATTATTTGATGTAATAATATTTATAATGGAAGGCTTGGGGACTGTTAATATAATTTAGTACTTAATCATGCCTAAAGTACCTTGTATGAACTATTTTAGATGTGAAGAAGTTAGCTAACTGATACAAGCATAATAATGGATATAGGGTTATTTTATTATCATGATTTAAAAGTTGTTTGAATGCCTAAAGGTTTCTTTTGCCTACATGTGGACTGTTTATGAAATTATAGTCAAATCTATGCGTATATGAGAACTATTATAGAAAATTTTTGCAACTGAAGTTTTGAGACAGTATGGAGTCCCTATATTGTCTACACATATCATTTAAAAGGTGTTCTTTAACTTAGTTGTGGTCTATGTTGTGTATTGATCAAATTTCATGTTTAAAAGCCATGAAAAGTAAGTTTTAGGTGACAACTAAGACCTAAGTATAGAATTCCCATACCTGGACCATGTGGGAAAGTTTTATTAGTCATAATATGACATAAGTAAGCTACACATGCTAAAGAAACCAAGCCTAAACTGTTTTGAGCATTAAACTTGTGAAAAATCACATTTTAAGCCCAAAAGTGGACTGTTTTGGGTGACCTTTAGTGCCTGATCTTATAAGACTATAATGAACTCATAAAAAATTGCTAACTCATGCTTGTGATGATTCCTAATCATTGCAATGACCAAAGCTAGTAAGAAAATCAAGCTAGGACCTATTATCGAGCCTAAAGTGAGTTTTAATAGGTTAAAATTGGCTAGATGACCAAGTAAAGTGAGATGATGATAAAAGTAACCTTAGGAAACTAAAATACACATGCTTAGGCTATAAAAGTAGCCAAAACTGGAGAAATGAAAAAGTGTCAAAAAATATTTTTTTTGTGAAAAAGTGAGAAAACAAGCTAGTTTGAGCCCAGTTTTAAGAAGCTTAAATGAAATGAAAAAGAAACCTAATCTTTGATTAAATTACCTTGATGTATTGATACAAAAAGAAAAGGAATTTCGATATAGCTGAGGCAAGTTATTTTCAAAAAAGGCATGATACCACAGTGTAACTGAACAAAGGTGTATATTTATATTCTACCCTTAGGAATCTATTGTCTTTAGGTTGGTGTCAGTTAAAATGTGAGACCCCAAATTTATGAATAAATATTTAAATTTCTCAAAATATTTTTTTGAATATTATGGTATAATGTTATAGTTGTGGGTAATATTTATAAATTTTGCAAATTAAGCAAGTTGTTCTATAATATTCGATTGGTCGGGGAATATTCTTTTTGTCGGGGAATATTCGTACGATGGCATAATCATTGGTGGACCCCACAACGGAAGTATTATCGTAGTTAGAAAATGATAGAATTATAATTTATAAAAATAACGGCGAAAGTATTACCGTTAAAAGCTTAAAACTACCCGATAGTAAAAGTACAATGTCTGGCGTGGGTTGCATAGTAGCACACGATTATTGATTATTGATGCTTACGTGAGAAGTCACTCGATTATACTCAATTATTGCTATAGTAATTGCTTGCATCATATCTCTCATATTATTGATTCATTATTGTCACAAAGATCATCCGCATAATATGATATATTATTAAATCAATAATTGAGACGACAAAGTTATTCATATTATTAAATTGCAATATTTACAATGTTTAGAAGTTCATCGAGGAGAGGTTTGGTCATCTAATTGCTACCAATAAAGAGAAATCCTTATCGAAAGCCCCCTCTTTCCTAGGAATGACCTGGTTGTTAAATATTGTGAGTTATAATATTAATGATGAATAAGTTCGTGTTGATTAAAGATGAAATTTATAGTTCCATTGTGTTGGAATTATTAGTGTTAGTGGAAATTGACATTTATTTCGATAATAATTGATGTCTGGAGGTTATATTGACCAATCGGGTAATTAACCGGATAAATGAGCAATTAATTGCTATTGATTCACATGATTATAACTATTTGTTCACATGTGTGTACTATTGATTCACATTCATATACTATTAGGGGAGTTGGTGCAAGATTGATAATACTTGCATGACTAAGTTAAAAATGGAGGTATAGATGGAGGTACTATACTGTAATTTGTATTTTCACATGTCTGGAACTATTGATTCACATGATTTACTATTGATTCAGATGATTTACTATTAGGGGAGGTGGTGCAAGTTTGATAATACTTGCAGGACTAAATTAAAAATGAAGGAAAAGAGGAAGGTATTATACTGTAATATTTTGAGCCCCAAAACGTGCAATTAACGAAACTATATTTTCCTATAAATAGAAGCTCATTCTTCCTTCATTTCTCACCAATTCACTAAAGCTATAGAACAATTATTATAGAGAGATATTATACAGAGAAAGAAGAAGAGAAATCTGCTACCTCACAATTCCAGTATCCAGTCTTCTTTTGAGGTAATGAGTATTATTTCTTTCATATTCATGAAGAGAGCTATTGTTATTCCATTCCTTATTATGCTGTTGGAATAACCTGTATACTCGGACTACAGTATATTTGGTGAAATTCTTCTGTTATTCCATTCTTTATTATTATGTTGGAATAACTTGTCTATGCGAAGTACCACATACATGGTGAAATTCTACTATTATTCCATTCTTTATTATTCTATCGGAATATCCTGTCTGTGTGTTTACGCATGACCTGGTTCCATCATTTATTATTCTATCGGAATATCCTGTCTGTGCGTTTACGCATGACCTAGTTCCATTATTTATTATTCATCGAATATCCTCATGCGTGCGTTCTACGCATGACCTTCGTTCCATTATTTTTTATTCTCATTGGAATAACTTGATTGCATGCGGTCTATCGCATGCCTGGTGAATTCTTCTAGTATTCCATTCCTTATTATTTTGTTGGAATAACCTGTCTATATGGATTACCGCATGCATGGTGAATGACCTTTCGTATTCATTCTTTATTAAATTGTGGAAATGATTTGTTTACGTGGATTACCGCATGACAGATGAAAATCCATTTGCAATTTCATATATTCTATTATACTCGTATGAGATATCATTTCTTTTGTACTCGTCATGAAATATCATTTTATTTGGTATTTTTTGTTATGAGTTACTATTCACATATTACTATTCACCCGATTACTATTCACTCTAGTATTGTTCACTCGGGTATTCGGGGCACTTTTCATGCCGGAATACTATTTACGAGTTACTATTCACCCAAATATTATTCACTCGGGTATTTGGAGTACTTTTCATGTCGGGGTACTATTCACGAGGTACTATTCCTGAAGTACTATTCATGGGGTACTATTCACGACGAAAAATTGATTCTTTTCTGTCCAAATTATTTTTAGTACATGAATATTATTCTTGAATTTTACTCCACAAAGAAGTATTATGTTGACAATTTGGACGTTATTGATTTCAGGATAAATTAACTTATAGATCCTTAAAATTTATCCTTGAACTTTTTTTATTGAATTATTATGTCATTGTCATCATCCTCATGCTTATATTATGATGAAAGTCATCTATGGCTTACGTGCATAGATGGACTTAGTATGATTATGACCAGGGATTATTCGGTATAATCATGACCTGTAATGTTATAAATGATGTGGTAAAAGTCCTATGTGGCCTGTAGTGCATTGATGGACAATTTTTTGGTATGATTATGACCAGGGATTATTCGGTATAGTCATGACCATTGATGATTTAATTAATATCCTTGGCCCGTAGTGCAGGGATGATTTGATGATGTGGTTTATTTTTTAAGCTGAGTCTCAACGATAAAAATTGATGAAAACATTTTTAAATCATAGAAGATAGTAGATATCATGCTCTACTTGACTCTTCTAATGGATTGCTTATTCCGCTGCAGTTAAACTTGATGTCTATTGTATTTTATCAGTTTAACATTGTTGAAGGTTAATAATAATTTATCCTACATTATCTTAGTCATAATATTTCTTACTGGGCTAGTTGAGCTCACCCTTTCTTTCACTGTTCTCTTCAGGAAATGAGAATATAGCTGGGACGAGTCAGGGAACGGATTGACGATCCAGATGATAGTATTAGCAGTCCTCATTATTCTGTAAAATAGTGTGATAATAATTGTAATGAGGACACCATTGAGTGTGGATATTGTCTAGATGACAATATTCTTGTTTAAACTCTCAGCTATGTTTTGTCGTATTTTTTTACATTTGTTGTATAATTAAGTTGAATTTGAATTTATGTACCATGTATTTGGCGACTCAAGATGGGTGATGTATACCTGTTTTGAGGGCGTCACAGTTGGTATCAAAGCTTAGGGATATGATCCCTGGCTGAGATGTGAGACAAGAACTAGGAGGGGAGAGACGGAGAATTCCTTCGCTAGTATGTCCTACCTAAGTTTATTTGGTATTTAATTGGTCGGTTAGAGTATAGGAATAATATGTGATATGTTAATTAACCCTTGTTTTGTGACAATGTTTGAAAATGGCATCTGAAAATGTTGAGATCACCAATGAAGCACATGAGACCGTTAAGTCACCAACGATCAATACCCAGGATAATGTGCAGCAGGAAGAAAATAATCCTCAGGTAAATAACAACACCGATCAAATGATGAACGATGGGATGTTAAGAGGATTTATGCAATTCATGCAACATCAGGTAAGAGAGACTCATGTTCAAAATATAGGTAGAAATAATGGCAACCCACGGTCGGTCACTGCTAAGCAATTGAAGGAGCTGGGACCGCCGGAGTTTTTGGGAAAGCCAGAACCACTTAAGGCAGAGACGTGGCTAAAGCAGATCACAAAGATATTTGATGTCTTGGGATGCTTGGAGGAGCAAAAGTTTCCCTTTGTCACCTTTATGTTGCGTGACGAAGTAGATTACCTGTGGGAATCTGTAAAACGTACCCAGCCTGACGTACTCAAGATGTCTTGGGAGAAGTTCCAAGAGCTGTTCAACGACAAGTACGTTCTTGAAAGTATTCGTCACATGAAGGAGGTGGAGTTTATCAAGTTGGAGCAAAACAATATGACCGTGTCGCAATACGAGGCTAAATTGGCGGAGTTATCCCGGTTGGCATCCCATTTGGTCGATAATGAGGAGTGAATGACGCGAATGTTTATAAGAGGTTTGAAACCCGATATACGTCAATACCTCATTTCTCACAAACTTTGTTTATATTCTGATGTTGTGAATAGGGCTCAGTTATTGGAGCGCAATAATGAGTTAGCACAACCAAAAGGTAACGAGCAACAACACGATAATAATTGTACCGGTGGCAACAGCCATCGGAACAATGATAACCATTGTGGGGGAAATTATCATGCCAAGAATGGTAACCACTTCGGTGGTAATCATGGCCAAGATAATAGGAGTGGAAATTTCAAGAAGAGAAGGTTCAACAACGATGGAAAGACAGCAGCACCAACACCCGTTTTCAAGGAAGGAGAATGACCATCAATTGTATGCTTCAAATGCGGAGGGGAGGGACATATCAGTCCAAACTGCGTGATGCAACCCAAAACATGTTATAATTGTGGAAAAGAAGGTCACCTAGCCCGATTTTGTCGTGCACCAAAATCAAGTCCAGCTGGGACGGTGGCACTAAAGGCGGATACGGAGAAAACAAAGTCGGTGGTTTAAGGAAGAGCGTTTTTCGTGACTTCTCAAAAAGAGAGTAACCCGAACGAAGTTATCATGGGTTAGTTAATTATACATTTTTGCGAAGTCTATACCTTATTAGATACCGGTTCTACCCATTCTTTTATCTCTCTTACTTGCGCTCAACATTTAAATTTGACCCCAGAGAAGTTAGACTTTGACTTAGGTTGAAACTATGTTAGGAGAAACCTTCATTTCATGTGTTATCTAAGTCTTGGATGAGAGTAACAGTTTTGAATGACATTTCTATTGTTAATAAATTTCCTGACGTATTCTCTTAAGACTTCCTGGCCTACCCCTAGAGCGTGAATCGAATTTGTATTGACCCCAGTACAAAACCATTTCTAAAGCCTTAAATATTTCTTCAACCAAAACGAACGTATAATGCGCTAAAGACGTTCGCTCGAGCTGTTGAAGATTATGATCATACCATTCAATATCATTGTGGAAGAGAGAACGTGGTAGCTAACGCGTTGAGTAGAAGATCATATGTGTTTAGGAGTGCGATGTTGTTAACATAAAAACCCATTTCGTATAACTTACAAATGATGAAGATAGAGTTAAAGATGCTAAGGACCCACGTAGGGATATCAAATATACGAGTAGAATCGACTTTAATCGATAAAGTTAAAGTCGTGCAAGCTACATACTCAGAGCTGATGAATGTGAAGAAGAAGGTTCAAGAGGGCGTTATTCTAGAAGCAAGAATCGATGAAGAGAGGAAATCTCAACCCTCAATTTTATTGGTCCATTTGAAATCCTCGATCGAGTAGGAACTGTGGCCTATAGATTCGTTTTACCACCAAGTATGTTGCGTGTTCATAACATTTTTCACGTATCGATGTTACGTAAATATGTGGACGACCCGAACCACATTATTAAATTGGAACTAGACGAGATAGCAGAAGATTTAACGTATGAGGAGATACGTGATAAAATCTTGGATAAGAAGGATCACATTCGACACTCAAAGGTTATACCTCAAGAGTTAGAATCTGAAATGAAGTAAAGATATCCTCACCTCTTCAGCATACCAGGTACGTACGTAAATTTCGAGGGAAAAATTTTATAAGGAGGGGAGATTGTGAGACCCCAAATTTTATAAATAAAGATTTAAATTTCTCGAAATATTTTTTTGAATATTATGGTATAATGTTATAGTTGTGGGTAATATTTATAAATTTTGCAAATTAAGCAAGTTGTTATATAATATTCGATTGGTTGGGGAATATTCTTTTTATCGGGGAATATCCGTACGATGGCACAATCATTGGTGGAGCCCACAATGAAAGTATTGTCGTAGTTAGAAAATGACAGAATTATCATTTTATAAAAATAACGGCGAAAGTGTTACTATTAAGACTGTTGAACTACCCAGTAGTAAAAGTACAGTACTACACGTGGTTGCATAGTAGCACACGGTATTGATTATTGATGCTTACGTAATAAGTCACTCAGTTATACTCAATTATTACTACAGTAATTGCTGCATCATATCTTTCATATTATTGATTCAGTTATTGTCACAGTATCATCTACATAATATGATATATTATTAAATCAATAATTGAGACAAAAAAGTTATTCATATTATTAAATTGCAATATTTATAATGTCTAGAAGTTCTGTCAAGGAGAGGTTTGGTCATCTAATTGCGCGCCAATAAGGAGAAATCCTTATCGGAAAGCCCCCTCTTTCTTGGGAACGACCTGGTTGTTAAATATTGTGAGTTATAATATTAATGATGAATAAGTTCGTGTTGATTAAAGATAAAATTGATAGTTCCATTATGTTGGAATTATTAGTGTTAGTGGAAATCGATATTTATTTCGATAATAATTGATGTCTGGAGGTTATATTGACCAATCGGATAATTAACCGGATAAATGAGCAATTAATTGCTATCGATTCACATGATTATAACTATTTGTTCACATATGTGTACTATTGATTCACATTCATTTACTATTAGGGGAGTTGGTGCAAGATTGATAATACTTGCATGACTAAGTTAAAAATGGAGGTATAGATGGAGGTACTATACTGTAATTCGTATTTTCACATTTGTGTACTATTAATTCACATGATTTACTATTAATTCACATGATTTACTATTAGGGGAGGTGGTTCAAGTTTGATAATACTTGCAGGACTAAATTAAAAATGAAGGAAAAGAGTAAGGTATTATACTGTAATATTTTGAGCCCCAAAACGTGCAATTATCGAAACTATATTTTACCATAAATAGAAGCTCATTATTCCTTCATTTCTCACCAATTCACTAAAGCTATAGAGCAATTATTATAGAGAGAAATTATAGAGAGAAAGAAGAAGAGAAGTCTACTACCTCACTATTCCAAAGATGCGCTTCTTTTGAGGTAAGGGGTATTATTTCTTTCATATTCATGAAGAGAGCTATTGTTATTCCATTCCTTATTATTCTGTTGGAATAACCTGTATACGCGGACTACCGTATATATGGTGAAATTCTTCTATTATTCCATTCTTTATTATTATATTGGAATAACCTGTCTATGCGAAGTACCACATACATGGTGAAATTCTTCTATTATTCCATTCTTTATTATTCTATCAGAATATCATGTCTGTGCGTTTACGCATGACCTAGTTCCATCATTTATTTTTCTGTCGGAATATTATGTCTGTGCATTTACGTATGACCTGGTTCCATTATTTATTATTCTGTCGGAAGATCCTGTCTATACGTTTACGCATGACCTGGTTCCATTATTTATTATTCTGTTGTAATAACAAGTCTATGCGGTCTATCGTATGCCTGGTGAATTCTTCTGTTATTCCATTCCTTATTATTCTGTTGGAATAACCTGTCTATGTGGATTATCGCATGCATGGTGAATGACCTTTCGTATTCATTCTTTATTAAATTATGGAAATGATCTACTTATGTGGATTACCGCATGGTGGATGGAAAATCCATTTGCAGTTTCGTATATTCTATTATACTAGTATGAGATATCATTTCTTTTGTACTCGTCATGAAATATCATTTTATTTGGTATTTTCTGTTACGAGTTACTATTCATGGGTTACTATTCACCCAGTTACTATTCACTCTAGTATTGTTCACTCGGGTATTCGGGGCACTTTTCATGCCGGAATACTATTCACGAGTTACTATTTATGGGTTACTATTCACCCAAATTACTATTCACCCAAATATTATTCACTCGGGTATTTGGAGTACTTTTCATGTCGGGGTACTATTCCTGAAGTACTATTCACGACGAAAAATTGATTCTTTTCTATCCAAATTATTTTTGGTACATGAATATTATTCTTGAATTTTACTCCACAAAGAAGTATTATGTTGACAATTTGGACGTTATTGATTTCAAGATAAATTAACTTATATATCTTTAAAATTTATCCTTGAACTTATTTTATTGAATTATTATGTCATTGTCATCATCCTCATGCT
Source organism: Panax ginseng (assembly GCA_020205605.1). Classification (NCBI taxonomy): domain Eukaryota; kingdom Viridiplantae; phylum Streptophyta; class Magnoliopsida; order Apiales; family Araliaceae; genus Panax; species Panax ginseng. The sequence continues at coordinate 97,315,882 of CM035128.1, read as the reverse complement.
TATATTGTGATGAAAGTTATATTTGGCTTACGTGCATAGATAGACTTGGTATGATTATGACCAGGGATTATTCGGTATAATCATGACCTATAATGTTATAAATGATGTGGTAAAAGTCCCCAGTGGCCTGTAGTGAATTGATGGACAGTTTTTCGTATGATTATGACCAGGGATTATTCGGTATAGTCATGACCATTGATGATTTAATTAATATCCTTGGCCCGTAGTGCAGGGATGATTCGATGATGTGGTTTATTTGTTAAGCTGAGTCTCAATGATAAAAATTGATGAAAACATTTTTAAATCATAGAAGATAGTAGATATCATGCTCTACTTGACTATTCTAATGGATTGCTTATTCCGCTGCAGTTAAACTTGATGTCTATTGTATTTTATCAGTTTAACATTGTTGAAGGTTAATGATAATTTATCCTGCATTATCTTAGTCATAATATTTCTTACTAGGCTAGTTGAGCTCACCCTTTCTTTCACTGTTCTCTTCAGGAAATGAGAATATAGTTGGGACGAGTAGGGGAACGGATTGACGGTCCAGATGATAGTATTAGTAGTCCTCATTATTCTGTAAAATAGTGTGATAATAATTGTAATGAGGACACCATTGAGTGTGGATATTGTCTAGATGACAATATTCTTGTTTAAACTCTCAGTTATGTTTTGTCATATTTTACATGACTATTGTATAATTAAGTTGCATTTGAATTTATGAACCATGTATTTGGCTACTCAAGATGGGTGATGTATACCTGTTTTGGGGGCGTCACATAAAATATGTAGGATGACAACAATATACCATGCCTTTTTGGGTAGTCGATTTCAAACTGTGTAAATTTGTTTTGGCATGTATCCTTGTTCAATTCCTGAATAATCATATATGATGCACACTCATGTTATATATGTACATATACATCTATATGTATTTATAAGCATCATAAATGGGATTGAGCTGAATTGTAAATGTCTAACTAGGGAATACAATAATCATGTCAACATAGGTACCGTGGAATTATGGACCTCTATTCAGACTATAGTTGGATGGCACGATGAAAGTCAAGTGCCCAGATAGGTGCTACAGCTGAATTTAGAGCTGGTTGACAAGTGTTTTTGGAGTATGCGTATAGTCATCCGGAATGTATGAATGGTCAGTCGCAGATACGATGTCCATGTTTGAAGTGTAAGAATGTAAATTATATGGACAGAGACGTGGTAAACTATCATTTACTTGTTTCTGGGTTCATGAAAAATTACGAAGAATGCTGGTGGTCACATGGGCAGAGAAGAGATGATGGCATCATAAAAGTACACAATTCGGGCATTAGTACTCATCGTATGAATGAAATGGTTCATGATATTGCACGACCTGATTTTGATTGGGAACAAGGCAGAGAGCAACCTATGAATTCTGATGCCAAAGACTTCTTTAAGTTGTTAGACGAGGGTAGCGAGCCATTGTGGCATGGTTGCACCAAACACACCACATTGTCTGCAGTGGCGGCATTACTTAACATCAAGGCTGATCACAATATGAGCCATGAGTGTTTTAATTTGTTCTTGAAGGCCATTAAGAGTATGTTGCCTGACGGTGAGAAATTACCCTGTAACTATTACTTTTGTAGGAAAATGGTGAAGAAGTTGGGTCTTGGATACCAAAAGATCGATGCATGTCCCAAGGATTGCATGTTGTTTTATAAGGAAAATGAACGGATGACAAGGTGCACGCTTTGCAGTCATGATCGGTTTAGGCCTAATAAAGAGGGTGTGACTACAAAAAAATCAAGTATACCGTTTAAGATTCTAAGGTATTTTCCAATAACACATCGACTAAAAAGATTGTACATGTCTTCAAGAACAGCTGAACATATGTATGGAACATACAAAGTCTTTCAATCTATCAAAAGGTCGAAAGCCTTGCTGGTTTGACTATTATCGTCAGTTCTTGCCGGTAGATCACCCGTTTCGAAGAAATAGAGAACACTTCAGGAAAGGGAAAGTAGACAATGATATGCTTGCACCTCAATTGTCAGGAACGGAGATGCGAGATCACGTGCTGAGATTGCCGGTTATCCCATTTGGTAATATTGATGCCACAAACATAATCAGTGGGTTTGGAGAATCTCATAACTAGGTTCGGAGAAGCATCTTTTGGGAACTTCCTTTTTGGTCTACAAATTTGATTCGTCATAATCTAGATGTGATGCATATTGAGAAGAATATGTTTCAAAATGTGTTTAACACCGTGATGAATGTTACGGGGAAGACAAAAGATAATGATAAGGCAGGTTTGGACATGAAAGATATTTGTAAGTGTCCTGGATTAGAACTTTTGAATCTCCTAATGGTAAGATTGTCAAACCGCATGCAAGGTACACAATATCCAAAAAGCAAGTTGAAGATGTGTGCACATGGGTTAAGTCTCTGAAACTACTAGATGGATATGCGTCAAACATTGCAAGGTGTGTTACTGGTGGGAAATTGTAAGGGATGAAGAGTTATGACTGTCATGTGTTCATAGAGAGACTCATGCCTATAGCATTTCGGGATCTGCTTGATAAATCAATATGGGATGCTTTGACGGATCTTAGTCATTTCTTCAAAGAATTAAGTTCAAAATCATTAAATGAGAAGGACATGTCTGTACTTGAGAAGAACATCATAGAGATCACGTGTAAATTGAAAAAAATATTCCCACCTGGTTTTTTTAACTCCATGGAGCATTTGCAAATCCATCTTCCCTATGAAGCTCGTGTTGGGGGTCCAGTTCAATGTAGATGGATGTACCCTTTCGAGAGGGTGATGGGAAACCTTAAGAGGAAGATGAAAAATAGTGTGATGCCCCAAAATTAGTATACATCACCCATCTTGAGTCGCCAAATACATGGTACAAAATTCAAATATAACTTAATAATACAGCTGTCGTGTAAAATATGACAAAACATAAACTGAGAGTTTTAATAAGATTATTGTAATCTAGACAATATCCACACTCAAAGGAGTCCACATTACATTTATTGTCACACTATTTAACAGAATAGTGCGGACTACAAATACTATCATCTGGACCGTCACTCCGTTCCCCGACTATTCCCGGTTACGTTCTCATTTCCTGAAGAGAACAATGAAAGAAAGGGTGAGCTCAACTAGCCCAGTAAGAAATATTATGACTAAGATAATGCAGAATAAATTATCATTAGTCTTCAACAATGTTAAACTGATAAAATACAATAGACATCAAGTTTAACTACAGCGGAATAAGCAATCCATTAGAAGAGTCAAGTAGAGCATGATATCTACTATCTTCTATGATTTAAAATGTTTTCATTAATTTTTATCACTGAGACTCAGCTTAATAAATAAACCACTTCATCAAGTCATCCCTGCTTTATGGGCCAAGGATATTCATTAAATTATCAATGGTCATGACTATACCGAATAATCCATTGTCATAATCATACCAAAAACTGTCCATCAATATACTACAGGCCACTAAGGACTTTTACCACATCATTTATAACATTATATGTCATGATTATACCGAATAATCCCTGGTCGTAATCATACCAAGTCCATCTATGCACGTAAGCCAAAGATGACTTTCACCGCAATATAAGCATGAGGATGATGACAATGACATAATAATTCAATAAAACAAGTTCAAGAATAAATTTCAAAGATTTATAAGTTAATTTATCCTGAACTCAATAATGTCCAAATTGCCAACATGATACTGCTTTGTGGAGTAAAATTCAAGAATGCTCAGAAGAATATTTCCATGAAAAGATACTGAATGAAGCGCAAATATCCAGGATATGCCACTAATTTCATGGAGTATATAAGCCAAAAGTTTAATCAACTGAGTATAATAAAATATATGAAACTGCAAATGGATTTTTGCCCGCAATGTAGTAATCCACGTTGACAGATCATTTCTACAATTTAATAAGGAATGAATACCAAGGATCATTCACCTTGCATGTGGTAATCCACATAGACATGTTATTCCAACAGAATGATAAAGAATGGAACCAGGCCATGCGTAATCCACACCGACAGGATATTCCAACAGAATAATAAATAATGGAACCAGGTCATGCGTAAACGCACATACAGGATATTCTGACAGAATAATGAAGAATGGAGTAACAACAGAATTCACCATGCATGCGATAGACCGCACAGAAAGGTTATTCCAACAGAATAATAAATAATGGAACCAGGTCATGCGTAATACGCACAGACATGATATTCCAACAGAATAATAAAGAATAGAAGAATAGAAGAATTTCACCATGTATGCGGTACTTCGCATATATTGGTTATTCCAACAGAATAATAAGGAATGGAATAACAGAAGAATTTCACCATGTATGTGGTACTTCGCATAAACAGCTTATTCCAACAGAATAAATGGAATAACAGAAGAATTTCACCAAGTATAGGGTAGTCCACGACATAAAAGTTATTCCACCAAAATAATAAAGAATGGAATAATGTAAGTTCTCTTCATGAATACGAAAAATAAATAATACCTTACCTTATAAAGAAGAGTACTACTGACGGTAGGGCGGGGATATACTTGAAGAAAACTTGCACTACGCTCAAAGCTTTCTTAAACTATAAAGAAATACGATCAAGATTATAGAAGAAGAATTCTCTAAACTTCTGGTGTGTTTTCAATTTTAACTAAGCATCCTATTTATAGGAAAATAGAAAGGATACTATGCAATAAAATATAATATATTCTATTTATAATATATATATATATATATTATTTAAAATCTAATAAAACAAATAACTTTATAAAAGTATTCTGTTTTATATAAAAAGTTTTCTGTTTTATTACATTTATAATAATAATAAAACAGACTTCGTCATCATTATTATAATTCACACTATTAATCGACCAAGTTGTTCCCAGGAAAGAGGGGGCTTTCCAATAAGGATTTCTCCCTATTGGTGCGCAATTAGGTGACCAAATCTCTCCTTGGCAGAACTTCTAGACATCGTTAATATTGCAAATAATAATATTAATAACTTTGTTATCTCAATTATTGATTTAATAATATATAAAATATCGACAATAATTGAATCAAATAACGTGAGATACTATGCAATAATTAATGTAGCAATAATTGAATAAAACTGAGTGACTTCTCACGTAAGCATCAATAATCAATACCGTGTGCTACTATGCAACCACGCACATTACTGTACTTTTAACACCGGGTGTTTCAACAGTTAATGGTAAAACTTTTGCCGTTATTTTCATAAAAAATATTTTTGTCGTTTTCTCAATCCAACAATAATTCCGTTATGGGGTCCACCAATTATTGTGACGTCGTACGGATATTCCCTGTTAAAACGAATATACCCCGACCAATCGAATATTATATAACTACTTGCATACTTTTCAAAATTTCTAAATATTACCCACAACTATAACATTATATCAAATTTACTCCATAATATTCAAAAATGATATTTATAGAAAATTCATCTTTATTCATAAAAGTTAGGGTCTTACAACCTCCCCTTCTTATGAAATTTCGCCCTCGAAATTAGGGTACATACCTTGTATGTCGAAGAGGTTAGGATACCTTGATTTTATTTCAGATTCTAACTCCCAGGTCTTTTCCTCAACATTAAGGTTTATCCACAAAACTTTGACTTGATCTATAACCTTGGAGCGTAGAATATGTTCCTTCTTATCCAAGATTTGAATAGGAATCTCTTCATATGTTAAATCTTCCACTAGTTCGTCCGGTTCTAACTCAATAATGTGGTTCGGGTCTTTCACATATTTACGTAACCTGGATATATGAAAAAAGTTATGAACACGAAACATATTTAGCGGTAAAGCGAGTCTATAGGCCATAGTTCCTACTCGATCGAGGATTAAAAATGGACCAATGAATCGAGGATTGAGCTTTCTTCTCTTTCCAAATCTCGTAACTCTTTTCCATGGAGCAACACGTAACAACACATGATCTCCAATATCGAATTTCATGTCCTTTCGATGAAGATCAGCATGACTCTTTTGTCGATCTTATGAGGTTTTTATACGTTTCCGGATCGTTTGAATCTTTTCCGTAGCCATACATATCTACTCCGGTCCCAACAACGTTGCTTCACCCACCTCATCCCAGTATACTGCAGAACAACACTTTCTTCCATACAACGCCTCAAATGGAGCCATACTAATACTTGCTTGATAGCTATTGTTGTAGGAAAACTCCACCAACAGTAAGAACTTGTCCCAACTCCCCTTGAAGTCAAGGACACAAAGTCTTAATAAATCTTCAAGAGTTTGAATAGTCCTCTCTGATTGTCTGTCCGTCTGAGGATGATTTGCCGAACTAAATCATAAATCTGTGCCCATTGCTTTTTGCAAACTAACCCAAAATCTTGAAGTGAATCTTGGGTCTCGATCAGAAACTATGGATACTGACATACCATGCAGTCTTACAATCTCGTTTATGTACATACGAGCAAGACGTTCAAGTGTTAAAGTTTCTCGTATTGGTAAGAAGTGAGCAGACTTTGTCAATCTATCAACAATGACCCAAATTGCATTTATGCCTTGAGAAACCTTGAGAAGACCAGTAACGAAATCTATGCTAATGTGCTCCCACTTCCATTCTGGAATTTCAAGTGGTTGCAATGGATCTTTTCGCACTTGATGCTTCGCCTTGACTCGTTGACAAGTTAGACACCTTGAGATAAACAACGCTATCTCTCTCTTCATATTGCTCCACTAAAATGTATGACGAAGATCACGATACATTTTGGTACTCCCTGGATGGATTGCAAACGGTGTGTTGTGCGCCTCCATCATGATTTTATACTTTAAATCAGGGTCGTTAGGAACACAAAGTCTGGAGTTGACTCAAAGTATTCCTTCTTCATCGATTCTTGCTTCCGGCAAGCACCTTCTTGCACTTTCTTCCTCATACGCATCAGCTCCAGGTCTGTAGCTTGAGCAGCTTTAACTTTATCGATTAAAGTCGATTCTACTTGTATAATTTCCATCATCACATGGGTCCCAGGAGTCTTTAACTCTATCTCCATCCTTTGTAAGTCATACAAAATAGGTCATTGCATGGACAATATTGCACTCGTACCCGTATATGATCTTCTACTCAATGCGCAAGCTACCACGTTCGTTTTTCCAGGGTGGTATTGGATGGTATGATCATAATCTTTATATAGTTCTAGCCAACTTCATTGTCACATGTTGAGTTCCTTTTGAGTGAAGAAATATTTGAGGCTTTTATGATTCATAAAGATCTCCACTTTCTCCCCATACAAGTAATGCCTCCAAATTTTAAGTGCGAAGACAACAGCTGCCAACTCTAGATCATAAGTAGGATAATTCCTCTCATATTCTTTGAGTTGTCGAGAGGCATAGGCTATGACTTTCCCATGTTGCATGAGAACACATCCTAACCCTTTGCCTGAAGCATCAATGTAGATGACAAATCCCTCCGAGCCAGATGGTATTGTTAAAACAGGTGCTGAAATGAGTCTTCTCTTGAGTTCTTGAAAACTCTTCTCACATTCTTCGCTCTAACCTAACTTTGTATCTTTCCTAGTTAGCTGAGTTAATGGAGTAGCGATTCGACAAAATCCTTCCACGAATCTCCGATAATAACCAGCTAAACCGAGAAAGCTACGCACTTTGGTCACTGATTTAGGTTGCTCCCATCTTTGACTTGCTTCAATCTTTTTCGGGTCAACAGATATTCCATGACATGATACTACGTGCCCAAGGAATGTTACTTCCTCAAGTCAGAACTCGCATTTCTTCAACTTGGCATAAAGCTTGTTTTCACGAAGCTTTTGGAGTATCAGCCTCAAGTGTTGCTCATGATCTTCACGGCTTTTGGAATATATGAGGATGTCATCAATAAAGACTACCACAAAGTGATCCAAATATTCCTTGAATACTCGGTTCATCATATCCATGAAGGCAGCAGGAGCATTAGTCAATGCAAAAGACATGACTAGGAATTCATAATGCTCGTACCGAGTTCTGAAAGTCGTCTTTGGAATGTCATCGATTCTAATCTTCAATTGGTGATATTCAGAACGAAGAATAATCTTTGAAAAAAATTTGGCGCCTTGCAACTAGTCAAACAGGTCATCAATGCGAGGCAATGGATATCTATTTTTGATAGTGACATGGTTTAACTCCTAATAATCAATATAAAGTCGCATACTCCCATCTTTCTTCTTCACGAATAGAACAGGAGCACCCCAAGGAGACGTACTAGGACGAATGAAACCAATGTCTAATAATTCCTACAGTTGGGTCTTTAACTCCTGAAATTCAATAGGAGCCATTCGATATGGGGCTTTGGAAATGGGTTTTGTACCGGGTTCAAGGTCGATACAAAATTCAATTTCACGCTCTGGGGGTAGGCCAGGAAGTTCTTCAGGGAATACGCCAGGAAATTCATTAACAATAGAAATATCATTTAAAATTGACGTATTTTTGTTTAAATCCGTGACATGAGCTAAGAAAGCTTGACATCCGTTTTTCAATAAACGAATAGCTTTATGGCTTGAGATGACAGTGATGGATTTTAATGGTTTGGTTGCTTGAATTCGCATAATAGGTTGGTTAGGAATATGAAAGCTAACAATCTTACGAAAATAATCAATTTTGCATGATGAGTAGTTAACCAATCAATCCCTAGAATCACATCAAATACAAGTATTTTCAAAGAAATAAGATCGACAGGTAACATGCGGTTATCAATTTGAATCAAACAAGACTTATAAACCGGGGATGTAATGAAGGTTTCTTCCAACGGAGTTTCAACAGATAAGTCAAAGTCTAATTTCTCCGGAGTCAAATTTAAACGTTGAGCGCAAGTAGGAGAAATAAAGGAATGGGTAGAACTGGTATCAAATAAAGTATAAACTTCTCTAGAGTTTATGATTAACTTACCCATGATCACCTCGTTCGGATTCCTCAGTTTTTGGGAGGTTACGACAAACGCTCTCCCTTGAACTACCGGTTTTCTCTTGTCTGGGACACCCTTGGATGCCTCCATCCCAGCTGGACTTGACTTTGGTACACGACAAAATTGGGCTAGGTGACCTTCTTTTCAACAATTGTAACATGCTTTGGACTGCATCGTGCAGTTTGGAGTTATGTGTCCTTCCCCTCCACATTTGTAACATACGACCGGCGGTCGTTCTCCTTCCTTAATAGCGGGTGCTAGTGCTGACGTCTTTTCATCTTTGCTGAACCTTCTCTTCTTGAACTTTCCACTCCTTTTGTCTTGGCCATGATTACCACCAAAGTGGTTATCATTTCTAGCATGTGGATTCCCTCCACGTTTGTTGTCACCGCTTCGATGACTGCTACCACTGGTATTATCGACTTATCGGCTGCTCTATCTTAGTTGGGTTGACTCATTATCGCGCTCCAATAACTGAGCCCTATTCACAACATCTAAATACAAAAACAGTTTATGAGAGATAAGGTATTGACGTATCTCGGGTTTCAAACCTCTTAGAAACATCCACGTCATTCTCTCCTCATTATCAACCAAGTGGGATGCAAAGCGAGATAACTCGGCAAACTTAGCTTCGTACTACGCCACGGTCATATTGTTTTGCTCAAGCTTGATGAACTCTACCTCCTTCATGTGACGAATACTTTCAGGAAAGTACTTGTCGTTGAATAATTCTTGGAACTTCTCCCAAGACATCTTCAAGCTGGGCGGTTGAGTTGAGTACACTTTACGATTCCCACCAAGAATCGCGCCTCACGCACAACATGAAGGTGGCAAAGGGAACCTTTTGCTCCTCGGAGCATCCCAAGAAATCAAATATCTTGTTGATCTGCTTTATCCATGTCTCCGCCTTAAGTTGTTTTGGCTCTCCAAAAAACTCTGGTGGTCCCAGTTCCTTGAACTGCTTAGCGGTGACCATCCGAGTGTTATCACTGTTTCCACCTGCATTTTGGACAGGAGCCGCTCTCGCCTGATGTTGCATGAATTGCATAAAGCCTCTGAACATCCCATCGTTCACAATTTCATCGGTGTTATTGTTTTCATGAGGATTATTGTCTTCATGTTGCACATTATCCTAGGCATTGATCATTGGTGACTCAATGGTCTCATGTGCTTCATTGCTTATCTTAACATTTTTGGATGCCATTTTCAAATATTGCCACAAAACAAGGGTTAATTAACATATCACATATTATCTCTATACTCTGACCGACAAATTAAATACCAAATAAACTTAGGTAGGTCATACTAATGCAAGAATTCCCCGTCTCTTCCCTCCTAGTTCTTGTCTCACATCTCAGCCAGGGATCATATCCCTAAGCTCTGATACCAACTGTGACACCCCCAAAATTGGTATACATCACCCATCTTGAGTCGCCAAATATATGGTACAAAATTCAAATACAACTTAATAATACAGCTGTCGTGTAAAATACGACAAAACATAAACTGAGAGTTTTAATAAGAATATTACCATTTAGACAATATCCACACTAAAAGGAGTCCTCATTACATTTATTGTCACACTATTTAACAGAATAGTGAGGACTACTAATACTATCATCATCGGACCGTCACTCGCTCCCCGACTAGTCCCGCTACGTTCTAATTTCCTCAAGAAAATAAAGTGAAAGAAAGGGTGAGCTCAACTAGCCCAATGAAATATTATGACTAAGATAATGCGTAATAAATTATCATTAGTCTTCAATAATGTTAAACCGATAAAATACAATAGACATCAAGTTTAATCACGGTGAATAAGCAATCCATTAGAAGAGTCAAGTAGAGCATGATATCTACTATCTTCTATGATTTAAAATGTTTTCATCAATTTTTATCGCTGAGACTCAGCTTAATAAATAAACCACATCATCAAGTCATCCCTGTTCTACAGGCCAAGGATATTCATTAAATTATTAATGGTCATGACTATACCGAATAATCCATGGTCATAATCATACCAAAAACTGTCCATCAATACATTACTGGCCACTGAGGACTTTTACCACATCATTTATCACATTACATGTCATGATTATACCGAATAATCCCTGGTCATAATCATACCAAGTCCATCTATGCACGTAAGCCAAAGATGACTTTCATCACAATATAAACACGAGGATGATGACAATGACATAATAATTCAATAAAATAAGTTCAAGAATAAATTTTAAAGATTTATAAGTTAATTTATCCTGAACTCAATAATGTCCAAATTGTCAACATGATACTTCGTTGTGGAGTAAAATTCAAGAATGCTCAGAAGAATATTTCCATGAAAAGATACTGGATGAAGCGCAAATATCCAGGATATTCCACTAATTTCATGGAGTATAGAAGCCAAATCTTTAATCAACAAAGTATAATAGAATATATGAAACTACAAATGGATTTTTGCCCGTCATACGGTAATCCACGTAGACAAATCATTTCTACAATTTAATAAGGAATGAATACCAAGGATCATTCACCATAAATGTGGTAATCCACATAGACAGGTTATTCGAACAGAATAATAAAGAATGGAACTAGGTCATGCGTAATCCGCACCGACATGATATTCCAACAGAATAATAAATAATGGAACCAGGTCATGTGTAAACGCATAGACAGGATATTCCGACTGAATAATAAAGAATGGAATAACAACAGAATTCACTATGAATGCGATAGACCGCACAGACATGTTATTCCAACAAAATAATAAATAATAGAACCAGGACATGCGTAATACGCACAGACAGGATATTCCAACAGAATAATAAAGATTAGAATAACAAAAGAATTTCACCATGTATGCGGTACTTCACATATACAGGTTATTCCAACAGAATAATAATGAATGGAATAACAGAAGAATTTCACCATGTATGCAAGATTGCATATACAAAGTTATTCCAATGAATAATAAGGAATGGAATAACAGAAGAATTTCACCAAGTATAGGGTAGTCCACGTATTCAGGTTATTCCACCAAAATAATAAAGAATGGAATAACAGAAGTTCTCTTCATGAATACGAAAGAAATAATACCCCTTACCTTATAAAGAAGAGTACTCCGATGGGTAGGGCGGTGATATACTTGAAGAAAACTTGCACTACGCTCAAAGCTTTCTTAAACTCTAAAGAAATATGCTCAAGATTATATAAGAAGAATTCTCTAAACTTCTGGTGTGTTTTTAATTCTAACTAAGCATCCTATTTATAGGAAAATAGAAAGGATACTATGCAATAAAATATAATATATTCTATTTATAAGATATATATATATATATATATATATATATATATTATTTAAAATCTAATAAAACAAATAACTTTATAAAAGTATTCTGTTTTATATAAATTTTTTTCTGTTTTATTACATTTATAATAATAATAAAACAGACCTCGTCATCATTATTATAATTAACACTATTAATCAACCAGGTCGTTCCTAGGAAAGAGGGGGCTTTCCAATAAGGATTTCTCCCTATTGGCGCGCAATTAGGTGACCAAACCTTTCCTTGGATGAACTTCTAGACATCGTTAATATTGCAAATAATAATATTAATAACTTTGTTATCTCAATTATTAATTTAATAATATATAAAATATCGACAATAATTGAATCAAATAACGTGAGATACTATGCAATAATTACTGTAGCAATAATTGAACAAAACTGAGTGACTTCTCACGTAAGCATCAATAATCAATATTGTGTGCTACTATGCAACTACGCGTATTACTGTACTTTTAACACCGGGTGTTTCAACAGTTAATGGTAAAACTTCCGCCGTTATTTTCATAAAAAATATTTTTGTCATTTTCTCAATCCAATAATAATTCCGTTGTGCCGTCGTACGAATATTCCCTGTTAAAACGAATATTCTCCAACCAATCGAATATTATATAACAACTTGCATACTTTTCAAAATTTCTAAATATTACCCACAACTATAACATTATATCAAATTTACTCCATAATATTCAAAAATGATATTTATAGAAAATTCATCTTTATTCATAAAAGTTGGGGTCTTACAAATAGAGCTTATGTCGAGAGGTCGATATGTGAGGCATACAGTTTCGATGAGATATCTACGCTTGTCTCAGACTATTTTCTGGACGAAGTCTTGACAAGGACAAATCGAGTATCAAGACATGATGATGGGGGAAATGTTGAACTAAATGGTCGGCTCTCTGTATTTGGTCTATCGGGCCGCGCTTATTGAAAAGGGAAGCGCATATTCCTCTCTGCAAGAATTACATGCTGCATATACTTACATTCTTCTCAATTGCGAGGAGATTGACGAATTTGTGAGGTACACATGTAAACTTGATAATTTATCTTTTAAGTTGAAAATTTATTCCAATACGTTAATGTCTATAACATTGTATAGATTGTACGATGATGAGTTAAAAGTTAAGCATCCTGGCATAACTGATAAAGATATTCAAATCAATCGTGATAAAAAATTTGCACTATGGCTAAATGACAAAGTAAGTTCAATTTCTTAAGCACGACATATATATATATATATATATATATATTTATATATATATATACTTCATATTAACTATGACTTCATTTAATAAGATGGAGTTTTTGTAGGCTTTGACTGAGGGATCAACGATTACGGCTAATGTACAAGTCCTAGTTATGGGACCAGACAAGGACCAAGTCAGCCGTAATGGTTACAAAATAAATAAAATGTACACAAGATGATTCTGAATCAGACATTGACACTTGAACAAATGAAACATATGTTTAGCATTACATGTTTTTTATATCATTATCATGTTTATGTACTTAACTATTTAAATGCAATTTGTGTTTATTGTCATTTTATATTCATATATATACATGTTTATATCACTGTCATGTTTATTGTCATTTTATATATTCATATATACATGTAATCAAATATAACTCATAATAACATCTTGAAATTTGTAATATATAGATGGCTTCTAAAGCAGCGCAGAAAAAGCACGGCTTGGGTAGGGGGCCTAATCATGTGCCCAAGGCCTCTACTAATCTGGATAATCGAATTCTTATTCAAATTTGCCCTCCTCTGAATAGCATGTACGTCCCGCATCTTTTAAATATAAGCATTTTGGATCCCATTTATACAAGATATATAGAACTTAGATGTAAATTACTTTAATATATCTACTTATCATTGATGTAAATTGTTGTCTATTATAGTGATTTTTCAGATAATAAGATCGTCAAGTGCATATCACAGCTGTGTTTATAGAATTGGCCTACACCTGTGATTATGTGGGTGAGCACACCTATCGCCCACAAGGACGCTGTTTGGGCTGAATTTCAGGTATGTTTTTTTAATTATGACAGATAATATAATATTCTAAGGATAATTGTTTAGTAATGTTATTATTGTTATTTTATTTGCAGAAAAGGTATAGATAGGAGGACGCGCAGGCTTCAGTGATATAGACATTATTTTGGCAGAAGTGCACGGTCTACACCAAAGATAATTTGAATAAAGAACGACAAAAGGCCCTTCACAATGCATCGATCGACCATCCAGGCCATGGAAGGGATTACATGCACGAACATAGCCCCTGGTGGTTCACCCAGTCCATATGGGTTGAGATGTGTGCCCAATGGAGAACTGAGAGCTGGGTGAAAAGATGAAAGACTGCATCCACCAATAAATCCTCGGGTGTACCCAATGGCGAAAAGGCTAAAGTAACATACAAGGGTGGAAGTATTTTACAGTTGTAGCATATTACTGCCAGGGTATGTATTTACAAGTTTTAATATGTTTACAATCATGAATTGTAGAATATCACATGTTTAGTTAGTAATATTGGAATATGTTTTGTATAGGAGTCTCAGTCTCAAGGTCAGCCTATCCATTGGCTGGATGTGTACGTGGCTGTTGGGTAAAATCTATATACGCACAACTCGCAACTATACGTGGTCAACAAGTAATAAAGTGATAAGTTGAGTATCGTTCCCATGAGGAATTATTAATAAAAATCACCAAGTACTAACCCGTAACCAACTCAATCTTATTTAAACAAATGAATTTCAAATTATATAAATTAAACTACTATTAAATTCAACCAATTAAATTAAGACTATGGAGATTTAAGATCACAACTTCACTTATTGCTTCATTTAAGTTAACACACTTCTCATCAATTATTCTCTATCCCGAATTATTAATCAACAACACTAAAGTAGTATTAACCACCTCTAAATGCACTAATACCGTATTAACGTCAATCCACAATTAAAATAGAAATCCGTTAAACACCTTAATCAACTAACCCACTATATCTCTATGTGAATTACAATTGAAAAAGGTTGAAGAATAAGTTCTCTATCCGATTACATGTAATGTCAAGCATATCTCTACCTTAACACTCATCAAGTTTAAGCTACTAACAAAATCCTTAACACATGGTATACAATCAGATCTAAATCTATACTTCATCTCTCGAGTTTATATAGATTATCACGGTAATTGATGGCCAATCAATTAAATAATTAAGTCCAAATCACAATAGACAATCCTCACGATAGAACATAACAATCGATAACGAAGCATATTAAAATGAACTACACAATAAGATCCATTGTAATCTCAAACAAAGAATTAGCTCATGATTATTAGATTAAAACAAAGAATCCACAATTGAATACACATTAAAAGACAAAGATAGAAGAAGATAAGAAGATAAAATCTATTGTCTGTAGATTTGACGCTCCCTCATTGCTCCTACTTTGAATCTTCAATGGTTTCCAAGTTGCTTCAATCTCCAAAGCTCATAATAACTAGGATTTTTTTTCAATATACTCTAATCTAATATAATGGAATTCTTCCTCTAACTTTTTCTAATCCTTGTAATTCTCCTCCTTTTATATGTCTCTTTATATGTATTTAAGTCCTCTTGGAAGTCCTTGAATCAAACAACTCGAAACAATCCTTATCGGACTCAAATTCGGACAAAAACTACTCATTTTGTGCATAGGCAAGCCTCGACTTGCCTTTTCCCTTTGTAATAGCAAGCCCCGGCTTGCTAGTGATTTGCTAAATCGCCCAGGACCCAAGCCCTGGCTTGTTATCAAGGCATAAAATAGCAAGCCCCGGCTTGCCCCCAATCTGCCAATTATTTTTCTACTGGAACCTCCTTTTGTAAAATGGCCATAACCTTTGATCCGGGAGGAATTACGGGGTCTACCACCTATCAAATCGATGCTATCGACGAGATCTAAAATTTTCATTCTTTGCATTTTAAGAAATAACGAATAGATGAAGGTCAATATTGGACTGGAAGTGACTGCTATGAAAATGGGCACCCAAAACAATGAAGTTCAACGACGTCCGTTTGTAGAAATGTCATAACTCTTTCATCTGAACTCTGATTGGAATGATTCCAGATGTTCCGGAACACTAAGAAGAAGCTCTACAATATAGTCTAAGAACATGAAAGCCAAAATGATGTCCGGATTGCTTTTCTTTGCATTTTTTGTACTTTTCCTTACTAATAGTCGCTCGCACCGCTTCCAAATGTATAACCTTCAAAATGAAAACAAAATGCATGAAAAGTAACTAAGACACATGAATATAAGCAACTAATTCAAGTAAAAGATACCGGATAAGTAGGTATAAAACCTACTTATCAAATACCCCCAAACTTAAACTGTTGCTTGTCCCCAAGCAACACAACATAATGCAATGAAATGCAACTAATCTATATGCCTACGAATCCAGCAGTATTAACAAAGACAAGTCTATTCAACTTGCCTTAGAGAAATCAAGCAGACACGATAATACTTCATATCAAAACCAATCAACAATTTCCTAGTCAATCATCAGGTCTAAAATTGTTATTACTGGTATAGTGCGTGTGTGCTCAACAACAATGTTAACTGATATAAAATAAAATTTAACACATAACAAGTCTCTTCGAAGGCATCATACAGTGTAAACTCAAGAAATCCAAAAACAAGCTAGATCCAACTAAAATCAAACAATTACCAATATCGAGGGTCAACATGGGATACTTATGCTTTATTTTTCATCTTCGGGGCCTTTTTGCTCTTCTTTCCGGTTTTATTCATTTTTTTATATACACATAGCTATGCAATGTCTTATTCTCTTAGGCTTTTCAATGCTACCTTAACGAGCTTTCGACCAACGACTCCCAGACCATTAAGACCTTAGAACGCTAGGTGTAAAGACAATCCCCTCTGGCTTACTTACTCAAGTAACAAAGGCTACAAAACTAGACAAGCACGCCCCAGTGTTTATTCATACTTTTTTTTCTTTTTCTTTTTTTCTTTTTTTTTTTCATTTTTTTTATATAGCTTATGTACCCCAAATATTCCCCCAAACTTAGGTTCTTGTCTAACTTTAACCATCACTACTTATTCTTGTCATTCTTTCATTTAAACTAGCATTATCCTTTAGAGTCCCATTATGTATCAATTTAAACTCAATCAATGAACAAGTTGTTTTTACTGTGCTATCCTTATTATACCAGTTTCAAACAGAAAAAGACTCAATTCCTAACAAGAAATCACATCAAAGCTCTCATAGTCAGTACTATACTTGTCTACTCAATTCCAATCTCATCATTAGCCAAAATAAACTGAACTATCTAACAGCTGGAATCATGCAAGATGAACATAGTAACTAACTATTATTTTTGAATTTTTGATTTGAATTTTTTTTTTCAATAATGAACCTAAACTATATTAACAACATATGCAAAATAACATAACATAAACATGAAACCAAACATGCAATAAAGAACTAAACTAAACTCCCCCAAACTTAGCAATTACAATGTCCTCATTGTAAGAATATAGCGGAAAGTAGAAGAGAACTTCCCTGTAATCAGCTAAACGTGAGTTGATGGTGGCGATGGCTGCGACGATCATTTTCCTATCCATTGAACCTCCAATTCCTGCAATGAAGAGACAACGTGGATTAGATTATAAGAGAGCTTAATAAGCAAATTAATCCCTATCTACTAAATAAACTAGTAAAGCATATAAATATAAAAATTCATTGGTTGCCTCCCAATCAGCGCTTGATTTATAGTCTTTCAGCCTGACTTTGTTTGGTCAATGATATCCAATTCCTCTTCAAAAGTTGAGGAACCCTCTATCCATCAAAAATAATGTAGCTTTTGGTAGGTTCCCATTTGTGATAGCCATTTCATTAAAGTCACCTAGAATGCTTTGTTTAGATAAGATCACATTCAAGAACGTCCAACATCTAGGTGTTTTTTCCATTGTGTCTGTGAATAGATTCTGGCATTGAGGCTTGTTAGACACAACAATCTCTTCTTCTATCTTCTCTAGCTCATCGCACCATGGCTTCAAAGTTGTACTCGCTTTTATGTCATAAAGAGCTTCGCCGACGACATGACTACCTAGCAGACAATGTTTTGAAAATCTAACCGGATTCTTGAACTTTGGCGGAGAAGGCACTTGAGGCATTAATAACATCGGCTCATCCTCGTTAGTATTCATAATTAGCTCTTCATTGACCTTGTTGTCATTATCCCCACTTGTCTCCTCTTTTTCAACATCTCGAGGCTCATCCAGTTGTAGATTTGGTTCGAGTTCTCCGTCAATTTTGTCATCCATGTCATAAAGCCAAGTGTTTTGAGGAAGGTTGTTTACGGCGTTGGTCATTTGATCTATCTTATTCTGCAGATTTTGAATTGATATCTCTTGATTCTGAGTTGACCGCTTTAGATTTTTCATTCTCTCCTCAGTTGATGCTATGAACTTGGAAAATAATTCCTCCAACCTTGAATCTTCTATTTCAGTCTCGGAAGCCATGTACTGATGACCATTGGTTGAGGTTGTGACACGTTGTTCCATCCAATTATTAAAATTTTGGGTTGACAACTCTTGGCTAATACTCATCTTCTCTATGTTTGCTATGCACTTCAACATTACATCCCTCAGATTTGGCTTTTCTTCTTGTGGTAATGGAGGTGGACATGAAAATTCTGGTGTGTATGTTGAATTTGGAGCGTAGTATTGGTCTTCATAAGTATGGCTCCATGAAAAATTTGGGTGATACCCCCAATCCTGTTAATAGTTGTTAGGATAGACATAATTATTGGCGTAATCACCACCATACTGTACCGGCCCAAGATTGATGACTCGGATGGTTTCCAGCACAATAGCCACACGTAACTGCCATCCTTCGACTCTGTTGGGCTGCGATAACGTCTAACTTCCTTGAAATTTCTTCAATTTGTGCTGACATTGCGAAGAGTGCCGCGAGTCTGTCAATCTCCGCTTCTTTTGGTTAAGTCATGTTCGTGTATGGCCATTGATACGCAAAGTAATCCATGGTACTTGAAAAGAGAGAAATATAGGAAGATAATTAAAAATAAAAATAAAAATGTTTAAATTAAGAATAATTTGATTGAAGCTAATATTGGTAAAAATGTATTAAACTAATTCCCCGGCAACGGCGCCAAAAACTTGTTGGGTAAAATCTATATACGCACAACACGCAAGTATACGTGGTCAACAAGTAATAAAGTGATAAGTTGATTATCGTTCCCACGAGGAATTATTAATAAAAATCACCTAGTACTAACCCGTAACCAACTCAATCTTATTTAAACGAATGAATTTCAAATTATATAAATTAAACTACTATTAAATTCCACTAATTAAATTAAGACTATGGAGATTTAAGATCACAACTTAACTTATTGCTTCATTTAAGTTAACACTCTTCTCATCAATTATTCTCTATCTCAAATTGTTAATCAAGAACACTAAAGTAGTATTAACCACCTCTCGATGCACTAATACTGTATTAACGTTAATCCAAAATTAAGATAGAAATCCGTTAAACACCTTAATCAACAAACCCACTATATCTCTATGTGAATTACAATTGAAGACGGTTGAAGAGTAAGTTCTCTATCCGATTACATGCAATGTCAAGCATATCTCTACCTTAACACTCATCAAGTTTAAGCTACTAACAAAATCCTTAACACATGGTATACAATCAGATCTAAATCTATACTTCATCTCTCGAGTTCATATAGATTATCACGGTAATTGATGGCCAATCAATTAAACAACTAAGTCCAAATCACAACAGACAATCCTCACGATAGAACATAATAATTGATAACGAAGCATATTAAAATGAACAACACAATAAGATCCATTGTAATCTCAAACTAAGAATTAGCTCATGATTATTGAATTAAAACTAAGAATCCATAATTGAATACACATTAAAAGACAAAGATAGAAGAAGATAAGAAGATAGAATCTATTGTCTGTAGATTTGACGCTCCCTCCTTGCTCCTACTTTGAATCTTCAATGGTCTCCAAGTTGCTTCAATCTCCAAAGCTCATAATAACTAGGGTTTTTTTTCAATATACTCTAATCTAATATAATGGAATTCTTCCTCTCACTTTTTCTAATCCTTGTAATTCTCCTCCTTTTATATGTCTCTTTATATGGATTTATATCCTCTTGGAAGTCCTTGAATCAAACAACTCGAAACAATCCTTATCGGACTCAAATTCGGACAAAAAATACTCATTCTGCGCATAGGCAAGCCCCGGCTTGCCTTTTCCCTTTGTAATAGCAAGCCCCGGCTTGCTAGTAATTTGCTAAAATGTCATAACTCTTTCATCCGAACTCCGATTGGAATGATTTAAGATGATCCGGAAAGCTAAGAAAAAGCTCTAAAATATAGTCTAAGTTCTAAGCCAAGAACATGAAAGCACAAATGATTTTCGGATTGCTTTTATTTGCATTTTCCATGCTTTTCCTTACCAATAGTCGCTCACACCGCTTCCAAACGTATAACCTACAAAATGAAAACAAAATGCATGAAAAGTAACTAAGACACGTGAATATAAGCAACTAATTCAAGTAAAAGATATCGGATAAGTAGGTATAAAACCTACTTATCAAATACCCCCAAACTTAAATCGTTGCTTGTCCCCAAGCAACACAACATAATGCAATGCAATGCAATGAAATGCAACTAATCTATATGCCTCCAATAGTATTAACAAAGACAAGTCTATTCAACCGGCCTTAGAGAAATTAAGCAAACACGATAATACTTCATATCAAAACCAATCAACAATTTCCTAGTCAATCATCAGGTCTTAAATTGTTATTAATGGTATAGTGCGTGTGTGCTCCACAATAATGTTAACTGATATAAAATTAAATTTAACACATAACAAGTCTCTTCAAAGGCATCATACAGTGTAAACTCAAGAAATCCAAAAACAAGCTAGATCTAACTAAAATCAAACAATTACCAATATCGAGGGTCAACATGGGATACTTAAGCTTTATTTTTTATCTACGAGGGATTTTTGCTCTTCTTTCCCGTTTTATTCATTTTTTTATATATACATATAGCTAGGCAATGTCTTATTCCCTTAGGCTTTTCAATACTACCTTAACGAGCTTTCGACCAAAGACTCCCAGACCATTAAGACTTTAGGGCGCTAGGTGTAAAGATAATCCCCTCGGGCTTACTTACTCAAGTAACAAAGGCCACAAAACTAGACAAGCAAGCCACAGTGTTTGTTCATATTTTATTTTTCTTTTTTTTCTTTTTTTTATATAGCTTATGTACCCCAAATATTCCCCCAAACTTAGGTTCTTGTCTAACTTTAACCATCACTACTTAATCTTGTCATTCTTTCATTTAAACTAGCATTATCCTTTAAAGTCCCATTATGTATCAATTTAAACTCAATCAATGAACAAGTTGTTTTTACTGTGCTATCCTTATTATACCAATTTCAAACAAAAAATGACTCAATTCCTAACAACAAATCACATCAAAGCTCTAATAGTCAGTACTATACTTGTCTACTCAATTCCAATCTCATCATTGGCCAAAATAAACTAAACTATCTAACAGCTGGAATCATGCAAGATGAACATAGTAACTAACTATTATTTTTGAATTTTTGATTTGAATTTTTTTTTTCAATAATGAACCTAAACTATATTAACAACATAAGCCAAATAACATAACATAAACATGAAACTAAACATGAAATAACAAACTAAACTAAACTCCAACAACTTATTGGGTAAAATCTAATTACGCATAACACGCAAGTATACGTGGTCAACAAGTAATAAAGTGATAAGTTGAGTATCGTTCCCACAAAGAATTATTTAATAAAAATCACCAAGTATTAACCCGTAACCAACTCAATCTTATTTAAACGAATGATATTCAAATTATATAAATTAAACTACTATTAAATTCCACTATTTAAATTAAGAGTATAGAGATTTAAGATCACAACTTCACTTATTGCTTCATTTAAGTTAACACTCTTCTCATCAATTATTCTCTATCCCAAATTGTTAATCAAGAACACTAAAGTAGTATTAACCACCTCTCGACGCACTAATACCGTATTAACGTCAATCCACAATTAAGATAGAAATGCGTTAAACACCTTAATAAACAAACCCAATATATCTCTATGTGAATTACAATTGAAGACGGTTGAAGAATAAGTTCTCTATCCGATTACATGCAATGTCAAGCATATCTCTACCTTAACACTCATCAAGTTTAAGCTACTAACAAAATCCTGAACACATGTTATCACAATCAGATTTAAATCTATACTTCATCTCTCGAGTTCATATAGATTATCACGGTAATTGATGGTCAATCAATTAAACAACTAAGTCCAAATCACAACAGACAATCCTCGCGATAGAACATAATAATTGATAACGAATCATATTAAAATGAACTACACAATAAGATCCATTGTAATCTCAAACAAAGAATTAGCTCATGATTATTGAATTAAAACTAAGAATCCATAATTGAATACACATTAAAAGACAAAGATAGAAGAAGATAAGAAGATAGAATCTATTGTTTGTAGATTTGACGCTCCCTCCTTGCTCCTACTTTGAATCTTCAATGGTCTCCAAGTTGCTTCAATCTCCAAAGCTCATAATAACTAGGGTTTTTTTTCAATATACTCTAATCTAATATAATGGAATTCTTCCTCTAACTTTTTCTAATCCTTGTAATTCTCTTCCTTTTATATGTCTCTTTATATGGATTTATATCCTCTTGGAAGTCCTTGAATCAAACAACTCGAAACAATCCTTATCGGACTCAAATTCGGACAAAAAATACTCATTCTGCGCATAGGCAAGCCCCGACTTGCCTTTTCCCTTTGTAATAGCAAGCCCCGGCTTGCTCGTGATTTGCTAAAATGCCCAGGATCCAAGCCCCGACTTGCTATCAAGGAATAAAATAGCAAGCCCTGGCTTGCCCCCAATCTGCCAATTATTTTTCTGCTGGAACCTCCTTTGGTAAAATGGCCATAACTTTTGATCCTGGAGGAATTATGGGGCCTACCAACTATCAAATCGAAGCTATCGACGAGATCTACAACCTTTATTCTTTGAGTTGTGAGAAATAACGAACAGATGAAGGTCAAAATCGGACTTGAAGTAACTGCTATGCAAATGGCCACCCAAAACAATGAAGTTCAACGACGTCCGTTGGTAGAAATGTCATAACTCTTTCATCCGAACTCCGATTGGAATGATTTAAGATGATCCGGAAAGCTAAGAAAAAGCTCTAAAATATAGTCTAAGTTCTAAGCCAATAACATGAAAGCACAAATGATTTTCGGATTGCTTTTCTTTGCATTTTCCGTGCTTTTCCTTACAAATAGTCGCTCACACCGCTTCCAAACGTATAACCTACAAAATGAAAACAAAATGCATGAAAAGTAACTAAGACACGTGAATATAAGCAACTAATTCAAGTAAAAGATATCGGATAAGTAGGTATAAAACCTACTTATCAAATACCCCCAAACTTAAATCATTGCTTGTCCCCAAGCAACACAACATAATGCAATGCAATGCAATGAAATGCAACTAATCTATATGCCTCCAATAGTATTAACAAAGACAAGTCTATTCAACCGGCCTTAGAAAAATCAAGCAAACACGATAATACTTCATATCAAAACCAATCAACAATTTCCTAGTCAATCATTAGGTCTTAAATTGTTATTAATGGTATAGTGCGTGTGTGCTCCACAATAATGTTAACTGATATAAAATCAAATTTAACACATAACAAGTTTCTTCAAAGGCATCATACAGTGTAAACTCAAGAAATCCAAAAACAAGCTAGATCCAACTAAAATCAAACAATTACCAATATCGAGGGTCAACATGGGATACTTATGCTTTATTTTTTATCTACGGGGGATTTTTGCTCTTCTTTCCCGTTTTATTCATTTTTTTATATATACATATAGCTAGGCAATGTCTTATTCCCTTAGGCTTTTCAATGCTACCTTAACGAGCTTTCGACCAAAGACACCTAGACCATTAAGACTTTAGGGCGCTAGGTGTAAAGACAATCCCCTCGGGCTTACTTACTCAAGTAACAAAGGCCACAAAACTAGACAAGCAAGCCACGGTGTTTGTTCATATTTTTTTTTCTTTTTTTTCTTTGTTTTATATAGCTTATATACCCCAAATATTCCCCCAAACTTAGGTTCTTGTCTAACTTTAACCATCACTACTTATTCTTGTCATTCTTTCATTTAAACTAGCATTATCCTTTAAAGTCCCATTATGTATCAATTTAAACTCAATCAATGAACAAGTTGTTTTTATTGTGCTATCCTTATTATACCAATTTCAAACAGAAAAAGACTTAATTCCTAACAAGAAATCACATCAAAGCTCTAATAGTCAGTACTATACTTGTCTACTCAATTCCAATCTCATCATTGGCCAAAATAAACTAAACTATCTAACAGCTGGAATAATGCAAGATGAACATAGTAACTAACAATTATTTTTGAATTTTTGATTTGAATTTTTTTTTCAATAATGAACCTAAACTATATTAACAACATATACAAAATAACATAACATAAACATGAAACTAAACATGCAATAACGAACTAAACTAAACTCCAAAAACTTATTGGGTAAAATCTAATTACGCATAACACGCAAGTATACGTGGTCAACAAGTAATAAAGTGATAAGTTGAGTATCGTTCCCACAAAGAATTATTTAATAAAAATCACCAAGTATTAACCCGTAACCAACTCAATCTTATTTAAACGAATGATATTCAAATTATATAAATTAAACTATTATTAAATTCCACTATTTAAATTAAGGGTATAGAGATTTAAGATCACAACTTCACTTATTGCATCATTTAAGTTAACACACTTCTCATCAATTATTCTCTATTTTGAATTGTTAATCAAGAACACTAAAGTAGTATTAACCACCTCTCGATGCACTAATATCGTATTAACGTCAATCCACAATTAAGATAGAAATCTGTTAAACACCTTAATCAACTAACTCACTATATCTCTATGTGAATTACAATTGAAGACGGTTGAAGAATAAGTTCTCTATCCGATTACATGCGATGTCAAGCATATATCTACCTTAACACTCATAAAGTTTAAGCTACTAACAAAATCCTGAACACATTCTATCACAATCAGATCTAAATCCATACTTCATCTCTCGAGTTCATATAGATTATCACGGTAATTGATGGCCAATCAATTAAACAATTAAGTCCAAATCACAATAGACAATCATCACGATAGAACATAACAATTGATAACGAAGCATATTAAAATGAACTACATAATAAGATCCATTGTAATCTCAAACAAAGAATTAGCTCATGATTATTGAATTAAAACTAAGAATCCACATTAAAAGACAAAGATAGAAGAAGATAAGAAGATAAATCTATTGTCTGTAGATTTGACACTCCCTCCTTGCTCCTACTTTGAATCTTCAATGGTTTCCAAGTTGCTTCAATCTCCGAAGCTTATAATAACTAGGGTTTTTTTACAATATACTCTAATATAATATAATGGAATTCTTCCTCTAACTTTTTCTAATCCTTGTAATTCTCCTCCTTTTCTATGTCTCTTTATATGTAGTTATGTCCTCATGGAAGTCCTTAAATCAAACAACTCGAAACAATCCTTATCGGACTCAAATTCGGACAAAAACTACTCATTTTATGACAGGCAAGCCCCTATTGCCTTTTCCTTTGTAATAAGCCCGCCCCTGACTTGCTAGTGATTTACTAAAATGCCCAGGACCCAAGCCCCGGCTTGCTATCAAGGCATAAAATAGCAAGCCCCGACGTGCCCCCAATCTGCCAATTATTTTTCTGCTAGAACCTCCTTTGGTAAAATGACACTTTTGATCCGGGAGGAATTACCGGGCCTGCCACCTATCAAATTGAAGCTATCGACGAGATCTACAACCTTTATTCTTTGAGTTGAAACAAATAACGAACAGATGAAGGTCAAAATTGGACTTGAAGTGACTGCTATGCAAATGGCCACCCAAAACAATGAAGTTCAATGACGTCCGTTGGTAGAAATTTCATAACTCTTTCATTCGAATTCCGATTGGAATGATTTAAGATGTTCCGGAAAGCTAAGAAGAAGCTCTACAATATAGTCTAAGTTCCAAGCCAAGAACAGGAAAGCCCAAATGATGTCCAAATTGATTTTCTTTACATTTTCCATGCTTTTCCTTACCAATAGTCGCTCACACCGCTTCCAAACGTATAACCTACAAACTGAAAACAAAATGCATGAAAAGTAACTAAGACACATGAATATAAGCAACTAATTCAAGTAAAAGATATCGAATAAGTAGGTATAAAACCTACTTATCAAATATCCCCAAACTTAAACTGTTGCTTGTCCCCAAGGAACACAACATAATGCAATGCAATGCAATGAAATGCAACTAATCTATATGCCTACGAATCCAGCAGTATTACAAAAGACAATTTTATTCAACCGGTCTCAGAGAAATCAAGCAAACACGATAATACTTCATATCAAAACCAATCAACAATTTCCTAGTCAATGATCAGGTCTTAAATTGTTATTACTGGTATAGTGCGTGTGTTCTCCACAACAATGTTAACTGATATAAAATCGAAATTAACACAAAACAAGTCTCTTCGAAGGCATCATACAGTGTAAACTCATGAAATCCAAAAACAAGCTAGATCCAACTAAAATCAAACAATTACCAATATCGAGGGTCAACATGGGATACTTATGCTTTATTTTTCATCTACGGGGGCTTTTTGCTATTATTTCCCATTTTATTCATTTTTTATATATATACATATAGCTATGCAATGTCTTATTCCCTTAGGCTTTTCAATGCTACCTTAACGAGCTTTCGAACAACGACTACAAGACCATTAAGACCTTAGGGCGCTACGTGTAAAGACAATCCCCTCGGGCTTACTTACTCAAGTAACAAAGGCCACAAAACTAGACAAGCACGCCACAGTGTTTGTTCATACTTTTTTTTTCTTTTTTTTATATAGCTTTTGTACCCCAAATATTCCCCCAAACTTAGGTTCTTGTCTAACTTTAACCATCACTACTTATTCTTGTCATTCTTTCATTTAAACAAGCATTATCCTTTAGAGTCCCATTATGTTAAATTCAATCAATGAACAAGTTATTTTTACTGTGCTATCCTTATTATACCAGTTTCAAACAGAAACAGACTCAATTCCTAACAATAAATCACATCAAAGCTCTAATAGTCAGTACTATACTTGTCTACTCAATTCCAATCTCATCATTGGCCAAAATAAACTAAACTATCTAACAGCTGGAATCATGCAAGATGAACATAGTAACTAACTATTATTTTTGAATTTTTGATTTGAATTTTTTTTTTCAATAATGAACCTAAACTATATTAACAACATAAGCAAAATAACATAACATAAACATGAAACTAAACATGCAATAACGAACTAAACTAAACTCCAAAAACTTATTGGGTAAAATCTAATTACGCATAACACGCAAGTATACGTGGTCAACAAGTAATAAAGTGATAAGTTGAGTATCGTTCCCACAAAGAATTATTTAATAAAAATCACCAAGTACTAACCCGTAACCAACTCAATCTTATTTAAACGAATGATATTCAAATTATATAAATTAAACTACTATTAAATTCAATTAATTAAATTATGAGTATGGAGATTTAACATCACAACTTCACTTATTGCTTCATTTAAGTTAACACACTTCTCATCAATTATTCTCTATCCCAAATTGTTAATCAAGAACACTAAAGTAGTATTAACCACCTCTCGATGCACTAATACCGTATTAACGTCAATCCACAATTAAGATAGAAATCTGTTAAACACCTTAATCAACTAACCCACTATATCTCTATGTGAATTACAATTGAAGACGGTTGAAGAATAAGTTCTGTATCCGATTACATGCGATGTCGAGCATATATCTACCTTAACACTCATCAAGTTTAAGCTACTAACAAAATCCTGAACACATGCTATCACAATCAGATCTAAATCTATACTTCATCTCTCGAGTTCATATAGATTATCACGGTAATTGATGGCCAATCAATTAAATAATTAAGTCCAAATCACAATAGACAATCCTGACGATAGAACATAACAATTGATAACGAAGCATTTAAAATGAACTACATAAGAAGATCCATTGCAATCTCAAACAAAGAATTAGCCCATGATTATTGAATTAAAACTAAGAATCCACATTAAAAGACAAAGATAAAAGAAGATAAGAAGATAGAATCTATTGTCTGTAGATTTGACGTTCCCTCCTTGCTCCTACTTTGAATCTTCAATGGTCTCCAAGTTTGCTTCAATCTCCAAAGCTCAGAATAACTAGGGTTTTTTTACAATATACTCTAATCTAATATAATGGATTTTTTCCTCTAACTTTTTATAATCCTTGTAATTCTCCTCCTTTTATATGTCTCTTTATATGTATTATGTCCTCTTGGAAGTCCTTGAATCAAACAACTCGAAACAATCCTTATCGGACTCAAATTAGGACAAAAACTACTCATTCTGCGCATAGGCAAGCCCCGGCTTGCCTTTTCCCTTTGTAATAGCAAGCCTCGGCTTGCTAGTGATTTACTAAAATGCCCAGGACCCAAGCCCCGGCTTGCTATCAAGGCATAACATAGCAAACCCCGGCTTGGCCCCAATCTGCCAATTATTTTTCTGCTGGAACCTCCTTTGGTAAAATGGCCATAACGTTTGATACGGGAGAAATTACGGGGCCTTCCACCTATAAAATTGAAGCTATCGACGAGATATACAATCTTTATTCTTTGAGTTGAAAGAAATAACGAGCACAGGAAGGTCAAAATTGGACTTTAAGTGACTGTTATGCAAATGGCCACCCAAAACAATGAAGTTCAACTACGTCCGTTGGTATAAATTTCATAACTCTTTCATCCGAACTCCGATTAGAATGATTTAAAATGTTCCGGAAAGCTAAGAAGAAGCTCTACAATATAGTCTAAGTTCCAAGCCAAGAACATGAAAACCCAAATGATGTACGAATTGCTTTTCTTTGCATTTTCTATGCTTTTCCTTACCAATAGTCGCTCACACCGCTTGCAAACGTATAACCTATAAACTGAAAACAAAATGCATGAAAAGTAACTAAGACACATGAATATAAGCAACTAATTCAAGTTAAAGATATCGGATAAGTAGGTATAAAACCTACTTATCAAATATCTCCAAACTTAAACTGTTGCTTGTCCCCAAGCAACACAACATAATGCAATGTAATGCAATGAAATGCAACTAATCTATATGCCTACGAATCCAACAGATTATTAACAAAGACAAGTCTATTCAACCTACTCGGAGAAATCAAGCAAACACGATAATACTTCATATCAAAACCAATCAACAATTTCTAGTCAATCATCGTGTCTTAAAGTGTTATTAATTCATATGCGTGCGTGCTCCACAACAATGTTAACTGATATAAAATCAAATTTAACACAAAACAAGTCTCTTCGAAGGCATCATACAGTGTAAACTCAAGAAATCCAAAAACAAGTTAGATCCAACTAAAATCAAACAATTACCAATATCGAGGGTCAACATGGGATACTTATGCTTTATTTTTCATCTACGTGGGCTTTTTGCTCTAATTTCCCGTTTTATTCATTTTTTTTATATATACACATAGCTATGCAATGTCTTATTCCCTTAGGCTTTTCAATTCTACCTTAACGAGCTTTCGACCAATGACTACTAGACCATTAAGACCATAGGGCGCTAGGTATAAAGACAATCCCCTCGGGCTTACTTACTCAAGTAACAAAGGCCACAAAACTAGACAAGCACGCCACGGTGTTTGTTCATACTTTTTTTTCTTTTTTTCTTTTTTTCTTTTTTTTATATAGCTTTTGTACCCCAAATATTCCCCCAAACTTAGGTTCTTGTCTAACTTTAACCATCACTACTTATTCTTGTCATTCTTTCATTTAAACAAACATTATCCTTTAGAGTCACATTATGTATCAATTTAAATTCAATCAATGAACAAGTTATTTTTACTGTGCTATCCTTATTATACCAGTTTCAAACAGAAAAAGACTCAATTCCTAATAAGAAATCGCATCAAAGCTCTAATAGTCAGTACTATAGTTGTCTACTCAATTCCAATCTCATCATTGGCCAAAATAAACTGAACTATCTAACAGCTGGAATCATGCAAGAAGAACATAGTAACTAACTATTATTTTTAAATTTTTGATTTGAATTATTTTTTTTCAATAATGAACCTAAACTATATTAACAACATATGCAAAATAACATAACATAAACATGAAACTAAAAATACAATAACGAACTAAACTAAACTCCAAAAACTTATTGGGTAAAATCTAATTACGCATAACACGCAAGTATACGTGGTTAACAAGTAATAAAGTTATAATTTGAGTATCGTTCCCACAAAGAATTATTTAATAAAAATCACCAAGTACTAACCCGTAACCAACTCAATCTTATTTAAACGAATGAAATTCAAATTATATAAATTAAACTACTATTAAATTCCACTAATTAAATTAAGAGTACGGAGGTTTAAGATCACAACTTCACTTATTGTGATAACCCGAGATTTCGAATAATTAAAATTTTACGAATAATTTTTTTTTATTAATATTGACATTGACTGTTAATATTGTAGTGAGAATTTGTGAGACAAGTCTCGAGAATTAGTCAATATATGTTTTGACTGAGAAATTAGAGTAGAGTTGTGCTTAACAGCTTTAGAAAACCCTAACCCTAATTTTGGGATAGGGATTCAGAGAGAAAATACAAATAAAATAATTGTATTGTTGATTATGTGTTTGGACTGTATAGAAATGTTGATCAATGGTTGACTGGATAAGGTTTAATATTAATAAACCTTAATAAGGGATTTAAAACCCTAATCTTAAATTTAGAAAATAAATTGTACAATTAAAACCCTAATTATGCGGCAGAAACCCTAATTTCAAAAGCAGGAATTTTAAACCCTAATTAGGCAACCCTAATTTTTATTAGCATGCCTAAAGTGTTTGTAAACATAAATATGATTAGAAATCACTAATTATATTTTGTAATTTAAATTTCTATTTTAGAAACCCTAATTTTATTTTAGAAAATTTATTTTCTAATTAAACCCTAAATTTGCAAATTATAGGAATTAGAATTTTTAGACCTAAAGGGTTCAAACCCTAAACCTTATTGTCAAACCCTAAACCCTAAGGGTTTGTGTATTGAACAAGAATGCCATTAAATATATTTATCAAATGTCAAAAAATACCCTTTTTACATTTTAAATGAGCTAACTTGCAAAATTGGTAAAATCTTTAGTTGTTCACCTAACCATTTGACTTGGTGACTCTGAAATTCAAAGAAATCGTGACCCCAAAATCGTCCAAATGATCGAGATCTAGCAACTTAGCATTATATATAAGATTTAGAGAGAGAAAAAGTGGCCAAAAGTTGCTAATTTTTACTCTAGCTCTCACCAACTCTCTCTCTATCCTAAACCCACGAAAATCTGTAGTAGATCAGTCCTAGAAACAGCCTCAATATCAATCATAAACAGATTGGAGAGCCAAGATCAAAAATTATTCAAGAGAAGGTATAATCCTATTTTTATTTTTGATCTTTGTTGCTTGAGAAATTTTTATGTTTATGTGTTTAGATTAATGCTAGAGGATGTTTTATGTTGATCTATGATGATCAAACATATATCCATAGCATCAAAGTGCTTTAAATTGGTGTTTTTCAAAAAGCGTTCTTGAGAAAAATTAGGTATCCGACAAGGAATGTCGGTTAAGCTTTAAATCCTTGTGTGTTTGTTGTTTTAGTTGTTTTAAAGCTTCAATCGATAGCTTTGGTATGTAGGCTTTAATCTAAAAGTTGTAGTCTGACCATTAGATAAATTTGGATTTCAAGTTATTTAGGGTCAAACAAATACGTTGGCCAGGTTATTGGATGAAAATCAAAATGACCCAGAATGATCGAAACAACGTCGACAATTTTTTAAGCCTCTTGATATGTTAGGCGTTTTGGTTTATGATGTTATTTTTGTAATACATGTGTAGCTTTGGTATCTTGTCTATAGATTTATGGCTTTATATCATATATTTGATCGATAGATCGAGTGTAACAAGCGAACAAAGTAGGCGAACAACCATAATTTGAATTTACGGAAATTCGAGAAAAATACTTACACGAATTTTCGACATAAGTTGATAGCTTGATAAGTTGTGATTTGTTTATTTTTGACCGAATTGTTGGTATGGTATTGTTCCTTGACACATCGATTATATGTTTGAACTTTAATATCACATAAACAATGAATGAAAGCGAAAATAATTAAGCTTGAAAGTGGCAACTCGAATCTGTTTTGGCCCGAAAAACCGCTGATGTGAAACTTTGGAGGTCTTGATCTCCTTGTTGTGATGTTGGTTGACCAAATTGTTGATTAGATATTGTAGTGTTACATTTATACTGATAACAAACTTTTAGTTAGCCCGAACTTGATCATGTTTGTGAATTAAATCCGGTTGACGATGACCCTTAAACACGAAAAAATGTCGGTGTTCTTGAGCTCAAGAACACCAACAATGACGCTTTGTGTCATCGCTAAAGGCTTTTAGCGACAGTTAATTAAAATTATTTTACGAAAATTTGAAAATTGATAAAAATTAGAAATAAATTCTAAAATTACCAAAATG
This sequence comes from Panax ginseng, assembly GCA_020205605.1. Classification (NCBI taxonomy): domain Eukaryota; kingdom Viridiplantae; phylum Streptophyta; class Magnoliopsida; order Apiales; family Araliaceae; genus Panax; species Panax ginseng. The sequence continues at coordinate 97,282,677 of CM035128.1, read as the reverse complement.
ATTTTAAAAATTATTTTAAATTATGAAAAATAATTTCTAACCAATTGGAATATTTATAATTATTTAAATATTAAAAGGTATTTAATTTATTTAATTAGTGTATTAAATAAATTAGAGAAAAGTGATTTAATATTATGAAAAATCATTTTAAATAAGAAAAATGTATTTAAAAATATTTTGAGTTATAAAATGTAACTTTTAATATTTTTGGTGAATTTTCATTAATAATTTAATATTAATGATATTAGATTTATTTGATTATTAATTAAATAAATAAGATAAAAATAATTTAAATGATTTAAAAATCATTTTAATTGAGAATAAAGTGTTAGAAAATATTTTAAATTATAAAATATAATTTTCAATATTTTTGGAGAATTTTCATTAATAAATTAATATTAATGATATTTGATTTATTTAATTATGATATTAAATAAATGAATTAAAAATGATTTTATTGATTTAAAAATCATTTAACAATGAGAAAAATAGTTTAAAAATATTTTAAGTTATAAATTATGACTTTTAATATTTAGATAATAATTTCATTAATATTTATATATTAATGGTGGTGATTTAAAATGATTTTAATTACTTTAAAAATCATTTAAGTGGAATATTGTTGATTTAAAAATATTTTAAGTTATTGATAATAACTTTAATATTTTGACAAGTATGTTATTGATATTTAAATATTTTTAGATATTAATAATGATAAGATTAATTGAGAATTAAATCATTTAAAAATGATTCCGATGTTTAAAAAATTATTATAAATTATAATAATTGCTTGATAAATATTAAAAGCTTAGAAAAATATTATAATTGATAATTGAGTTATCTAAATTAATATTGAAGCTTAGAGACCAAGTTTAATGGACAATCAATGTGTTAATTGTCGGATAGGGTGATCAGAACACCGAGAATGGACCGAAGTCCAACCAGACTAATATAGTTAGACTTGTTATGTGTTTATATAGGTTATAAACACTGATGTGACTATGTGGTAATGTGCCTAGGAGAAGTTTGACTGTGAACTACAGTGTTACGTGTTATGAATAATTGTGCTAATTGTAATACCGATATTATTGATTATAGGTCTTTCGAAAGCAGATAAGTATATTGTGTAGCTGTAATCAGCGGAAGAGGCAAGTTCCCTAACTCAACCTTGAGTTATTTCATTCAAATTACTATTGGTGGATAATTATTGCTAATTATGCCACGTCCAGGGATTTATTGTTGAAATTAAATTATTGAATTAGAATATATATATATTAGTTTGAATTCTTGTTGTTGGATATTATTCATATATGTAGAAGTTAGAATTGATGATCTGAGATAATTCTTGTTTATTGTCAAATTATCTTTGAGAAATGTCTTAGCTAATTATTACGGCTGAGCGAATATTAGTTAGAACTTGATAAGTTCGAGAAGAGAATTCAATTATTATTGAGAGATCGATGCCAATTATTTGACTAAGATCGAGAAGTAAATAAATTTGAAATCACGATATTTCGTTGTTAAATCAAAATCTTGATTACGAGGCCCAGAAGAACAACCTTTTATAAAAAGGGAATATCATTAAATCGTATATTCGATCATTCTTGTGCGACTTAAGTATTATGCATAATATAGGGTATAATAAAGTGATCACTTGTTATACTTGCGAGAGGGGTATGATTTAATCTTTACGGTTATCGATACACTGGGTATATCAAAGTATAACTTTGATAGTTACTCGAGAAGAGAAGTTCAAGATCGATGGATCGCTCGATATAAATCTGAAAACAATCCACTTTGCAAATTAAGTAGAATTAATTCTTGATTATTCAATTGAATATATCGTAGAACCTTGAAAGCGTTGTACCCTTTCATCATTACATTATTATGCGATATAAAATACGAGAAAACTTGTTATTGAATAAGGATTTGTTCATTATTTCAAAGTTCCCGAACTTTGGTTTCATTCTATCAAAATAGATAGTCTGGTGATTTGAATACTTATACATTTATTGTATGTATTAACTTACGGGGCAAATTTGTTGCTCACCCTTGCTAAATAAAACATTTCAGCTAGGGACGAAGTGGCGGCGGAGGTCTTTGCGAAGAATAAAGGCAAAAGCGTTGTAATAAACTAGTTATGATTAACATATTTATTATGTTGTATTTGTAAACCTTTTTTTTTTTGTATATCTAAAGGGTATGTTTGTAATGTTAAGGTTAGTGAACTTTGGGTGATGTATTATTAGTAAACTCGATAAAAACTTATGTAAGATACTATCTATATATATTATGGGTAGTTAAATGTTATTTATATTGTGGATCGTGAACACCAAACTCCTGGAGTCGGGTAACTTGGTTTGGGGTGTCACGAGTTAGTATCGAGTCAGTAGTGATCAAGGTATCACCAAATGATAGTAGAGGTATAAAGTTATAAACCTTAAGTGGGGTAGGGAAAAACCTAGGATTATAACCAAAAGCGAAATAGAGAATACTCAAATAGAGTACTAAGTGAGAGGTTGCCAAAGTGCAACGATAGTGAGAAATGTGGACACATAGTGTGAGAAGTTTGTACTGGTGAAATACTAATCAAGTTGTTTAAAAGCGATTGTAGGATGTCTGGAAAAGACGAAATGGAGTGCGGAGATGCGGTAATTTGTTGCACCGATGCCGATGGCCGAGGTGCCAAGACACATAGTGAGTCTGTTGAAGAAGTGGGAGAAGATGAACCAATGGTTAATCTTGGGAGTGATCATGACGATTATCTGAGATGTATCTAAGTAGAGACGAGGAGGCGAGTCTGAGGCGATTAAGGTGGGCCCAAGAATAAGATCAAGGTTGGTGAACAAGATCATTTATCTGTGGAAAGTCCGGGAACTCCAAGCAAGGTATTTCTTTTGGGGGAGTTGTGGAAGGCGGAGGCGGGCGTTACGTGAAATAGACGGAAGAACGGAATGAGCTCGTAGCGCAGTTGAAAGGATGAAGATCTGAAGGTGGAGGATCGTCTGAAGGAACCAAAGCAAAAAAAGAAGAAAAGGAGAGAAACAAAGACAATGACAACTCTCGGAAATTCAAACCAAGAAGAAGCAAGCTTGTATCAAGTGTGGAAAGACTCATATTTGGAGAATGCATGATGTGGAAGAATGTATGCTTCAACTGCAAGCGGGAAGGACATATTTCTGCATTGTCCTAAGCCAAATTTGAGGAAATGTTTTTCATGTGGACAAGCAGAGCACGGATTTAACAAGTGTCCCAAAGAAGAAGAAGACCGGAGAAAGGCGTTGGACTTTAGATAACTTAGATATAAGTTATAATATCTTTTAGTAGAAGCTTTTGATATTAAGCGTTGTAATATCGAGAACAATGTGTGAACATATGTAAATATATGTTTTATGAATAAAATCTTTATTTTCTATATGAATATAAGATTAAGATAAATTTGTGAGTTCTTAAAACTCATACTTATGATAAATTAATGACTCATAATTATATGAAATGCTTTGAACCCCTCGTGAATGGGCGCTTGAAAGGTTAAAACTAGGATAAGTTCATACACTAATATAATTGTGGCTAGTTAATGAACTCATAAGTGTGGTAAGTTTGATGAACTGGAAATGGTAATTTGAAAATGGAGAATGTCAACTTTTTGTGTAAAGTTGGAGAATTGCAACTTTTGTAAAGTTGTGAGCGTTAATCCTAAAATATTTTAATAGGATAGTAAAATGTGTTAGAGGTACTATAAGTACTATGTGCTATTTGAATAAATATGCGATTAAATGAGAACTATGTGTTGAATTCTTATTGTGTTAAGAATTGGTATAGAGAAAGAATATTAATATAAGATTTTCATTTAAATCGGATCATGCCGCTTTAGGCAATGAGAATCGAAACCAAAGAGAAGAACAATCAGTAAATAATGAAGGAGGTCAAAAATGACCCGATGCAAAATTTTGCAAATATGATAGCCGAAGCTATGGAAAATGAACTCCAATTTGCAAGGGAAGAGTAAGGAATCGACCGGTAAGCCAGATTGGCTAATTTCAAAGATTTTAAAGTCATGGGACCGCCGAATTCAAGGGGACTACGGATCCGATTGAAGCCAGGACTTGGGTGAAGGAAATGGAGAAAGCGTTCATCATTGCGGCGTGTGGCGGAAGAGCAAAAGACGGCGTTTGCAACATATCTAATGAAGGAGAAGCCAATTATTGGTGGGAGACAACCAAGCGAGATTTGATACGGAGGTGGTATTGTGGACATGATTCAAGGAGTTGTTCTTTGAGAACTACTTCTCACCGAAATGCTGGCTTCGGATGGAAATTAAGTTCTTGGAACTTAAGCGGGAGAATTTATGCATTTGAGTATCTTTGCTAAATTCAACGAATTGTACGATTTGCACCTCATCGGTGGATCTGAAGCGAGAAAGGCAAGAAGATTCGAGAACCGGTGAAACCGGGAATATTCAACAAGGTAGCGGTATTGCGGATCAACATGTTTGCGGCTCTCTTTGGAGAAAGCGTTAATTCTTTGAAGGAGGAAGCGAGGTTTGCATCTCGTTTTTATCGGAGAAGAAGAAGAAGACCAATGAGGGTGGAAGCATCGGTGGTAGTAACCCAAACAAGAGGAAGTGGGCGAGAATACCCAATCGGGTAGTAAAATTGAAGGGAATAGGAAAGGAGCGAGCCTTGTGCGGAATTGTGGAAAGAACCACGCTGTGTTTGTCTCGAAGAGGAAGGGGTTTGTTATAATTGCGGACAAGAGAGCCACATGTCACCCAATTGTCCCAACCCAAAAGAAGATACAAGGTTGTTTTGCTGTGTGGATCGACCGACCATCGAGTGAGGAACCTGTCCAAGAGAAATCTTTGAAAAGGAAAGCGCCCAATAAGGGACCCATTAGTGGAACCTTGGCAATCAGAGGACTTTCTGACCAGGGGAAGATCAACCGCCGTACATTTAACATGATGGCACTTGGGCGATGGCTACTCTTTCCGGTAGCAATGAAAAATGATTTTGCTTAATATTTAATTACGCGAGTAATATTAGTTTAATATGGTTGAGAATTGTTTTCTTTTATAGATTCAAGTCTCAGGTTAGAAATTAAGACACAATTTAATATTGTGTTGATAAAAATGAATTGATAATACAACTTTAAAAGATTGTAGAGAATAAGAAAGCGGTGATTAGAGGACGGAATCCTTTTAAGGAGGGGTGAATGTGATAACAAGAGATTTGAATAATTAAAATTTTACTGAATAAATTTTTTTTATTAATATTGACATTATTTATTAATATTGTAGTGAGAATTTGTGAGACAAGTCTAGAAATTAGTCAATATATGTTTTGGTGAGAAATTAGAGTAGAGTTGTGCTTAACAGCTTTAGAAAACCCTAACCCTAATTTTCGGATAGGGATTCAGTAGAAAATACAAATAAAATAATTGTATTGTTGATTATGTGTTTGGACTGTATAGAAATGTTGATCAATGGTTGATGGATAAGGTTTAATATTAATAAACCTTAATAAGGGATTTAAAACCCTAATCTTAAATTTAGAAAATAAATTGTACAATTAAAACCCTAATTATGCAAGAAACCCTAATTTCAAAAGCAGGAATTTTAAACCCTAATTAGCAACCAACCCTAATTTTTATTAGCATGCCTAAAGTGTTTGTAAACATAAATATGATTAGAAATCACTAATTATATTTTTGTAATTTAAATTTCTATTTTAGAAACCCTAATTTTATTTTAGAAAATTTATTTTTCTAATTAAACCCTAAATTTGCAAATTATGAGAATTAGAATTTTTAGACCTAAAGGGTTCAAACCTAAACCTTATTGTCGAAACCCTAAACCCTAAGGGTTTGTGTATTGAAAAGAATGCCATTAAATATATTTATCAAATGTCAAAAATACCCTTTTTACATTTTAAATGAGCTAACTTAGAAATTGGTAAAATCTTTAGTTGTTCACTAACCATTTGACTTGGTGACTCTAGAAATTCAAAGAAATCGTGACCAAAAATCGTCGAATGATCGAGATCTAGCAACTTAGCATTATATATAAGATTTAGAGAGAGAAAAGTGGCCAAAAGTTGCTAATTTTTACTCTAGCTCTCACCAACTCTCTCTCTCCCTAAACCCACGAAAATCAGAGTAGATCAGTCCTAGAAAGCAAACCTCAATATCAATCATAAACAGTTTGAGAGCGAAGATCAAAAATTATTCAAGAGAAGGTATAATCCTATTTTTATTTTTGATCTTTGTTGCTTGAGAAATTTTTATGTTTATGTGTTTAGATTAATGCTAGAGGATGTTTTATGTTGATCTATGATGATCAAACATATATCCATAGCATCAAAGTGCTTTAAATTGGTGTTTTTCAAAAGCTGTTCTTGAGAAAAAATTAGGTATACGACAAGGAATGTCGGTTAAACTTTAAATCCTTGTGTGTTTGTTGTTTTAGTTGTTTTAAAGCTTCAATCGATAGCACGGTATGTAGGCTTTAATCTAAAAGTTGTAGTCTTGACCATTAGATAGAATTTTGGATTTCAAGTTATTTAGGGTCAAACAAATGATTATTAGGGTTATTGGATGAAAATCAATGACCCCAGAATGATCGAAACAACGTCGACAATTTTTTAAGCCTCTTGATATGTTAGGCGTTTTGGTTTATGATGTTATTTTTGTAATACATGTAGCACAGGTATCTTGTCTATAGATTTATGGCTTTATATCATATATTTGATCGATAGATCGAGTGTAACAAAGCGATCAAAGTAGGCGAACAACCATAATTTGAATTTACGGAAATTCGGAAAAAAATACTTGCAATTTTTTCGACATAAGTTGATAGCTTGATAAGTTGTGATTTGTTTATTTTGAATTTGAATTGTTGGTATGGTATTGTTCCTTGACACATCGACTATATGTTTGAACTTTAATATCACATAAACAATGAGCGAAGCGAAAAATAATTAAGCTTGAAAGTGGCAACTCGAATCTGTTTTGGCCCGAAACCGCTTGTGTAAAACTTTGGAGGTCTTGATCTCCTTGTTGTGATGTTGGTTGACCAAATTGTTGATTAGATATTGTAGTGTTACATTTATACTACTGATAACAAACTTTTAGTTAGCCGAGAACTTGATCAATGCATGTGAATTAAATCCGATTGACGATGACCCTTAAACACGAAGCTGTCAGTGTTCTTGAGCTCAAGAACACCAACAGCGACGCTTTGTGTCGCTAAAGGCTTTTAGCGACAGATTAATTAAAATTATTTTACGAAAATTTGAAATTGATAAAATTAGAAATAAATTCTAAAATTACCAAAAATGATTTTAAAAATTATTTTAAATTATGAAAAATAATTTACGACCAATTGGAATATTTTTCTTTAATATTTATAATTATTTAAATATTAAAGGTATTTAATTTATTTAATTAGTGTATTAATTAAATTAGAGAAAAGTGATTTAATATTATGAAAAATCATTTTAAATAAGAAAAATGTATTTAAAAATATTTTGAGTTATAAAATGTAACTTTTAATATTTTTGGTGAATTTTCATTAATAATTTAATATTAATGATATTAGATTTATTTGATTATTAATTAAATAAATAAGATAAAAATAATTTAAATGATTTAAAATCATTTTAATTGAGAATAAAGTGTTAGAAAATATTTTAAATTATAAAATATAATTTTCAATATTTTTGGAGAATTTTCATTAATAAATTAATATTAATGATATTTGATTTATTTAATTATGATATTAAATAAATGAATTAAAATGATTTTATTGATTTAAAAATCATTTAACAATGAGAAAAATAGTTTAAAAATATTTTAAGTTATAAATTATGACTTTTAATATTTAGATAATAATTTCATTAATATTTATATATTAATGGTGGTGATTTAAAAATGATTTTAATTACTTTAAAAATCATTTAAGTGGAATATTGTTGATTTAAAATATTTTAAGTTATTGATAATAACTTTAATATTTTGACAAGTATATTATTGATATTTAAATATTTTTAGATATTAATAATGATAAGATTAATTGAGAATTAAATCATTTAAAAATGATTAGATGTTTAAAAATTATTATAAATTATAATAATTGCTTGATAAATATTAAAAGCTTAGAAAAATATTATAATTGATAATTGAGTTATCTAAATTAATATTGAAGCTTAGAGACCAAGTTTAATGGACAATCAATGTGTTAATTGTCGGATAGGGTGATCGAACAGAGAATGGACCAAGTCCAACCGGACTAATATAGTTAGACTTGTTATGTGTTTATATAGGTTATAAACAACGATGTGACTATGTGGTAATGTGCCTAGGAGAAGTTTGACCATGAACTACGATTTACGTGTTATGAATAATTGTGCTAATTGTAATCCGATATTATTGATTATAGGTCTTTGAAAGCGAGATAAGTATATTGTGTAGGCAGTAATCGCGGAAGAGGCAAGTTCCTAACTCAACCTTGAGTTATTTCATTCAAATTACTATTGGTGGATAATTATTGCTAATTAATTATGCCCACGTCGAGGGATTTATTGTTGAAATTAAATTATTGAATTAGAATATATATATATTAGTTTGAATTCTTTGTTGTTGGATATTCATATATGTAGAAGTTAGAATTGATGATCAGATAATTTCTTGTTTATTGTCAAATTATCTTTGAGAAATGTCTTAGCTAATTATTACGGCTGAGCGAATATTAGTTAGAACTTGATAAGTTCGAGAAGAGAATTCAATTATTATTGAGAGATCGATGCCAATTATTTCGGCTAAGATCGAGAAGTAAATAAATTTGAAATCACAAAGATTTAGTTGTTAAATCAAAATCTTGATTACGAGGCCGAGAAGAACAACCTTTTATAAAAGGGAATATCATTAAATCGTATATTCGATCATTCTTGTGACTTAAGTATTATGCATAATATAGGGTATAATAAAAGTGATCACTTGTTATACTTGCGAGAGGGTATGATTTAATCTTTACGGTTATCGATACACTGGGTATATCAAAGTATAACTTTGATAGTTACTCGAGAAGAGAAGTTCAAGATCCATGGATCGCTTCGATATAAATCTGAAAACAATCCACTTTGCAAATTAAGTAGAATTAATTCTTGATTATTCAATTGAATATATCGTAGAACCTTGAAAGCGTTGTACCCTTTCATCATTACATTATTGTGCAGTATAAAATACGAGAAAACTTGTTATTGAATAAGGATTTGTTCAGCTATTTCAAAGTTCCCCGAACTTTGGTTTCATTCTATCAAAATAGATAGTCTGGTGATTTGAATACTTATACATTTATTGTATGTATTAACTTGCGGGGCAAATTTGTTGCTCACCCTTGCTAAATAAAACATTTAGCTAGGGACGAAGTGGCAGGAGGTGCTCTGCGAAGAATAAAGGCAAAGGCGTTGTAATAAACTAGTTATGATTAACATATTTATTATGTTGTATTTGTAAACCTTTTTTTTGTATATCTAAAGGGTATGTTTGTAATGTTAAGGTTAGTGAACACAGGTGATGTATTATTAGTAAACTACGATAAAAACTTATGTAAGATACTATCTATATATATTATGGGTAGTTAAATGTTATTTATATTGTGGATCGTGAACACCAAACTCGGGAGTCAGGTAACCCGGATTTGGGGGTGTCACACTTATTGCTTCATTTAAGTTAACACACTTCTCATCAATTATTCTCTATCCCGAATTGTTAATCAAGAACACTAAAGTAGTATTAACCACCTCTCGATGCACTAATACCGTATTAACGTCAATCCACAATTAAGATAGAAATTTGTTAAACACCTTAATCAACTAACCCACTATATCTCTATGTGAATTACAATTGAAGACGGTTGAAGAATAAGTTCTCTATCCGATTACATGCGATGTCGAGCATATATCTACCTTAACACTCATCAAGTTTAAGCTACTAACAAAATCCTGAACACATGATATCACAATCAGATCTAAATCTATACTTCATCTCTGGAGTTCATATAGATTATCACAGTAATTGATGGCCAATCAATTAAACAATTAAGTCCAAATCACAATAGACAATCCTCACGATAGAACATAACAATTGATAACGAAGCATATTAAAATGAACTACATAATAAGATCCATTGTAATCTCAAACAAAGAATTAGCTCATGATTATTGAATTAAAACTAAGAATCCACATTAAAAGACAGAGATTGAAGAATATAAGAAGATAGAATCTATTGTCTGTAGATTTGACACTCCCTCCTTGCTCCTACTTTGAATCTTCAATGGTCTCCAAGTTGCTTCAATCTCTAAAGCTCGTAATAACTAGGGTTTTTTTACAATATACTCTAATCTAATATAATGGAATTCTTCCTCTAACTTTTTCTAATCCTTGTAATTCTCCTCCTTTTATATGTCTCTTTATATGTATTTATGTCCTCTTGGAAGTCCTTGAATCAAACAACTCGAAACAATCCTTATCGGACTCAAATTCGGACAAAAACTACTCATTCTGCGCATAGGCAAGCTCCGGCTCACTATCAAGGCATAAAATAGCAAGCCCCGGTTTGCCCCCAATCTGCCAATTATTTTTCTGCTGGAACCTCCTTTGGTAAAATAGTCATAACTTTTGATCCGGGAGGAATTACGGGGCCTGCTGCCTATCAAATCAAAGCTATCGACGAGATCTACAACCTTTATTGTTTGATTTGAAAGAAATAACGAACATATGAAGGTCAAAATTGGACATGAAGTGACTGGTATGCAAATGGCCACCCAAAATAATGAAGTTCAACGACGTCCGTTGGTAGAAATTTCATAACACTTTCATCCGAACTCCGATTTGAATGATTTAAGATGTTCTGGAAAGCTAAAAAGAAGCTCTACAATATAGTCTAAGTTCCAAGCCAAGAACATGAAAGCCCAAATGATGTCCGGATTGCTTTTCTTTGTATTTTCCGTGCTTTTCCTTACCAATAGTCGCTCACACCGCTTCCAAACGTATAACCTACAAACTGAAAATAAAATGCTTGAAAAGTTACTAAGACACATGAATATCATCAACTAATTCAAGTAAAAGATATCGGATAATTAGGTATAAAACCTACTTATCAAATACCCCCAAACTTAAACTGTTGCTTGTCCCCAAGCAACACAACATAATGCAATGTAATGCAATGAAATGCAACTAATCTATATGCCTACGAATCCAGCAGTATTAACAAAGACAAATCTATTCAACTGGCCTCAGAGAAATCAAGCAAACACGATAATACTTCATATCAAAACCAATAAACAATTTCCTAGTCAATCATCAGGTCTTGCATTGTTATTAACGGTATAGTGCGTGCGTGCTCCACAACAATGTTAACTGATATAAAATCAAATTTAACACAAAACAAGTCTCTTCGAAGGCATCATACAGTGTAAACTCAAGAAATCCAAAAACAAGCTAGATCCAACTAAAATCAAACAATTACCAATATCGAGGGTCAACATGGGATACTTATTCTTTACTTTTCATCTACGTGGGATTTTTTCTCTTATTTCCCGTTTTATTCATTTTTTTATATATACACATAGCTATGCAATGTCTTATTCCCTTAGGCTTTTCAATGCTACCTTAACGAGCTTTCGACCAACGACTACCAGACCATTAAGACCTTAGGGCGCTACGTGTAAAGACAATCCCCTCGTGCTTACTTACTCAAGTAACAAAGGCCACAAAACTAGACAAGAACGCCACGGTGTTTGTTCATACTTTTTTTTCTTTTTCTTTTTTTCTTTTTTTTATATAGCTTTTGTACCCCAAATATTCCCTCAAACTTAGGTTCTTGTCTAACTTTAACCATCACTACTTATTCTTGTCATTCTTTCATTTAAACTAGCATTATCCTTTAGAGTCCCATTATGTATCAATTTAAATTCAATCAATGAACAAGTTATTTTTACTGTGCTATCTTTATTATACCAGTTTCAAATAGAAAAAGACTCAATTCCTAACAAGAAATCACATCAAAGCTCTAATAGTTAGTACTATACTTGCCTACTCAATTCCAATCTCATCATTGGCCAAAATAAACTGAACTATCTAACAGCTGGAATCATGCAAGATGAACATAGTAACTAACTATTATTTTTGAATTTTTGATTTGAATTTTTTTTTCAATAATGAACCTAAACTATATTAACAACATAAGCAAAATAACATAACATAAACATAAAACTAAACATGCAATAACGAACTAAACTAAACTCCAAAAACTTATTGGGTAAAATCTAACACGCAAGTATACGTGGTCAACAAGTAATAAAGTGATAAGTTGAGTATCGTTCTCACAAAGAATTATTTAATAAAAATCACCAAGTACTAACCTGTAACCAACTCAATCTTATTTAAATGAATGAAATTCAAATTATATAAATTAAACTACTATTAAATTCCACTAATTAAATTAAGAGTATGGAGATTTAAGATCACAACTTCACTTATTTCTTCATTTAAGTTAACACACTTCTCATCAATTATTCTTTATCCCGAATTGTTAATCAAGAACACTAAAGTAGTATTAACCACCTCTCGATGCACTAATACCGTATTAACGTCAATCCACAATTAAGATGGAAATCCGTTAAACACCTTAATCAACTAACCCACTATATCTCTATGTGAATTACAATTTAAGACGGTAGAAGAATAAGTTCTCTATCCGATTACATGCGATGTTAAGCATATATCTACCTTAACACTCATCAAGTTTAAGCTACTAACAAAATCCTGAACACATGTTATCATAATCAGATCTAAATCTATACTTCATCTCTCGAGTTCATATAGATTATCACGGTAATTGATGGCCAATCAATTAAACAATTAAGTCCAAACCACAATAGAAAATCCTAACGATAGAACATAACAATTGATAATGAAGCATATTAAAATGAACTACATAATAAGATCCATTGTAATCTCAAACAAAGAATTAGCTCATGATTATTGAATTAAAACTAAGAATCCACAATTGAATACAGATTAAAAGACAAAGATAGAAGAAGATAAGAAGATAGAATCTATTGTCTGTAGATTTAACGCTCCCTCCTTGCTCCTGCTTTGAATTTTCAATGGTCTCCAAGTTGCTTCAATCTCCAAAGCTCATAATAACTAGGGTTTTTTTACAATATACTATAATCTAATATAATGGAATTCTTCCTCTAACTTTTTCTAATCCTTGTAATTCTCCTCCTTTTATATGTCTCTTTATATGTATTTATGTCCTCTTGGAAGTCCTTAAATCAAACAACTCAAAACAATCCTTATCAGCCTCAAATTCGGACAAAAACTACTCATTCTGCGCATAGGCAAGCCCCGACTTGCCTTTTCCCTTTGTAATAGCAAGCCCCGGCTTGCTAGTGATTTACTAAAATGCCCAGGACTCAAGCCCCGGCTTGCTATCAAGGCATAAAATAGCACGCCCCGGCTTGCCCCCAATCTGCCAATTATTTTTCTACTAGAACCTCCTTTGGTAAAATGGCCATAACTTTTGATCCGGGAGGAATTACGGGGCCTTGCACCTATCAAATCGAAGCTATCGACGAGATCTACAACCTTTATTGTTTGAGTTGAAAGAAATAACGAACATATGAAGGTCAAAATTGGACATGAAGTGACTGCTATGCAAATGGCCACCCAAAACAATGAAGTTCAACGACGTCCGTTGGTAGAAATTTCATAACTCTTTCATCCGAACTCCGATTTGAATTATTTAAGATGTTCTGGAAAGCTAAGAAGAAGCTCTACAATATAGTCTAAGTTCCAAGCCAAGAACATGAAAGCCCAAATGATGTCCGGATTGCTTTTCTTTGTATTTTCCTTGCTTTTCCTTACCAATAGTCGCTCACACCGCTTCCAAATGTATAACCTACAAACTGAAAACAAAATGCTTGAAAAGTTACTAAGACACATGAATATCAGCAACTAATTCAAGTAAAAGATATCGGATAAGTAGGTATAAAACCTACTTATCAAGTACCCCCAAACTTAAACTGTTGTTTGTCCCCAAGCAACACAACATAATGCAATGTAATGCAATGAAATGCAACTAATCTATATGCCTACGAATCCAGCAGTATTAACAAAGACAAGTCTATTCAACCGGCCTCAGAGAAATCAAGCAAACACGATAATACTTCATATCAAAACCAATCAACAATTTCCTACTCAATCATTAGGTGTTAAATTGTTATTACTGGTATAGTGCGTGTGTGCTCCACAACAATGTTAACTGATATAAAATCAAATTTAACACAAAACAAGTCTCTTCGAAGGCATCATACAGTGTAAACTCAAGAAATCCAAAAACAAGCTAGATCCAACTAAAATCAAATAATTACCAATATCGAGGGTCAACATGGGATACTTATGCTTTATTTTTCATCTACGGGGGCTTTTTGCTCTTATTTTCCGTTTTATTCATTTTTTTATATATTCACATAGCTATGCAATGTCTTATTCCCTTAGGCTTTTCAATGCTACCATAACGAGCTTTCGACCAACGACTACCAGACCATTAAGACCTTAGGGCGCTAGGTGTAAAGACAATCCCCTCGGGCTTACTTACTCAAGTAACCAAGGCCACAAAACTAGACAAGCACGCCACGGTGTTTGTTCATACTTTTTATTTTCTTTTTTTTCTTTTTTTCTTTTTTTTATATAGCTTATGTACCCCAAATATTCCCCCAAACTTAGGTTCTTGTCTAACTTTAACCATCACTATTTATTATTGTCATTCTTTCCTTTAAACTAGCATTATCCTTTAGAGTCCCATTATGTATCAATTTAAATTCAATCAATGAACAAGTTATTTTTATTGTGCTATCCTTATTATACAAGTTTCAAACAGAAAAAGACTCAATTCCTAACAAGAAATCACATCAAAGCTCTAATAGTCAGTACTATACTTGTCTACTCAATTCCAATCTCATTATTGGCCAAAATAAACTAAACTATCTAACAGCTGGAATCATGCAAGATGAACATAGTAACTAACTATTATTTTTGAATTTTTGATTTGAATTTTTTTTTTCAATAATGAACCTAAACTATATTAACAACATATGCAAAATAACATAACATAAACATGAAACTAAACATGCAATAACGAACTAAACTAAACTCAAAAAACTTATTGGGTAAAATCTAATTACGCATAACACGCAAGTATACGTAATTCAACAAGTAATAAAGTGATAAGTTGAGTATCGTTCCCACAGAGAATTATTTAATAAAAATCACCAAGTACTAACCCGTAACCAACTCAATCTTATTTAAACGAATGAAATTCAAATTATATAAATTAAACTACTATTAAATTCTACTAATTAAATTAAGAGTATGGAGATTTAAGATCATAACTTCATTTATTGCTTCATTTAAGTTAACACACTTCTCATCAATTATTCTCTATCCCGAATTGTTAATCAAGAACACTAAAGTAGTATTAGCCACCTCTCGATGCACTAATACCGTATTAACGTCAATCCACAATTAAGATAGAAATCCGTTAAACACCTTAATCTACTAACCCACTATATCTCTATGTGAATTACAATTTAAGACGGTTGAAGAATAAGTTCTCTATCCGATTACATGCGATGTCAAGCATATATCTACCTTAACACTCATCAAGTTTAAGCTACTTACAAAATCCTGAACACATGCTATCACAATCAGATCTAAATCTATACTTCATCTCTCGAGTTCATATAGATTATCACGGTAATTGATGGCCAATCAATTAAATAATTAAGTCCAAATCACAATAGACAATCCTCATGATAGAACATAACAATTGATAACGAATCATATTAAAATGAACTACATAATAAGATCCATTGTAATCACAAACAAAGAATTAGCTCATGATTATTGAATTAAAACTAAGAATCCACAATTGAATACACATTAAAAGACAAAGATAGAAGAAGATAAGAAGATAGAATCTATTGTCTGAAGATTTGACGCTCCCTCCTTGCTCCTACTTTGAATCTTCAATGGTCTCCAAGTTACTTCAATCTCCAAAGCTCATAATAACTACGGTTTTTTTTACAATATACTCTAATCTAATATAATGGAATTCTTCCTCTAACCTTTTCTAATCCTTGTAATTCTCCTCCTTTTATATGTCTCTTTATATGTATTTATGTCCTCTTGGAAGTCCTTGAATCAAACAACTCGAAACAATCCTTATCGGACTCAAATTCGGACAAAAACTACTCATTCTGCGCATAGGCAAACCCCGGCTTGCCTTTTCCCTTTGTAATAGCAAGCCCCGGCTTGCTAGTGATTTAGTAAAATGACCAGGACCCAAGCCCCGGCTTGCCCCCAATCTGCCAATTATTTTTTTACTAGAACCCCCTTTGGTAAAATGGCCATAACTTTTGATCCGGGAAGAATTACGGGGCCTGCTGCCTATCAAATCGAAGCTATCGACGAGATCTACAACCTTTATTCTTTGCGTTGAAAGAAATAACGAACATATGAAGGTCAAAATTGGACATGAATTGACTACTATGCAAATGGCCACCCAAAACAATGAAGTTCAACGACGTCCGTTGGTAAAAATTTCATAACTCTTTCATCCGAACTCTGATTGTAATGATCTAAGATGTTCTGGAAAGCTAAGAAGAAGCTCTACAATATAGTCTAAGTTCCAAGCTATGAACATGAAAGCCCAAATGATGTCCGAATTGCTTTTCTTTGCATTTTCCGTGCTTTTCCTTACCAATAGTTGCTCACACAGCTTCTAAACGTATAACCTACAAAATGAAAAAAAATGCATGAAAAGTAACTAAGACACATGAATATAAGCAACTAATTCAAGTAAAAGATATCAGATAATTAGGTATAAAACCTACTTATCAAATACCCCAAAACTTAAACCGTTGCTTGTCCCCAAGCAACACAACATAATGCAATGCAATGCAATGAAATGCAACTAATCTAAATGCCTACGAATCCAGCAGTATTAACAAAGACAAGTTTATTCAACCGGCCTTAGAGAAATCAAGCAAACACGATAATACTTCATATCAAAACCAATCAACAATTTCCTAGTCAATCATCAGGTCTTAAATTGTTATTACTGGTATAGTGCGTGTGTGCTCCACAACAATGTTAACTGATATAAAATCAAATTTAACACATAACAAATCTCTTCGAAGGCATCATACAGTGTAAACTGATGAAATCCAAAAACAAGCTAGAACCAACTAAAATCAAACAATTACCAATATCGAGGGTCAACATGGGATACTTATGCTTTATTTTTCATCTATGGGGGCTTTTTGCTCTTATTTCTTGTGTTATTCATTTTATATATATATACACATAGCTATGCAATGTCTTATTCCCTTAGGCTTTTCAATGCTACCTTAACGAGCTTTCGACCAAAGACTACCAGACCATAAAGACCTTAGGGCACTAGGTGTAAAGACAATCCCCTCGGGCTTAATTACTCAAGTAACTAAGGCCACAAAACTAGACAAGCACGCCAGGGTGTTTGTTCATACTTTTTTTTTTCTTTTTTTCTTTTTTTTTTCTTTTTTTATATAGCTTATGTACCCCAAATATTCCCCCAAACTTAGGTTCTTGTCTAACTTTAACCATCACTACGTATTCTTGTCATTCTTTCATTTAAACTAGCATTATCCTTTAGAGTCCCATTATATATCAATTTAAACTCAATCAATGAACAAGTTATTTTTACTGTGCTATCCTTATTATACCAGTTTCAAACAGAAAAAGACTCAATTCCTAACAAGAAATCACATCAAAGCTCTAATAGTCAGTACTCTACTTGTCTACTCAATTCCAATCTCATCATTGGCTAAACTAAACTGAACTATCTAACAGCTGGAATCATGCAAGATGAACATAGTAACTAACTATTGTTTTTGAATTTTTGATTTGAATTTTTTTTTTCAATAATGAACCTAAACTATATTAACAACATATGCAAAATAACATAACATAAACATGAAACTAAACATGCAATAACGAACTAAACTAAACTCAAAAAACTTATTGGGTAAAATCTAATTACGCATAACACGCAAGTATACGTGGTCAACAAGTAATAAAGTGATAAGTTGAGTATCGTTCCCACAGAGAATTATTTAATAAAAATCACCAAGTACTAACCCGTAACAAACTCAATCTTATTTAAACGAATGAAATTCAAATTATATAAATTAAACTACTATGAAATTCCTCTAATTAAATTAAGACTATGGAGATTTAAGATCACAACTTCACTTATTGTTTCATTTAAGTTAACACACTTCTCATCAATTATTCTCTATCCTGAATTGTTAATCAAGAACACTAAAGTAGTATTAACCACCTCTCGATGAACTAATACTGTATTAACGTTAATCCATAATTAAGATAGAAATCCATTAAACACCTTAATCAACTAACCCATTATATCTCTATGTGAATTACAATTTAAGACGGTAGAAGAATAAGTTCTCTATCCGATTACATGCGATGTCAAGCATATCTCTACCTTAACACTCATCAAGTTTAAGCTACTAACAAAATCCTTAACACATGCTATCACAATCAGATCTAAATCTATACTTCATCTCTCGAGTTCATATAGATTATCACGGTAATTGATGGCCAATCAATTAAACAATTAAGTCCAAATCACAATAGACAATCCTCATGATAGAACATAACAATTGAGAACGAAGCATATTAAAATGAACTACATAATAAGATCCATTGTAATCTCAAACAAAGAATTAGCTCATGATTATTGAATTAAAACTAAGAATCCACAATTGAATACACATTAAAAGACAGAGATAGAAGAAGATAAGAAGATAGAATCTATTGTTTATAGATTTGACGCTCCCTCCTTGCTCCTACTTTGAATCTTCAATGGTCTCCAAGTTGCTTCAATCTCCAAAGCTCATAATAACTAGGGTTTTTTTTTCAATATACTCTAATCTAATATAATGGAATTCTTCCTCTAACTTTTTTTAATCCTTGTAATTCTCCACCTTTTATATGTTTCTTTATATGTATTTAAGTCCTCTTGGAAGTCCTTGAATCAAACAACTTGAAACAATCCTTATCGGACTCAAATTCGGACAAAAACTACTCATTTTATGCATAGTCAAGCCCCGGCTTGCCTTTTCCCTTTGTAATAGCAAGCCCCAGCTTGCAAGTGAATTTCTAAAATGTCCAGGACCCAAGCCCCGGCTTTCCATCAAGGCATAAAATAGCAAGCCCCGGCTTGCCCCCAATCTGCCAATTATTTTTCTACTAGAACGTCCTCTAGTAAACTAGCCATAACGTTTGATCCGGGTGGAATTACGGGTCCTGCCACCTATCAAATCGAAGCTATCGACGAGATCTACAACTTATATTCTTTTAGTTTTGAGAAATAACGAACAGATGAAGGTCGAAATTGGACTTCAAGTGACTGCTATGAAAATGGCCACCAAAAACAATGAAGTTCAATGACGTCCGTTGGTAGAAATGTCATAACTCTTTCATCCGAACTCCGATTAGAATGATTCAAGATATTCCAGAAAGCTAAGAAGAAGCTCCACAATATAGTCTAAGTTCCAGGTCATTTCCTCCACATCGTGGTTTCTTCACAAAACTTTGACTTGAGGTACAACCTTGGAGCGTAGAATATGATCCTTCTTATAAAAGATTTTAACTGCTACCTCTTCATATGTTAAATCTTTCGCAATCTCATCCGGTTCTAAATAAATAATTATGTTCAAGTCTTCCACATATTTATGTAACATTGATACGTGAAAAATGTTATGAACACGTGACATACTTGGCAGTAAAGCGAGTCTATAGGCCACACTTCCTACTCGATCGAGGATTTCAAATAGACCAATAAAATTGAGGGTTGAGATTTTCTCTCTTCGTCAATTCTTGCTTCTAGAATAACGCCCTCTTGAACCTTCTTCTTCACATTCATTAGCTCTAATTCTGTAGCTTGATCGGCTTTAAATTTATCGATTAAAGTCGGTTCTAATCGTATATTCGTTATCTTCACATAGGTTCTTGGAGTCTTTAACTCTATCTCCATCTTTTGTAAGTCGTATGAAATGAGTCTTTGTGTTAACAACGCCACACTCGTAATCGCATACGATCTTCTACTCAACCCGTTAGTTACCACGTTCGCTCTTCCGCTATGATATTGAATTATATGGTCGTAATCTTCAACAACTCGAGCCAACGTTTTCGGCGAATGTTACATTCGTTTTGGGTGAAAAAAATTTTTTAATGGTTTTGTATCGGGTTCAAGGTCGATACAAAATTTGATTTCACGCTCTGAGGGTAGGCCAGGAAGTTATTTAGGGAATACATCAGGAAATTTATTAACAATAGAAATATAATTCAAATCTGACGTATTTTTATTTAAATCTGTGACATGGCTAAGAAAGCTTGACATATGTTTTTTAATAAACGAATAGCTTTATGGCTTGATATGATAGTGAATGACTTTAGTGGTTTAGTTACTTAAATTCGCATAACAGGTTGGTTAGGAATATGGAAACTAACAACCTTACAAAAATGATCAATTTTAGCACGATGAGTAGTCAACCAATCAATTCCTAAAATTACATTGAATGCAAGTATTTTCAAAGAGATAAGATCGACAGGTAATGTGAAAGTGTCGATTTGAATCAAACAAGATTTATAAACAGTGGAGGTAACGAAGGTTTCTCCTAACGGAGATTCAACCAATAAGTCAAAGTCTAATTTCTCCGGAGTTAAATTTAAATGTTGAGCGCAAGTAGAAGAAATAAAAGAGTAGGTAGAACCAGTATCGAATAAGGTATAGACTTTGAAAGAATTTATAATTAACTAACTCGTGCTAGCTTCGTTCGGATTACTCATTTTTTGAGAAGTCACGAACAATGCTCTTCTTGAAACCGCCGACTTTGTTTTGTCCGTATTCGCCTTTGGTGCCACCGTCCCAGCTGGACTTGACTTCACTACATGAAAAAATAGAGCTAGGTGACCTTTTCTTCCGCAATTGTAAAATGTTTTGGACTGCATCGTGCAGTTTGGACTGATGTGTCCCTCCCCTCTGCATTTGAAGCATATGATCGATGGTCGTTCTTCTTCCTTAACAATAGGTTCTAGTGCTGACGTCTTTCCATCATGATTGAATCTCCTCTTCTTGAAATTTTCACTTCTATTATCTTGGCCATGATTACCACCAAAGTGGTTACAATTTCTGGCATATTGATTCCCTCCACGTTTGTTGTCATCGCTTTGATGACTACTACCATTGGTATTATCGACTTGTCGGCTGCTCTCTCTTAGTTGGGTTGGCTCATTATCCTCCAATAACTGAGCCTTATTTACAACATCTGAGTACAAACACAGTTTGTGAGAGATGAGGTATTGACGTATTTCGGGTCTCAAACCTCGTAGA
The DNA here is from genome assembly GCA_020205605.1 of Panax ginseng. Lineage (NCBI taxonomy): Eukaryota > Viridiplantae > Streptophyta > Magnoliopsida > Apiales > Araliaceae > Panax > Panax ginseng. The sequence goes on along the minus strand of CM035128.1, from coordinate 97,261,154 downwards.
AACATTCACGTCATTCTCTCCTCATTATCAACCAACTGGGACATAAATCGGGACAACTCGATAAACTTAGCTTCATACTGCGACACGGTCATATTGTTTTACACCAACTTGATAAACTCCACCTCCTTCATATGATGAATACTTTCGGGAAAGTACTTGTCACTGAACAGCTCTTGGAACTTCTCCCAAGACATTTTGAGTGCAGCAGGCTGAGTACATTTTACTGATTCCGACTAGTAATCTACCTCTCCTCTCAATATGAAGGTGGCAAAGGGAACCTTTTGCTCCTCGGAGCATCCCAAGACATCAAATATCTTAGTGATTTACTTTATCCACGTCTCCGCCTTAAGTGGTTTTGGCTCTCCCCAAAACTCTGATGGTCCCAGCTCCTTAAATTGTTTAGCAGTGATCATCTGTGAGTTGCCAGTGTGTCTACCTGCATTTTGAACAGGAGTCGCTCTCGCCTGATGTTGCATGATTTGCATGAAGCCTCTGGACATCCCATCGTTCATCATTTGATCGGTGTTGTTGTTTACCTGAGGATTATTGTCTTCTCTTACACGATACCATTTCTATGAGCGGAATAATACTAATAATAATAACAATAATATAAATATTAAACTTAAATTACATAATTATTTCGAGAGTCTATTCCCAAGTACTTGCAACCTCTAATACATTCATTACATAATAATAATAATAATATATATATCATCCTTATCATAATAAAGCAAACTATTACATAACATATCATAAAAAATCAATCAATCAACCTTCTCTTTTAAAGCCTTTATTCTTAGCCATTCAACCTTCTTCTTTTCCTTTATTCTTAGTCACCTTACACTTATTCACACTTAAATAAAAAACATTTAAATTAAGCAAGGATGAGCATTTGAGTGCCCAACAAAGTAATAGTAATTATATATATATAAGTCGAAAGAATTTAATTATTTTCTTTATACTACCCTTCTACAATGAATCAATAGTTGTGAAGTAATTACTGAACCAATAATAATAACATAACAACCCTCTTCCAAATTTTTTAAACTACATACTAATTATAAATAAATAGGGTTAAGGTGACATACTATGAACATTATTTTCATTTTCGAAAAGGTTAAATGAACTTCATCTCAGAAAACCATCATAACTTACGCTTACACCACGGGGTGATCATCCCATTGTAGCCTATATTGATCAATACTACATAACAAGAATAATATTATCGTTCACTCTGGCTGCCTTGGGCACAAATTTTTTTTCCCATTAATGGGATGTTCATACCTGTTGGGGTTCCAAACCAAAGCAATTCGGTCGGATAATAGGCAGGTTTTATCTTGTTCAACAATAATCTATAATTCAACATATATATATATATATACGGGTAATTGACAAAGGTGTATCAACATGTGATTAAAAATAATGATTACCCAAGTGGGGACACTTGTATAACCATTTATAGAATTTAACGAATGAATATATATCCAATTACCATATACTAAATATGTTGATAATCAATGAGCATATATAATATAGGGTTAATAATCTGTACAGTATTAATATAATTCTGAAACATTCTTACTCATGTCCATTGCATAAAGGAAATGCAAAGGTAGGATATTTGCCTGATGCAATGCTTACAATTCGCAACTTAGTTTTATCTTTTATATCACGGCCTATCATTAATCAGATCATTCGTTCGATTAGAACAATATACTATAACACATAGTACTGCATTTTGCAGTCAGCACATAACCTAATCACATTATCACACATGTCCAACAGTCGTTGCATCACAAACAAACATTAATACCGTCAAAATATCTAAGTCCAGATCAATTCCTAAAATATGTCAGTGTACTGACAGCTTTATAGGGTAATTATCGAGTCTAAGACTCTATTCTGTAACTCAATATCTATAAATATCAGTCATATTATTTTAAATGACTTAGTAAACATTTATTATAATTTATCATAAATTTTCAAACACCGAATCATTATCAAATGATTTAAACATCAAACAATTCTATTATCATTAATATTTAATTAACATTAAACTATTAATGAAACCATTGCCAAAATATTAAAGTTATTTATAAAACTCAAAATACTTTTAAAACATTTATATTACCCTTAAATGATTTTTAAAACATTTAAGATCTTTTATAAATAATTACCATTAATATTTAAATATTAATGTACCATTTATCAAAATATTAAAAGTCGTTAAGTATAACTTAAAATATTTTTAATTCATTTATATCCTTTTTAAATAATTTTAAATTAATAAAACCATTTTAAACTATTTATTTAATATAATTATTAAATAAATTTAATATCATTAATGTTTAATAAATATCATTGATATTAAATTATTAATGAGATTATCCTTTAAATATAAAGAGTTATATTTTATAACTTAAAATATCTTTAAACACTTTATTTTTATTTAAAATGATTTTTATAATATTAAAATCATTTTAAACTAAATTATTTAATATAATTATGAAATAACTTTAATATCATTAATAATAATTAATTAATGAAATCCACCTTTAAATATTGAAAGTTATATTTTATAACTTAAAATATTCTTAAATACCTTATTATTATTTAAAATAATTTTAATATAATAAAATCATTTTTAATCTATTTATTTAATTCATTTATTAAATAACTAAATTATCATTAATATTAATTAATTAATAAATTTCATCACAAAATATTAAAAGTCATTAAAAATAACTTAAAATATCTTCTCATTCCATAATTAAATTTTTTAAATGATTTTTAAGTATTAAAACCATTTTTAAATAATTTATTTAATATATAATTAAATAAATTAAATACCTTTAATATTTCAAAAATATTAAATATTTATGAAATATATTAAAAATAATTAAAACTATTTTTGGACTTTAAAATAATTTTTAATAATTTATTATATATTTTTAATAATTAAAAACTAATTTTCTATAATTATTTAATAAAAATAATATTTTATAAATAATCATATCGCTAAAGACCACCTATAGCGACAGAGCCGTCGCTGTGGGTGTTCTTCGTGTTCTTCATGCAAATCTAGATCTTCAAGCCAGTTACCGAGTGGGTGTGTTTGACCAAGTGTAAATCAGTGTGTGTTGTGTTTCTGGACTTGTTTTTGGTCAGATCTGGTAGAGCTAATGTAAGACTACAAGACTCCAAGACTCAAACATGCAACAAAAATGTCCATAACATGCATCAAATGAAAATCTAAGCCATCCACTACATGCCGATAGTGTAATATTTTCGTGATCTGAGACTTCCAAGTTGAAGACAACATGTAGGACTACAAATCCATAACATAAAAGCATCAAAACATCAATACAACAAGAAGATACAAGGTGGTTAACCCCTGTCAGAAATAAGGTGCTTCGGTTTTCGAAAATTTCCGTAAAACTAGAAGCGTGACGGATGATGAAAACTTTGACCATCCATTAAATCCAATGTGTTTGATATCTAGATGTAATATTAGCATATATCAAAGCTTACATAATATACTACAATACTGTTTCAACAACATAACCAAAACATTAACCAACCGACGGATCAAGAGCCATCAAAACTTGTCGACGAGCTGTTCATGGCATTTCATGGATTACGAAATTTTAGAAAGGCTCGGCGATTAATCGATGGCAACGACGACGTTTGACCATTGCTAATAACTACCAATCTGTACATCAAATGACTCTCGATTCTTTTTTCATATTAAAGACCACATTACAAGCTACAACACAAAACAACTTAAAAACAAAAATCATAAACGACCAAAGATAGAGGGGCCACCGACATTCATTGTCGGACCACATTGTTGATTCTTTCTAGATTTTGCAAATCTCAAATCGAGCTTCTAAATGTTATGGATCCAACATTTAGCAACCCGCATCATCATTAGACACTACTAACAATATATTAAAACACGTAATCATAACATCTAACAACAGATTTATGGTCGATTTCAAGCTAGGTTTTATACCTTTATGTGAACAAATCTTGATTTCTAGCTTTCTATTTGATTGGTGTTAGTGGGGCTTGGATTTGGGACGATATATCTAAGAAATTTCGTTGGTTTAGAGAGAGAGAGTTAGGTTGAGAGTTGATGCAAAATGAGCAAACAAATGGCTTATTTTCTCTCTCTCAATCTATTTATAGAACTTATGTGTAAATGTGGGATTTAGCTATTATCCTCCATACTATTGTTGTCCATTAGACAAAACTCCTTATCTTGTTCTTAAGTATGCTTAGTGAGAATTCCACCAATGAGGTGTAGACAACATTGTACTTTGTGTAAGAAAGTAAGGTTATTAGCTATTTAAGAAAACTTGATTAGCCTAATTTGTCGCTTTAAAAAGGCCTATTGTGGCTATGTATATACCCACTAATTCCTTTATTTAGCTTTTATTTTAATACATAAATTAGATAAATCAAAGGTCTAAAATACCCTTAATTATATGGACTAAGTTTGGGCTTGTATTTGATTTCTTTTGGGCTTCTCCCATAATTGTTTTGGGTCATGCAATAATCATAGTCTAACAATTTTAATATATGTTACCCAAATTATTTATTTAGGGTTTAAAATAAAATATAATTAGTTTGTAAAATTTATAATTAGGGTTTTCTTAATTTGATTAGGGTTCTAATCATACATGAACATTAGGGTTCTTTATATAATAATTATAATTATCCTTGCTAATTTAGCAATTGGGTTTATAATTTTGGTAATTAGGGTTACCAAATCACAATTAGGGTTTATACTTAATAATTAGGATTTCAAGAACTTAATATATATAAATGCTAATTAGGGTTGACCTAGTTAATCGCAAAAATCATACAACATAGCTTATATAATAGACTTGAACTCACAATTGAGTTTCAAATAAGGGTTTCCACAAGAAAACTAGGGTTTGACATAATACACCATAACCCGATCAATCATTGTCACCCACATACATACAAAGATATAATTATAGCACTCGAAAAATCAAAATATAAATAATATTATATTATTATTCTCATTCCTTGATCAAAATCTAAAATTAGGGTTTGGATTCCATATCAATTATTTATCATACTTAACATTATTAATTAAGTTAAAATAATTAATTAATAATCTGTACTAAAATTCATATAATAAAATAATTATCATAATTATTCTCAAAATCATTTCATATATTATATAAATAATATATGATTATATTTTCATGGAAAATAATTAATAAAAACATTTCTGCTATAAAATTAATTATTATAAGAATATAATTTATAATAATCAATAATTCTAAAATAAAATTATTTAAAATCATTCATGTATATATATCACATAAATACATACACACATTATCTTGGCACGTATTCCCCATATATTTAAAATAAATAAAAAAAATTATACGCAAAAATTTCTAATTTATTTGTATAAAAAATATCGGGTTGTTACATTCACCCTCCTTTATAAAGATTTCCATCCCTAATCACCGCTTTTAAAACCTACATATACAAGTGTACATAGCATATACAATCATTGCAAATAGATCTTGATCATAAATGATCGTCTCGATCTTTAACTTATTCACGTAAAAAGCTTGTCTATCTATTAAAATGTAAATTTGATTTCTAAAAGAACTCAAATTCCTTCTTCAAAATTTCTTTATAAAATAATTTATTATATATATAAGAAAATCATATATAAGAAAATAAAATTTGATTAGAATACTACCTGGAGTTGCATCCTTCGCTGCTACCGTACCTTGAACTGTCATACTGAAGACTCCTGTGGTTGGTTCTATTATTTCGTTTATTAAAGTTGGTCCCGTTGTTGCCAATGTCCTCACGCTTTTCCTTATTCACATTTCTTGCCTCCCTTATCCTTCTTGGACAGTCTTTCACCTTATGCTCCATTGATTCACAAATAAAACATCCACTATACATTCTCGAATTGGGACAGTTGGGAGAGATATGTCCCTTCTGCCCACACTTATAACACGCAAACTTACCTTTAAAACACTCTCCCGAGTAATTCTTTTTGCAATTTCTACACTGCATAGCCTGTGTCTTTCCACCTCCTAGCCTAATCTCTCAGATTCCCAAAATTATCTCCTTTCCTTTTTCTAGTTCTACTACCACTACTCCCTTTTCTATTCTAGTTTGATTTGCCTCCCACCAAAAATTCATCCCCCTTTCATTGTATAGGTGGCAAAAAGTTGTCTTTTGTCCCTCTCATTACCCAAGCTATCACAAATGCTTCCACAGTCGGTCATTGATCCTCTAAATCTCGCGCTCGACTTCCTTGAAGTCTTTTAAGTTCGCTTAATCGATTTTCTAGTGATTCCCCACGGCTAGTATTCCATTCTCATGTATCGGTCCGGTTGTCCTCCATCTTTTATCGATCGACAAATTCTTCTCGTCTTATTGATTTGATTTTTTCGCTTTCGTTTTGCGGCATTATCCGATTAATCGTAATTTATCTTTCATCAACTTACCTTTTATATCTTAGGGTATTTACATAACGCTAAATGTTCTACTCGAATAATCATGTATTCAAAATATTAGATTTCAAAAACTTTGGTTTATTGTATTAACCAAAGGCTCGATAATTGATTACTATCTTTATACCAACTTAATTAATCATCATAGATTCATTTTCATAACACTTGTCATTCTATAACATATATACGCTTTAAACATCCGCTATCCCTTTGTGACTTAAAAGTCGGGATTTACAAATTTGACTAATACCAAAAAGTTGGGGATCATTACATTACATACATATATACTTAACATTAAATGCACCTACACAACCAAATCTATACTACCTATTCACTACCATCTACCCTCTATCAAAATAAAAGTTGGGGTTTAATCGCCATCCTATGCATACAAAGAAGGCATAAGGGTTTACAACAACTAAATAAATCCCTAATAGAAACAAAAAGTGGGACTATATCGAACATGAATACAAATCAACGCTTTTCTCTCACACTGCTGAGGGCGGCTCCATCCACTCGCGTCGAAACCGCATAAAGGAGATGTCTAAAGCTTGCTCCAAGGTATATATCCTCGCATCTTTAGCTTCCACCTCAACTCTCAAATGTCCTAGCAGCAGCTCTCTCTCTCCAACTCTCCCTCAACAACTCAACTAACTCCGTTTGTGCACAGTAAGCGGCGTCCTTGTCTTCTTTGCTATGAAAATCTGGAGGGTGTGGTTCTGCGCCTCCACTCGCTCAAATTTCTAACCTTTAACTCGTCGCTCCCCGCCAACAAATCTCTTATCATCTCATGCTCTATGGACTCCTTACTAGAGTCCTCGCCTCTTAGTTCATCAATAACTATCTTACTTTCGTCACCCATTCTATGACCACAATAAACAATCAAAACAACATCAAGACCATAATAAAATATATTCATTGATAAAATGAAAGGATATTTTATTTAAGACAACTAAAACTTGATGGATCTCCTCGACCCATCACCTAGCTAACATACTACTCTGAAAGAGTTTTCTATAAGCATATAACAAGCCTTTTCCACTGACATCTCTACACATATAAATTATCCCGATTAGCATATAGTATATACACACAACAAATAATAGTTTTATATAAGTTATCTTTTATTTTGTTTGACGATGAACTTAGTCAATTCATCTCTTTATAAACTCTATATGAGTTATTTATATTTTCAACATTTTCCCTCTGTTCTAAGGTTATAGCCTAAGGTCTATCCCACCTAAGGTTTCTAACCCTAAAGCTCTGATACCAACCTGTAAAGCCCCCAAACTCGGGTACTTAAAACCCGAACTCGGTGCTTCACGATACCATTTCTATGAGCGGAATAATACTAATAATAATAACAATAATATAAATATTAAACTTAATTTACATAATTATCAGAGTCTATTCCCAAGTACGCAACCTCTAATACATTCATTACATAATAATAATAATAATAATATATATATCATCCTTATCATAATAAAGTAAACTATTACATAACATATCATAAAAACTCAATCAGCAACCTTCTCTTTTCCTTTATTCTTAGTCGAACCTTCTGCTTGACCACACGTAGCTGAAAATATTTAAATTAAGCAAGGATGAGCATTTGAGTGCCCAACAAGTAATATCAATTATATATATAAGCTGAAAGAATTTAAATATTTTCTTTATACTACCCTTCTACAACGATCAATAGTTGTGAAGTAATTCTGAACCAATAATAATAACATAACAACCCTCTTCCAAATTTTTGAAACTACGTACTGATTATAAATAGGGTTAAGGTGACATACTATGAACATTGTTTTCATTTTTAAAAAGGTTAAACAGAACTTCATCTGTAAACCGTCATAACTTAGGGGCACGGGGGTGATCAGCCCGTTGTACCCTGTATTGATCAATACTACATAACAAGAACGATATTATCGTTCACTCTGTCCGTACCTTGGGCAGCAAAAAAAATTTCCCATGAATGGGATGTTCATACTTGTCGGGTTCCAAACCAAAAGCAATTCTATTGTTGATAATAGGTAGGTTTTATCTTGTTCAACAATAATCTATAATTCAACATATATATATATATATATATATATATATATATATATATATATATATACGTAATTGACAAAGGTGTATCAACATGTGATTAAAAACAATGATTATCCAAGTGGGGACACTTGTATAAACCATTTATAAAAAACTAACGAAATAATATATATCCGAATTACCATATACTAATATGTTGATAATCAATGAGCATATATAATATAGGGTTAATAATATGTACAGTAATAATATAATTCTGAAAAATTTTTACTCATGTCCATTGCATAAAGGAAATGCAAAGGTAGGATATTTGCTTGATGCGCTGCTTACAATTCGCAACTTAGTTTTATCTTTTATATCACGACCTATCATTAATCAGATCATTCGTTCGATTAGAACAATATACTATAACACATAGTATCTTGCATTTCACAATCAAAGACATAACCTAATCACATTATCACACATGTTCAATAATCGTTGATCACATAAACAAACATTAATACAGTCAAAATATCTAAGTCCAGATCAATTTCTAAAATATGTCGGTGTACCGACAGCTTTATAGGTAATTATCGAGTCTAAGACTTTATTCTGTAACTCAATATCTATAAATATCAGTCATATTATTTTTTAATGACTCAATAAAAACATTTATTATAATTTATCATAAATTTTCAAACACCTAAATCATTATCAAATGATTTAAACATCAAACAATTCTATTATCATTAATATTTAATTAATTTAAACTATTAATGAAACTATTGCCAAAATATTAAAGTTATTTATAATAACTCAAAATACTTTTAAAACATTTATATTACCCTTAAATGATTTTTAAAATATTTAAGATCTTTTATAAATAATTACCATTAATATTTAAATATTAATGTACTATTTATCAAAATATTAAAAGTCATTAAGTATAACTTAAAATATTTTTAATTCATTTATATCCTTTTTAAATGATTTTTAAATCAATAAAACCATTTTAAACTATTTATTTAATATAATTATTAAATAAATTTAATATCATTAATGTTAAATAAATATCATTAATATTAAATTATTAATGAAATTATTCTTTAAATATTAAAAGTTATATTTTATAACTTAAAATATCTTTAAACACTTTATTTTTTATTTAAAATGATTTTTATAATATTAAAATCATTTTTAAACTAATTTATTTAATATAATTATGAAATAACTTTAATATCATTAATAATAATTAATTAATGAAATCCACCTTTAAATATTGAAAGTTATATTTTATAACTTAAAATATTCTTAAATACCTTATTATTATTTAAAATGATTTTTAATATAATAAAATCATTTTTAATCTATTTATTTAATTCATTTATTAAATAACTAAATTATCATTAATATTAATTAATTAATAAATTTCATCACAAAATATTAAAAATCATTAAAAATAACTTAAAATATTTTCTCATTCCATAATATAATTTTTAAATGATTTTTTTTTAAGTATTAAAATCATTTTTAAATAATTTATTTAATATATTATTAAATAAATTAAATACCTTTAATATTTCAAAATATTAAATATTTATGAAATATATAAAAATAATTAAAATATATTTTTCGGACTTTAAAATAATTTTTAATAATTTATTATGTATTTTTAATAATTAAAACTAATTTTCTATAATTATTTAATAAAAATATAATTTTTATAAATAATATGTAAGCTAAAGACCACCTATAGCGATGTAAATCATTGTAGGTGTTCTTCTTGTTCTTCATCATGCAAATCCGAGATCTTCAAGCCGATTCGAGGGTGGGTGGATTTGACCATCAATGTAAATCAATGTGTGTGTTGTGTTTTTAGACTTGTTTTTGGTCGATCCTAGTAGAGCTAATGTAAGACTACAAGATCCAAAGAACAAAAATGTTCATAACATGCATCAAATGAAAGATCTAAGCCATCAAAGTGGTCGTCGAGAGAGTCGTTTTTCATTTCGGGTTGCCCGAAATGAAGAATGTATCGTGGGGCTCACTTTGGCCTTCCACTACATGTTGATAGTGTAATATTTTCATGATCTAAGACTTCCAAAGTTGAAGACAACATGTAGGACTACGATCCATAACATAAAAGCATCAAAACATCAATAAAACAAAAATATAAGTTGGTTAAACCTTGTCGAAATCATATAGCTCTTAAGTTTTCGGAAAATTTCCGAAAACTCAAGTGACAGATCTTCCGCCCGACCAACTTTGACCATCCATTAAATCCAATTCATTATTTGATATTAGATGTAAAATTAGCAATATTGAAAGCATACATAACATACTACAATACAAATTTCAACAACATAACCAAAACATTAACTAACAAACCGAAAGATCAAGAGCCATCAAAACTTGTCGATCGACGCGTGTTCATGGATTACGGTCGCCGAGAAAGGCTTCGATCAATGCTTAATAACGGGTTTGATCGATTAATAACTTCACCAATCTAGACATCAAATGACCCGATTCTTTTTCCATATTAAAGAAAGACTTCATATCATACTACAACTACAAACTTAAAAACAACAAAAATCATAAAGATCATAAAGATATAAGGCCACCGACATTCATTGTCGGACAACACATTGATTCTTTTCTAGATTTTGAAGAAATCTTCAAATCCGAGCCTCTAGATGTTATGGATCTAACATCTAGCAACCCAGATCATCATTAGACACTACTAACAACATATTAAAACACAAAATCATAACATCTAACAACATGATTTATGGTCGATTTCAAGCTAGGGTTTTTTATACCTTTATGTGAACAAATCTTGATTTCTAGCTTTCTCGATTTGATTGGTGTTAGTGGGGCTTGGATTTGGGACCCGATATGCTAATAAATTTCGTTGGTTTAAGAGAGAGAGAGAGTTAGTTGAGTGTGATGCAAAATGAGCTAACAAATGATTTATTTTCTCTCTCTCAATCTATTTATAGAACTTATGTGCAAATGTGGGATTTAGCTATTATCCTCCATACTCTTTTTGTCCATTAGAAAAAACTCCTTATCTTGTTCTTAAGTATGCTTAGTGAGATTTCCACCAATGAGGTGTAGACAACATTGTACTTTGTGTAAGAAATTAAGAAAAGTAAGGTCATTAGCTATTTAAGGAAACTTGATTAGCCTAATTTCATTTGCTTTAAAAGGCCTATTGTGGCCAATACTATGTATATATACCCACTAATTCCTTTATTTAGCTTTTTATTTTAATACATAAATTAGATAAATCAAAGGTCTAAAATACCCTTAATTATGTGGACTAAGTTTGGGCTTGTATTTGATTTCTTTTGGGCTTCTCCCATAATTGTTTTGGGCCATGTAATAATCATAGTCTAACAATTTTAATATATGTTACCCAAATTGTTTATTTAGGGTTTAAAATAAAATATAATTAGTTTGTAAAATTTATAATTAGGGTTTTCTTAATTTGATTAGGTTCTAATCATACATGAACATTAGGGTTCTTTATATAATAATTATAATTATCCTTGCTAATTTAGCAATTAGGGTTTATAATTTTGGTAATTAGGGTTACCAAATCACAATTAGGGTTTATACTTAATAATTAGGATTTCAATGCTAATATATATAAATGCTAATTAGGGTTGACCTAGTTAATCAAAAAATCATACAACACAGCTTATATAATAGACTTGAACTCACAATTGAGTTTCAAATTAGGGTTTCCACAAAGAAAACTAGGGTTTGACATAATACACCATAACCGATCAATCATTATCAATCCCACATACATACAAATATATAATTATAGCAATCGAAAAATCAAAATATAAATAATATTATATTATTATTCTCATTCCTTGATCAAAATCTAAAATTAGGGTTTGGATTCCATATCCGAATTATCTCATTATACTTAACATTATTAATTAAGTTAAAATAATTAATTAATAATCTATACTAAAATTCATATAATAAAATAATTATTATAATAATTCTAAAAATCATTTCATATATTATATAAATAATATATGATTATATTTTCATGGAAAATAATTAATAAAAACATTTCTGCTATAAAAATTAATTATTATAAGAATATAATTTATAATAATCAATAATTCTAAAATAAAATTATTTAAAATCATTCATGTAATAAATATATCACATAAATACATACACACATTATCTTGGCACATATTTCCCCATATTTAAAAAAAAAAAATTATACGCAAAATTTCTAATTTATTTGTATAGAAAATATCAAGGAGAAATCCTTATCGGAAAGCCCCCTCTTTCCTGGAACGACCTGGTTGTTAAATATTGTGAATTATAATATTAATGATGAATAAGTTCGTGTTGATTAAAGATATACTTGATAGTTCCATTGTGTTGGGATTATTAGTGTTAGTGGAAATCGACATCTATTCTGATGATAATTGATGTCTGGGGATTATATTGATAAATCGGGTAATTAATCGGATAAATGAGCAATTAATTGCTACTAATTCACATGCTTATATAACTATTTGTTCACATTGTGTACTATTGAATCACATTCATGTACTATTAGGGGAGTTGGTGCAAGATTGATAATACTTGCATGACTAAGTTAAAGATGGAGGTCTAGATGGAGGTACTATACTGTAATTCATATTTTCACATGATTATAACTATTGGTTCACATGTTTGAATTATTGATTCACATTATTTACTATTAGGGGAGGTGGTGCAAGTTTGATAATACTTGCAGGACTAAATTAAAAATGAAAGAATAGTTGGAGGTATTGTACTGTAATATTTCGAGCCCCAAAACGTGCAATTATCAAAACTATATTTTCTTATAAATAGAAGCTCATTCTTCCTTCATTTGTCACCAATTCACTAAAGCTTTAGAGCAATTATTATAGAGAGAAATTATAGAGAGAAAGAAGAAGAGAAGTCTGCTACCTCACTATTCAAGTATCAAGTCTTCTTTTGAGGTAAGGGGTATTATTTCTTTCGTATTCATGAAGAAAGCTATTGTTATTCCATTCCTTATTATTCTGTTGGAATAACCTGTATACCTGGACGACCGTATATATGGTGAAATTCTTCTGTTATTCCATTCTTTATTATTATATTGGAATAACCTGTCTATGCGAAGTACCGCATACATGGTGAATTTTTTTTATTATTCCATTCTTTATTATTACGCCGGAATATCACATGCATGCGTTCGCATGACACGGTTCCATTATTTATTATTCATTGGAATATCATATCTGTATGTTTACGCATGACCTAGTTCCATTATTTATTATTCTGTTGGAATATCATGTCTATGCGTTTACGCATGACCTGGTTCCATTATTTATTATTCTGTCGGAATATCCTATCTGTGCGTTAACATACGACTTGGTTCCATTATTTATTATTCTATTGGAATAACCTGTCTGTGCGATCTATCGCATGCCTGGTGAATTATTTTGTAATTCCATTCTTTATTGTTCTGTTGGAATAACCTGTCTATATGGATTACCACATGCATGGTGAATGATCCTTCGTATTCATTCCTTATTAAATTATGGAAATGATCTGTCTACGTGGATTACCGCATGGCGGGCGAAAATCTATTTGCAGTTTCATATATTCTATTATACTCAGTTGGTTAAAGTTTTGACTTTTATACTCCATGAAATTAGTAGAATATCCTGGATATGTGGGCTTCATCCAGTATCTTTTCATGGAAATATTCTTCTGAGCATTCTTGAATTTTACTCTATAAAGCAGTATTATGTTGACAATTTTGACGTAATTGATTTTAGGATAAATTAACTTATAAATCTTTAAAATTTATTCTTGAACTTATTTTATTGAATTATTATGTCATTGTCATCATCCTCATGCCTATATTGTGATGAAATTCATCTTTGGCTTACGTGCATAGATGGACTTGGTATGATTATGACCAGGGATCATTCGGTATAATCATGACCTATAATGTTATAAATGATGTGGTAAGAGTCCTCAGTGGCCTGTAGTGCATTGATGGACAGTTTTTGGTATGATTATGACCAGGGATTATTCAGTATAGTCATGACCATTGATGATTTAAAGAATATCCTTGGCCCGTAGTGCAGGGATGATTCGATGATGTTGTTTATTTATTAAGCTGAGTCTCAGCGATAAAAATTGATGAAAACATTTTAAATCATAGAAGATAGTAGATATCATGCTCTACTTAACTCTTCTAATGGATTGCTTATTCCGCTGCAGTTGAACTTGATGTCTATTGTATTTTATCAGTTTAACATTGTTGAGGACTAATGATAATTTATTCTGTATTATCTTAGTCATAATATTTCTTACTAGGCTAGTTGAGCTCACCCTTTCTTTCATTGTTCTATTTAGGAAATGAGAATATAGCTGGGACGAGTCGGGGAAAAGAGTGATGGTCCGAGATGGTGTTATAGAAGTCTTTACTGTTTTGTAAAATAGTGTGGCAATAAATGAGGACTTATTTTGAGTTTGAACAATGTCTAGAAGACAAGATTTTTATTAAAACTCACAGTTTATGTTGTATAATTAAGTTTGTATTTGTATTCTGTACTATGTATTTGGCGACTGAAGATTGGTGATGTATACCTATTTTGGGGGCGTCACAGTTGGTATCAAAGCTTAGGGATATGATCCTTGGCTGAGATATGAGACAAGAACTAGGAGGGGAGAGACGGGGAATTTCTTCGCTAGTATGACCTACCTAAGTTTATTTGGTATTTAATTGGTCGGTCAGAGTATAGGGATAATATGTGATATGTTAATTAACCATTGTTTTGTGACAGCGTTTAAAAATTGAATCTAAAAATGTTGAGATCAGCAATGAAGCACATGAGACCGTTGAGTCACCAACGATCAATACCTGGGATAATGTGCAACATGAAGACAATAATCCTCAGGTAAATAACAACACCGATCAGATGATGAACGATGGGATGTTTAGAGGCTAAATTTGCGGAGTTATCCCGATTTGCATCCCATTTGGTTGATAATGAGGAGAGAATGACGCGAATGTTTCTAAGAGGTTTGAAACCCGATATACGTCAATACCTTATTTCTCACAAACTTTGTTTATATTTAGATGTTGTAAATATGGCTCAGTTATTAGAGCGCGATAATGAGTCAACACAACCAAAGAATAACAAGCAACAACACGCTAATAATCATACCGGTGGCAACGGCCATCGGAACAATGATAACCATCGTGGGGGAAATTATCATGCCAAGAATGGTAACCACTTCGGTGGTAATCATGGCCAAGATAATAAAAGTGGAAAATTCAAGAAGAGAAGATTTAACGATGATGGGAAGACGTTGGCAGCAGCACCAACACCAGCAACAAATTCTAGGGGAGGAGAACGACCGCCAGTTAGATGTTATAGATGCGGAGAGGAGGAACACATAAGTCCAAATTTTTCATAGCCTTCCAAGGTATGTTTTAGTTATGGAAAAGACGGTCACATAGCTCGATTTTAACCTGTAGCGAAATCAATTCCAGCTGGGACGGTAGTACCAAAGGCGAATACGGACAAAATAAAGTCGATTGTTTTAGGAAGAGCGTTTTTCGTGACTTCTCAAAAAGCGAGTAACCCGAATGAAGTTAGCACGGGTTAGTTGATTATAAATTATTGCGAAGTCTATACCTTATTAGATACATGTTATACTCATTCTTTTTATCTCTCTTGCTTGCACTCAACGTTAAAATTTGACTCTAGAGAAGTTAGATTTTGACTTATCGGTTGAAACGTCGTTAGAAGAAACCTTTATTACATGTGCTATCCAAGTCTTGGATGAGAGTCACAGTTTTAAATGATATTTCTATCATTAATAAATTTCCTGACGTATTCTCGAAGAACTTCATGGCCTACCTCAGAGCGTGAAATCGAATTTTGTATTGACTCCAGTACAAAACCCATTTCTAAAACCCTTAAATATTTTTTCAACCAAAACGAACGTATAATGCGCCAAAGACGTTGGCTCGAGCTGTTGAAGATTACGATCATACCATTCAATATCATTGTAGAAGAGCGAACGTGGTAGCTAACACGTTGAGTAGAAGATCGTATGCGTTAACGAGTGCGATGTTGTTAACATAAAAACTCATTTCATATAACTTACAAATGAGGAAGCTAGAGTTAAAGACTCTAGGGACCCAAAGGAAGATAACAAATATACTATTAGAATCGACTTTAATCGATAAAGTTAAAGTCGTGCAAGCTACATACTCAGAGCTGATGAATGTGAAGAAGAAGGTTCAAGAGGGCGTTATTCTAGAAGCAAGAATCGATGAAGAGAGGAAATCTCAACACTCAATTTAATTGGCCCATTTAAAATCCTCGGTCGAGTAGGAACTGTGGCCTATAGACTCATTTTACCGCCAAGTATGTCGCGTGTTCATAACATTTTTCACGTATCGTTGTTAGTAAAAACTTAGTCTTGGAGGACTTTGGAGCCAAATTTCGAAATAATTAATGAATCTAAAAAATTATGAAATCATGGGGGTTTTATAGAGCATGTTACAAGCTTTCTATAGCCTCGAAAACGAACTAATTCCGATAAGGGATGAAAAAGTTATGAAGATTTGAATTATGTGTGTCAAAAGTTGCAAAATCTGGAAAATTGGAGTTAAGTGTCAAGGTTCGAGCGCCTAGGCACTAGGCTAGGTGCTTAGATTCTGTTCTTGGGCGCCTAGGCGCTTGCCCAAGGCCAAATCTGGGCGCCTAGGCGTTGCTCAAGTGTTAAGCCAAAATATGTCTGGACGTATTCATTGTTCTCTTCAGGAAATGAGAATATAGCTGGGACGAGTCGGGGAAAAGAGTGATGGTCCGAGATGGTGTTATAGAAGTCTTCACTATTCTGTAAAATAGTGTGGCAATAAATGAGGACTTATTTTGAGTTTAAACAATGTCTAGAAGACAAGATTTGTATTAAAACTCACAGTTTATGTTGTATAATTAAGTTTGTATTTGTATTCTATACCATATATTTGACGACTCAAGATGGGTGATGTATACCTATTTTTGGGGCGTCACAGTAACCCTACATGAAAAGTGACCCAAATACCCAAGTGAACAATATTTGAGTGAATAGTAACCTATGAATAGTAACTCGTGAAAAGTACCCTGGCATGAAAAGTGCCCCGAATACCCGAGTGAATAATATTATAGTGAATAGTAACTGGGTGAATAGTAACTCGTGAATAGTACTTCGGTGAAAATATTGATATTTAATAAGAAAGTTCATATCAATATTCCAATAAAATGATACTGGATGAAGCGCAAAACTCACGGATATTCCACTAATTTCAAGGATTATAGAAGCAATACTTACCATAGTAAGTTTAGATTTAAGAATATGAAAACAATTAACATATGAAAACTGTAAATGGATTTTCACCTGTCATATGGTACGTAATCTGCGTAGATAGGTTATGAATAAGAAAAATAGTATTCCTTATGAATACGAAAGAAATAATACCCCTTACCTTAGTAGAAAATTTGGATCTTTGCCAAAAGTGAAGTAGCAGAATATTCTTCTTCTTGCTCTCTATAGTTTCTCTCTCTATAGTGTCTCTTGTGAATCTCAGTGAATTAGTGAGAATGAAAGAATAATTAAGCTTCTATTTATAGGAGAATGGACTAAATAGTAACTAATTCATGAACGGTCTAGATTAATTCACTATTGGAATGGACGGTCCATATTGATTACTATTTAAACCACAACCGACGGTCCAGATTGATTTACTTTTAAAACCACCATCGACGGTCCAGATTGATTTACTATTAAAACCACCACTGACGGTCCAGGTTGATTTACTATTAAAACCACCACCGACGGTCCAGATTGATTTAACTTATTACACTTTAGTACCCCTAAAGTTTTCCAAGTTTGCATTATTCCCCCTTAACTTTTGTAAATCACTTATCTTCAATAAACACATTCTTAATACTTCAACAATTATTCATCATTAATATTATAACTCACAATATTTAATTACCAGGTCGTTCCCAGGAAAGAAGGGGCTTTCCGATAAGGATTTCTCATTATTGGCGCGCAATTAGGTGACCAAACCTCTCCTTGACAGAACTTCTGGACATTGTCAATATTGCAAATAATAATATAAATAACTTTGCCGTCTCAATTATTGATTTAATAATATATATTATGCTGATGATACTGTGACAATAATTGAATCAATAATATTAGAGATATGATGTAACAATTACTGTAGCAATAATTGAGTATAACTGAGTGACTTCTCACGTAAGCATCAATAATCAATACCGTGTGCTACTATGCAACCACGCGTATTACTGTACTTTTACCACCGGGTAGTTCAATAGTTTAATGGTAAAACCTCCGCTGTTATATAAAAAGATATTTCTGTCATTTTTTAACTACGACGATACTTCCGTTGTGGGATATCAATACCGTGTGCTACTATGATTGTGCCGTCGTACGAATATTCCCTGTTAAAACGAATATTCCCCGACCAATCAAATATTAACTGACACAATGAATATTTTATATCAACTAGCTTACTTTCCAAAATTTTCCAAATATTACCCACAACTATAACATTATATCATATCCACACCATAATATTCAAAAATATATTTCAAGAAAAATTATTCTTTATTCAAAAAAAAGTTGGGGTCTTACAATTAAGACCAAAGAGAGAAAGGTAGGAAGTTTGATGAAGCATAGCACGCCAAGTGTTTGACAGAATGCCTGTGTGGGGTGAAGTTGTAACCTTAGCTTGTAATTTCTTCGATTACCATTCGTTATCCATTTACTTGCTTTGATAATTAGTTATACTTAGATTAATCACACTTCCATTAATTGCTGTTCGAATAAGACTTTAGCGATACAAAGTCAGTACTTGGTAAAGATTAGTGATGGTTCCTCTTGGGTTCGACACTTTCCTTATCACTGTATTACTTATTAGACGGCGTATACTTGCGCGTGTCTAGTGATCGATTTTCTGACCAACATTCATCAAGATCCTAGATCTCATCATCCTTCTATGCCATCAAAGTCTGATGTTCATCTACCAGCTCCTCTAATTCGATGACTCTATACTGAAGCTCAATGTTACGGTCGTACACCTCGTCATACATTTGAGGTGCAATAAAGTTTCGTGGATACTCTTCCCCTTCCTCCTCCCCATCTATCGGTGGCAATTCCACGGGGTCTTCCACATCCGTCTCTACCACATACTCATCATCAGGTATCCCCTCCTGCTCATACTCTGGGGCATAACCACTGTGACCAACAGAGATGACTCCCTTGGCACCAGTTGTTCCCAGACTACTTGAATATCTCGAGACTCCTCCCTTCTAGGCGTCTGAGATCCCTCTTCCCTAGCCTGACTTGATTCTCCCACATTAGCCATCCTGACAACAAAATTTTAAATTTTAATTACTAACCTTCACTACTCGACACTCACGAGCACATAGGTTGCAACCACATAAGTACATATAATGTTTTATTATTTCTTCTTTAAACCTCGATAAGAGTTTATCACCACTATCTTTATCTTGACAAACCCTATAAGGTTACTTCCTAAGGTTTTTCCCTCACCTATGGTTCATAACCTAAAGCTTTGATACCAACTTGTGACACCCCCAAATTTGGGTATTCTATTCCCATAGGATTTGGTGTTCACTGTCCAAACATTCATTTCTAAATACCCAAATTAAATAAAACTTAAGCAATAAATCTTCCCATTAAAGGGTTACATAATTTAAACTAATAAATCCCAGGTTGTCTAACCTTAAAACATTCATCAAATGAAAAAAAAAAAAAATTACATCTCATAACTAAAACTAAGTCTGAAAGCATAAGTCTCAATAAATTAACAAGTCTTTAACACTTGTTCATCTTGCCTTTTCCTTTGCTAGTGGTTGGCTCATCAACCTTCTCAACTTTAGCTGCAATGGTTATATATATGCAAGAGTGAGCGAAATAAATTCTCACTTGAAAGGACATAATATCTGGCAATGAATAAACTCAATTGAATTGAATACCATTTTCTAACATTGATAATCAAGAACTGATACTGGAAATCATCTGAGGGTCACAAGACTATGAAATATATCCTAAGTTATAAGTATTTCTACTCGAACCTTTAACAGTCCTTAGACTATATGAACCTTCTTTCTCGTACTTAGGGGGATCTGCCCTTTGTACCATGTATTGTACACAAACATCTTAACTCTTTCACATAATTAATCCCCTATAATAGGGTTGTTCATCTCAGTTTAACATACGAGTCTGCACCAAAGGAAGTTTGGTTTAGATAAGTTTCAAGGGTAATTTAGAGTTTAACGTACATCAACTAAGGATTAGTTGAATAAAAAGTTCAAGGACAACGTTAAGGTTCAACAACAACGTAAAATAAAGTAGTTATGAACCGTAAATGGATATTGTAAAGCAACAAGTTCATGCTTTACGAATATAGTTCAAAGCATTGAAAAGATATAATAAACATTACTCATACAAACTGGTAAGCTAAGGTTACAATTCCCAACAAGGAAACAAGATTAAAAACTTTGCTCAACAGATTTCAAAAACTTTCTTAAATAAAGTTAGGGTTAGAGAACTTGCTCAATGTAAAGAAGTAAGGTTTAGGAACTTGCCTTGCGTGTAGGCTAAACATTTATAACTCACGTTCCCAAATATCCTATACCCATGTTATCATGACATACTTAGTTACCACATGTTCACGGTACATAACTAAATATCTATTTCATTTACAACCCTTTAGTATTAGGTTTAACCACACGATTAAACCACACTTTTAATGCAATAACATAGATCTTCAATTATCACATAACTCATTAATTACTAATAATAATTTTCGTATTTGGTATTATAATAACACCACAATATGTTTACTTATAGAACCTAAGATGGCTACTGGTCAAGGTGGCGTTGACACTTTTGTTTACTCACGAACTAGTACCGCTGCATTTTGTACTAGATTAACGAGCACTTTCGGTTGGTATTTGTAGCCCTTTCGTTTCTATATAGAATCGGGTGTTGCTTGACGTCGTCGACATAGTTGCACGCAGACAATATTCGTGATGAACACAAAGCAAAGCCATATTGGCCTAAAAGCTCCTTTCCAACAACCATTCCAACTTACCCAAGTTTTATAAACTTCACATAGACAATAATTAATATTCCTAATGTAAGACCCCAAATTTTATGAATAAAGATTAATTTTCTCGAAATATTTTTTTTGAGTATTAAGGTATGGATTTGATATAATGTTATAGTTGTGGGTAATATTTATCAATTTTGCAAAGTAAGCAAGTGGTTATAAAATATTAGATTGGTCGGGGAATATTCGTTTTATCAAGGAATATTCGTACGACGGCGCAATCATTGGTGGACCCCACAACGAAATTATTGTCAAAATTAGAAAATGACAGAAATATTTTTTTATGAAAATAACGGTGAAAGTTTTACCGTTAATTGTTGAAATACCCGGTGGTAAAAGTACAGTAATATGCGTGGTTGCATAGTAGCACACGGTATTGATTATTGATTTTTACGTGAAAAGTCATTCAGTTTTGTTCAATTATTTTTACAGTAATTGTTGCATAGTATCTCATGTTATTAATCCAATTATTGTCACAATATTTTATATTATAAAATCAATATTTGAGAGGACAAGTTATTCATATTATTATTTGTATAATTAACAATGTCTAGAAAGTTCTATCGAGGAAAGGGGTTTGGTCACCTAAGTGCGCGCCAATAGGGAGAAATCCTTATCGAAAAGCCCCCTCTTTCCTGGGAACGATCTGATTGTTAATATTGTGAGTTATAATAATGATCAATAAATGTTGTTAAAAATATTGAGGGGATTTTTATGAAGTATTTGTTGTAAATTTGCTTATTATATGGACCCCCACTTACCCATTTTTCAAAAATGTCGGTAAAAGTTATCTCAATTTTGTTATATATATATATAGAGAGAGAGAGAAAAAATGAGGATCAGGTCCGGACTCCCAGACCTGATTAAAATACGGACCCTATTTTTTTTTTGCTTTTTTTTTAAAACAAATAATTTTTTTTAAATATTTTATAGAACTGGAATTTTTCTATAATATAGTGTTTTGGGTGTGATTTGGATACATATAAAAAATATGTCTATATAGACCAGGTTTTGTTATATGTATCCAAATCACACCCAAAACACTGTATTATGTAAAAATTTCAGTTCCATAAAATATTAAACTTTTTTTTAGTTATTTTTTTTAAAAAAAGCAAAAAAAATAAAGTCTGCATTTTAGGAAAATACGGGAGTCCGGATAGGAACTGGACCCTATATATATATATATATATATAATATTTAAACATGTGGGTGTAAATGTGGGTTATGAGTTGTCGTTGGAAAAAAAGGGAAGTATATATTGTAAGTGTCGTGGGTCAAGGGGCATATATATATATATAATATTACATTTTATTTAAATTTTTCGTTTTATTAGAATATTTTATTGCATAGTGCTGCATAGTAAATAATTTTTTTTAAGAAATCAGCCGAACAAATTCGCACCCGTGATGCCACTGTGCAATTCGTGATTTTCTAAATTCAAATAATATCCTAGCATTCTTCTATAAATAGGATGCTTAGTTTAAAATTAAAAAATCATACCAGAATCAGAGAATTCTTCTTTTATAATATTGAGGGTATTTTTTTAGAGTTTAAGGAAGCTTTGAGTGTAGAAAATAGTGAAAGTTTTCTTCAAGAATATTTCCAATGTACAAGTTGGAATACTTTTATTTTTAAGGTAAGGGGTATTATTAATTTCATATTCGCTTACGATATTATTTTTCGTATTCGTAAGGAATTTTATTTTCGTTCAATATTCGTAAGAAATATTATATTCGTTCAATATTCGTAAGGAATATTATATTCGTTCAATATTCGTAAGGAATATTATTTTCTTTCAATAGTTGTAAGGGATATTATTTTTGTTCAATACTCGTAAGAAATAATATTTTCTTCCATACTCTATAGTATGTATGTAATATTATTTCGTTTTAGATTCAGAATTTTACACTCCTTTTGTTAAGTTTTGGCTTCTATACTCCATGAAATTAATAGAATATTCTTGATATTTGTGCTTCATCCAATATCTTTTCATGAAAATATTATTCTGAGCATTTTTGATAAGTTTTAACTTTTTTATGCCAGAGTACTATTCACGAGGAATTATTCCTGAATACTATTCACGGGGTACTATTCACTCAGGTACTATTCACCCGAAATACTATTCATGACAAAAATTGATTTCTTTTCGGTCCAAATCATTTTTGATACAATATTATTCTTGAATTTTACTCCACAAAGCAGTATCATGTTAATAATTTGGACGTTTTGAATTCTTGATAAATTAAATTATAAATCTTTAAAATTTATCCTTTACTTTCATTTAATTGAATTCTTATATCATTGTCATCATCCTCATGCTTATATTGTGATAAAAGTCATCTTTGGCCCGTATTGCATAGATGAACTGTTGATTGGTATGATTATGACCAGGGATTATTTGGTATAATCATAACCTGTAATGTTACAAGTGATGTCGATTATTCATTGAGTTGAGTCTCAGCGACAGTTGTTGGTATGATCATGACCATGCGTTCTCTTCGGCCAAGGGTAAAAAGATGAATTGTTGTTTGACATGTTCATGACCATTGGTGAAAACACGAATATCCCTGGCCTGTAGTGCATGGATAATTCGTGGTTGTAATACTAATGAATATCCTTAGCTCGTAGTGCATGGATAATTCAGTGATGTGGATTATTTATTAAGCTGAGTCTCAGTGATAAAATTGATGATAAACTTTTAAATCATAGAAGATAATAGATATCATGCTCTACTTGACTCTTCTAATGGATTGCTTATTCTGCAACAGTTGTTGATCTAAAACTTGTTGTCTATTGTATTCTATCAGTTGTTATACTGTTGAAGGCTAAGGATAATTTATTCTACATTATCTTAGTCTTAATATTTCTTACTAGGCTAGTTGAGCTCACCCTTTTCTTTCACTGTTCTCTTCAAGAAATGAGAATATATAGCTGGGACTAGTCCGGGAATGGTGTGATGGTCCGAGATGGTGGCTATAGTAGTCCTCACTATTTTTATAAAATAGTGTGATAATAATTATAATGAGGATTGAATTTGAGTTTGGATATTTTCTATGAGACAATATTCGTGTAAAAACTCTCAGCTTATGTTGTATACTTAAGTTTTTATTTGTATTCAATACCATGTATTTGGAGACTCAATGTGAGATCCCAAATTTTATGAATAAAGATTTAAATTTCTCGAAATATTTTTTTGAATATTATGGTATAATGTTTTAGTTGTGGGTAATATTTATAAATTTTGTAAAGTAAGCAAGTTGTTATATAATATTCGATTGGTCGGGGAATATTTGTTTTAACAGGGAATATTCATACGACGACACAATCATTGGTGGACCCCACAACGGAAGTATTGTCATAGTTAGAAAACGACATAATTGTCTTTTTATAAAAATAACGGCGAAAGTGTTACCGTTAAAACTGTTGAACTACTCGATAGTAAAAGTACAGTAATACGTGTGATTGCATAGTAGCACAAGGTATTGATTATTGATGATTACATAAGAAATCACTCAGTTATACTCAATTATTGCTACAGTAATTGCTGCATTGTATCTCTCATATTATTGATTCAATTATTGTCATAATATCATCTGTATAATATGTTATATTATTAAATCAATAATTGAGACCGCAAAGTTATTCATATTATTATTTACAATATTGACAATGTCTAGAAGTTCTGTCAAGGAGAGGTTTGGTCAACTAATTACGCGCCAATAAGGAGAAATCCTTATCGGAAAGCCCCCTCTTTCCTAGGAACGACCTGGTTGTTAAATATTGTGAGTTATAATATTAATGATGAATAAGTTCGTGTTGATTAAAGATGAAATTGATAGTTCCATTGTGTTAGAATTATTAGTGTTAGTGGAAATCGACATTTATTTCGATAATAATTGATGTGTGGAGGTTATACTGACCAATCGGGTAATTAACCGGATAAATGAGCAATTAATTGCTATTGATTCACATGATTATAACTATTTGTTCATATGTGTGTACAATTGATTCACATTCATTTACTATTAGGGGAGTTGGTGCAAGACTGATAATACTTGCATGACTAAGTTAAAAATGGAGGTACTATACTGTAATTCGTATTTTCACATGATTATAACTATTGGTTCACATGTTTGAATTACTGATTCACATTATTTACTATTAGGGGAGGTGGTGCAAGTTTGATAATACTTGCAGGACTAAATTAAAATGAAAGAATAGTTGGAGGTATTGTACTGTAGTATTTCAAGCCCCAAAATGTGTAATTATCAAAACTATATTTTCCTATAAATAGAAGCTCATTTTTCCTTCATTTCTCACCAATTCACTAAAGCTATAAAGCAATTATTATAAAGAGAAATTATAGAGAGAAAGAAGAAGAGAAGTCTGCTACCTCACTATTCCAAAGATCCAAATTCTTTTGAGGTAAATTATTATTTCTTTTGTATTCATGAAGAGAGTTATTGTTATTCCATTCCTTATTATTCTGTTGGAATAACCTGTATACGCGGACTACCGTATATATGGTGAAATTCTTCTGTTATTCCATTCTTTATTATTATGTTGGAATAACCTGTCTAAGCAAAGTACCACATACGTGGTGAAATTCTTCTATTATTCCATTCTTTATTATTCTGTCGGAATATCACATGCGTAAGGCGTTTACGCATGACCGGTTCCATTATTTATTATTCTGCGTGGAATATCACATGCGCTATGCGTTCGCATGACCTGGTTCCATTATTTATTATTTTGTCAAAATATCCTTTTTGTGCGTTTACGCATGACCTGGTTCCATTATTTATTATTCTGTTAGAATAACCTGTCTGTGTGGTCTATCGCATGCCTGGTGAATTCTTCTGTTATTCCATTCCTTATTATTTAGTTGGAATAACCTGTCTATGTGGATTACCGCATGCATTGTGAATGACCTTTCGTATTCATTCTTTATTAAATTGTGGAAATGATCTGTTTACGTGGATTACCGCAGAGCAGATGAAAATCCATTTGTAGTTTCGTATATTCTATTATACTCGTATGAGATATCATTTCTTTTGTACTCGTCATGAAATATCATTTTATTTGGTATTTTTTGTTACGAGTTACTATTCATGGGTTACTATTCACCCAGTTACTATTCACTCTAGTATTATTCACTCGGGTATTCAGGGCACTTTTTATGTCAGAATACTATTCATGAGTTAATATTCACGGGTTACTACTCACCTAAATTACTATTCACCCGAATATTATTCACTCGGGTATTTGGAGTACTTTTCATGTCGGGGTATTATTCACGAGTTACTATTCTTGAAGTACTATTCACGACAAAAAATTGATTCTTTTCTGTCCAAATTATTTTTGGTGCATGAATATTATTCTTGAATTTTACTCCACAAAGAAGTATGATGTTGACAATTTGGACGTTATTGATTTCAAGATAAATTAACTTATAGATCTTTAAAATTTATCCTTGAACTTGTTTAATTGAATTATTATGTCATTGTCATCATCCTCATGCTTATATTGTGATGAAAATCATCTTTGGCTTACGTGCATAGATGGACTTGGTATGATTATGACAAGGGATCATTCGGTATAATCATGACCTGTAATGTTATAAATGATGTGGTAAAAGTCCTCAGTGGCCTGTAGTGCATAGATGGACAGTTTTTGGTATGATTATAACCAGGGATTATTCGGTATAGTAATGACCATTGATGATTTAATGAATATCCTTGGCCCATAGTGCAGGGATGATTCGATGATGTGGTTTATTTATTAAGTTGAGTCTCAGCGATAAAAATTGATGAAAACATTTTAAATCATAGAAGATGGTAGATATCATGCTCTACTTGACTCTTCTAATGGATTGCTTATTCCGATGCAGTTAAACTTGATGTCTATTGTATTTTTTCAGTTTAACATTGTTGAAGGATAATGATAATTTATCCTGCATTATCTTAGTCATAATATTTCTTACTGGGCTAGTTGAGCTCACCCTTTCTTTCACTGTTCTCTTTAGGAAATGAGAATATAGCTGGGACGAGTCGGGGAACGGATTGATGGTCCAGATGATAGTATTAGTAGTCCTCACTATTCTGTAAAATAGTGTGATAATAATTGTAATGAGGACACCATTGAGTGTGGATATTGTCTAGATGACAATATTCTTGTTTAAACTCTCATCTATGTTTTGTCGTATTTTACACGACTGTTGTATAATTAAGTTGTATTTGAGTTCTGTACCATGTATCTGGTGACTGAAGATGGGTGATGTATACTTGTTTTGGGGGCCTCACACTCAAGATGGGTGATGTATACCTATTTTGGGGGCGTCACAGTTGGTATCAGAGCTCAGGGTATGATCCCTGGCTGAGATGTGAGACTAGAACTAGGAAAGGAGAGACGGGTTAATCCTTCGCTAGTATGACCTACCTAAGTTATTTGTTATTTAATTGGTCGGTTAAAGTATAGGGATAATATGTGGCATGTCAATTAACCCTTGTTTTGTGACAGTGTTTGAAAATGGCATCTGGAAATGCTAAGAGAAGCAATGAAGCACATGAGACCGTTGAGTCACCGACGATCAATAACCAGGATAATGTGCATCAGGAAAGTAATAATCCTCGTGTAAACAACAACATCGACCAAATGATGAACGATGGAATGTTTAGGAAGTTTTTAGAATTTAAGAAAAACCAAACGAGAGAGACTCCTATTCAAAATGCAGGTGTAAACACTGGCAACTCACGGCTGGTCATCTCTAAGAAGTTCAAGGAGCTGGGATCGCCAGAGTTTTTGGGAAAGACAGAACCACTTAAGGCAGAGACGTGGATAAAGCAGATAACCAAGATATTTGATGTCTTGGAATGCTTAGAATCGGAAAAGGTTCCCTTCGCCACCTTTATTTACGTGAAGAGGCAGATTACTGGTGGGGATTTGTAAAACGTACCCAGCTTGACGCACTCA
This sequence comes from Panax ginseng, assembly GCA_020205605.1. Classification (NCBI taxonomy): domain Eukaryota; kingdom Viridiplantae; phylum Streptophyta; class Magnoliopsida; order Apiales; family Araliaceae; genus Panax; species Panax ginseng. The sequence goes on along the minus strand of CM035128.1, from coordinate 97,232,393 downwards.
AGATGTCTTGGAAGAAGTTCCAAGAATTGATCAGCGACAAGTACTTTTCTAAAAGTATTCGTCACATGAAGGAGGTTGAATTCATCAAGTTGGAGCAAAACAATATGACCGTATCGTAGTACAAGGCTAAATTTTTAGAGTTATCCCGATTTGCATCCCATTTGGTTGATAAATAAGGTGTGAATGACGCAAATGTTTCTGCGAGGTTTGAAACCCAAAATACATCAATATCTCATTTCTCACAAACTTTGTTTATATTCAGATGTTGTGAATAGGGCTCAGTTATTAGAACATAATTATGAGTCAGCTTAACCAATAGGCAACGACCAACATCACGCGATAATAATCGTACCTGTGGCAACGACCATCAGAACAACGATAACCTTCGTGGAGAAAATTATCATGTTAAGAATGGTAACCACTTCGGTGGTAATCATGGCCAAGATAATAGGAATGGTGAACTAAGTGAGAACAACTTTAAGAAGAGAAGGTTCAATAATGATGGAAAGACAGTGGCACCCGTTTCCAAGGAAGAAGAACGACCACCGATCGTATGTTTCAAATTCGGACAGGAGGGACACATCCGTCCAAATTGTACGTAGCAACCTAAAGCGTGTTTCAATTATGGAAGAGAAGGTCACCTACCTCTATTTTGTCGTGTAGTGAAGTCAAGTCCAGCTGGGATAGTGACGCCAAATGATGTCCCAGACAAGTCAAAGCCAGAAGTTTAAGTGAGAGCGTTTGTCGAGGAAACCGAACGAAGTTATCATGGGTAAGTTAATCATAAACTTTTACGGAAACTATACCTTATTCGATACCGGTTCTACCCATTCATTTATTTCACCTACTTGCGTTCAATGATTAAATTTGACTCCAGAGAAATTATACTTTCACTTATCTGTTGAAACTCCATTGGGAGAAACCTTCATTACATCCACTATTTATAAGTCTTGTTTGATTCAAATAGATACCCTCACGTTACCTATCGATCTTATCCCTTTGAAAATACTTGCCTTTGATGTGATTTTAAGAATCGACTGGTTAACTATTCATCATGCTAAAATTGATCGTTTTTGGAAGGTTGTTAGCCTTTTTAACCAACCTATTATGCGAATTCAAGTAACCAAAGCACTAAAGTCAATCTCTGTCATATCAAGCCATATGTAAAGAGCCCCGAGCCTTTCGTTGGCAACTTCCTTGTGTGGGATGCACCGAAGCCAGACTTTCCATAGGGGGCGTCGTGAATAATGGTAGCTAGCTGATAGGTATCATTGTGAGGTGCTATCCAAGTCTTGTATGAGAGTCACAGTTTTGAATGATATTTTTATCGTTAATAAATTTCCTAACGTATTCCTTCAAGAACTTCCTAGATTACCCCCAGAACGTGAAATCAAATTTTATATTGACCCAAGTACAAAACCCATTTCTAAAGCTCTCAAATATTTCTTCACCCAAAACGAACGTAACATGCGCCAAAGACGTTGGCTCGAGCTGTTGAAAATTTACGACCATACCATTCAATACCATCTTGTAAAAGTGAATGCAGTAGTTGACGCATTGAATAGAAGATCATATACGAATATGAGTGCGACATTGTTAACATAAATACCCATTTCGTACGACTTACAAAAGATGGAGATAGAGTTAAAGAATCCAAGAACCTGCATGAAGATAGAGAATATATGATTAGAACCGACTTTAATCGATAAAGTTAAAGACACTCAAGCTACAGACTCAGAGTTGATGAATGTGAAGAAGAAGGTTCAAGAGGGCGTTATTCTAGAAGCAAGAATCGACAAAGAGAGAAAATCTCAACCCTCGATTTTATTGGTCTAATTAAAATCCTCGATCGAGTAGGAATTGTGGCCTATAGACTCGCTTTACCACCAAGTATGTTGCGTGTTCATAATATTTTTCACGTATCGATGTTACGTAAATATGTAGACGACCCGAACCACATTATTAAGTTAGAACTAGACGAGATAGTAGAAGATTTAACGTATGAGAAGATACCTGTTAAAATTTTGAATAAGAAAGAACATATTCTACGCTCAAATGTTATACCTCAAGAGTTAGAATCTGACGAGGTATCCTCACCGCTTTCACATACCAAGTACGTATGTCAATTTCGAGGACGAAATTTCATAAAAAGTGGAGGTTGTAAGACCTCAAAGTTTATGAATAAAGATTAATTTTCTCGAAATATTTTTTTTAGTATTAAGGTGTAGATTTGATATAATGTTATAGTTGTGGGTAATATTTATCAATTTTGCAAAGTAAGCAAGTGATTATAAAATTTTCGATTGGTCGGGGAATATTCATTTTATCAAGGAATATTCGTGCGACTTGCCAAGAATCATTAATGGACCCCATAACGAAAGTATTGTCGTAAGTAGTTAGAAAAGCGATGTAATTATAATTTATAAAAATAACGGCGAAAGTGTTACCGTTAAAACTGTTGAACTACCTGGTAGTAAAAGTACAGTAATATGCGTGGTTGCATAGTAGCACACGGTATTGATTATTGATGCTTACGTGAGAAGTCATTCAATTTTGTTCAATTATTATTACATTAATTGCTGCATAGTATCTCACGTTATTAATTCAATCACAATATTTTATATTATTAAATCAATAATTGAGATGACAAGTTATTCATATTATTATTTGTATAATTAACAATGTCTATAAAATTCTATCGAGGAAAGGGGTTTGGTCACCTAATTGCGCACCAATAGGGAGAAATCCTTATCAGAAAGCCCCTTCTTTCCTGGGAACGATCTGGTTGTTAATATTGCGAGTTATAATAATGATAAATAAATATTGTTAAAAATATTGTGGGAATTTTTATGAAGTATTTGTTGTAAATTTGTTTATTATATGGACCCCCACTTAGCCATTTTTCAAAACTATTGGTAGAAGTTATCTTAGTTTTTTTAATATATATAAATATATATATATATATATATATATATATATATATATATATATATATATATAAAATTAAAACATGTGGGTGTAAAGGTGGGTTGTGAGTTGCCGTTGGAAAAAAAAGGGAAGTATATATTGTAAGTGTCTTGGGTCAAGGGGCATGTATATATATAGAATATATTATATTTTATTTAAAGTTTTCGTTTTATTAGAATTTTTTATTGCATAGTGCTGCATACTAAATCAATTTTTTTTTTCCGAAATCAGCCAAAAAAATTCGCACCCGTGATGCCACTGTGCAGTCCGTGATTTTCTAAATTCAAATAGTATCCTTTCATTCTCCTATAAATAAGATGCTTAGTTTAGAATTGAAAATCGCACCAGAATCAGAGAATTCTTCTTCTATAATATTGAGCGTATTTTTTTAGATAAGTTTTAACTTTTTCATGTCGGAGTACTATTTATGAGGTACTATTCCCGAATACTATTCACAGGGTACTATTCACTCAAGTACTATTCACTCAGGGTACTATTCATAACAAAAATTGATTTCTTTTCAATCCAAATCATTTTTTCTACAATATTATTCTTGAATTTTACTCCACAAAGCAATATCATGTTGACAATTTGGATGTTTTGAATTCTGGATAAATTAAATTATAAATCTTTAAAATTTATCCTTCGCTTTCATTTAATTAAATTTTTATATCATTATCATCATCCTCATGCTTATATTGTGATAAAAGTCATCTTTGGCCCGTAGTGCATAGATGGACTGTTGATTGGTATGATTATGACTAGGGATTATTCGGTATAATCATAACCTGTAATGTTACAAGTGATGTGGATTATTCATTAAGCTGAGTCTCAACGACAGTTGTTGTTATGTTCATGACCATTCGTTCTCTTCGGCCAAGGGTGCAAGGATGAATTGTTGTTCGGCATGTTCATGACCATTGGTGAAAATACGAATATCCTTGGCCCGTAGTGCATGAATAATTCGTGGTCGTGATACTAATGAATATCCTTGACCCGTAGTGCATGGATAATTCAGTGATGTGTATTATTTATTAAGCTGAGTCTCAGCGATAAAATTGATGATAAACTTTTAAATCATAGAAGATAGTAGATATCATGCTCTACTTGACTCTTCTACTAGATTGCTTATTCTACTACAGTTGTTGATCTAAAACTTGTTGTCTATTGTATTCTATCAGTTGTTATACTGTTGAAGGCTAAGGATAATTTATTCTACATTAGCTTAGTCATAATATTTCTTATTGGGCTAGTTGAGCTCACCCTTTTCTTTCACCGTTCTCTTTAGGAAATGAGAATATATAGTCGAGACTAGTCGGGGAATGGAGTGATGGTCCTAGATGGTGGCTATAGTAGTCCTCACTATTTTTATAAAATAGTGTGATAATAATTATAATGAGGATTGAGTTTGGATATTGTCTGTGAGACAATATTCGTGTAAAAACTCTCAGCTCATGTTGTATACTTAAGTTTGTATTTGTATTCAGTACCATGTATTTGGCGACTCAAGATGGGTGATGTATACCTATTTTGGGGGCGTCACACTTAACATGTTTGTCGATGTCGAGATTTTTATTTGTCCCTTTTCGTTACTTTTTCTTTGGTGTTCTCATGTTAATGTGAGATTTGTTTGAAAAAACAAGTGAAAAAGGTTCGACATGTGTAATGTCGACGATTTGACTTTAAGAGTCGTCAGTTGGTGTTTTTAACTGGTTGCATACACATTGACCCAGTGATTTGACACTACTAAACGGGTCTATGAAACCGAGATTCATTATGGGTTCGGGGGCTTGATTATGAGGAGGGAAGGTGTTAGGCACCCCCCGACATCCATGTTATTACTTGTGTGACCTTATACTCTCAAAAGAAACATTATATGAATATGTGTGCATGTTTGTGGATCAATGTGCAATTATTGGAAAGTAGTGCGAGGCCTCGTTCGCACCTATATACCCCGGGTTTGAATTTATAGAAAAATTTATTTTTAACCAGGATATAGCAATGAAGTTTTATAAAAAGAGGTTTTTCAAACCCTATGCTCAATAGGAATTGAGACCTTTTTATACTTTCATTTTATTGTTAAATGCTCGACTTATTTTCTTTTATTTTCGAGATGTCAGGCATCTTCGAGAAAATAATATCCAGCAATGCCAAACCCCTTTATGGGCATAAAAGTCATCCAAGGGAATTCGTACACTATAAATAATGTACAAGCTACTTACAGCTGGAAAAAGTCCATCATGGGAACCGAATCTAGATTCAGTGGACTGAATCTGTGATCACATGATTCCTAGGATCACATGATACTGCAATTTGTATGGAAAGCAGTAAACAGTTATATATATAAAAGTGGTATATATATATATATATGTGTGTGTGTGTGTGTGCATGATCAGCCACCACGAATCAACTCCATAGGGGATCAGAAATGTAAATAAAGCAGTAAATGCCATCAACTGCCACGAAGTAAACTCCAGGCGGGACTTGAATGTAAATAAAGCTGTAAAAGCTATCAACTTCCACGAAGTAAACTCTAAAGCGGAAGAAATGTAAAGAAAGTTGTAAAAAGGCCACGAGAGTAAACTCCGAACTGCTGATGAAAATAAAAATATATATATAAGAAGTAAATGTATATAGATATGAAATCCGTGATCATCGGATATGTCAGATAATAATATATATATATATATATATATATATATATATATATATATATATATATATATATATATAAGCGAGTAAACGCATGGGATATAAAATCTAGGCTCAATCGAATGATGAGTCCGACAATGCTTATATATATAAGTATATATATATATATATAAGCAAATAAACACTCCAGACTGAAGTCTAGGATCAATCGAGGCATAACTCGATAAAGTTAGTTTGTATAAAAATATATACGTATATATAAGTATATATATACAGACAAAAATTAAAACCACGGACCGAAGTATGGGCATACACACACAACACGACTCTCAATGTGTAGAATAGTGGGTGCAAATATGAATAGAAAGGCTTTATAAAGTGTAAGAAGGCTTACAGTGGGATGCCAATGCAGACTTCTATGACTCTATATGGATGAATACTCAGCTTTCGCTGGTAAATGTATAACTATATGTGGGCTAACAGGTGTTTAAGAAGAGCAAGCACTCAATATGGGGTGTGTATAAAGCAAATTGGACAGGACTTCCTCTCCTTTTTCTTTTTTAAATGCCTGACCCCAAGCTCTATATTTATAGAGTCAGAAGCCACGTGTGTACTTACAGCGATTCTGATTGCACTGCGCACGCCCCGGGGTTCCATGAGTCCTATCGTCTCGTAGTACGTGCACTCGTGCATTGTAATGTCCACTCGAACTTGCAGAACTTTAATTCGAGCATCCAAACGAGGTATATGTGACCTTATTCAGACTGCTTGTGTCGAGAGTTACGCAATGACATGGAATAGAGGTTGTACAAAGTAAGGAAGATGGAACCGTGCACATGGTCTTCAAGCTTCAAATTGTATCCGGTGTGTTGCCATGCGTAATAGTCACTTGGGATTAGAACTCCTGGTTCTTGAAGGACATTGTTGTATGTATGTATGTATGTATGTATGAAGTGTTGAGACGACGTGCAGGTGTTGAGGTAGCAAGGTGACGTTTGACTCCTCATCGGGGTTATCGTCGATTGGAGTTGAAAGCAGACGTTGCTCAGGGTTATATCTGAGATTGGACTACTGCAAGTGTTGAATGTCGCAATGTCATTTTGTGGATGCATGTCTGCCCGGTGTTAGTTCCGGGTCTGAGGTATGAGTGCCTTAGCAGGAGGTCTGATTGAAGCTGATCGCATTTGAAACAAGCATTTCCGGGGTTATCGCTGGAACTACAATAGCATTCCTTGGGGTTATTGCCAAGGACGAAACTTGGGGTTATCTTCGAGGTTGGAAAAGATGCTCCCGGTGTGTGTTCCGGGGTTGAGACTGATGCTCTCGGTGTGTGGTCCAGATTTTAAGATTGAACTTTCGGCAGTATCCGGAATGGATGTGAGTTGTCTTCCAAGGTTATCTCCGAAAGACAATTCTGCCCTCCTGTAATGTTGGTAATAGTGATGCAGGAAATTTTGAGTGTCTACAGATGCTCGTCTTTATCATATTCATGCAATGCAAGGCATGGATAGGATAAAGAATCCTAGACACTTGAAATGCAACAGATAAGCATGATGCTATGTACAGCAACATGATGCAAATGTATGATGCATGATTGTCAGTTAATCCTATTTGGGATGACAATCATTGAAGTCTTGGACATGTGATCCAAGTCTTCAAGGATGTTGACGTTGGGGCTATCACCAAAGTCGTGAATCCTAGACACAGACTTTTACTCCATAGAGGTGCCTCTTGTGTGAAAGAAATCTGCGGGGAGAAAGCTTTATCTGTTTGAGGATGTGTATAACATATCCCACCATCATGTCGGAGTTACTGCTAACAGTATGTATTTATCTAGGCTGCCTGACCTTCGTTGATGTGTGTATCACCGGATAGATCCCTATTGGGTGTATTATCAAGGTTGCTTGACCTTAATTGATGTGTGCATCAATGGTTGAATTGTGTTGTAACCCTTGCTGGGAAAGGTTGTCATGGATAAGTTACTTCGATGGGCTTACTTGCCACCAGCTGAAATAATGTCAAGGTTGCTTGACCCTCATTGATTTGTGTATCAATGGTTGCATTACGTTGTAACCCCCGCCGGGGAACGTGGATGTTTAAAAATGTTGCGTTGTGGCCCCCGTCAGGGATATGTCATCGGTTCGTGACTGTGACATTGTAACCCCCGCCGAGGATACGTCTTTAATTTGTAATTTCGTAGATTCTACGTTTTAACCCCCGTCGGGGATATGCCTTTGATTCATAGTTTCGTAGATTTTATGTTGTAACCACCACCGGGGATACATCCTTGATTCGTAGTTTCATAGATTTTGCATTGTAACCCCCACCGGGGATACGTCTTTGATTCATAATTTCGTAGATTCTGCATTTTAATCCTCACCGGGTATACGTCAGGGTTGCCTAACGTTCAATGATGGCATCAAACCTTTGTGAGGTATTGTCGAGCATGATTTGTGAAAGCTGAGGCCACTGGTATCGTATACCTTGTATGCATGCGAATACCAATGTGGAACATGTGGAGCCAGAGTTTGACTCATGAAAACCAGGATTCCAGGCTATTCCACTCAATCGCATAGCATTTTTATTCCTGATTTGGCCTTTTCAGCTTGCGAGACCTCCTTTGCAACTCTAACTGGAGGAGCGGAGGTGTGGGACCTGAGAAAGAGTGCCGCAGTACACATCTGCAGCAATGTAGTGGACTGCTGCCAACCGTCTATATACAAAGCCCATGGGTTGCTTTTATAAGTCATTTTCAAGCTGCGCGACAAAGGATATCTGAGAGCTCTTCTTCAGTCCTATTGAGTTCGAGCAACTTTCTGCATATTTTACCACCGTACAAGCGTTCTTCACTGTCCTGGTAACATATGCATGTATTCTTTTCCAGTTTCTATCCGTTGGAAAATGACTTATCACATGAAATGCACTTAGATACATAGTAGTGAATATGCATGCTAATATGATTCGATAAAAAATATTCAACATAGTAAATGTTAGTATTAAACTATGTTGAACATAATGATGTGAAAAAAAATTTACTTTTGACACAGTCAAATTGGAACCTTTTACTGTCACTTCTTATCCTATATGAGGACAAATGAGTAAAGGTAGAAAAGTAAAACAACCCTGGTAATTAGATTACAATTATGGATTTTTTACTGTGATGCATGTAGGATGTATATGATTGGTGGTAGGTGTGCTACTGAATGGCCACCTAGTCATGCATATGTGCATGTGGATAGTCCCATTTACAAAGGGGACTATGGCAAAATTTTCCAAAATGTAGGCATTGGATAGTCATGTATTTTTTAACTCTACTATAGATGTAGGTTAAAATAATGCAAGCATGCATGTAATCATAAGATGAATTTTGAAAAGCTCTAGGTAAGAATTTACCACACCCTTTCTGAGGTGATTTGGAGACTTGTTGTCCAGGTATTATGGATCAGGATCAACCGAGCGGTTCCCGTAGGACCACTTCTAGTGTACGGAGGAGGGCTTCTGAAGTACCTCGACCCTGTTCTGTTAGACAACCTCGTCGTTTGGTGGAGGCGGTGATTCGTCCTATCCGGGTTGAAGTGCCGGATGTCGAGGATGAGGAAGAGGACGTACCGGTTGAGGTTCCTGCTCTTGCTGCACGTGTTCCCCGTACAGAGTTGCCAGGAATTCAAGTGGCGAACCCAGATCTTCTGGGTGACTTGAGTCGGCATCCTTCAGTATAGCTGCACGCAAACGAGGTATGAAGTTAGATCTTTAATTTTCCTTCTTTCCTATTGATGAGGAGTAAAGGGTTTTGATGTTGATCTGTATTTGATGTAGGTTCCCGGCTTTACATAGCCTTGAGGGAACTAGTTCAACATCCACTCTATGTATCAAGCCATACATGATGACTATAGAGAGATTGTCAATGGCTGGGGATTTGGGACGTTCTTTTCCATCCTTCCCCGTTGTTGTCCCTGGGGTTACCTCAGGGCATTGTCTGAGAGGTGGTTTCACCAGACTCAGTCACTCCATTTACTGGATTATGAGGTGATGATGACGTTGATGGATTGGCGATTTATCATAGGTATGGAGTTTAGAGAGGATACAGTGCCTTGCACGACGAATATTACCCCTACTGTCGTCAGATCCTTGTTAGGAGTTTCGATGGAGGCGCTCAAAGGTAGGATTGTGCGTATTGGTCCTTTGAGCGTAGATGCTATGAGCGGGCTGTTGAGTGAGCCTATACCCAATGATGTGAGAGTTAGGGATCGCATTCTTTGGTGATTGTTCCTGATGATCATTAGGGGCTGCTTCATAGCAGATAACTCTTCTACGGTGTCCTTCGCTTTGATCAGCGCCACTCGACACGTGGACCGTATAGGAGACTATGATTGGGGTTCCTACACCTTTACCTACTTCCTCAGGGGAATGCGCATGCGATCGCAGGGCTTGACCAAGGCTTGGTTAGGATTCTACCCGTTTCTGCTGGTGAGTATTTCTCTTGTCTTTTCCCATATACAGGTTAAAAGTGTTGACTAACAGCAGATGTTTGCCTTTGTGTTGGCAGTTTTGGGCCTGTGAGAGGCTTCCATGTTTGCGTCCTATGAGCATTTTAGGTTTAGATACCTATCCACGAGGACGAAGATGACATCATTCCATACTAGGGGAGGTCCCTGTTGCTGAGGGTTTCACCCATTGTCACCTATAACTGGAGTTGTTGACAGCGGATGTCATCACATGGGTTTCCTATTCTGGGGAGAATTTGAATGTTGGGTTTGAGGACGAATACACGACTATAGTTGAGTATGTTATGTCCACCCGCAGGATTCCTCTCTTCATAGATGGAGGATGGGAGCTCTATTTAGGAGAGCGTGCTATCAGGAGCACTACAGGAGAGATTCGCATGCCGATCTTGCCTCCTGCCAGGCATTATTGGCCTATTTTGTAGTAACCTGTCACTGATATCTCATTATTGGGGATTGACAGATACACATTATTAGACGGTCCCTATACTCAGGAGATGTTCCAGCATTGGTGGTTCCCTCGTACCATTGGAGCTCATACCCCCGCCACACAGTTTATGGGGATATGGTTCTAGGATTCGTGATGATGATGGATTGGCTAGCCTGTGTCAGAGATCCGACTCATATGACACAGATTGACAGTTTGACCCGGTAATTGGACTGGGCACATTTCTTTATCCGGCATTTGGGTATAGATCTTTCAGAGGCAGATACTTTTGATTCTTCCAGCTCTGGCGCTGGCCCCTCAGGTGACCCATATGGCTTTGCTGGTGCAGATCCTCCTTTGTATAGGCTTGACATCCCTGTAGATAGAGACCCAGTGACTCAGGAGGAGTTACATCAGGTGAACAGGATCGACGATGTGGACATCGATACCATTGACTTCCTCTGATGTATATTTCTCGTTATCTCTTTTGATAAGCCTTTGTTAGCTGCTGGGTAGCTTCGCCCCATTCTCGCTATATCTTTTGATAGGCCTCTATTGAGATGTTGGGTAGCTTTGCCCCATTTCCCTGTATTTTAGCTGGGCAAAGATGTTTAGATGATGATATATTTAGGAATGTATGTACATTTTTCTATTCCCTATATCATATTACCATCTATTATATCATGCATGTTATTATGTTATGCATATGTATATATGTCCGTCCAGATATTCAAAGATTGACCCTGGATGGTCTTATGACACACGGCCGTCTGGATGTCTTCTTCGAAAGTTAGTCGTATTGAGCATACCCCACCATTTTTGGTGGCATCTGGTATGCGCTCGTGGTATGATAGTATGTCACCACAGGATAGGGTGACTGTAGATCATTTGCTATAGCATACTATGACCTTGTTGATGTTTCAGGTTCCCACAGGGTTCATAGATTGTATACTAGAGCACTGGGTATCGGAGACAGGTTTTTCGGTTTGGCACCCGAGAGTTAACTCCTACTCTGGAGGATTATGCACGATTGACGATGTTGCCGCTGATAGACCTTGCGTGCAGATGGCGATTGGGGACATGAGTAGGTAGTTCATGACCCTCACCGGCTTGAGGCGTAGAGTGATACAGGACGAGATTACATCTGGCCACATGATATCCCAGCATTTTCTGATTGATAGATTTGGCTCTGAGGATAGTTATGCATGGCATTCCGGGGATTTCACCACACCGAAGGATCAGTGGCGTTTGGCCAGAGTGGATGTACTGATGCTGTGCGTATTGGCATACGTCTACATGCCATGGTACATGGATGAGCTGGACATCGGGGTCGTTATGGCAGTGAGAGCTCTCAGGGAGGGTCATACCATCGTACCGATGATTATCGCAGAGACATTAAGGTCAGCTACATACTGCTGCACTTGTCAAGCAGGAGTATTTATAGGTAGCTTCGATCATCTTTATCGTGTGGTTTATGTCACACTTGGGGTGATTAGCACATTCGATTTCGGCATGGATATTGTTTCACCCATGATATAGCGATGTCATACTCCTTCCGACTTATGAGAGTGTATGACAGATCTTTCTACGTCTTGGTCAGCTTTTCTGGCAGAGATTGGAGATCCATTCACTATATTGTCGTGTACAGGGCTTAGCTCACCCTATAGCTTCATTACTCATGATTCGGGCATGGATTATCTACCTCTCGTTGGATTGAGAGGGATGATCACCTACCACCCACTGGCCGTGATGTGTCAGCTCGACCAGTTTCAGGATTTTCACCAATATGAGGGGGCGGTGATTCAGCATTTTTCTTCTCGCCACTTATCATCAGCGGACAGATCCAGGTTGTATGCCTATTGGGATTAGTGAGAGCTAGTTGAATTTGCCGTCAACCATCCGGGTTATGCTGTAGAGTATTCATCATGGATGGAGACAGAGGCTGACATTGATTCCTAGGCTCACATGATACTGCAATTTGTAATTACTTTTAATAATGAATAAAATAATATTATTTATTATAATGTCGTGTTGATAAGATGAATGTCGTTCTATAACCTAGAAACGTCAGAACGTCGAAACGTCGTAGTATTTCAACTACGTGAATGAATTAAAGTGTTTGAATTTCTAAGACAAAAATAAAAGCTTTCCAAAAAAAAATTCAAAAAACACTATTCATCGATTTCTGCTCGGGAATTATTTTTGAACTTCTGAGAAATACGTAATGTTATAATATTAAGGTGATATTTATTATGTAATAACAATCTAAGTATGGAAAACATAATATTTCGCATGCGAACTTAATTTGGGGTATGTTAGGTTTATTAAGCGTTAAGGAAAGAAAGTTGTAATTATATGATGTGTATGCATTGTACAAGGTAATGAACGTAAGTATAATACAACGTATTATACTATGAAGAACGGAGAATAGAATAACGTATATTACGAATTAATATACGAACTAGCATACGAGGATTATACGTGGTGTACACATGTTAAGTTGTTAGTTAATTTTATTGGACTTGTAGGATTATTAGCTTAATGGTAGAAGTCCAATAGAAAGTGATACTCAAGCCCAAGTGTTTGATAAGTCATGAGTCCAAACTATTGTAATGTAATCCCAATAAGGAATTAGCTAGATTAATTAGCAAGCCTAATGAATTGGACATGATCCATGGGGCAAACCAAGTGAGAAATGGGTAGACTTGATGGGCAAACATGTTGTGTGGTGACCAAGTGTTGTGCTAGACCAAAAAGGAATAGTAAGGAGGTGGAAGTGAAGGAGGTGGATTAAGGAGGTTTAACTAAGGAGGTGGGATGTGTTATTGACCATAATGCCCTCACTTTGAGTTTCCTATAAATAGAAGGCTTGATTTTTCATTTGTTGGTTGTTAAATTTCTCCCAACTCCTCTCAAGATAAGCAACTTAATTGTTAGAGAGAATAAGCCACATAAGCACTTATAAGTCATTTCAACCTTTGCTAGATTTTCCAAAGTGAAGTGAAGTAATAGTCTTCAAGGGTAAGACTCATGTCTATTATCTTTATCTCTTCTATGATAGGATTGATAGAGAAGTGGGATTGTTTGATAATAACATGTAATAAGGCATTGATGAATGAACTTAAGCCGAATAAGTTGAATAAGCAACTTGAACCTAAATAAGTTGATAAACTTGTGAAGAACTTATCATATGTTTGTCATATGATGCTAGTATGTTCAATATTGTATGAAAATGTTGATTGATGGACTTAAGTTCATATTAAGTCAAAAACATGAGAATTTGTAGTTCATAAGTTAAATAAGTCATTGACTTATGAAAATAAGTCAAAACCTACTTTGTCAATAAGTTGGTGTAATAAGTAACTTGTAATGTTCTTATGTTGGTTAAAATCCATTTAGAAATATTAGTAATGAAGTTTTGCTGGAATTCACACGATTGGACGATTATTGTCGAATTCGTGAAATTCTCGGAATGGAAGTCGTATTTCGTGTTTGAAGTCGGAAACGTTGGTTTTCAATGCAGACAAGTCATATTTGGCATTATAGAGTTGCGGACTCAAAAATAACTGAATTCCGACTTAGAACGAAGAAACGAGGGTTGAACGTTCACGAACGTTTATCATTTTTGTTAAAAATGAACTAATAGCTGAAATTTTAGCAAACGAAGTTAAATAGATAAAATTCTTGAATGAACGCATAGAGTACGTAATTTGTGAACCGAAGGCTTTTGAACGAGCCAATTCGGACTTATAACGAACAAGTTATGCGTCCGGGAGTTTCGCAGAATTTGCAAAAGCTGCAAATTTTCTAAGGCACAGAGTTGGCGTCGTAAGGCCAGAAAGTCAGATGTCTGAGCACATCGCTAACTTCATGCCCGCACATGACCTATAGAGTAAGGACTCCTTGCAAAGACCGAAGTTCGAGACTTGCCTCACTGACATTAACTCACGTCGCGGTAGCAACTTGAAGAAAGCAATGGGTGGCGCATGGCCAACCCTAAGATGTAGACAGTAACGAGCGTTGAACATTCACGAACGTTTATCATTTTCGTTAAAAATGAACTAATAGGTGAAATTTTATCAAACGAAGTTAAATCGATAAAATTCTTGCATGAACGCATAGAGTACATAATTTGTGAACCGTAGGCTTTTGAACGAGCCAATTCGGACTTATAACGAAGAAGTTAAGCGTCCGGGAGTTTCACCGAATTTACAAAAGCTACAAATTTTCTAAGGCACAGAGTTGGCGCCACGGCGCTAACCCGAGGCCAAATCGATGGCGTAGCCATGGATGATCTGATCTCTGAGCACTGCTTCGCTAACTTCATACCGCAAAGACGACCTATAGAGTAAGGAATCGCGCCACAGTAACGAGTCCGGACTTGCCTCTCTTGTTAACTCACATGTACCTTACGCAATTTGAAGAGTTAATGGGTGGTATATGGCCAACCTTAGGATGTAGACAGTAATGAATGCTTTCTATTATAAAGTGAAAGAGAACTCATTGATAATGAACTAAGATATAATCATAACATTGTTAAGACATTGTTAGATACTTATGTATGATGATTAAGGGTTAATAATCAATTGAATGTGTACGAAATAAGAATGACGTAATGAAAAACGAAAACCCATAATAACAGATCTAAGTCAGGATTTAGATTGAGATGGAGGGTAAGATATAATAGTATACATACTTGATTATATATGACTTAATGTGGTACGTTATATGAACATGTATTGTAGAGACTTAGAGACTTAAAGTGTACGTGTGATAATCGATAAGCAGACGCCGAAGGCAAGTATTCTAACCCTTGTTCCAGTTAAGTCTGGACAAGCTGTGTAATTCATGTATTCTTTTGCATGAAGTTTTTAACAATGAAGTCAAAGCCAATTCTTTCGGTTAGACGTATATTATGAATCTATCAAGCATGATTAATGTTTACCGAGTTATATTGGTATAGTTTTCAATCGAAGACCGAGTATGCTAAAATGTTTTTGTCATTTAACGACAGGCACGTGAGGTTGCCACAACTTAAACGTATACACATTTAATGAATGTAGTGTTGATCAACATACAGTACTATAGGCTGATCACCCAGAAGTGCTCGTAAGCTATGCGGGACTTACGGACTTAGTGTCGGGTTGTCTTTTTCAAAAGAATTTATGAACTGCTCATAATCTTGGGCCATAATTGATATGCTACTGAATATTGTTGTTGTAAAATGTTTTGAATGAAAAGAAGTTCTATTTTGAATTATTGATAGTACTTCGTAACTATTATTCAGTTACCGAAGATAAATGAGTTCTATGTTTCAAGCATGTTGTTTATTAGAATTGTAGTACTTGCTGAGCTAGTCATGCTCACTCTTTCTTGAACCATATGAACACAGCTAAGATTGAGCAGACCGAAGGCTCAGGCAAAGACAAGGGAAAGGAGAAGACGAACCCTTAGATTACTTATGTAATAGAATAGTTGAATGTCTGTAATATATTGAATATTATGACAAGAACAAACGAATGGGTTATAAAGAACCTGTGAAATGTAATATTATTTTGAATATATAGAAGATATATTAGTTCTTTTGAGACTTTTCAATTGAATGAATGTATGAATGGTAGTACCGTGTAGCACCATCTGTCGGGTTAGAAGATACTCGGGTTTGGGGGCGTCACAGGTTGGTATCAAAGCATTAGGTTATAAAACTTAAGGGGGGATTAAAAACCTTAAGTCATAACCTTAGGAGGAGTCAAAGAAGTCCAAGAAGAAAATAACCTTATAAAAATGCATTATGATTATGTTATGTGCTTTTATTATTCTACTGACGTGTACTAATCAACTTAATTGTTTTGTGTAGATTTCAACAGTAAACGAAATGTATATAGATGGTCAGGCCATTAGTGAAGAATCGATGAACCAAGTAGAGGTTTTACCGAACCCCATAGCAGCATATCTAGATGTACTGATTATTGAGTCTGGAGACTCGGATGAAGCTGACTACATGTCAGTATTTGATTGGATGATAGAAGAAGAAGTACATACATCCTTTAATTCAGTAGCTATAGCAGTGGAGATAGCTCCTGGGGGATCAATGATGTCTCTGTTTATGTCAGTGTTGGATAGAAATATCCATTACTGACAGGAGGTTAAAGAGCTGAAGGCAGAGCTCCAAATGGTTATAGAGGACAAGACAGATGTCGAGTCCATGTGGCAGCAGGAACATGATGAAAGGATTTTGGCTAAGGACAAAGTCCACGAATTAAAGCATTAGGTCTTTGAGCTCGAGGAGGAGCTAAAGACCAAGGTGCAGAAGATAGGGAGAATGTCCTATATCTATAGGAGTTCTCATACAGACTTCCAGCAGCAGGTAGCTGGATATCCTGTAGAGGTGGGGCAAACACGACATACTATTAGCCGTGATGTCATTGCCGGTCTTGCCAAGTCAGATTTCGAGAATGCCTTAAGGAATATGTAGATTAGTGGTAGCTAGAGTAGTATGTAATATTTTGTAATTAGTAGTGATGTAAAGCCCTCTTTGTATAGTAAATGGTAGTCTTTTGTAAATCCCAATTTTTTGAAAGCGATAGCGGGAAAGTAATGTAATCATCTTAGGTTGTGTATGTAACCGATGTAGTATTATACTACGAAGAATGAATATAAGTCCTTTTTATGGAAAACAATGAGTAATGGATGTTGGAGTTATTGTTTAATATTAATGATAAGTAATAAAGAAAGGAATAATAACGAAATGTGTTTATTGTATCAGCAAAATGCCGTCGAGAAGAGTGCAACGTAATCAAGGTGCTAACGTGAATCAACTAGAGGGAGGTCCGGTTAACCCGATGCAGGAGTTTTTTAATCTATTAACAGTTGCCTTTAATAGGACAGGGGCTAATATCCCCGTAAATCCAGGAGTAGCACGAGCTACTACCTTTAAGGATTTCAAGAGCGTGGGTCCGCCAGAGTTCAAAGGAACTACATACCCTATTGAAGCCCAAACGTGGGTTAAGGAGATAGAGAAGGAATTTGTGATAGAAAATGTCAACGCAGCCCAAAAGGTTGCCTTTCCAACCTATATGATGAAGGGAGAGGCGAACTTTTGGTGGGAAGCCAATCACGCTAGGGTTGGGATAGCGAATCTAGCGTGGTATAGGTTCAAGGAGATATTCTTCGACAACAACTTTCCCACGAGCATGCAGGGAAGGATGGAGATGCAGTTTCTGGAGTTGAAATAAGGGGACATGACAGTTCTCCAATACGCTGCAAAGTTTAATGAACTGGCGAGGTTCGCTCCACATCAAGTGGATACTGAGGTGAGGATGGCGCAACGGTTCGAGCATGTCTTGAAACCCTGGATCTATAACTTTATATCGGTGTTCCAAAGTACTTCTTATGGAACCATTTTAGAGAAGGCGATAATCGTCGAGGCTGGTAGTGAGGCTCTGAGTCAATAACATAAAGACAAGAAGAGCAAGGGTAAAGTAGATGGGGGAGTAAAGATTGAGGGAGCCAATGGTAGTGGCAAGGGTTAGAAGAGGAAGGTATTTAGCTCTGGGAATACCGGAGTGAAGCAAGGAGCCCCAAAGAGGAGAATGGAGGCCTGCAAGACCTGTGGGAAGACTCACTTGGGAGTCTGTCTCAAGGGGAAGGCCGTCTGTTACAATTATGGACAAGAGGGGCACATTGCGCATAATTGTCCGAGTACGAAGACGAATCACGGATGCTTTGTGTGTGGGTCAACCGACCACATGGCAAAGAACTGCCCGAAAAAGGGGACAGACAAGAATCGGGGCGCTAATAGCGGTAAGTTAGCTATTAGTGGTCTAAAGAACCGGTAGGCCGATGGGTTGCACCTTTAGCATGATGTACAGATCAAGATGCGCTTGCATCGGGGGCGCTATCGCGGTATTATTCCGATCAACGACATAAATGCTTACGTGTTGTTTGATTCGGGTGCTACTTGTTCGTTTATAGCATGCGCTTTTGCTAGACGATTAGGATTACTTCCCGAAAAGTTGCCTATACCTTTAAATATTAATGTAGCGAACGAAGAAATAATTCTTGTTGAAGATGTTCATAGGAGTTGTTGCATAGATATACGGGGTTGTAAGTTATCGGTAGATTTGTTACCGATAAAGTTAGGAGAATTCGACGTAATTCTCGGAATAGATTGGTTAGTGAACCATGGGGCAATTATAGATTGTCAAAAGAAATGTGTGAGTATTAAGACGTTAAAACAACCTCAGGTAGTATTTTACGGGAATAGATCGCCGGGACATTCGTGTTGTCTAACCATGACACAAACTAGGAAATTACTGAGGAAGGGATGCATACGCTATCCGTGTCACGTTGTTGATACCCAGAGAGTGGTAGCAACCATGTAATAAATACCTATAGTGAGAGAATTCGTCAATGTATTTCCGAGTGAATTGTTGGGTCTTCCGCCGGATAGGAAGACAGAGTTTGTGATAGACATCGTGCTAGGAGTGGCACCAGTTTCCAGGGCACCGTATCGTATGGCACTAGTAGAGATGAAGGAGTTGATGGTGCAGTTGCAAGAATTGTTGGATAGAAAGTACATTCAGCCGAGTGTTTCACAGTGGGGAGCACCGGTACTGTTTATCAAGAAGAAGGATGGATCGTTAAGACTTTGTATCGACTACTGAGAGTTGAACAAGTTGACGATAAAGAATAAATACCCATTGCCCAGGATCGATGATCTCTTTGATCAATTGAAAGGGGCTAAGTATTTTTCTAAAATAGATTTAAGAACCGGGTATCATCAGTTGAAGGTTGGGAAGGAGGATGTACCTGAGACAGCATTTAGGACTCGTTATGGTAATTACGAGTTTCTGGTGATGTCATTTGGGTTGACAAATGCACCAGCTGCATTTATGGATATGATGAACAGAGTGTTCAAACAATATTTGGACAACTTCGTCGTGGTGTTTATAGATGATATTCTAGTCTATTCTAAGACGCCAGAAGATCATGCTGAACACCTAAAATTAGTGTTGGAGACACTAAGAAAGGAGAAGTTGTATGCGAAATTCACTAAGTGTGAATTTTTGTTGGAGAAGGTACAATTTTTAGGTCATGTCATTGACCATGAGGGAATTTCAGTAGATCCAGTGAAGGTGGAAGCCGTGATGAATTGGGAACAACCGAAAACGCCGACTGAGGTGCGGAGTTTCCTAGGGTTAGAGGGTTACTATCGGAGATTCATCCAGGATTTTTCAAAGATAGCTACTCCATTGACTAACTTGACGAGGAAGACGGGGAAATACGCTTGGACTGACAAGTGCGAGGACAGTTTTCAAGAACTGAAGAAGAAGTTGAGTGAAGCGCTTGTTTTGTCATTACCTGATGACACAGGAAATTTTGTAGTTTATAGCGATGCTTCGCATAGAGGACTTGGTTGTGTGCTCATGCAGTATGGCAAGGTCATTGCATACGCATCTAGGCAGTTGAAGGATTATGAGAAAGTTTACCTTACTCATGATCTGGAACTGGCCGCAATAGTTTTTGCTCTAAAGATATGACATTATCTTTATAGAGAAAAATGTGAGATATACACGGACCACAAAAGTCTAAAATATATCTTCATACAGAAGGAGTTGAATATGAGCTGGAGTTGATAAAGGATTACGACTGTGAAATCCTGTATCACCCTGGAAAAGCCAATGCAGTTGCCAATGCCTTATGTAGGAAGGGTCGGGAAAAGTTGTCTTTGATAACGACTCAAACTGAGTTAATAACATAGATGGCTAGGATGGAGTTGGAAGTGACACTTCCAAGTGAAGGAGGACAAATGTTGTTTGCGACGGAGATGCAATCTACCATCATAGAGAGAGTTAAAGAGATATAACTCAAAACAGTTGAGTGTGACCGGATGAAGGAGCGGCTGGCCAAGGAAAAAGATAGTAAGTACAACCTTGATAATGAGGGATTATTGAGATTTGAAGGAAGAATTTGGGTTCCGAATGAGACAGAAATTAAAGGAGTAGGTATTGCAAGAGGCTCGTAGTTCGAGGTTTTCGATTCATCCTGGTAGTACTAAGATGTATCGAGACCTTTGACAGAGTTTTTGGTGGCCAGACATGAAGAAAGAGATAGCAGAGTATATGAGTAGGTGCTTAACTTGTCAGAAAGTTAAAGCCGAACATCAATGACCAAGTGGCTTGTTACAATCATTGGATTCCGGAGTGAAAATGGGAGAATATCACTATGGATTTTGTGGTAGGACTTTCGACTACAAACAAGGGTTATGATGCGATTTTGGTAATAGTAGACCGATTAACAAAGTCGGCTAACTTTTTATCAATTAGGGTTAAGTATAACTTAGATCAGTTAGCTAGACTCTATATTAAGGAAATAATCTCCTGACATGGAGTACCAGAATCGATTATGTTAGATCGTGATCCACAATTCACGTAGAACTTTTGGAGGAGTCTACAAGAGCAGTTGGGAACGCAGTTGAAGCTGAGTACGGCGTATCATCCACAGACGGATGGACAGAGCGAGAGGACAATTCAGACGTTAGAAGATATGTTAATATCTTGCGTCATGGATTTCAAGGGTAGTTGGGATGATCATCTACCATTAGTGGAGTTTGCGTATAATAACGCCACTATATTGTGCAACAGACAGCGGACATTGTCAAGAAGATACAAATGCGTCTTCTAGCAGCTCAAGACAGACATAGAAAGTTTATGGATCCACATAGAGAGAATCGAGAGTTTGAAGTAGGTTCGTACGTATTCCTAAAAGTATCTCCCTGGAAAGGAAAGATACATTTTGGAAAGAAGGAAAAGTTAAGTCCAAGGTTCATAGGACCTTTTGAGGTATTGAAACGGGTGGGTGAGGCAGCTTATATGATAGTATTACCTCCAGACCTAGAACGAATACATAATGTATTTCACGTATCCGTGTTACGTCCTTATAGATTATAAGCACGTGATAGAGTATGAACCTGTTCATATCAAGAAGGACTTAACATACGAAGAAACGCTGATTCAAATTGTCGATAGAAAAGAACATGTTCTGCGGAATAAGGTCATACCTTCTGTAAAGGTGATATGGAAGAACCACGATGCAGAAGAAGCAATGTGGGAGTTAGAAGAAATGATGAAAAAGAATTACCCTCAATTATTTGTGTAATTTTTTTTAGCGAGATTCTGGGGACAGAATCCTTATAAGGGGGAAAGAGTGTAACGCCCAAGAAAATCGAACCTTTGTAATTACTTTTAATAATGAATAAAATAATATTATTTATTATTATTACGTGTTGATAAGATGAATGTCATTCTATAACCTAGAAACGTCAGAACGTCGTAGTATTTCAACTACGTGAATGAATTAAAGTGTTTGAATTTCTAAGACGAAAATAAAAGCTTTTCGAGAAATTTTTCGAAAAACACTATTCATCGATTTCTGCTCGGGAATTATTTTTGAACTTCCGAGAAATACATAATGTTATAATATCAAGGTGATATTGATTATGTAATAATAATCTAAGTATGGAAAACGTAATATTTCGCATACGGACTTAAGTTGGGGTATGTTAGGCTTATTAAGCATTAAGGAAAGAAAGTTGTAATTGTATGATGTGTATGCATTGTATGAGGTAATGAACGGAAGTATAATACGACGTATTATACTATTAAGAATGGAGAATGAAATAACGTATATTACGAATTAATATATGAACTAGCATACGAGGATTATACGTGGTGCACACATGTTAAGTTGTTAATTAATTGTATTGGACTTGTAGGATTATTAGCTCAATGGTAGAAGTCCAATAGAAAGTGATACTCAAGCCCAAGTGTTTGATAAGTCATGAGTCCAAACTATTGTAATGTAAGCCCAATAAGGAATTAGCTAGATTAATTAGCAAGCCCAATGAATTGGACATGATCCATGGGGCAAACCAAGTGAGAAATGGGTAGACTTGATGGGCAAACATGTTGTGTGGTGACCAAGTGTTGTGCTAGACAAGAAAGGAATAGTAAGGAGGTGGAAGTTAAGGAGGTGGATTAAGGAGGTTTAACTAAGGAGGTGGGATGTGTTATTGACCATAATGCCCTCACTTTGAGTTGCCTATAAATAGAAGGCTTGATTTTTCATTTGTTGGTTGTTAAATTTCTCCCAACTCCTCTCAAGATAAGCAACTTAATTGTTAGAGAGAATAAGCCACATAAGCACTTAAAAGTCATTTCAACCTTTGCTAGATTTTCCAAAGTGAAGTGAAGTAATAGTCTTTAAGGGTAAGACTCATGGCTATTATCTTTATCTCTTCTATGATAGGATTGATAGAGAAGTGGGATTGTTTGATAATAACATGTAATAAGGCATTGATGAATGAACTTAAGCCTAATAAGTTGAATAAGCAACTTGAACCTAAATAAGTTGATAAACTTGTGAAGAACTTATCATATGTTTGTCATATGATGCTAGTATGTTCAATATTGTATGAAAACGTTGATTGATGGACTTAAGTTCATATTAAGTCATAAACATGAGAATTTGTAGTTCATAAGTTAAATAAGTCATTGACTTATGAGAATAAGTCAAAACCTACTTTGTCAATATGTTGGTGTAATAAGTAACTTGTAATGTTCTTATGTTGGTTAAAATCCATTTAGAAATATTAGGAATGAAGTTTTGCCAGAATTCACATGATTGGACGATTATCGTCGAATTCGTGAAATTCTCGGAATAGAAGTCATGTTTCGTGTTTGAAGTCGGAAACGTTGGTTTTTAATGGAGACAAGTCATATTTGGCATTATAGAGTTGCGGACTCGAAATGACCGAATTCTGACTTAGAATGAAGAAACGAGTGTTGAACATTCACGAACGTTTATCATTTTCGTTAAAAATGAACTAATAGGTGAAATTTTAGCAAACGAAGTTAAATCGATAAAATTGTTGCATGAATGCATAGAGTACATAATTTGTGAACCGTAGGCTTTTGAACGAGCCAATTCGGACTTATAACGAAGAAGTTAAGCGTCCGGGAGTTTCACCGAATTTACAAAAGCTACAAATTTTCTAAGGCACAGAGTTGGCCAGCCATGCGCTAACCCGGGCCAAATCGGTGCCATAGCCAGCCAAATCTGATGTCTGAGCACTGCTCGCTAACTCATGTTCTGCAATATGACCTATAAATAAGGACTCGCTACAAAGCAAAGTCCGGGACTTGCCCTTGTTAACTCATGTGCACGGCCTTGTTGAAGAGTAATGGGATGGGTGGCGCAGTCACCAACCCTAGGATTTAGACAGTAATGAATGCTTTCTGATATAAAGCGAAAGAGAACTCATTGATAATGAACTAAGATATAATCATAACATTGTTAAGGCATTGTTAGACACTTATGTATGATGATTAAGGGTTAGTAAACAATTGAATGTGCACGAAATAAGAATGGCGTAATGAAAAGCCAAAACCCATAATAACAGATCTAAGTCAGGATTTAGATTGAGATGAAGGGTAAGATATAATAGTATACGTACTTGATTATATATGACCTAATGTGGTACGTTATATGATCATGTATTGTAGAGACTTAGAGACTTAAAGTGTACGTGTGATAATCAGTAAGCAGACGTTGAAGGCAAGTATTCTAACCCTTGTTCCAGCGATTCATGCAAGTCGTAATTCATGTATTCTTTCGCATGAAGTTTTTGATGATTAAGTCAAAGCCAATTCTTTCGGCTAGACTTATATTATGAATCTATCAAGCATGATTAATGTTTACCGAGTTATATTGGTATGGTTTTCAATCGAAGACCGAGTATGCTAAAATGTTTTTGTTGTTTAACGACAGGCACGTGAGATTGCCACAACTTAAACGTATACACGTTTAATGAATGTAGTGTTGATCAACATAGAGTACTATGGGCTGATCACCCAGAAGTGCTCGTAAGCTATACCGGACTTACGGACTTAGTGTCGGGTTGTCCTTTTCAAAAGAAATTATGAACTGCTCAGAGTCTTGGGCCATAATTGATATGCTACTGAATATTGTTGTTGTAAAACGTTTTGAATGAAAAGAAGTGCTATTTTGAATTATCAATAGTACTTCATAACTATTATTAAGTTACTAAAGATATATGAGTTCTATGTTTCAAACATGTTGTTTATTAGAATTGTAGTATTTGTTGAGCTAGTCATGCTCACTCTTGCTTGAATCATATAAACACAGCTAAGATCGAGTGGACCGAAGGCTCAGGCAAAGACAAGGGCAAGGTGAAGACGAACCCTTAGATTACTTATGTAATAGAATATTTGAATGTCTGTAATATATTGAATATTATGACAAGAACAAACGAATGGGTTATAAAGAACTTGGGAAATGTAATATTATTTTGAATATATAGAAGATATATTAATTCTTTTGAGACTTTTCAATTAAATGAATGTATGAATGGTAGTACCGTGTAGTACCATCTGTTGGGTTGGAAGATACTCGGATTTGGGGGCGTCAAGTTATATATATATATATATAAGCGGTAAATATATATATATATACATGATAAGCCACCATGAAGCAACTCCATTGGGGATCAAAAATGTAAATAAAGCAGTAAATGCCATCAACCACCATGAAGTAAACTCCAGGCGAGACTTGAATGTAAATAAAGCTATAAAAGCTATTAACTGCCACAAAATAAACTTCAGGCAGGACAAAATGTAAAGAAAGCTGTAAAAGGCTGCAGAGTAAACTCCAGGCCTGACAGGAATATAAATATATATATATTTATATATATATAAGCAGTAGATGCACCGAATATGAAATCTAGGCTCATCGGATATGTCCGACAACAATTATATATAAGTATATATATATATATAAGCGAGTAAACGCACCGGATATAAAATCCAGGCTCATTAGACAGAGTCTGACAATAGTTCATATATATAAGTATATATATATATAAGCAATTAAACGCACCGGATATAAAATCCAGGCTCATCAGACAAAGTCTGACAATGGTTTATTTATATAAGTATATATATAAAAGCAAATAAACGCTCCAGACCGAAGTCTAGGCTCAATCGAGGCATAACTCGATAATGCTAGTCTGTATAAAAATATATACGTATATATAAGTGTATATATATATATAGACAGAAATGAAAACCACGGACCGAAGTCCTGGCATACACACATAACACGACTCTCAATGTGTAGAATAGTGGGTGCAAATATGAATAGAAAGGCTTTATAGAGTGTAAGAAGACTTACAGTTGGTTGCCACTGCAGACTTCTATGACTCTATATGGATGAATACTCAGCTCCCGATGGTAAATGTATAACTGTATGTGGGCTAACAGGTGTTTAAAAAGAGCAAGCACTCAATATGGGGTGTGTATAAAGCAAATTGGATAGGGCTTCCTCGCCTTTTTCTTTTTCAAATGGTTGACCCCAAGCTCTATATTTATAGATCTACTAGCCGGTATCTGCATGTGCAAATGATTAGCTTGCACTGTTGCAAATGCCTGCCGCCTGGGTTCCGCAGTCCGTCGTCTCAAGCACGTGCACTCGTGCACTATAATGTCCGCTCGAACTTATAGAACTTCAATTCGAGCATCCGAATGAGGTATATGTGACCTTCTTCGGACTGCTTATGTCGAGAGTTACGCAATGACATGGAATAGAGGTTGTACGAAGTTAGGAAGATGGAACCGTGCCCATGGTCTTCAAGCTTCAAATTCTATCCGGTGTGCTGCCACACGTAATAGTCACTCAGGATTGGAACTCTTGGTTCTTGAAGGACATTGTTGTATGTATGTATGTATGTATGAAGTGTTGAGATGACGCGCAGGTGTTGAGGTAGCAAGATGACGTTTGACTCCTCATCGGGGTTATCGCCGATTTGAATTAAAAGCAGACGTTGCTCAGGGTTATATCTGAGATTGGACTACTACAAGTGTTGAATGCCGCAATGTCATCTTGTAGATGCATGTCTGCCCGGTGATAGTTCCGGGTCTGAGGTATGAGTGCCTCGGTAGGAGGTCTGATTGAAGCTGATCGCATTTGAAACAAGCATTTCTGGGGTTATCGCCGGAACTGCAACAGCATTCCTTGGGGTTATCGCCAAGGACAAAACTTGGGGTTATCTTCGAGTTTGGAAATGATGCTTCCGGTGTGTGTTCTGGGGTTGAGATTGATGCTCCCGGTGTGTGGTCTGGATTTTGAGATTGAACTTCCGGCAGTATCCGGAATGGATGTGAGCTGTCTTCTAGGGTTATCTCCGAAAGACGATTCTGCCCTCCTGTAATGTTAGTAACAGTGATGCAAAAAATTTCGAGTGTCTACAATGTTTCTAACCATATAAACAACATAAAATTCCTAATTACAACCTTTAAATTCACTATTTTTACTATTTCTTCATTTTTTGACATTCTTAGCCAAATTAATCACTGTGAATTCTTTTTTCAACAAAAACAGTTTGTTGAAAACCCATTGCTTTCGTTTCTTCATATATTTACGCAATCAAAAATCAATTTACGCATTATAACATGAATTGAGCATAAATTTTGATTCCAAAATAAACCATATCATATATACATATTTGTATTTTTCTGTAAACATAATTTGTTCACATATATCATATTTTCATGGATTATCTTACTCTAAATCATATACTAAACATATAAAAACAATTTATATCAACAAATTACTATATACAAACCATATAATCTGTGACGCCCCCTTAATCCGGGTACTTGAAACCCGAACTCGGTGCTTCACGATACCATTTCTATGAGCGAAAATAATACTAATAATAATAACAATAATATGAATTTTAAACTTAACTTACATTTATCAGAGTCTAATCCCAAGTACGCAACCTTTACTATAATTCTTTACATGATAGATAATACATATTATAGTTTTAATAAAGTCTAACTATTACAGAAGATACCATAACACATTATGTTTTCTTTCCTTTTCACTTGTTCTTGTCTGATCCTTCGGGTTCATCACACTTAACTAAAAATATTTAAATTTAAAGCAAGATTGAGCTTTGGGTGCCTAGCAAGTAATAACAATTATAAATATAATTAACTGAAAGAATTAAATGTTTTCATTGTACATCACTTCTACAACGAATTAATAGTTGTGAAGTAAACTGAACCAATAATAACATAACAATTCTATACAAAATTTTTGAAACTATGTACTGACTATAAATGGGGGTAAGGTGACATACTATGAACATTGTTTTTAATTTTCAAATAGGTTTAGCAGAACTTCATCCACAAACCGGCATAACTTACGGGCTTGAGGGTGATCATCCCAATGTGCCCTGTATTGATCAATACTACATTCAAGAACGATAATATTTTTAACTTTGTCCACCTTGGTGCAAAAAAGTTTTCCCATGTTCGGGATGTTCATACTTAGTCAGGAATTCGAACCAAAACAATTTTATTGGATATGAAAAAGGTTTTATCATATTCAACGATATTTCTAAATATGTGTCTAGCATAGCTTAGATGACTTTTAATTAATTTGAACATAATATAAATGAATAAGTATGTATACACATGCGATTAAATACAATGATTATCCAAGTGAGCACACTTGTATAACCATATTTAGAAATTAACGAACAAAATATTATACAATAATATTGTACTAATAATGATCGGATACATACTCAATAACAATAGGGTTATTATTCTGGCACAATAATAATAATATAATTCTGAAACTTTCTTACTTATACCCATTGCATAAAGGAAATGCAAAGGTATGATACTTGTCTGGTCTACTGCTTACAATACGCAACTTAGTTTTATCTTTTATATCATGACCTATCATTAATAAGATCATTCTTTCGATTAGAATCACATATCATAACACATAGTACTGCTTATTGCAGTCAACACATAACCTAATCATATTGTCACACATGTTTCACAATCATTCAATCACAAAAAAATATTAATACATTCAAATTATCTAAGTCTAGATCAATTTCTGAAACATGTCGGTCTACCGACGGCTTTATCGGGTAATTATCGAGTCTAAGACTTTATCCTGAGGTTCAATATATGTAAGTATCTGTCATATCATTTTTAAATGACTTATAATAATTTTTAAACATTTATTATAATTTATCATGAATTTTCAAACACTGGAATCATTATTAAATAATTTAAATATTAAATAATTCTACTACTATTAATATTTAATGAATATTAAACTATTAATGAAACCATTGCCAAAATATTAAAGTTATTTATAATAACTTAGAATATTTTAAAGTATTAATATTACCTTTAAATGATTTTTAAAACAATTAAAATCATTTTTAAATAATTACCATTAATATTAAAATATTAATGTATTATTTATCCAAATATCCAAATAACTTAAAATATTTAAATTCATTTATATCCTTTTTAAATGATTTTAAATTAATAAAACCATTTTAAAACTATTTATTTAATATAATTATTAAATAAATTTAATATCATTAATATTAAATTAATATCATTAATATTAAATTATTAATGAAATTATCCTTTAAATATTAAAAGTTATATTTTATAACTTAAAATATCTTTAAACCTTTTATTTTTATTTATAATGATTTTTATAATATTAAAATCATTTTTAAACTAAATTATTTAATATAATTATTAAATAACTTTAATATCATTAATAATAATTAATTAATGAAATTTACCTTTAAATATTAAAAGTTATATTTTATAACTTAAAAAATTTTAAATACCTTATTATTATTTGAAATGATTTTTAATATAATAAAATTGTTTTTAATTTATTTAATTAATTCATTTATTAAATAACTAAATTATCATTAATATTAATTTTTTAATGAATTTCATCACAAAATATTAAAAGTCATTAAAAATAACTTAAAATATTTTCTTATCCCATAATATAATTTTAAATGATTTTTCAAGTATTAAAATCATTTTTAAATAATTTATTGAATATAATAATTAAATAAATTAAATACCTTTAATATTTCAAAAATATTAAATATTTTTGAAATATATTAAAAATGATTAAAAACTAATTTTCAGACTTTAAAATAATTTTTAAGAATTTATTTTGTATTTTTAATAATTAAAAACTAATTTTTCTATTTATTTAATAAAAATAATTAATTTTAGTAAAAAAGCATCACTAAAGACGCGAATAGCGGCGTAACTGCTGTTATAGGTGTTCTTCGTGTTCTTCATCAAACCTAGAACATTCATGTCAGTGACCAAGTGAGCAACTTTGACCGAGATTAAATCTCAATGTATTGTGTTTCTGGGAAAGACAAAGGTCAGATCTTGTAGACATAGTGTAATACTACAAGCTCCAACAAACAACACGATCAATCAACATAAAACCAATGAGATTAAATCATTCAAAGTGACTGTCAGAGCTGTTCTTCATTTTTGGGTTACCTAGAAATGAAGTGCAGTTCGAGCAGTCACCTTTGAGCTACCACAACTAGCAATCCTGGTAATGTTTTGGTGTTCTTATGGTTTCATTTTGTAGATAACGTGCAAGACAACACATCTAATACATAATATCGATCTAACAACATTACAACATCAAGATCCATGTTGGTCAAAGTCTGTCAGAGAAGTTACTCAAACGTTTTTTGGGTTACCAAGAAAACGAATTTCATGCTCCAGATAGCTACTTTGACCGGCCACTAAATCCTCCCAGATTGATGTTTAGGAGATTTTAAAGCATAAACATGTAGTATAACCAACATACTACAACTTAGATATAATAAACATAACGAAACATCAAAACATGATGAGATCTGGAGCTATCAAAACTTGTCAGACACGATCTGGGGAAATCTGGGTTGTCCAGAAATCTCCCGATCAATGCTGGTCTGTAATAACCCGATATTTTTTATATAATTAAATCAGAAATTTTGCGTATAATTTTTTTTTATTTTTTTTTAAAGGTGAGGATATGTATAAGATAAAGCGTATGTATTTATGTGATAAATATAAAATATATTTATTACATGAATGATTACAAATAATTTTAATTTAAAATTATTGATCATTACAAATTATATTCTTATAATAATTAATTTGATTGTAGAAATGTTTTTATTAATTATTTTCCATGAAAATATAATTATATATTATTTAAATAATATATAAAATGATTTTTAAATTATTATAATAATTATTTTATTTTATTATGTGAATTTATTCGAGAATAGTTAAGTTAATTATTATAACTTAATTAATAATGGTATGTATATGGCGGATAAATGGATATGAAATCCAAACCCTAATTTTGGATTTTGATCAAGAAATAATAATAATATATTATTATTATTATTATTATTTGTTAGTATTATAGATATGTATGTTATGTGTGTAAGGTTAATGTGTGCAACAGTTTTAATGTTACTGATAAACCCTAATTCTGGTTTTGGAACAAGGAATGAGAATAATAATATAATATTATTTATATTTTGATTTTTTCAATGCTTAAATATGTACTGTATGTACGTATTGATAATGGTAAGACAATTATGGTGTATAATGTCAAAACCCTAGCATTAATTTGTTTAATACTATTTTTGTAAGTCAAATGGGAAATTCAAGACTGTTATATGACTGTGTTATATGATTTATATTGTGTATTATTTAATGATATGATTAATTAGGTAAACCCTAATTAACATTTTGAAATATTAATTTCTAGAAACCCTAATTTCTATATCTTATAACCTTAATTAGTATTTATAAAACCTAATTACTAATTGTAAACCCTAATTGTTAAATTTACAAGGTTGATTATAATTAGTAGATTTTAAACCCCAATGTCTATGTATAATGTAATTAGATACACTATGTTAATTAAGAAACCCTAATTGTCCATTTTAGAAACTAAACTTTTTACAAATTTTATTTTTAACCCTAAATACAAAGCCTAGAAAATTAAATGTTTGGAAACCTTAGGGTTAAACCCTAAGGGTCAAACCCTAAGGGTTTGTCAAGTTTACATTTATGCCATTAAAAGTGCAAGAAAAAAAAGACTAAAATGCCCTTTGTCACATTATTTTTTTATTTAGCTTACTTGCTAATCTAGACAAATTGGAGTGGTTGGCCAACTCTTGACCAACCATGTGACACATATCAATACAAATCTCCAGCAAATCAAGCAATATCAGTCAATACATGTATTATAGACTTGTATTTATAGATTGGAGAGAGAAAAAAAATCATTTGCTAGCCTAATTTTTGCAAAATTCTCATCCTTGACTCTCTCAAGCTCAAACCTCCAAAAATATAAAGACATATCAGTCACCAACCAAGCCCCACTAACACCCTTGACCAAATTGTAAGGTTTTGTGAAAATCAAAGTAGCAATCAAATTGCAAAAATAGCGGAAGAAAAATAAAATCGGATTTTAAATTTTTTTCACAAACTAATTACCCGGATCATCCTTTATGCATATTATTAAATAAAACGAAGAACAAGAAGTTATGGAATCATACCCTTGTATATAAGAGCTTCCACAGGTACAAGTTCACCTCCTACTTCTCCGCGATCTCCTTGAATCTCCGGGTAGATTCCTTCCTTTGATCAATGTAAGCCACCCAAGTGTATGGCCTCTAGAGGTGATCTACCAAGGAAGAAGAATTTTCAAGAAGAAGGGTGTATTAGCTCAAACCCTAGTTTTTCTATCTCTATAGAAAAAGGGGCATACTCTCCAACTATTGGAATTACGTATATGTAGATATTTGATATAAGACTCCTCTTATAAAGATATCAGGTAACCCTATTTAATTAAAATAAGGTATTATTTATTTAATTAAACTATTTTAATTAAATGGGCTCCCCTAATCTTATTAGGGATAATTAATTAAACTCCTTTAACTAATTTTCCTCTCCAATCCTATTAGGAATAAATGAGAGTACTTATATTAAATTAATTCCTAAACCCTTTTAGAAATTAAAATAATAATAATTGTAATAATATTAATAAGACTCTTCTTATTAATTTATATTTAATATTTCTAAAATATTAAATAATAAATATTAAGCTATTTAATTTATTCTATCACCATAGATTAAATTAAATATACTTAACATATTATTACGATTATGTCATTAACTTCTTAAAAAATTATTCTTCATTTTATGGTGTGACCCTTTAGATTCTCCATATTAAACCGGTTGTGAATAAATCAATTAGAACAATTCTAATCTTATTTAAATAAATAAATTAAACGATTAATTTATTTAAATAAATAATATTTATTCTACATTAGGGATAAGCCTCCCTAGCGATCAACGACTTTTCAGATAATATAGATTTCAACCTTAATCATAAAAGAACCTTTGAGTTAATAGTTATCGTACAATTCAATCCTTCCACCATACAATGTCCCAATTAAATATAAGACATAGAATTACTATCAAGTCTTATTTTATTTAATTATATGTATTTCGATTCCTAAATGCACAACTCCTAATGAATGCAAATTAGAAACTACTTTCTAATTTCATTCCACCTTGGCCAAGGATTCCTGGGTTGTCATTTATCGAATCACATAGGACATTTCTCTTCTTTTACTAGAAGTGGTAGATTCTTTATTGATCATTCATTATCTTCGTATATAACTTATTACACCCAAGCATACCCTTTGATATACTCTAAGAGTCTTAAGGAAAAATTCAAAGTATAATTCATTATATATAAGATACTATGACGATCTCAAGTCTAAGGATCATTTGTACTACTATCACTACAGGAATTTCTATTGACAGGCAAGTAAAACTCCATTAGGTATTCCTTAGCGAGTCACGTTCAGTGAACTTATTCTCTAATAAGCACCTATATACTTGCTTTAGTGTCTCCACACAAATGATCATGAGATCAATCATCCTCATCCAATGAGCAAGTAACATACGTACCAATCTATCTGGATTCACTAATCCCCTTTTTAGTAATCCATTAATTGAGAGCATTTTAGTTTTAAACTATCTAAGAATTTAGATCTCATTAGCATGATCTCATCATGATTCTAAAAGCATTGCTTAAAATAATGGGTTTATCACATATTATTAAAACAGAACCATGTAGATAATAAATGCCTTTAATAAATAAATCTTTTATTAATAAATAAATAAATAAGATTGATTACAAAGTATATGATTTATCATCATACATGATTGGCTTGTATGCATACTACTTTCAATCTCCCACTTGCACTAAAGCCAATCGTCGTGGTATCTCATACCAATCTTCTCTAAGTGACTATCAAACTGCTGTTGTGTTTACGCTTTAGTAAATGGATCTGCAATATTGTCTTGAGAGTCCACACGCTCCATGGTGACGTCTCTTCTTTTAATGATTTCTTTGATCAAATGAAATCGCCGCAACACATGTTTGGATTTCTGATGAGACCTGGGTTCCTTAGCCTACGCAACAACTCCAGTGTTGTCACAGAATAAAGGCACTGGTCTTGTAATGCTAGGAACCACACCAAGTTCAGTAATGAACTTCTTCATCCAAACAGTTTCCTTTGCAGCTTCACTTGCAGCTGTGTACTCTGCCTCAGTCACTGAATCAGCAACTGTTTACTGTATTTGGAACTCTTCCAACTCAGTGTGCCACTATTTAAGGTAAAGACATACCCCTAAATGGATTTACTGTCATCTTGATCTGTTTGAAAACTTGAGTCTGTGAAGCCCTGTGACGCCCCCAAATCCAGGTCCCTTTGAACCTCAGATTCAGTCCGACACGATACTACTATCGTCAAACTATTTATATCTTTTATTCATAGCTTAATGAATATAAATTTACTTATTATAATTTAGAATATAAATTCTTTCCATTACCAGGATCTGCACAATGACCCCAAACTTTTATAAGTTTCTAATCTTAGTCATTTATTATTCATGTATTACATCACATTCGATGTTATATAAATATGCAGAATAATTTAAACTTTTTCAATCTCCTTTGAAAATAAATCTTTTATTGATATCTTGACTCAAATCAATTACAAATCTCTGAATCAAATCATGTTATGATTCATTCTATTCGAATTACTGTATTAATATTTACATCTTAATTCGAATTTCTCTATGTATCACATAATACAACTTAATAGGTAATACACATTATAAACTGTTATCATGTACATCTACTAGAACCTAAACATGGTTCAAGAGCATCTAGTTAAATAATAAATCAATCTCCTTCTATACTATTGGACTTTATCAATCAAGTAACATGTAACCTTTACGGTGTATCCTTAACCTGCAAAAGTGGTTATTTACAAGGGTGAGCTCGACAGCCCAACAATTCTAACAGTTTTCATGCATCACATAGCATATAATAGCATGCATATTCAGTTTATGCATTCATAATCAATTAATATTTACTACGCATGTTACTTCACACATAACAGACATAGAGATTTACCAACATAAGCATATCATCAAGGATCAACTTTCACATTTCATACATATCACATATGCATTTCATATATATACATCAACATTTGCATAGCATAATATAGCTCAACTAATAGTTATCGAATTCATATAACAAATAAGAACTGAAAGACTTGCCTGATTCGTAGTTTATCAACTACGACTTAACTACTTAAAGCTTATCTGCACTTCGTGTATTCCTACACAGTTATATAATCATGGATTCATATCCATTAGTCACATATTTCATACATTCTTAATATAATAGTAATGTTACATTGTTTCCTAACTAGGTTCGTAAAACCTACATTTCACTTTCTCATCATACTCTTAGAATAGCTAGGTATGTATAGGTATACCTTAACCACTTGTACTTTACATCAACGTTCATGTATATCTATTACACACTTAACTCGCTATGTGTTTGTTACACGTTTCAAACTTATAGATGAATGTTTCATATAGTTCTTGCATTTTCCAAACTTTAATAACTTTTAACAAATTTGGGTTTTATATAACCATTACATGCTCTTAGGCTTAAAACATCATCCATGTCAAGTACTATAGCTTAAGATAGAACTATAAGTAAGTTGCCAAAATTAGAAAGCAAATAAAATGTCCGCAACTAAATCGTTTCAGAATAGCCATATTAAGACTTTGAGAGTTAAGCTTGGGATGGCCAGCATAATGCCTTCCCTTGGCGCAAACCAAAGTCCATGAAATCATGAGGTTAACTATATTATCCATCTATTCATATGAGTGGGTTATATAATGCATGCTCGCAAGTATTCATATCATTTATACATAACTAGTTTTGTCCATCACTTTAGCTTCTTATAAAATCATGTTCCAATGACTTGCATTGTGTCAAACTATGTGTTTGCATTTATAGGCCATATTTAAAGACCAAAAAGATACTATTATGCCATCCTACAAGTTTAGAAGTTTAGACCACACAATGCTCACGAATATTGTTTTCAAAATGTCTAAGTTTCTTTTCTTCAAATACATGTCATTCCAACCAAATCATGCAAGAAAACCTTGAATCATATGTCATATTCATTTGTGCATATTTCTACACATTCTTACAAGGTAGAAATGTAGGCGACACCATACTCATGATTATTAGTTTTCAAAACTTGAATTTCTCATTGAAAACACATACTATCCAAGTTACACAAGTTATCTTATATAAATTAACTTAAGATCACATTTTATGCTCGCATGACTCCACCATATGCTTAATACAAAGTCAGAACTCAAATGACTTAAATTTCGTTAAGGTTTGTTCTCGAAATCTTCAAGTTTCATTTTAGAACACACACTAAGTCACGCTAAAGCATTCAATTATGATTATTGTAATCTTATATATCATGTCTAATATCATGCATTTTCAAGTTATATCACTTAGAATAACATATTCCATCGTCGGGAGCACTATACTTGCGTATGTGCTCGCTCGACGCCCTCCGATCACCTCTGAATACATAACAGTCACAAAGATGACTATTTTGACCCTTCATAATGACCTCAAATTGAAAACCTTAAAGAACAAAAGTTATAGGTCTATTCGTCCTCGTTCCGGATCATCTTGAATCACCTAAATCGGAGTTCGTATAAAAACGTTATGCCTAATTTACTATAGTAGGTCGAGTAGTCACCCAAGCAAGCTCTACCCAAGACCTCTAAATGGCCTTGAGGCATAGACATTTCGCCCAAGTCGTAGAAATAGCCCTCGGACTCTACTCTTCACGATTTTGAAGACCTCATCTCCTTCTGATTTTCATAACATGAGTTATACTCATCCAAATCAGTCCATTTTTGATTCTATGGGTTCGTAACTCATAAAACTACAACATACCAATTACCCAACAATTAACATAAACATTAACTAACCCAAATATGAATCTTTAACTCATGTTCATGCTCAGTTTTCTAGTTTTGAAAATTTTAGCGAATTCATTCGCTACGAATTCATTTCTAAACCAATTTGGTTCGTTTAACTTTCGTTGTTTTCGCACTTGACTATATTAACAATATCTAACAACAATTCATGGATTATAACAATCCTTACCCATCAATTTTATGACTCAAAAGCTACTTTTTCTAAGAACTTTGTAAAACTTGAACTTAAGAACATACTTTAAGAATTATACCTCTTGAAGCTAAGTTGCCAAGCTTGTTTCTAACCTTCTGACTTCTCCCTCTCATTCTCATAGTATACTTATATAAGCTCCATTTAGAAATCTCAGCAATTGATTTTGAGAAGAGAGGAGTCCCCATTTATAGAGAAATCATTGTCCATACAATGATTTTGCCCAACAATTTAAACCAAGAGGAAGAAGAAGAAGCCATTGGATTGAAGGAGTTTGGTGAAAAATCAAATCAACCCACTCCCTTCTTCATCATTTGGAGCTATGGATTTTGGAGAAGAAGAAGCAAGATAGCTACTAGCCTTTTTGTATTTCACGTGAATGAAAATGACACACATTTTGGGACACTCCCTTCTAATACTCAGCACTTCATATTAGCATATATGGTTTATTTGATATTTTTCCCCAAATGTGCATACATATACACCCACTCACATAGACTTATATAATCCATGTACATTTAATTTCTCCAAATAATATTTACAGTAGACTAGAATATAACTTAGTTGGGCACCAATATTGTTTTCCATAAAATTTATCATCTCAAATATACCCAATTATCATAATGATAATTAATATCAATTATTTATGAACTCACCATTTATTTTCCCATTAAATCCCCATTTGATTTAACTTTACTAGTTATGTCACACAAGACATAATTATGTGAACTTAGTAATTAATCGCTCGCAAGCTTGTAATAATATAATCTCTCAAAATAACATTATTCTCAACATTACATCTTATAACATGGTCATGGAAGTGGTCTATTGCACAATGTTACATTTTATTATCTCACTTGTACATAATGCTAACCTACAAGCCTTTATACATATATATTCAAATACTTCCTATATTATATAGTTACTATTGAAGTGTCCCACTTCATTTCATACCATATAGATGTAGCTACTATATAATATAAAATCATTGCACATACAAATTAATTCCTTCAATTATTCATTCATTAAATTATTTAATGAATGCTTATTCCATCACTTGGCCACACTAGGCATATCACACAAGCTTACATTAAGCTTATTACTTATTCTCATTACTTATTCATTTCCCACCACATTACTATAATCAAAATTATGTACTTCGCCATAACATAACATAAGATGTTTTTATCATGTTTTCTCTAAATATGGGAACATAATAATAAGACGATTTACTCATTTTCTCAATATATTATTCTTAATATAATATCTATGTATTATTAAAATATTTACATGCACTACACACATACACACTATATATAGAAAATAAGTTTATTTCTTATTATGATAAATTGTTTCCATCAACTTATATAGCAAATATGTTTTAATATATTTACCATATTACTTACTCACACACATTACCTCGTACAAAGCTATATAAGGTAATATCAAAATAATATTCCCCATTTTATTAAAATAATCAAATGCTAGAATTTATTTTAATATCCATTATTAGAAATATACTATAATTATTTCTCTTTCCTTTCTATAAATTGTCTCAACACAATTTCTTTAATCTATATATTTAACCATATCTCAATATTAATCAATAAATCTCTAACCAATATTGATCTAAAGATATATCGATTTTTTTCTCTCATCCACAACTTACATATATACAAGTCTAAACCTAGCACACATCGAGTCTTTTTTAATATTCAATATAGTACACTGAGTGGTTTCCCACAAATAACCAATAAATTAGTTTCTGTCTCGTCTACACTATTTTCACAGTGAGTTAGATCGGTTACTAATTCATATATACCTCCGCTCTCTGAAGGAATCGTTTAGCACAGCTCATATACATCCACCATTAAAGGGTACGGTCGCACCGCCTTTGACTTGATACTTACTCGTACAGATTTAAAGAAATTGGTGATTATCAAAGACATTTAATGTCACCAACTTACTATGATAAAATAATTTCACTTAAATTATTTAATATCAATAGATAATTTTTATCCATCTTCCTACTATTTTATTTCTATAATTTATAACAAATATATAATAATGATATATATTCATTAAACACAACATCACTTATTACATAGCTCATATTTCCATATGTAACACAATACCACCTACTTCGTAACACATTATATATTTTTATTCGAACCCTTCACATGCCTTAAAAATTTTATTCACTAAATTCTTATTTTAATATTTTCTGAAAGTTCGGGTTCTTACAAGCCCTCTAGTTTCAATTCAGACCCACCATAGACACGAAATACATCCTTAGTTCTTCTTAAGTACTTTAGGATATTTTTTACTGCCTTCCAGTGTTCTTCCCCTGGATTCGACTGATATCTTCTTGTTACACTAAGTGCATGAGCGACATCTGGTCTAGTACATATCATACCGTACATGATAGATCCTATTGCTGAAGCATACAGAATCTTACTCATACGGTCTCTCTCCTCAGGTGTCTTTGGGGCCTGTTTCTTGGAGAGATATATTCCATGGCTCATCGGCATGAGACCTCTTTTAGAATCTTCTATGCTAAACCTCTTTAGCATTGAGTCAATGTACGTTCCTTGGGACAAGCCAAGCATCCTTTTAGATCTATCTCTATAGATCTTTATCCCCAAAATATAGGATGCTTCTCCCAAGTCCTTCATGGAGAAGTGTTTAGATAACCAGATTTTAATTGATTGTAGCATAGGAATATCATTCCCTATCAGGAATATATCATCAACATATAATATGAGGAATGAAACAGCACTCCCACTAACCTTCTTGTACACACATGGTTCATCCTCATTTTAGATAAAATCAAACTCTTTGATTGTCTCATCAAAACGGATCTTCCACCTACGAGAAGCTTGTTTCAATCCATAAATGGATCGTTGTAGCTTACCGACTTGATTTGTTCCAACCTTTGAAACAAATCCCTCTGGCTGTGTCATATACACATCCTCCTCAAGTTTCCCATTGAGGAAGGCCATTTTCACGTCCATCTGCCAAATTTTGTAGTCATAGTAAGCTGCAATCGCAAGCAAAATCCGAATGGACTTGAGCATTGCTACTGGTGAAAAGGTTTCGTCATAGTAAACTCCTATCCTTTGTTTGAAACCTTTTGCGACCAGTTGGGCCTTATAGGTCTCTACCTTGCCGTCTGCTCCAGTCTTTCTTTTAAAGACCCATTTACACCCAATAGGCTTAATGCCTTCAGGTGGTGAAACCAAAGTCCATACTTGGTTTTCATACATGGAGTCCATCTCAGATTTCATGGCATCTTGCCACTTCTCTGAGTCTTTACTACTCATAGGCTGTTCGTAATTCAATGGATCATCATCATCTATGTTTCGTACCTCATCATCATCCTCTATGATAAGTCCATACCTATCAGGTATCTTTGGTACTTTTCCAGATTTACGAATAGGTTGTGGTATAGAAGGAATCTCTACTTGGAAGGGTTCATCCAGTTGATCTGTAGCGGTTTGGGTTCTTGAATTTCTTTAAGATCTATTTTCCTCCCACTGACCCCTTCAAGGATAAACTCCCTTTCCAAGAAGGCAGCATGTTTGGCAACAAACACCTTTTATTCAATAGGATTGTAGAAATAATATCGAAAACTTTCTTTATGATATTCCATAAAAGTACACTTATTAGATCTTATCCCAAGCTTATCATTCTGAAAACTTTTCACATAAGCTGGACATCCCCAAATCTTAACATGCTTAAGACTAGGCTTCCTCCCTGTTCACATCTCATATGGAGTCTTAGGGATGGATTTCGAGGGAACCTTATTTAGTAGATATGTAGCCGCTTCTAGGGCATATCCCCAGAATGATACCGGAAGATCGGTAAAACTCATCATGGAACGAACCATGTCCAACAGTGTTCGATTTCTCCTTTCAGATACACCATTCAACTGTGGCGTCCCTGGTGGAGTCCATTGTGAGATTATACCATTTTCTTTGAGACAATTGAGAAACTCACTGCTTAAGTATTCACCACCTCGATCTGATCGAAGAATCTTAATACTTTTGCCCGTTTGTTTCTCTACTTCACTTCTGAAC
The DNA here is from genome assembly GCA_020205605.1 of Panax ginseng. NCBI lineage: Eukaryota > Viridiplantae > Streptophyta > Magnoliopsida > Apiales > Araliaceae > Panax > Panax ginseng. The sequence goes on along the minus strand of CM035128.1, from coordinate 97,191,204 downwards.
TCTTTGAACTTTTCAAATGATTTAGATTTGTATTTCATTAAATACACATATCCAAATCTTGAGTGATCATCAATGAATGTAATAAAATAAGAATACCCTCCTCGTGCATTCTTTGTCATAGGTCCACATACATCCGTGTGTACCAACGCTAACAACTCTATAACTTTTTCTCCTTTTCCACTAAAAGGAGATTTAATCATTTTTCCCATGAGACAAGATTCACAAGTTGGATTGATTCATAATCTGATAGCTCTAGGAGCCCATCTTTATGCAACTTGGATAATCTTGTTTCATTAATATGACCGAGTCTACAATGCCACATGTAGGTATAATTAACATCATCTCTTTTCCTTTTCTTAGTTTGTTCAATTTGAAGTATATTTTCATGTAAGTCAAGAATGTAAAGTCCATTTCGTAAATTACCAACACCATATAAAACATTATTATTATAAATAGAACAACTATTGTTCTTTATGATAATGTCAAAACCATCCATATCCAATACAGATATTGAAATAATGTTTCTAATAAGTGACGGAACAAAATAATAATTATTTAAACTAATGGATTTGCCCATAGACAGTGATAAACAATAAGTTCCTACAGCTAATGCAGCAACCTTTGCTCCATTTCCCACTCGTAGGACGACCTCATCCTTGTTCAGCTTTCTACTTCTGACCAGTCCCTGCATATTATTACATATGTGAGAACCACAGCCGGTATCCAATACCCAAGTAGAAGATTGACTTTCAGAAAAATTAATTTCAATCATAAACAAACCTTAATTAGGATTTGAAGCTTCTCCAAGCTTCTTCTGCTTTTGTTCTGCAAGATAATCCTTGCAGTTCCTCTTCTAGTGACCCGGCTTATTGCAATGGAAGTAAATTCCTTGGCTAGCTGGATCAAGTTTCTTCTGATCCTTCACTTTCGCCTTTCCCTTAGCCTTCTTAGATTTCTTTTTTTCAGAAGATACCTTGGGCCTCTTCCTTTTCTTGGAAGAATCATCCACCAATAAGACATGGTTCTTCTTGGATGGGAAGTGACCTTCAGTAGTTTTTAACATGTTAAGTAATTCAGGCAAGCTGACATCTAACTTATTCATGTGAAAATTCACAACAAATTGTGAGAAGGTGTCTAGGAGTGACTGCAAGACTAAATCTTGACTCAACTCCCCATCCATGATGAACCCAGTCATTCCAAGACGTTCAATCAGATTGATCATCTTTAAGACATGAGTCTCAATTGGTAGTGCCCTCGATCATCCCCGAGATCGGAAGAGCTCCTTAGATATCTCATATCTAGCGGTACTACTTTTTTCACCACCATACACTCTTGAAGGTGCGGTAGCATAGTAGGAGCATCAATGTTTTCATCTTGTGACGTCAAGCTCGTTACTCATGGATGCGAGCATGATGCATTGAGCCACTGATGCATCATTTTGCCACTGTTTAAAAGTAGAAATCTCTTTTCCGAGGTTATTTCTGCAACTTTGCAGGTACAAGAGAATTTAGGACATAAGAAATCTTTTTAGAAGTGAGAACAATTCTCAGATTCCTTAACCAGTCCATGTAATTCGGTCCGATCATTTTGTTAGCATCAAGTATGCTACGCAGTGAAATTAGTGAATGTGACATTTTCAAAATTCTGCATGTAAAAAGACAATATTTTAGCAAACATTCATTTAATTAATTACCAAAATAAACTAGGTCTTATTTTATATTGGTATCTCCCACTATTTTATTCAAACTATATTACCCTCGTGAATATAGTTCGACAATATCTAATTATAGATTTGCTAGTGAGAATAAGGATCCCATTTCAAATGTATATAGCCTTGTGTATACACAATAAACTATATATAAATAAATAGGTAGACAATTGTTGTCAATTACATCATCATGTAACTCCTTATATTTTGCCTCTTAAATCATAATGGTCAAGTGTGTGCACATCCGAACTAAAATGATTTAAGTTAAGTCATACCCAGCATTTCCATATAAGTGAAGAGAAAACTACAACCCTTGTGTGTGCACAATAAAACGGTAATGTTCAATTCCTTATAAACATCAAATGTAATAAAAACAACATCTCAAATATTTAACCTTGTGTGTGCACAACAAACTCATATTAAATATTTAATGCTCTATTATTTTTATCATGCTAGAAGGCGACGCTCGATATTCTAAATATCTTTGAACGTTACAACTTAATATAATTTCATTGAGGGGTTTGTTATTATTAGTCTCATCTTGTTTAGCGCGCATGCAAATATATATATATAAAATACGCGTCATATTATTAAACATGTGAAGCATGTTTGCATAACATATATATATATATATATATATATATATATATATATAATACTACTAGCATGCACATATAGAATACTATATTCTACCCGGATTGATTATAGACTTTTATTCTAGTTTGGTTCACTAGAGCCACCAAGTGAACCAAAAGTTCAAACCCTAGGGTGCAAGAATAAATATTTAAATATAACTATTACATTTAAACCCGGGCTCCATTACAAACAGGTCTTCGAGCGCTCCTTGCTCCTTGATCTCCGGTTCTTCAAAAAATTCTAACTAATCCTATACAATTAAACTATTTAATTTAAATAGAAACCTTGATCAGCAGTCAAAGGGAAGTACATATGAGAGAGATAAAATTTACATCAAGAAGAAAACCAGAAAAGACGAGGTATGCAGACCACATTTAATAAAACTCATTCATTCAAGCATCCAACAAAATAAATCCAATCACATTGATCAATAGTCCATAATCAATCACATTTATTATCATACATATCATCATATGTATCAATAAATAAAATCATTCTATATATATATATATATATATATATATATATATATATATATATATGAATATCATTTAATGGGCAATTTTAAGTTGCATGAAATCCAATTTCAAAATTAAAATAAACTCTTTATTTTAATTATAAAATTATTAAAAAATACCGTTTTAAAAAAAAAATTGATTAAGCGAACCTGCATCATACTCCCTTAACTAATACATGTTCCGTAGGGTTAAAATATACCAAATAATATATATTACATATAATTACGTTAAAGAATACAGGAAACATTATCTTTATATTACGTTAATATATAATATATGGCGTTAAAGTGTACAGGAAACATTATCTTTATATTACGTTAATATATATAATAAATGGTATACATGTAAGCTTTAACTATTTCCTGATTGCTTTGGTAATATTATTTTGGTGGCACATCAGGAAGTATTAAAGGATTCGCCAATTACATGATCATGTTTTTTGAAAAACTAAAGTCACCCACGGACTGAAGAAAATAAAACGTTTTTCGAAAACAGTTTTCGACAAAGATAATTTTTTTTTCATAAAATAATAATTTTATACAATAAATTATTCAAAATACATACCCATACATATAAGGAATAAAATAATTAATAATTCACATAAAGTTTAGCTCTGATACCACTGTAAGGTTTTGTGAAAATCAAAGTAGAAATCAAATTGCAAAAATAGCGAAAGTAAAATAAAATCAGATTTTAAATTTTTTCACAAACCAATTACCCGGATCATCCTTTATGCATATTATTAATTAAAACGAAGAACAAGAAGTTATGGAATCATACCTTTGTAGATACGAGCTTCCACGTGTACGAGTTCAGCTCCTACTTCTCCGCGATCTCCTTGAATCTCCGGGTAGATTACTTCCTTTGATCAATGTAAGCCAGCCAAGTGTATGGCCTCTATAAGTGATCCACCAAGGAAGAAGAATTTTTAAGAAGAAGGGTGTGTTGGCTCAAACCCTAGTTTTTTTATCTCTATAGAAAAAGGGGGCGTACTCTCCAACTATTGGAATTACGTATATTTAATATCTGATATAAGACTCCTCTTATAAAGATATCAGGTAACCCTATTTAATTAAAATAATGTATTATTTATTTAATTAAACTCTTTTAATTAAATGGGCTCCCTAATCTTATTAGGGATAATTAATTAAACTCTTTTAACTAATTTTCTCTCCTAATTCTATTAGGAATAAATGAGAGTACTTATATTAAATTAATTCCTAAACCCTTTTAGAAATTAAAATAATAATAATTGTAATAATATTAATAAGACTCCTCTTATTAATTTATATTTAATATTTCTAAAATATTAAATAATAAATATTAAGCTATTTAATTTATTCTATCACCATAGATTAAATTAAATATACTTAACATATTATTACGATTATGCCATTAACTTCTTAAATAATTATTCTTCCTTTTATGGTGTGACCCTTTAGGTTCTCCATATTAAACCGGTTGTGAATAAATCAATTAGAACAATTCTAATCTTATTTAAATAAATAAATTAAACGATTAATTTATTTTACAATAGGGATAAGCCTCCCTAACGATCAACGACTTTCCAGATAATATAGATTTTAACATTAATCATAAAAGAACCTTTGACTTAATAGTTACCGTACAATTCAATCCTTCCACCATACAATGTCCCAATTAAATATAAGACATGAAATTACGGTCACGTCTTATTTTATTTAATTATATGTATTTCGATTCCTAAATGCACAACTCCTAATGAATGTAAATTAGAAACTACTTTCTAATTTCATTCCACATTGGCCAAGGATTCCTGGGTTGTCATTTATCGAATCACATAGGACATTTCTCTTCTTTTACTAGAAGTGGTAGATTCTTTATTGATCATTCATTATCTTCATATATAACTTATTACACCCAAGCATACCCTTTGATATACTCTAAGAGTCTTAAGGAATAAGTCAAAGTATAATTTATTATATATAAGATACTATGATGATCTCAAGTCTAAGGATCATTTGTACTACTATCACTACAAGAATTCCTATTGACAGGCAAGTAAAACTCTATTAGGTATTCCTTAGCGAGTCACGTTTAGTGTCTCCACACAAATCTTTAATGTCTCCACACAAATGTCTCCACACAAATAAGCACATACATATTTGCTTTAATGTCTCCACACAAATGATCATGAGATCAATCATCCTCATCCAATGAGCAAGCAACATACGTACCAATCTATCCGAATTCACTAATCCCCTTTTTAGTAATCCATTGATTGGGAACATTTTAGTTTTAAGCTATCTAAGAATTTAGATCTCATTAGCATGATCTCATCATGATTCTAAAAGCATTGCTTAAAACTATGGGTTTATCACATATTATTAAAACAACACCATGTAGATAATAAATGCCTTTAATAAATAAATCTTTTATTAATAAATAAATAAGATTGATTACAAAGTATATGCTTTATCATCATACATGATTGGCTTGTATGCATACTACTTTCACAAATCAGTAGCCAAGAATCAAAAATTGATCATCAAGGTATAAAACTCTAAGCTATAATCTGACTTTTGATTCCATGTTAGATGTTAGTTTTTGTGTGTTAAACATGATTTTTATAATCCATATAGTTGATCCGGGTTGGTATATGATAGATCAATAACATCTAAATGCACGAATTTGATATTTTTCAAAATCTGGGAAAAGTTCAAACTGGGGTCTGACAATGAATGTCAGTGGCCACCAATCTTTCTCTATTATGTGTTTTTGTTGTTTAAAGCTTTATACTTGTAGTATGTAAAGCTATCTTTGATCTGGATCAAGAATCAAACTTAGATCTGGTCTAGATTGCAAGTTATTCTTGGTCAAAGGTCGTTAACCGACCACGAACAGACCATTTCTGGGCAACCCAGAAATCATGAACAAGTGTTTGACAAGTTTTGATGGCTCCAGATCTGACAGTGTTTTGATGTTTTGTTATGGTTTTTGGATTTAAGTTGTAGTATGTTATGTGTACTATAGGTACATGCTTTTATATTCTTTAAATCTTGAATGTATTGAATACAGTGGAAGGTCAAACCAGTCTACTCGTTATTGAAATATGTTTTCTGGAAATTCCAGAAAACTTGAAGAACACTATTTCTGTCAGGGTTTGACCGAGCATTAGTTGCTTGATTTGTTGTTTGTAGACACTCAAAATTTTCTGCACTCCTATTACTAACATTACAGGAGGGTAGATTCGTCTTTTGGAGATAACCCTGAAAGACAGCTTATATCCATTCCGGATACTACCAAAAGTTCAGCTCCAACCCGGAACATAAACCGGGAACATCAGTTCTAACCCGGAACACAAACTGGGAACTTCATCTCAAACCCGGAACACACACTGGGAATGTCATTTCCAATCTTGGAGATAACCCCGAGATATGCAGATCAAAAGACTGGCAACAACACAAAGAGGACAGATTACGTCTCTAAGAATAACACCGCGACGCTTTCGTTCAGATCCCGGAGAAAACATCGAGTAGAACCCCATCCTTGGTGATAGCCCCAAGAGATACCATTGCAGTTATAACGATAACCCCGGAAATGCTTGCTTCAAACATATGCAATCAGCTTCAACAACAGACATCCTGTTAAGGCACACACACCTCAGACCCGGAGATAACAATGGGCAGACAAGAACATCCATAGATGACAGTGAGATATACAAACAAGCAATAGTCCAATCTCAGATGTAACCTTGAGCAACGTCTGCTTTTCGCTTAAACCAGTGATAACCCCGGTGAGGAGTCACAACGTCATCTTACCATCTCAACAAGATGATATCGCGGTATACCAACAAGTAGTCCAATCTCAGCTGTAACTCTGAGCAACGTCTACTTTCAACTCAAACCGGCGATAACCCCGGCAAGGAGTCAAACGTCATCTTGTTCCTTCGACAATGGCACGTCATCTCAACACTTCATACATACATACATACAACAATGTCCCACAAGAACCGAGGAGTAACAATCCCGAGTGACTATTAAGTGTGACAGTACTTTGGATAGAATTTGAAGCTTAAAGACCATGGGCATAGACCCCTCTTCCTGACTTCGTATAACCTCTAATCCATGTCATTGCGTAACTCTCAACACAAGCGGTTGGATGAAGGTCAGATATACCTCGTTTGGATGCTCGAATTGAAGTTCTGCAAGTTCGAGCAGACATTATAGTGCATGAGTGCACGTACTACGAGACGACAGAACCCGCGAGGCTCGGATGCATCACGACCAGCCGCAGGTGTACTTGTGGCCATCCATCTATATATACAAGCCTTGGGGTCAGCCATTTAAGAAGAAGAGGGAGGAAAAAAGGCGAGGAAGCCATGCCCATTTTACTCTGCATACACATCTTTTGAGTGTTTCCTCACTTCTAAACACTAGTTAGCTCACATATAGCTATCTTTTATCTGGCAGGAGCTGAGTGTTTATCCATTTAAAGTCATAGAAGTCTACTTTAGCAGCCCACTGTAAGCCTTCTTATATTCTATAAAGCCTTCTTCTCATATTAGCACACACTGTTGTACACGTTGAGAGTCGTGTGAGTGTGTTTGCCCGGACTTTGGTCCGTGGTTTTCATTTCTATCTGTATATATATACTTATATATATGTATATATTTCATATATGGACTAACATTATCGAATTATGCCTCGATTGAGCCTAGACTTCGGTCTGGAGCGTTTAATTGCTTTCATATATATATATATATATATATATATACTTATATATATAAACTATGGTCAGACTACATCGATGAGCCCGGATTTTATATCCTGTGCGTTTAATTGCTTATATATATATATAATTGTTGTCGAGACATATCGATGAGCCTGGATTTTATATCCTATATGCGTTTAATCGCTTATATATATATATATATATATATATATATATATATATATATATATATATATATATATATATATATATAATTGTTGTTTGACATATCCGGTGAGCACAGATTCACATCTCGTGCGTTTCTCTTGCTTTTATATATATATATCTAAACCTATATATATATATATATATATATATATATATATATATATATATATATATATATATATATTTCATAGGGCTCGGAGTTTACTCCGTGGCCTTTTATAACTTTATTTACATTTAGTCCTCGCTTGGAGTTTACTTACAGTGGCGAGTTGATCGCTTTTACAGCTTTATTTACATTTTGTCCCACCTAGAGTTTACTTCGTGGAGGTTGATCATGTTTATATATATATATATATATATATATATATATATATATATATATATATAAATTTATAGCTGTTATATATATATAATTGGTTACTGCTTTCCATACAAATTACAGTATCATATGAGCCTAAGAATCATGTGATCACATGTTCAGTTTACTGAATTTAGATTCGGTTCCCATGATGGACATTTTTCAAATTGTAGTGTACTGTACATTATTTTACTGATGATCTGAATTTCCTTAGATGGTCACATCATTCCCATGAGGATTTCGACATCTTCAGTATATTATTTTCTCGAGAATGCTTCGCATCTCGAAAATAAAAGCAAACAAGCCGAACATTTAATAATAAAATGGAAGTATGAAAAGGTCTCAATTCCTATTGAGCACAGGGTTTGAAAAACCTCTTTTATAAAACGTCATTGCTATATCTTGGTTAAAACTGAATTTTCCTATAAAATTCAAACCTTGTGTATATAGGTACGAACGAGGCCTCACACTACTTTCAAATAACTGCACATTGATCCACACACACACACATTCATATAACAATTTGTTTGAAAACTGGCGGTCATCGTGGTAACCCGGATGTCGGGGGGTGCCTAACACCTTCCCTCCGCATAATCAAGCCCCCAGACCCAAAATGAATCTCGGTTTCACAGACCCGTCTAGCAGTGTCAAAACACTGGGTCAATGTGCAAACCTTTTCGGTTGCGTTGGTGCAACCAGTTAAATACACCAACTGAAAACTCTTAAAGTCAAATCGTCGACATTATACATGTCGGACCTTTTTCACTTGTTTTTTCAAACAAATCTCACATTAACATGAGAACACCAAAGAACAAGTAATAAAAAAGGGACACTCAAAAATCCCAACGTTGACAGATGGCGACTCTGCTGGGGACTACAGTAAAGAGGGCTTAAGCCGCTATTTTAAGCTTTTCAAAATTGTTATATGCTTGTGTGTGAATGTTGCATTTATATTTATGATGACTGTGTACGAATGCATCTTAATTACTGCACTACTAAATATCTATTTATGATATTAGTGCTTCGCACATGTCATAATTTTTCATAAACGATGAGACACATTGTATGTGAATGTATGTTGTGTGGTCCCTCCACCAGGAGGCTATCCTGTCGGTGTTTGATTACTGGACTCGTGGGAAGAATGATTCCCAGGGCTCAGGAAAGGCACCACTCAGATCCCCTCCAATTGAACAACCGGATTAACTTCCCGTCAAGTAGATTGTGATGATCTGGGAACCTTCATGCCAAAAAGCCGCGAGAGTAACCCTATGATAGGTCAGCCTCTGATAAACCAAACGCGGAGGGAAGCTTCTTCATACTTTCCATTTTAAATTACCTGTAAAAACATTTACTTGTAATTCTATTCCATGTTCATTCATATGTAATGGAAAATATGAAGAATATCTGTGCATGCATGACATGTTATCAATTAAGAACCGGTTTTGCAGGACAAAATTCCTAAACAGACATGTTATGATAACATTTACATTACCCTAAGACTAAACTACGTAAGTCTTTTGTAGGAAAGCAATTAGGCATGTTACCCTCTCAAAGTCCAAAAAGGCCGCAAGCCTACAGCCAATCATGTCTTCTTCTGACCACTCTAATATGGTCTCCCGAGAAGAAATTGACGGATTAAGTAAACAAATCACAGACTTGGCTGTTCTACTAAAAGAATTACACCAGTCTACTCAGGGTACGAAGATACCTACACATACACAATCCTCTACACAAGGAGGAGTTCAAGGTCTAGAAAAAACAATTCTAGAACATCAGTTGGATACAACCAACAAAGATCCTGAAAACACCCATCTCAAAGTAGATCCAGACATCGATGATATCAGGAAGAAGGTCCTCCAAATGGAGGAAACCATCCGCGTTCTCAAAGGGATTTGAACCCATGGCAGTGTTTCATATACAGACCTTTGCATATTCCCTAGTGTTCAATATCCAGAGAAATTCAAGACCCCTAATTTTGAGAAATATGACAGATTAGGGGATCCTTATGCACATTTAAAGGTGTTCATCGGAGAACTTGGGTCTTATGCAGAAAATGAAAAGCTTCGAATGCAGCTGTTTCAGAAAAGTCTAACTAGAGAAGCCTGTTCATGGTACACCAGATTAGACAACTCAAAGATCCATAGCTGGGAAGAGCTGGCTCACGCCTTTCTCACTCAATACAGTTTTCAATCTCAGATGGCTTTTAATCGGTACCAAATTACCAAGGTCAAGAAATAGTCTAATGAGTCATTTAGAGAGTACGCTCAAAGGTGGAGGCGCCTTGCTGCTCAGGTTATTCCTTCCATGACAGAATCAAAAATGGTCATGACTTTCATAGATGTACAGGAAGCTCCTTTCTATGAAAGAGTTCTAGCTGGTATTGGCAAACCATTCTCTGAAATTATCAAACACGGCGAGATGGCTGAGATGAGATTGAAGTCCGATAAAATTCAAGACCTAATCGCTCTTAAAATTATTGCTAAGCACATCCAGTCCGGATTTTATGAAAATAACCCCCGGAGGGTCCATAAAGAGAAAGAGGAGGATGTTTCCTTGATACTACAAGGACAAAAAGGCAATCAAAGCATCCCTATGCAGGGGAGAAACTACTCCCCTTTTACAGCATAATCTTCAAACCCTCCATTTCCTAAAAGTGGAGAATTAAAGCGACGTCGAACGTTCACACCCTTAGGGGACTCGCTCAAGAATATTCTTGCTCTTCTGATTGCTCAGAAGAAAATTACACATCTTCTTCCACCAGCCAACCCTAATGGGAGGGTTTTTAATGCTACTCGGAAGTGTGTTTATCATGCTGGGGCACCTGGACATGATACTCAAGATTGTTGGGCCTTGAAACATAAGATTCAAGATCTAATAGACAACGGTGAGATCGTGGTCACTAAACCAGATCAACCTCATGTGCAAGACAACCCTCTTCCTCAACACAAAGAAGAGGAGGTTAACATGATCAGTTGGAGCACTGTACAAGGTTCCAATTCTAACGATGAATCATCCCAACCCCTCAAAGATGGTGTTGACAAATGGGATTATGCAAAGTTCCAGTTTACCATGGAACGAAAGATGAAAGCTCTTTCCAAACAAATTGAACAATTGGCAGAATTGGTGACCCACCAGCATCAAGTCACATGCCAATTAATCAGGCAGGAGCATGCTTATCTCCTTCCTTTTGTTATGAATGCCTCCTCACCACCTTCAGAAAGCGAAGCTATATAGGATAAGGTTGTGAAGCGACCAAATGCTAAAGCCCGTCGGGATTTTGCCAATCAGAGGGAATTCACCTATTTGGGCCAATCTATGGAGGAGATACTTCAAATGTTGATCAAGGAAGGAAGAATTACCTTCCTTCTCCCTCCCATCAATCCCCGCTCAGGGCGGTTCAATCCTAATGAAATATGTCAATATCATTCACATTCTCACGGTCATAGCATAGAAGAATGTTGGGCACTCCGCCACCTCATTCAGAATCTTATTGATAGCGGTGTCCTGCAAATAGCAGAGGATTACACTGTGAAACTCAAGGGTGGGAATGCATGTCCTACCTAATGGAAGGGATTGGTAGCAGTTATATCCGAAGTGGATGATGAGACTGTCAAAGTATTTCCCATACAACCAATTCAACTCAAAGGAGCTGACAATCATTTGAAAGTGGTCACACCATAGCCAATTTCTTTATCTTGCAGACCACAACATCCTGTTGTCAACTTACACAAAGTTTCATGGAATTATGGAGAAGCTAAAGGATCCATGTCTCATACTACTGCTACAGTGTTAAAGGAAAATCCACTGTACCTTCCTCAATGGGTTGTTAAACCTACTTGCGAAGCAAAGGGGAAGTTGCCCGTGGAGAAGATTAAAAAATTCCTCCGCACTATGGGCCACAATGAAGCCAAAGTGGTTTTAAGCTTGCGAGAAGCTCCACACCAGATTTCAATACTGGACTTGGTTGTTTCTTCTGAGGATCATCAGAAGATCTTACTGAAGGTTTTAGAAGAAGCCTATTTGCCAAAATCAGTGGATGTGGAAAAATTTCAACATTTGGTTGATCACATTTTCAACAACAATGTGATATCCTTAATCGATGACGACATATCTCTCCGGAAGGACCCGGCCATCGTTAAAGCCATTGCATATTACGCTTTTGTCTTACGGGTACATGCTAGCGGTGAGAGTATTGATAGATGGAGGCTAATCTCTAAATATCTCATCCTTATGCCACCTTGGTGAAGATGAATGTCAATCTCAAAGCGATCCAAAGCGACCATACGGTTATCGTGAGCTTTTGATGGATCCCGACGAAGAAATGCCATCGGAAAGATTGAATTGCCAATTGAGATTGGTCCAAATAAATTCAATGTATCCTTCCACGTCCTCAAGATAGACTCAAGATACAACCTGCTATTGGGGAGACCATGGATACACATGGCTGGAGCTGTTCCCTCCACCTTAAATCAATAACTCAAATACATTATCAACAACAGTCTAGTCATTGTCAACGCTGAGCCGGATTATCCTGAACAAGGAACTCTACCAATTATCAGCTTCAATTCAGCCAGTTTCCATACTCTGGAAGTGAGTAACACGCAATACCATTCTATTAGAGCGCCACTTCCCGTACCCAAGATTTTTGCCGAGGTTATGTCGGCCACTCAAGAAATGATGTTATTGGGTCATCAACCTGACAAGGGCTTGGTAAGGATAAGCAGGGTATTAAGCACCCTATCCAAATATCCAGTCAAATTGGAACAGCCGGACTAGGCTATTCTGCCAGTTCCATTTACAGGAATCCTCATAAGCACAAGCAGGTTCCTCAAGCTTCCGCCGCATGGCGATTCTCTATACATTTACCTCATGAGTTGATGCAATCTCCAGTAAAGGTTCCAGCCCATATTGTGGCTATGCTATTTCCGAAACCAGTGCCAATCAAAGCAAAAGAGGTGCTGATTCCTGATCCCGAGGCGGAAGAAAAGGAACGGAAATGTAAACATGACCTTGCCTTGATGATGGCAGGCATTCGCGTCATTGTTCATGATGAACATAAAAACAGATACACCCAAACGATGATTGCCTAGATGTCATGGTTATCATTCAGGAGAAGGAAGACAATAACGATCTTTCCATCACTGCAGTCCATTAGGACTTTGCCCTCAACAATTGGAGTAGCACTCCATTCATTGGTCGACGAGGGTAAATGGGCAGAAAATCCCTCTGCCCTGTAGATAACTTTAATTGCTTACTTTCCTTTACAACATTAGTAGTTATTTTATGAAGTACATGCTAACACTTATGTATGATCGAACAATTGCATATATTAAGTGAAAGCATCTTTTGTTTCAGGACTCTGAATTTAGATGTACTTATCCTTGCTAAGGACATGCCTTCTCTCCACAAGGGCTGTAACTTTGATACAAAGTTGGACTCAGACTTGATGGACATCTAAGAGGACATTGAGACACCTCAAGAGATTAAGGAATGGGTCACAGACAAACCCAAACCAAATCTTGATCAAACCACTTCTTTCAATCTTGGAACCTTAGACAACCCTATGCTAATCCAGATTGGTTCAGACCTTACCACAAATCAACGGAATGACATGGTTGCACTATTAACCGAATTCCAGGATGTATTTGCATGGTCTCATGAAGACATGGTGGGTTTTTTCACTGACATTGTTCTTCATCGCCTTCCCATTAAAGAAGGGTTCAAGCCAGTTAGGCAAAAGCTTACGCGATTGAAACCTGAATGGAGTTTAAAAGTTAAAGAGAAAATTGTGAAACAATTTCAAGCTGGCATCATCATGGTGTCTACATATCCGGAGTGGATATCCAACATTGTTCCTGTGCCTAAACCAGGGGGAAAGGTGCGAGTTTGCGTGGATTATCGGGATTTAAACAAAGCTTGCCTTAAAGATAGCTTTCCTGTGCCCTTTATCCACATTCTTTTTGACAATACTGCTCAATACGACATGTACTCATTTGCTGATTGCTTTGCGGGGTACCATCAAATTATGGTCGCTGAGAAAGATCGTGAGAAAACTGCTTTCATCACGCCTTAGGGAACCTTTTGCTACAGACGGTTGTCATTCGGCCTCATCAACGCCGGGGCAACCTATCAGCGAGCTATGATGGCTCTTTTCTACGATTTAATGCACAAAGAGATAGAGATCTACATGGATGACATCATTGTCAAATCCCGGAAAGAGGATGACCATTTAGACTATCTCAAAAAGCTTTTCAATAGGTTGCGTAAGTAAAACTTGAAGTTGAATCCCGTCAAGTGCGCCTTTGGTGTTAAGTCAAGCAAGTTGCTAGGTTTCCTAGTCAGCCACAAAGGGATTGAACTGGATCCTACCAAAATCCAGGCCATCAAGGAAATGCCCATTCCTCAAACAGAGAAGGAAATACGAGGATTTTTGGGAAGAATCAACTTCATTAGCAGATTTATTTCTCAACTCACAACAACCTGTGAGCCTATGTTTAAGCTGGTAAGGAAGAAGTCCTCCATGAAATAGAATGATGACTGTCAGAAAGCCTTCCTCACAATCAAAGAACAACTGATTAATGCTCCTATTTTGGTACCTCCCAGGGATGATGTTCCCTTATTCATGTACCTGTCCATAAATGACAATGACATGGGTTGCATGATGGGGCAGAAAGATAATAGAGGCAAAGAACGAGCTATCTATTACCTCAGCAAAAGATTCAGCATCAGTGAACACAAGTACACTCTGTTTGAGAAGACTTGTTGTGCTTTAGCATGGGCTTCCATGAGGTTACAGCATTACCTCCATGGTTACACAACCCATCTCATATCCCGAATAGATCCTCTCAAGTATGTGTTCAGCAAGCCCATACTGAATTGTCGACTGTCCAGATGGCAGTTGATCCTACAGCAATTTGACATCGTCTATGTGATGCAAAAGTCTGTCAACGGTCAAGGAATTACGGATCAACTGGCCGCCGCACCTGCAGGGGATTACAAACCCTTCGAAACATACTTTCCTGACGAAGGAGTAATGACAATTCAGCTACAACATCAGTACGATACATCCCATACGTAGAGACTGTATTTTGATGGAGCTGTTAACACAGAAGGCTCTAGAGCTGGAGTAGTATCCCGTCACCGTTAAATTGCAGTTTGTCAGCACCAACAACACAACTGAGTATGAAGGCTGTATCATGGGGCTAAAACTGGACCGTTCAATGGGCATCAGGCGGTTAACTGTCTTTGGGGATTCCGAATTGGTAATCAAACAATCCACAAGAATCTATCAAACCAAAGAATTCAATTTGCTGTCTACCATCGGCAAGTTTTATAGATGGCTTTGGAGTTCGAAGAAATATCCTTTCTACACATTCCTCGTAATAGGAATTATTTTGTAGATGCATTAGCAATGTTGGCCTCCTTGTTTTACATACCGGACAAGGAAAACATGCCAAACATAACGTTTGCTCTGTAAAAGCCCCAGTTTATGGGAATTACATCAGAGAAGTATCGGATGAATTACTCCCATCCACAACCCTTGGTATCAGCACATCAAGGAGTATCTACGAGATGGATCTACACCTGCTGAGGCGAGCCTAACTGAGAAGAGGCAGATTCATCGACTTGCTATGAAATTCTACCTGAGCGGAGATGCACTCTACAAAAGAGATGCATGATTAGGTCTCCTCAGATGTCTGGATAAAGACCAAGCTCAGAGACTCATGGATGAGATCCATGGTGGAGTATGTGGCCCTCACATGAGCGGACCCCTACTTGTCAAGAAAATTCTCAGAACAGGACATTATTGGCTTACACTCAAAGCTGACTGTGATGATCACGTCAAGAGGTGCTATCAATGCCAGATTCATGGGAATTCTATTCACGCCCCTCCAAGGGAACTCCACAATATGAGTTCGCCATGGCTCTTCTCAATGTGAGGAATGGATGTGATCGGGCCCATCGAGCCCAAAGCCAGTAATGGAGATCGATTCATATTCACCATGATCAACTACTTCACCAAATAGGTAGAAGCAGCATCCTTCCCCAGGGTTACTAAAGAAGTTATCATTGCTTTCATCAGAAACAATGTCATCTGTCGATATGGACAACTAGAGGTCATTGTGTCAGACAATGCTAAGAACCTCAACAACAAAATGATGGAGGAGTTATGTAGAAAATTTCATATCAAACATTTCAACTTCGTCATCTACTGTCCAAAGATGAATGGTGTTGTTGAAGCTGCTAATAAAAACATCAAAAAGATCATGCAGAAAATGTCCGCCAATCATAAAGGATGGCCTGACCTCTTGCCTCTAACTTTATTAGCCTACAGAACTTCCATGCGAACTTCCACTGGGGCAACCCCCTACTCATTAGTCTATGGGATGGAAGCAATGTTCCCCATAGAAGTGGAAATGGAATCCCTCAGAGTATTGATGGATGCTCAGTTGGATGAAGACCAATTGGTACAAGACAGGTATCACCAATTATCTCTGATAGATGAAAGCCGATCCGCGACTATCTTCCATGGTCAGTTATATCAGCAAAGGATCGCACGATCCTACAACAGAAAAATTCAACTACAGCAATTCAAATGACATGACTTGGTTTTGAAGAAGATCATTGAAAACCAAGATCAATCTAAGGGAAAATTCGCTCCTAACTGGGAAGGCCCATTTGTTGTCAAGGAAGTATTGACAGGAGGTACTCTCAGATTGCAAAAAATGGATGGCGATGAATTTCCATAGCTTATCAACTCAGACACCGTGAAACGGTACTATGTCTGAAGTTACCATCAAACAAACATCCTGGTTTTGATCATCAAATCACCATTCATTCCAGTTTTGAACCCTTTCCTTTCTACATACTCTTCTGCCCCTTAGGGAAACATACACTTCAAGCTAGCAGCCTGGTTTTACCTCAATTCAAACCTTTCATACAATCTCGGTTATCCTGAAGACGGGATTTAACCATTCACAATTTCGGTTATCCTGAAGACGGGATTGAACCTTTCATACTTGCAGTTTATCCTGAAGACGGGATTAAACTTTTCTACCCTTGTAGTTTGTCCTGAGGACGAGATCAAACTTTTTACACACCTGCAGTTTGTCCCCATTATGGGATCAAACTTTCTTCTCCCCATAGTATAGCATGCACATGGGATTCACACTTCTCTTCGCCTTTAATTCGTCCTGAGGGGCGAACTACGTCAGCCTGATCTCCCTGATACCCGGGGGTATGTAGGCAACCATATTCTATATGGCCCGGTCGAAATAAAGAAAAACAACAAAAACATTTCTGCCCTTTCTCTACAAAACAACAAAAACAACAAAAATACTTCTACACTCATCTGCCTTCCGCATTCAACGTTGAACCTCCTACACTAGGTTCGAACTACGCAGACTTGATCTCATCTTCAATAGGAGTACGTAGGCAGCCATTCATAGTGCAGTCTAACCCCTACCAGAACAACATACTTGTCAAACGGTAGTGGGATCTACCTTCAATTTGCCCCATTTCATCGGTTTCAGATCAAAGGGATGGAATTACCCAACCTCTTCTCACAAATAGAAGATTCGGTGACCATCTAAGCTGCGATCGTGCCTCAAAGAGCAATACCAACCCATAAGAGATGGAATTAACTAGGCTTCTCACAAATAGAAGTACTGGCGACCATCTGTGGTGCGGTCAATCTTAGAGAGGAAGAAACCACCCTCCTCTCCACATTCCATACAGATACCAGTCCTAAGACACCAAAGATGGTAGGGATTTACAGAAATCAGTGATCCGTTCTGAGAGATCTTGCGATGTCTCAATGTCCATCTATCAAGGATAAGTTCAGAATGCATCAAGATCACAAGGCATTGAAGAAATAGGGAAACATCAAGCAAGTATCAAGGCATAACTAAAAGGGAAGTTAATCAAAATATATTTCCCTGCCATACATAATACTGTTTGATATATACATTTGTGTTGTACATGACAAAATGGCTAAGCTAGTTTGTGCAGGAAAATACAAAGCTATCTACAGATCTGTGTATATGCGGACTATCAGATATAACATAGCATCCCTCTCTGATGACGGAGGAACCACTGCAAGCTCCTGCCCAAGGGTATCTACACGAGCTAGTAGATCAGAGGCTAACTGCATGGTGGCATAATTCTCATAAATTTAAGCACTCATGTCGGCAAGACTGATAGTCATCTGGGATCTAACTGAAGTACTATCTGCGATGGTCACATCCCTAGCAGATAAGGCAGCATCCCGCTCTACAATCAATGCATCCCTGGCTGATCTAGCCTCATCCCTCTCTAACAGAGCAATATCTCTCTCATTAAGAGCTGTCAACATCGTGGCCCTAGCCTGATCTCTATCATAGGTCATCAGATGTAAGATCTGCTCCAAATGTTGTGCTGAATACTGAGTAACAGTGGCACTCGGGGTGGGAGAATCTATCACAAATGCTGGCAGCTCAACAGTCAAATCATCGATGGGAATAACAGCCTCCTCTATAGGCTCCTCATCGTCAGAATCAATCTCTCGCACCTGTGGATACTTTCAGCAATGTGATGCGATCTCTGTCTCCATCCATGCGGAATACTCTGCAGAACAACCTGGATGACTAACAGAAAACTCAGCCAACTCTCGCTAATCCCAAAAGGCATACAACCTGGATCTGTCCTCCGCTGACAAATGGTGTGAAGCAAAGCGCTAACTCACTGCTCCCTCATAAAGATGTAAATCCTAAAACTGGTCAAACTGACACATCACGGCTAATGGGTGGTAAGTGATCATGCCCCTCAATCCAGCCAGAGGGAGATAATCCATGCTCGGAGCATGAGTAATGAAGCTGTAGGGAGAACAAAGCCCTAAACACGACAATATGGCAAACGGATCCCTAATCCCTGCCAAGAAAGCTGACCACGATGCAGCATCTGTGCACTCTGCAGGCTGAAAGGAGTATAACATGGCTATCTCTTCGGTGAAACAAAACCCCTGTCGTCTAAATGTGCCAATCAGTCTCAAGTGTGACATAAACCACACATACAGCATGACCGAGCTACCTGTAAATACTCCTACCGGATAAGTGCAGCAGTATGTAGCTGACCTTAGTGTCTCTGCGATAATCATCGGTACAATGGTACGACCCTCCCTGAGAGTTCTCACTACCATAATGACGCCGATATCTAGCTCATCCATGTACCGCGACATGAAGACATATGACAATACGCATAGAAGCAGTACATCTACTCTGGCTGAACGCCAATGGTCCTCCGGTGTGGTGAAATCCCCGGAATGCCGTGCATAGTCATCCTCGTGAGCCAAACTCACAAATAGAAATGCTGAGATATCACGTGGCCGGATGTAATCTCGTCCTGGACCACTCTACATATCCCCGGCGGGGGTTACAACGCAAAACCACGATATATCAAACCTCCCCGGCGAGGGTTACAATGCCAAAGTTATTAAACATCTACGTATCCCCGACGGGGGTCACAATGCGCATCTTTCAAGCATCTACGTATCCGCGACGGGGGTTACAATGCAATGCAACCATTGATACACACATCCATGAAGGTCAAGCAGCCTTGACGTCATATTAGCCGATGGAAAGTAAACCCATCGAAGTAACCTTCCCCGGAGGGGGTCACAACGCAATGCTACCATTGACACATACATCAATGAAGGTCAAGAAGCCTTGACAATGCATCCAGCAGGGATTTATCCGGTGATACACACATCAGCGAAGATCAGGCAACCCTGATAACAACAAACTGTTGGCAGTAACTCCGACAGAATGAGGGAATATGTTATATACATCCTCAAACAGACGAAGCTTTATCCCCACAGATATCTTACACCCAAAAGGTACCTCTATGGAATATGAGCCAGTGTCTAGGATTCAAGACTTTGGTGATAGACCCAACGTCAACATCCTTGGAGACTTGGGTCGCATGTCCAAGCCATCACTGATTGTCATCCCAACAGGATTACCTGACAATCATTCATGCATTCTACATGCATTTTCATCATGTTGCTGCATATAGCATCATGTTTATCTTGCTTGCATTTCAAGTGTCTAGGATTCTTTATCCTATCCATGCCTTACATTACATGAATATGATAAAGAGGGGCATCTGTAGACACTCGAAATTTTCTGCGCTCCTATTACTAACATTACAGGAGGGTAGATTCGTCTTTTGGAGATAACCCTGAAAGACAGCTTACATCCATTTCGGATACTACCAGAAGTTTATTTCCAACCCGGAACACAAATCGGGAACATCAGTTCCAACCCGGAACACAAATTGGGAACTTCATCTCAAACCCGGAACACACACTGGGAATGTCATTCCCAATCTCGGAGATAACCCCGAGATATGCAGATCAAAAGACCCGCAACAACACCGGAGAGGACAGTTCTATCTCAGCGATAACACCACGACACTCAGTTCCAGTCCCAGAGACAACACTGGGAGTAGCAACCCCATCCTTGGTGATAGCCCCAAGAGATGCCATTGCAGTTCTAGCGATAACCCCAGAAATGCTTGCTTCAAACATATGCAATCAACTTTAACCACAAACATCCTGTCAAGGCACACACACCTCAGACCCGGAGATAACAACGGGCAGATAGGAACATCCACAGATGACAGTGAGACATATAAACAAGCAGCAGTCCAATCTCAGATGTAACCTCGAGCAACGCTCGCTTTTCTAAACCGGCGATAACCCAGGTGAGGAGTCACAACGTCATCTTACCATCTCAACAAGATGATATCTCGGCATACCAACAAGTAGTCCAATCGCAACTATAACCCTGAGCAACTTCTACTTTCAACTCAAACCGGCGATAACCCTGGCGAGGAGTCAAACGTCATCTTGTTCCTTCGACAATGGCACATCGTCTCAACACTTCATACATACATACATACAACAATGTCCCATAAGAATCGAGGAGTAACAATCTCGAGTGACTATTACGTGTGACAGTACTTTGGATAGAATTTGAAGCTTGAAGACTATGGGCATAGACCTCTCTTCCTGACTTCGTACAACCTCTAATCCATGTAATTGCGTAACTCTCGACATAAGCGGTCCGAAGAAGGTCAGATATACCTCGTTCGGATGCTCGAATTGAAGTTCGCAAAGTTCGAGGACATTACAAATGCATGAGTGCACGTACTACGAGATTTACGAACCCGGTAGGCGCGATGCATCACGACCAAAGCAGTTAGGTACATCATGCTGCGGATGCCGCAGTGTACCTACGACCATCCGCTCATATATAAAAGCCTTGGGGTCACCATTTTCGAGAAGAAGAGGGGAGAAAATGCGAGGAAGCCCCCCTTGTTTTACTCTGCATACACAGCTTTTGAGTGTTTCCTCACTTCTAAACTGTGGTCAGACTCTATCTGATGAGCCTGGATTATATATATATATATATATATATAAACTGTGGTCAGACTCTATCTGATGAGCCTGGATTTTATATCTGGTGCGTTTAATTTCTTATATATATATATGTATATGTATATATATACATATATATATATATAATTGTTGTCAGACATATCTGATGAGCCTAGATTTTATATCCGGTGCGTTTAATCGCTTATATATATACATATATATAATTGTTTGTCACATATCCGATGAGCCTAGATTCACATCCTATGCGTTCTTCGCTTTTATATATATATATTTATTTATATTTCATCGACCACAGAGTTTACTTAATGGCCTTTTACAGACTTTATTTACATTCGATCCTCGCTTAGAGTTTACTTCGTGGCGGTTGATCGCTTACAACTTTATTTACATTTTGTCCACTTTGAGTTTACTTCGTGGCGGTTGATCATGTTTATATATATATATATATATATATATATATATATATATATATATATATATAACTACTTACTTATTTTTCATACAAATTGCAAGATCATGTGAGCCTATGAATCATGTGATCACGAGGTTCGATTCTTCAATCTAGATTCGGTTCCCATGATGGACATTTTCCATTTTGCAAGCGTACTGTATATTATTTTACAATGTCTCGAATTTCCTTAGATGGTTGTGATGCTTGAGGAGTTCTAAGATCGCAGATATTATTTTCTCGAGAATGCTTCACATCTCAAAATATAAAAACAAACAAAGCCAACATTTAATAATAAAATGGAAGTATGAAAAGGTCTCAATTCCTATTGAGCATAGGGTTTGAAAAACCTCTTTTATAAAACGTCATTGCTATATCTTGGTTAAAACTGAATTTTCCTATAAAATTCAAACCTTGTATATATAGGTGCTGAACGAGGCCTCGCACTACTTTCAAATAATCGCACATTGATCCACACACACACACACACAACACACACATTCATATAACAATTTCTTTGAAAAGTAGCGGTCATTGTGGTAACACGGATGTCGGGGGTCCCTAACACCTTCCCTCCGTGCATAATCAAGCCCCGACCCAAAATGAATCTCGATTTCACGTACCCTGCCTAGCGAAGGTCAAAACATTGGGTCAATGTGCAAACCTTTTCTATTGCGTTGGTGCAACCAATTAAATACACCAATGGCGACTCTTAAAGTCAAATCGTCGACATTATACATGTCGGACCTTTTTCACTTGTTTTTTCAAACAAATCTCACATTAACATGAGAACACCCAAGAACAAGTAACGAAAACGGACACTCAAAAATCCCGTCATCGACATTGTTGTTATATGTGTTTTATGTAGTAGATATCTTCACTTACATGTTAGCTACACATTACAACTTTTAGATCACAAAAACATAACACCGAAATCAAGCTATGGAAGCCCAAAAGTGATCAGTCGAGCTGTTCTTGTTTTCTGGGTAACCCAGAAAACGAAGAACAGGTCTGACAGATAGTTTGAGCTTCCATATCTTGCTTGTATTTTATAATCTGACCCTGAACATGATTGCTACATGTAGTGCTACACTAACAATAGAAGATCTAATCAACAACTTGCCCAAAAACACAATACACACTATTTTAATTTTGGTCACACATGGTCACTCGGTCACTACACATGAATGTCTAGGTTCATGAAGAACATGAAGAACACCTATATAGTTACGCCTGTCATTATAAAGCGATCTTCAGCGACGCTTTACTTATATAAAAATTATATTTTTAGTAAATAATTATCGAAAATTAGTGTTTAATTATTAAAATAAAAATTAAATTACTAAAAATTATTTTTAATTTTGAAAATTAGTTTTTAATAATTTTAATATATTTCATAAATATTTAATATTTTTGGAATATTAAAAGGTATTTAATTTATTTAATTATAATATTAAATAAATTATTAAAAATGATTTTAATACATGAAAAATCATTTTAAATTATATTATGGTATAAAAAATATTTTAAGTTATTTTTAATGACTTTTAATATTTTGTGATGAAATTCATTAATAAAGTAATATTAATGAAAATTCATTTATTTAATAAATGCATTAAATAAATAAATTAAAAAAAAATTTATATTAAAAATTATTCTAAATAATAATAAAGTATTTAAAATATTTTAAGTTATAAAATATAACTTTCGATATTTAAAGGTAAATTTCATTGATTAATTATTATAAATGATATTAAATTTATTTAATAATTATATTAAATAATTTAGTTTAAAAATGATTTTAATATTATAAAAATTATTTTAAATGAAATTAAAGTGTTTAAAGATATTTTAAGTTATAAAATATAACTTTTAATATTTAAAGGATAATTTCATTAATAATTTAATATTAATCATATTAATTTAATATTAATGATATTAAATTTATTTAATAATAATATTAAATAAATGGTTTAAAAATGATTTTATTAATTTAAAAATAATTTAAAAAGGATATAAATGAATTAAAAATATTTTAAGTTATAATTAATAACTTTTAATATTTGGATAAATGATACATTAATATTTAAAATTAATGGTAAATATTTAAAATTGATTTTAAATGTTTTAAAAATCATTAAGGGTGATATTAATACGTTAAAAGCATTTTAAGTTATTATAAATAACTTTAATATTTTGCCAATGGTTTCAGTAATAGTTTAATATTAATTAAATATTAACGATAATAGAATTAATTGATATTTAAATCATTTTATAATGATTCCGGTGTTTAAAAATTCATGATAAATTATAATAATTATTTGAAAATTATTATAAGGCTATGAAAAATAATATGACTGATACTTAAGTTGTCCAGAATAATATTAAGGGTACTGAATAGAGTTTTAAACTCGGTAATTACCCGATACGCCGTCGGTACATCGACATGTCTTTGAAATTGATACGGACTTAGATAGTTTGACTGTATATGTGTTTATTTGTGATTTAATGACTGTGAAACATGTGTGTCAATGTGATTAAGTTATGTGCTGACTGCAATAAGCAGTATTATGTGTTGCGATATGTTTGCTAATCAGTAAAATAATCTTATTGCTGATAGGTAGCTATATAAACGATAAAACTAAGTTGCATAACTGTAAGCAGCAGACAAGGCAAGTATCTAACCCTTTGCATTTACTTTATGCAATGGACATGCGTAAGATAATATCTGAATTATTTTTTTTATTGTTCAAATATTTCAACCTTTGTATATACTTATGCAATGATTCTGTATAAGTAAGTTATTAAATTATAATCTGTTGTACAAGTTCCTTAATTCTGTTGTTGTAGATCAAGATATATATTATGTTCGTTAATTTCCAAAAATGTGGTTATACAAGTGTCCTCACTTAGATAATCATTATATTTTATCACATTTTGATACATACTTATCGGTGTCCAGTATGTATACGTTGAATTAAAAGCCGTCTAAGCTATTTGATCCGGCTAGACACAAATTTAAAATTATAGTTGAACAAGATAAAACTTTATTGTTATCCAACCGAATTATTTTGTTTCGGATTCTAAACTGTTATGAACATCCGAAATATGGGAAACTTTTATGCACCAAGGCAAACAAAGTGAACGATAATATCGTTCTTGAATGTAGTATTAATCAATATAGGGCATAACGGGTTGATCACCCCCCGTGCCCGTAAGTTATGACAGTTTACAAATGAAGTTATGTTTAACCTTTTCGAAAATAGAAACCAATGTTCATAGTCTGTCAACTGATCCTCATTTATAATTAGTACGTAGCTTCAAAAATTTGAAATTGAAATGATATGTTGTTTATTATTGGTTCAGTTTACTTTACAACTGTTGATTCGTTGTAGAAGTATCGTTCAACGAAAATATTTAATTCTTTCAGCTAACTGTTATTTCTTGCTATTACTTGTTGGGCACTCAAATGCTCATCCTTGCTTAATTTAAATGTTTTCAGCTAAGTGTGAACAACCTGAAGGATCTGCCAAGAACAAGGGAAAAGGGAAGGTCGTTGAATGAATGTTTATGCTATCTTATGTTATATCTAAACTTTATTACGATAATAATGATATATATTAATTATCATGTAATGAAAGTTTAAAGGTTTCGTATTTGGGATTGAAAACTCTGATAATATGTATTATTGTTAGTATTATACCACTCATAGAAATGGTATCGTGAAGCACCGAGTTCGGGTTTCAAGTACCTGAATTTGGGGGCGTCACATCATGGTATCAGAGCTATAGGGTTAGAAATCTTAGGTGGGATAGATCTTAGGCTATAGCCTTAGTATAGAGGGAAAAGTTGAAAATATAAACAACTCATATAGAGTTTAAAAAGAGATGAATCGGATAAATTCATCGTTAAATCAAATAAAAGATAACTTATATAAAATTATTATTTTCTATGTGTATATATATATGTTGATCAGGATAATCTATGTCTGTAAAGGTTGAGTGGAAAGGAATTAGGATACCCTCATATCATAAAGAAGGAGTCGATCTCCATGACTGAGCCGATATTAAAGCAAATAGCTGAAATAGAGGCTCACATTGAAACTACCTCAATGAGGTGGTTAAAGAATATATGGTCAAGCCCGAGTTCTTAAACTCATATGTTTGTGATGAGTTCTTAAACTCATGATATGTGGTAAGTTTGACGAACTAGGTATAGTTAGGTGTGAAAAGATTATTGAGGATAATGAGAATATATAGAATACTAGGAAATTGATCCTTAGCGAAGGCGTAAGAAATAAGTAGTATTAGTATTACTTGAATAGGTATGATTCTATGTGGTGTAATTGATAGGTATGTCTGTGTAATGTAATACTCTTAACTTTTGTATATGTTATGGCAGCGATTCCCGACTCTTGTGTCTCAGAAAGGGATATCGAATGTTTAAAGCAGTATGTGTTATGGTATGTAAAGTGTTATGAATAGGAATCTATGTTGGATTAATGAAATAAGTTAGTATAAAGATAATATTTATTTATCTGAACACTGGTTAATACAGTAAACCGAGTTTTCAAATAAATTATTATTTGAGTAAAAAATTTCGTGTTATATGTTAAGCGTAAACGATAAGGCTTAGAATGTAAGTAAATAAAGAATAATTTATGATAATCCCGCCAAGACGAAAACAAAACCAAAGGACAAAAGAACCTGTCAACAAAGTTGGAGGACAACCAGAACCAATACAAAATTTTGCGAAAATGCTCGCTTAAGCTATGCAGAATGGAATACCAGCCGCGGAAGATCAGCCAAATAATCGATCGACAAACTTCAAAGACTTCAAGACAATTGGATCGCCAGGATTTAGAGGATCAACTGACCCCGTAGAAGCATTTGTGATAACTAGGATAACGGAGGGGCAAAAGACAACTTTTGCCACCTATACGATGAAAGGAGATAATTTTGGTAATAGCGAAAATAGGCCGGGAGTGTGTTTAAAAAGAAAGTTTGTGTGCTATGTGTGTGGGCAGGAGGGACATATCTCTCCCAACTACCCCAAACCAAGAATGTATAGTGAGTATTTTATTTGTGAATCAATGGAGCATAAGGTGAAAGACTGTCCAAGAAGGAGAAAGGAGGGAAGGAATGCGAATACGGGAAAAAGGCAGCAGGACATTGGCGACAACGGGACCAACATCAACAAACAAACCAGCGAAATCAACCGCAAACGTCTTCAACATAACTGATCAAGATACCGTGGCAGCCGGGGATGCAACTCCAGGTATTATTCTCAATTTTATTTTCTTATATATGATTTTCTTATATATATATATAGTATATTATTTTATGAATTATTTTGAAGGAGGAAATTGAGTTCTATTAGAAATTAATTTTCCGTATAAGCAGATAGACAAACTTTATACTGAATAGTTAAAGATCGGTTCGATCAGTTATGATCGAGATCTACTTGCAATGATTGTGTATGCTATGTACCCTTGTATGTATAGGTTTTAAAACGGTGATTCCAGGAATGAAATATTCATAAGGGAGGGTGAATGTAATAACCTGATATTTTCTATATAATTAAATCAGAAATTTTGCGTATAATTTTTTAATTTTTTAATTTTAAATGTGAGGATATGTACAAGATAAAGCGTATGTATTTACATGATAAATATAAAATATATTTATTACATGAATGATTACAAATAATTTTAATTTAGAATTATTAATCATTATAAATTATATTCTTATAATAATTAATTTTATTATATAAATGTTTTTATTAATTATTTTCCATCAAAATATAATTATATATTATTTAAATAATATATGAAATAATTTTTAGAATTATTTTATTTTATTATGTGAATTTATTTAGAATAGTTAACTTAAATATTATAACTTAATTAATAATGGTATGTATATGGCAGATAAATCAAATATGGAATCCAAACCCTAATTTGGATTTTGATCAAGGAATAAGAATAATAATTTTATATTATTATTTGTTAGTATTATAGATATGTATGTTATGTGTGTAAGGTTAATGTGTGGAACAATTTTAATGTTCCTGATAAACCCTAATTCTGGTTTTGGAACAAGGAATGAGAATAATAATATAATATTATTTATATTTTAATTTTTTTAGTGCTATAAATATGTACTGTATATACGTATTGATAATGGTTAGACAATTATGGTGTATAATGTCAAAACCCTAGCATTAATTTGTTTAATCCTATTTTTGTAAGTCAGGTGGGAAATTCAAGACTGTTATATGACTGTGTTATATGATTTATGTTGTGTATTATTTAATGATATTATTAATTAGGTAAACCCTAATTAACATTTTGAAATATTAATTTCTAGAAACCCTAATTTCTATATCTTGTAACCTTAATTAGTATTTATAAAACCTAATTACTAATTGTAATCCCTAATTGTTAAATTTGCAAGGTTAATTATAATTAGTAGATTTTAAACCCTAATGTCTATGTATAATGTAATTAGATACACTATGTTAATTAAGAAACCCTAATTGTCTATTCTAGAAACTAAACTTTTTATAAATTTTATTTTTAACCCTAAATACAAAGCCTAGAAAATTAATTTTTTGGAAACCTTAAGGTTAAACCCTAAGGGTCAAACCCTAAGGGTTTGCCAAGTTTACATCTATGCCATTAAAAGTGCAAGCAAAAAGACTAAAATGCCCTTTGTCACATTTTTTTATTTAGCTTACTTGCAAATCTAGACAAATTGGAGTGGTTGGCCAACTCTTGACCAACCTTGTGACACATACAATACAAATCTCCAGCAAATCAAGCAATATCAACCAATACATTTATCATAGACTTGTATTTATAGATTTGAGAGAGAGAAAAAAAAATCACTTGCTAGCCTAATTTTTGCACAATTCTCATCCTTGACTCTCTCAAGCTCAAACCTCCGAAAATATCAAGACATATCAGTCACTAACCAAGCCCCACTAACACCCTTGACCAAATCAGTAGCCAAGAATCAGAAATTGATCATCAAGGTTTAAAACCCTAAGCTATAATCTGACTTTTGATTCCATGTTAGATGTTAGTTTTTGTGTGTTAAACATGATGTTTATAATCCATATAGTTGATCTGGGTTGGTATATGATAGATCAATAACATCTAAGTTCACGAATTTGAAAATTTTCAAAATCTAGAAAAAGTTCAAATTGGGGTCTGACAACGAATGTCAGTGGCCACCAATCTTTCTCTGTTATGTGTTTTTGTTGTTTAAAGCTTTATACTTGTAGTATGTAATGCTATCTTTGATCTGGATCAAGAATCAGACTTAGATCTGCTCTAGATTGCAAGTTATTCTTTGTCAAAGGTCGTTGACCGACCATGACCGGAACATTTCTAGGCAACCCAGAAATCATGAACAAGAGTCAGACATGTTTTGATGGCTCCAGATCTGACAGTGTTTTGATGTTTTGCTATGGTTTTTGGATTTAAGTTGTAGTATATTATGTGTACTATAGGTACATGCTTTTATATTCTTTAAATCTTGAATATATTGAATACAGTGAAAGGTCAAACCAGTCTACTCGTTAATGAAATCTGTTTTCTAGAAATTCCAGAAAACTTGAAGAACACTATTTCTGTCAGGGTTTGACTGAGCATTAGTTGCTTGATTTGTTGTTGTTATATGTGTTTTATGCAGTAGAGATCTTCACTTACATGTTAGCTACACACTACAACTTTTAGATCACAAAAACATAATACTGAAATCAAGCTGTGGAAGCCCAAAAGTGATCAATCGAGCTGTTCTTATTTTCTGGGTAACCCAGAAAATGAAGAACAGGTCTGACAGATAGTTTGAGCTTCCATATCTTGCTTGTATTTTATAATCTGGCCCTGAACATGATTGCTACTTGTAGTGCTACACTAACACTACAAGATCTGATCAACAACATGCCCAGAAACACAATACACACTGTTTTAATCTTGGTCAAACATTGTCACTCAGTCACTGCACATGAATGTTTGGGTTCATGAAGAACATGAAGAACACCTATAGCGACGGTTCTGTCGCTATAGGTGGTCTTTAGCGACAGTTTACTTATAAAAATTATATTTTTATTAAATAATTATAGAAAATTAGTTTTTAATTATTAAAAATACAAATTAAATTACTAAAAATTATTTTAAATTCTGAAAATTAGTTTTTAATAATTTTTAATATATTTCATAAATATTTAATATTTTTGGAATATTAAAGGTATTTAATTTATTTAATTATAATATTAAATAAATTATTTAAACATGATTTTAATACATGAAAAATCATTTAAAATTATATTATAGTATAAGAAAATATTATAAGTTATTTTTAATGACTTTTAATATTTTGTGATGAAATTCATTCATAAATTAATATTAATGACAATTAAGTTAATTAATAAATGCATTAAATAAATAAATTAAAAATTATTTTATTATTTTAAAAATCATTTTAAATAATAATAAGGTATTTAAAAATATTTTAAGTTATATAATAACTTTTGATATTTAAAGGTAAATTTTATTGATTAATTATTATTAATGATATTAATGTTATTTAATAATTATATTAAATAATTTAGTAAATGATTTAAATATTTTAAAAATTATTTTAAATGAAAATAAAGTGTTTAAAGATATTTTAAGTTATAAAATATAACTTTTAATATTTAAAGGATAATTTCATTAATAATTTAATATTAATGATATTAAATTTAATTAATAATTATATTAAATAAATGGTTTAAAATTGGTTTTATTAATTTAAAAATAATTTAAAAGGATATAAATGAATTAAAATATTTTAAGTTATAATTAATGACTTTTAATATTTGGATAAATGATACATTAATATTTAAATATTAATGGTAAATATTTAAAAATAATTTTAAATGTTTTAAAAATTATTTAAGGGTGATATTAATACTTTAAAAAAGTATTTTAAGTTGTTATAGATAACTTTAATATTTTGGCAATGGTTTCAGTAATAGTTTAATATTAATTAAATATTAATGATAATAGAATTAATTGATATTTAAATCATTTTATAATGATTCCGGTGTTTGAAAATTCATGATAAATTATAATAATTATTTGAAAATTATTATACGGCTATGAAAAATAATATGACCGATACTTAAGTTGTCCAGAATAATATTAAGGGTACTGACTAGAGTTTTAAACTCGGTAATTACCCGATACGCCGTCGGTACACCGACATGTCTTTGAAATTGATACGGACTTAGATAGTTTAACTGTATATGTGTTTATTTGTGATTTAATGACTGTCAAACATGTGTGACAATGTGATTAGGTTATGTGCTGACTGCAATAAACAGTATTATGTGTTGCGATATGATTGCTAATTAGTAAAATAATCTTATTGCTGATAGGTTGCTATATAAACGATAAAACTAAGTTGCATAACTGTAAGTAGCAGGCAAGGCAAGTATCTTACCCTTTGCATTTACTTTATGCAATGGACATGCGTAAGATAATATCTGAACTATTCTTTTTCATTGTTCAAATATTTTAACCTTTGTATATGCTTATACAATGATTCTGTATAAGTAAGTTATTAATTTATAATTTGTTATACAAGTTCCTTAATTCTGTTGTTGTAGATCAAGATATATATTCTGTTCATTAATTTCCAAAAACGTGGTTATACAAGTGTCCTCAGTTGGATAATCATTATATTTTATCACATGTTTATACATACTTATCGGTGTCCAGTATGTATACGTTGAATTAAAAGTTGTCTAAGCTATTTGATCCGGCTAGACACAAACTTAAAATTGTTGTTGAACAAGATAAAACTTTATTGTTATCCAACCGAATTGCTTTGGTTCGGATTCTAGACTGTTATGAACATCCCAAATATGGGTAACTTTTATGCGCTAAGGCGGACAAAGTGAACGATAATATCGTTCTTGAATGTAGTATTGATAAATACAGGGCATAACGGGCTGATCACCCCCCGCGCCCATAAGTTATGACGGTTTACAGATGAAGTTCTGTTTAACCTTTTCGAAAATAGAAAACAATGTTCATAGTCTGTCAACTGGTCCTCATTTATAATCAGTACGTAGTTTAAAAAATTTGAAATCGAAATGATATGTTGTTTATTATTGGTTCAGTTTACTTCACAACTGTTGATTCGTTGTAAAAGTATCGTTCAAAGAAAATATTTAATTCTTTCAGGTAACTGTTATTGCTTGCTATTACTTGTTGGGCACTCAAATGCTCATCCTTGCTTAATTTAAATGTTTTCAGCTAAGTGTGAACAACCTAAAGGATTTGCCAAGAACAAGGGAAAAGGGAAGGTCGTTGAATTAATGTTTATGCTATCTTATGTTATTAGGATAATGATGATATATATTAATTATCATGTAACGAAAGTTTAAAGGTTTCATACTTGGGATTGAAAACTCTGATAATATGTAAATTAAATTTGATAATCTATATTATTATTATTAGTATTAGTATTATTCCGCTCATAGAAATGATATCGTGAAGCATCGAGTTCGGGTTTCAAGTACCTGAATTTGGGGGCGTCACACGGTCAACGTGGATCAAAGGTATCATTGCAGACTACACGTTCAAACATGATTTCAAATTCAGATCAAAGGTATCATTGCAGACTACACGTTCAAACATTCAAATCACAAAAATAATTAACGATCACAGAGATATAAGACCTGACATTCATTGTCACACTTCAAAAAAACATTTTCCAGATTTTTTTCAAAACTTGATTTCGAGCATTTTTATGTTATGGATCTAGCATGTGCCAACCCAGATCACTTAAATAGACTACAAATAACATGTTTAAACATTAAAACCTAAGATCTAACATGGAATCAAAACTCAAATTTCTTGGTGAGGGTTTATACATTTATGATCAATTCCTTGATCCTGGCTACTGATCTGGTTAAGGGTGATAGTGGGGCTTGAATATGGGACTGGTATACTTTTAATTTTTGTGGGTTTGAAGAGAGAGAAGATTGGTTTAGAGAAAGTGCACAAATGATGCTTGCAAATGATTTTCTCTCTCTCCAATTCTATATATATGTCTTGTATACAATGTATATGGCTGGTAGATTAGCTAAGTTGTGTTGTAATCAGTCACATGGGCAAATCTTGGTGGTTTACCAACTCAATTATATGACTAGATCTACAAGTTATTTTTAAATAATGCAAGAGGGGCATTTTGGTCTTTTTTATTATAATTTTAATCGCAATTTGGTAACTTGACAAACCCTTAGGGTTTGACCCTAAGGTTTAGCACATAAAATTTGTAGGATTTAGCAAATAGGGTTTGAAAAATATAAAATTTTAGTTTCTAAAATTTGTAATTAGTGTTTTCTTAATTAGATTAAATTTATAATTATATATGAACATTAGGGTATTATTTACTAATTATAATTAACCTTGCTAATTTAGCAATTAGGGTTTACCATTTAATAATTAGGATTAACAACTTAATAATTAGGGTTAATAATTTGTAATTAGGGTTTCTCATTACATTATACATGATCATTAGGGTTTAAAGCCTAATAATTAGAATTAAACATTCTAAATTAGCAATTAGGGTTTCCTAATTTGACAGTTAGGGTTCCAAATATAAACATTAGAGTTTATAAACATTAATTAGGGATTTTAAAAATTAGGGTCTCCCTAATTAAGGTTAATATCTATAATTCCAATCATTAATCACACTATCTTGATTACATAACCATCTTGTACTCTAATTTGAGTTTCAAATTAGGGTTTCCCTCAGTAATATCAGGGTTTGACATAATACACCATAATTGACCAACCATTATCAATCACAATATATATTTATAGCACTAAAAAATCAAAATATAATTAATACTATATTATTATTATCATTCCTTGTTCCAAAACCAGAATTAAGGTTTATCAGTAACATTAAAACTGTTCCACGCATTAACCTTACACACATAACATACATATCTATAACACTGACAAATAACAATATAATATTATTATTCTTATTCCTTGATCAAAATCCAAAATTAAGGGTTGGATTCCATATCTGATTTATCTTTCATATACAACATTATTAATTAAGTTAAAAATAATTAACTTAACTAATCAAATAAAATCATATAACAAAATAATTAATATAATAATTTATAAATATTTCATATATTATTTAAATAATATAATAATCTTATTTTCGTTG
Source organism: Panax ginseng (assembly GCA_020205605.1). Taxonomy (NCBI): domain Eukaryota; kingdom Viridiplantae; phylum Streptophyta; class Magnoliopsida; order Apiales; family Araliaceae; genus Panax; species Panax ginseng. The sequence goes on along the minus strand of CM035128.1, from coordinate 97,156,930 downwards.
AAAATAATTAATAAAAACATTTCTACTATAAAATTAATTATTATAAGAATATAATTTATAATGATCAATAATTTTAAAATAAAATTATTTATGTAATAAATATAGTTTATATTCATCACATAAATACATACACATTACCTTGCATATGACACCCCCAAAATAGGTATACATCACCCATTCTGAGTTGTCAATACATGGTACAGAAACAACTACAACTTTATTATTACAACAGTAAAACTGTGAGTTTGAATACAAATATTATCTTCTAGATAATATCTATACCCAAATAAATCCTCATCACATTTATTGATACATTATTTTACAAAAATGGTGAGGACTACTAAACAACTTTCTCTATAACCATCATTCCATACCCCGACTCGTACTCGCTACATTCTCGCCTCCTGAGAAGAAAAATGGAACAAAAAAGAAAAGGGTGAGCTCGACTAGCCCAGTAAAGAATATTATAACTAAGATAATATACAACAAAATTATCGTTAGTCTTCAACAGGGAAAAATATAATAGAATACAATAGACAACAAGTTTTAAATCAATATTCACAGCGAAAAATATTAATTCATAGAAGAGTTACGTAGAGGATGAAATCTACTAATATCTATGAATTTAACATCCATCATCAATATTTTTATCCCCAGTAACATCAATCAATATATATCCGAATCGTATATATTCATCCTTGCACTACCTGAGCCAAGGACATCCACCAGTTGGTCATGTTAATCTAAACACCTGTTCATCTTTGCACTACGGGCCAAAGATATTCATCAGAAATCATTCATCTTTGCACTACAGGCCAAAGATATTCATCAGAAATCATTCATCTTTGCACTACAGGCCAAAGATATTCCATAATATCATCATTTAAGACTGAGGATGATGAATTTTTTTTTTAAAGAAACGAATCCAGTGAAACAAAATGACAAGGATTAAGGATTAAGGATTCGTACTTTGTTTTATCCACGTCCAAAAACAATACCTCAAAAATAATCATAGTGGTGTAAAATTCAAGAATGATCAAAACATGGATATAATCAAAGCTAGTATCCGTAATAGATATTTTGGACGAAAAGAAAATTTTTCATTTTTGATGAATAGTCTGCAGTATTAAATGAATAATCATCAGATATCGTGAATAGTCTGTATATACAAATAGTAACTCCAGACACCAAAAGTTCCAAATTTGATAAAAACTTGGATCAATATTTGAAAGATAATGATATTAAAGAAATAATATCATTACGAAAAAAAAATATCCCTTACCTCGGAAGAGACAAGATTTCTAACCGGAATCTTTGGATATAGGTTATAACTTGAACTTGCAATCGTATAGCAATGCTCAAAGTATACTCAAAATACTCACAAGAATACGCTCGATAATATAGAGAGAGAAAACTTGATTTAAATTGTGATTTTCAATTCTAACCTAAGCACCTATTTATAGGAAAATGCTTAGAACACCAAAGCGTAAAATTTAATAAATTAATAATATTAATTTTCCACATCTTCCCTACGCATACTAGAAATCTGAATTCAACCATCCTAACACATGTTAAATGAGTCCCAACAATGAAAAAAACGTTTTTGTAATTAAAATTATTTTAAACTTCCAAAATTAATTATTTGAGCTTTGAAACTTCAATAATTTATAATAAATAGCCCTTTTATCAGAAAATTCGAATCTCATGAGTTTTTATAGGAAATTCAATTCTCTACAACTTTACGGAAGAACGTTTTTCCAAATTCCAAACAAAATTGACCGAAATCTACAAGCAAGCGATTTTACAACTATAATCAAATTTCATCAATAAATGGGGTCCAATTAGCATGTTTAACATGTTTTAAACATTTATTGCAACAAAAATACTCTTCCTCCTCGTATACTCATATATTCCACATTAGTTGTAAAAATATCACCATTATTATATTATTAAAATATAATAATATATATATATATATATATATATTTAAATGAATTATTTTATCTGAAAAAGATAAAATTTTAATTTTCAACAATTGTCACGTTAAAAATTTTCTCCATCTATATCCACATAAAATCAATATTTTCCTCATCATATGAATCAATAATTAATTATTCACAAATAATATTACAAAATCACAATATTGACAACAGGCGCGTTCTAGGAAGAGGGGCTTTCCAATAAGAATTTCTCCCATCTTGCGCAGCAATTAGATGACCAAACCTCTCCTTAGACGAAACTTTCTAGACATTGCCAATAATGTTATCTAATAATATTATTGGATAATATGAATTATTGCTTCGATAATGAAAAATACTTGTGTAATGACAATTATTGAAACAACAAAGAATATAAAATATCAACGCAACAATTATTGAACCAATAAAATCTTTGAGCAATAATTCATCAGAACCATTATTAAGTAGTACCTTCTTACGTAAGAGTCAATAATTGGTGCAATACTGGTAATACTTTCTTTGTGCAACAACGCCAGATTCTCGTGTTTTAACCACCGGGTATTCCAACAAAGATTAATAATGGTAACAACTACGCCGTTATTTTTAAACAACTTATATTTGTCGCTTTCTTCCTCCAATTTTTTTTATGGGGCCCACATTATTGGTCAAGGCATGTGCATTTAATATTCCCCGACGATTTAATATTCCACGACCAAACGAATATTCCCTTTACAACAATGAATATTTTATAACCACTTGCTTATTTTGAAATATTTATGTATTTTACCCATAACTATCCACATTAATCACATCAACCCTTACTATTTCAAAATAATAATTAGAGGAAATTAAATTTCATTTATTAATTATTTGGGGTCTTACATTGCACGTATTCTCATCTTTAATAATAAATAAAATACATAAAAAAGTATACGCAAAATTTCTAATTTAATTATATAGAAAATATCGAGTTATTATATAATCAACAATTAATCATCCACATAAATTTTATAGAGAACTTTTCATAAAAAAAAACTTTAAAAGGTAGGGTTATACCTTTGATTGCTTGCTTAGGTTAGTTAGGAGATAAATTTAACCTCTTTTCCTTGGCTCTCAAAATTTCTCTTCTTTCTTCTCTCTTTTCTCTCTGTGTTTTCTCTTTTTTCTTTTCACTGTTCTTTCTTTCTTCTTCTAAACTTAAAGTAGTATATAACTGATATAATATATAATATAATTGATATATAATATACGTAATATAATTGACATATACATATATTACATATTAATACATATTATAACTGATGTCAGTTATAATTTTTTTATTTTGAAAATCAAAAGCCATAAGGCTTGTTTGGCAAAATTAAATTAGAATAAGAATTCAAAAGCCATAAGGCTTTGTTTGGTAAAACTAAATTAAATTTCTATTAATTTATTTAAATAACTCATTTACTATATAATTTAATTGTCACATTTTATTTAATTAAATTCTAATATTCAAATTAAATTAAATTAAAGCTAACATCAACTTATTAAATCAAAATGTCACATAATCAAATTACCACAATTATAATTTTCATTATAATTTTATTTAATAAATTTATACATAACTTTTACTTACTAAATTAAATTAAAATTGTGACGCCCCCAAAATAGGTATACAACACCCATTCTGAGTCGCCAAATACATGGTACAGAAAGTAAACTACAACTTCAATAATACAATTGTCGTGCAAAATACGACAACACATACTGTGAGTTTAAATACAAATATTATCTTCTAGACAATATCAATACTCAAATAAGTCCTCATTACAATTATTCATACACTATTTTGCAAAAATAGTGAGGACTGCTAAAACATCTTTCTAGAACCATCACTCCATATATACCCCGACTCGATCCTGCTATATTCTCACCTCCTGAGAAGAAAAATGGAACAAAAAGAAAAAAGGTGAGCTCAACTAGCCCAGTAAAGAATATTATGACTAAGATAGTATACAACAAATTATCATTAGTCTTCAACAGGAAAAAATATGATAGAATATAATAGACAACAAGTTTTAGATCAACAACTGCATCGGAAACAACAATCCATTAGAAGAGTCAAGTAGAGAATGAGTTCTACTATGTTCTAAGATTTAAAAGTCCATCATCAATATTTTATCCCTGTAACAACAATCAATATACATCTTTAATCAAATATTCATCTTTGCACTACATGCCAAAGATATTCATTTGTATCACAAGTTGGTCATGCTAATCTCAACACCTGTTCATCTTTGCACTACGGGCCAAAGATATTCATCAGTTAATCATTCATCTTTGCACTACAGACCAAAGATATTCAGTAATATCATCATTTAGGGCTGAGGATGATGAAAAATATTTTAAAGAAAATAAATCTAATGAGACAGAAGGATAAATATTAGGGATTCGTATTACAGTTTATCCAAGATCAATAATACTCCATAATAACCAATTTTGAAGCAGAATTCAAAAATAAAAATCAAAACATGGATACAATCAAAGATAGTAACCATAATAGACATCTTGGACAAAAAGGAAAAATTTCATTTTTTGGAGAATAGGCAGTATTCGTGAATAGTGTCGTATACGTGAATATTAACCCCGACACAAAAAGTTCTAAATTTGATTAAAAAGTTCACCAATATTTCGACATAGTGATATTGAAGAAAATAATATCATTTAAGAAGAAAATAACATCCCTTACCTCAAAGAAACACTAATTCGAAATGAAAGGTCGGAAGTGATGCTGAATGAAACTTGTACTGAACAACAACTCTCAAAGTATCTAAATACTAACAAAATACGCTTGATAATATAGAGAGAGAAAGAGAGAAAGCTTATGTTTCTGGTGTGATTTTCAATTCTAACTTAGCCCTCTATTTATAGGAAAATGTTAGCACGCCGAAGCAGACTTGACCTGCTACCTGATGGCTTTACCTGCTACTATTGCCACCCACAACATTTGAAATAAAATTCAGCACATTTCTTCACCAACCACAAGTGGGGCCCACTCAATTCTAGAATTTTCTACCAAAATCATTTATAAACCTAATTTTCGAATCAGTCACGTTTAAAATTCATAACAAATCATTCGTTCATTTTTAACGGTTCAAAATTTGTGGACATATACTCAACTTATATATGTATAACATATCCAAAAATCTCAACGATCCAATGGTCGGATTATAAATTATAACTCACGCAATATATCGTAAAAATACTGATTTGATTTTTAATACCTCTATTCCGACAAAAATACTGATAAAATACCTCAACATTAATTCCTTTAATTATAACCACATAAAATAAATAAATCCATCACTTATATCCGCATCAAATAAATATTTCCTTATCATATAAATCAATAATTAATTATTCATAAATAATATTACAGAATCACAATTATGACAACCAGGCCGTTCCCAGGAAAGAAAGGGCTTTCCGATAAGGATTTCTCCTTACTAACGCACAACTAGGTGACCAAATCTCTCCTTGACAGAACTTTCTAGACATTTCCAATAATGTTATCTAATAATATTATTCAAATAATATGAATTATTGATCTGATAATGGGAAATATTGTGCAGTGACAATTATTTAAATAATAATAATATAAAATATCAACGCAACAATTATTGAATCAATAAAATAAAATATTGAACGAAGAACTCACTGTAACAATTATTGAGTAGTGCCTTCTTACGTATGGATCAATAATTCAATAATCTTGCGCAATACCGCAAAGCTTCTTTATGCAACCACCGTATTATTGTATTTTAACCACAAGGTATTCCAACAGTGTTAACGGTAGAATAATTACGTCGTTATTTATAAAACTCAAACTTTGTCATTTTCTTCATCCGATGCTTATTCTACATTATGGGCCCAATTGATTGATATGCCATCGCATTTAATATTCCCGAAACAAAAAAGAATATTCCACGACCAAACGAATATTCCCCGACAAAAGGAATATTTTATAACCACTTGCTTATTTTGTAAAATTTGCACATTTCACCCATAACCAAAGTATTATATCAAATTAACACCTTATTAATTTAGAATAACGGATAGAGAAAATTCAATTTTATTTATAATAAGTTGGGGTCTTACAACCTCCCCTCCTTATAAAATTTCGTCCTCAAAATTGACGTAAGTACCTGGTGATTCGAACAGGTGAGGGTACCTCGCTTTCATTTCTGATTCCAACTCCCAGGTCATTTCTTCAATAGCATGGTTCCTCCACAAAACCTTAACTTGTGGTATAACCTTGGTGTGTAGGACATGCTCTTTCTTATCCAAGATCTTAACAGGTACCTCCTCGTACGTTAAATCTTCGGCTATCTCATCTGGTTCTAACTCAATAATATTGTTCGGGTCTTTCACATTTTTACGAAGCATAGATATGTGAAAAACATTATGAACACGAGACATGTTTAGAGGTAATGCGAGTCTATAGGCCACATTTCCTATTCGGTCAAGAATCTCAAATGAACCAACAAATCTTGGATTGAGCTTTCCCCTCTTTCCAAATCTTGTAACTCCCTTCAATGGAGAAACACGTAACAATACATGATCCCCAATATTAAATTCCACATCCTTTCGATGAAGATCAACATAACTCTTTTGTCGATCCTGTGAGGTTTGAATACGTTGTCGAATCATTTGGATTTTTTCTGTAGTCATACGTACTAATTCTGGTCCCAACCACGTTGCTTCACCCACCTCATCCCAGCATACTGGAGAACGACACTTCCGTCCATACAACGCCTCAAATGGAGCCATGCCTATACTTGCTTGATAACTATTGTTGTAGGAAAATTCCACCAATGGTAAATACTTATCCCAACTCCCTTTGAAGTCTAGGACACATAGTCTTAATAGATCTTCAAGAGTTTGAATAGTCCTCTCTGATTGTCCGTCCGTTTGAGGATGGTATGCCAAACTGAATCATAAATCCATGCCCATAGCTTTCTGCAAGCTAATCCAAAATCGTGAAGTGAATCTTGGGTCATGATCCGAAACTATGGATACTGGCATTCCATGCAATCTCACAATCTCATTCAAGTACATACGAGCAAGACGTTCAAGGGAATAAGTCTCACATATAGGTAAGAAATGAGCAGACTTGGTTAATCTATCAACAATAACCCAAATCGCATCTATACCTTGAGAAACATTGGGAAGACCCGTAACGAAATACATAGTAATGTGTTCCCACTTCCATTCTAGAATCTCAAGTGGTTGCAATGGACCTTTTGGTACTTGATGCTCCGCCTTTACATGTTGACAAGTTAAACACCTCGAGATAAACTCCGCAATCTCTCTCTTCATATTGTTCCACCAAAATGTATGTCGAATATCATGATACATTTTGGTACTCCCAGGATGGATTGCAAATGGGGTGTTGTGTGCCTCCATCATGATTCTATGCTTCAAGTCAGAATCATTAGGAACGCAAAGTCTAGAGTTGAATCGAAGTATTCCTTCTTCATCGATTCTTGCTTCTGGAATAGCACCTTCTTGCACTTTCTTCTTCATACGCTTCATCCCCAGGTCCGTAGCTTAAGAAGCTTTAACTTTATCGATTAAAGTCGGTTCTACTCGTGTATTCGCCATCATCATGTGGGTCCCCGAACTCATTAATTCTATCTCCATCCTTTGCAAGTCATACAAAATGGGCCTTTGCGTTGACAATATCGCACTCGTACTCGCATATGATCTTCTACTCAATGCGTAAGCTATTACATTCGCTTTTCCATGATGGTATTGAATAATGTGATCGTAATCTTTCAACAGCTCAAGCCAACGTCGTTGCTGCATGTTGAGTTCTTTTTGGGTGAAGAAATATTTAAGGCTTTTATGATCCGTACAGATCTCCACTTTCTCCCCATACAAGTAGTGTCTCCATATCTTCAACACGAAAACGACTGCTGCCAACTCTAGATCATGAGTAGGATAATTCCTCTCATATTCATTGAGTTGTCGCGAGGCATAGGCTATGACTTTCCCATGTTGCATGAAAACACATCCTAACCCTTTGCCTAAAGCATCGCTTTAGATAACAAATCCATTTGACCTAGATGGTATTGCCAGAAAAGGTGCCGAAATGAGTCTCCTCTTGAGCTCTTGGAAACTCTTCTCTCATTCCTCGCTCCATACGAATTTTGTATCTTTCCGAGTCAACTAAGTTAACGGAGTAGCAATTCGAGAAAATCCTTCCATGAATCTCCGATAATAACCAGCTAAGCCTAGAAAGATGCGTACTTCAGTCACCGACTTTTGTTGCTCCCAACTCTGTATTGCTTCAATCTTCGCCGGGTCAACAGATACTCCATGTTTTGACGCCACGTGCCCAAGGAATGCTACTTCCTCAAGCCAAATCTCGCATTTCTTTAGCTTGGCATAAAGCTTGTTTTCACGAAGCCTTTCAAGTATCAGCTTCAAATGGTGCTCATGATCTTCACGGCTTTTTGAATAGATGAGGATGTCATCAATAAAGACAATAACGAACTGATCCAAATATTCCTTGAATACTCGGTTCATCATATCCATGAAAGCAACAGGAGCATTAGTCAATCCAAAAGACATGACTAACAATTCATAATGCCCGTACCGAGTTCTAAAGGCAGTGTTTGGAATATCCAGAACGAAGATTGATCTTTAAAAAGAATTGTGCTCCTTGTAACTGGTTAAATAGGTCATCAATACGAGGTAAAGGATACCTATTCTTGATGGTGACATGGTTTAATTCTCGATAGTCAATACAAAGTCGCATACTCCCGTCTTTCTTCTTTACGAATAAAACAGGAGCACCCCAGGAGAGATGTACTAGGGCCAGAATGAAACCGATGTCTAATAACTCCTGTAGTTGGACTTTTAACTCCTGAAGTTCAATAGGAGCCATTCGATATGGGGTTTTAGAAATGGGTTTTGTACCCGGTTCAAGGTCAATAAAGAATTCAATTTCTCGTTCTGGGGGTAGACCAAGAAGTTCTTTAGGAAATACATCGGGAAATTCTCTAACAATAGAAATATTATTCAAATCTGACTTGTCTTTATTCAAATCCATAATATGGGCTAAGAAAGCTTGACATCCGTTTTTCAATAAACGAATAACTTTGTGGCTTGATATGACAGTGACTGATTTTAGTGGTTTAGTTGCTTGAATTCGCATAATAGGTTGGTTAGGTCCAAAATGCCTCAACGAATTATCCAGATTCAAGAATACAAATTCAAACCAAACTATAGGCATAATATCATACACTCAGATAATTCATATATGCTATAGAGATGTTGTGTGTGTGTGTTGTGTTCACCACAACTTGATTTAAGCAAAGAATACACATGCTAAACTGCTCAAAATAGAAAATTACAGTCTAAATCAAGACTCATGTATACTTATGCAACAAAGACTGTTCCAACATGTCAAAACAAACTAAGGTTCAACAATGGGCTTAACTGCTTTATTGCTACTCACGTGGGCGATTTTTCGCTCTTTCCCGCGGTATTTATTGCTATTTTTTTTCTTTTTCTTTTTTTTTTTCACATGACTGTGCAATGCCTCATTCCATTAGGCAAACACTGCTACCCCTTAGCGAGTTTTCAACCAACGACTCCCAGACCATGAAAGACCTTAGGGCGTTAGGTGTAAAGACACCCCTATGGGCGTACTTTCTCAAGTAACCAGGGCCCCGAAATAAGACTAGCCACGTTATTGCTTATATATATATATATACATAGCATACCCATGTTTTCCCAAAATTTGAATATCAATGTCTTGCACAGTCTAAATCTATGTTCCACATATTTCTCTTTTTTACAACCACATTTTCTCTTAAGCAAAACAACACATCATTCTTATGCCTACAAGCAATTGTGAACCCAGCAGTGCAAACCGAAAGCATTTAAGTAACATTATGAATTTCATCATGTAAAACATTATATCTTAGTCCATGTTATCCAAAATACTCGACATTCCTTTAAATTTCACTATAATCATCGGCTAGACAAAATTTCCATAAAGCTAGACTTTGTGAGACATGCAAACTAACAAAAATTGTCAGCAATTTTTTTCTAACACATAAACATGCAAACTTTTAAACTAACATGAAACTTTAAACTAAACATGCAAATACTAAATGCAACTATACTACTACCCCAATACCCCCAAACATATAATATTCATTGTCCCAATGAATGAAGGTAAAAGGATTACAGAAAACTCTCCTAGTGCTCAGCAGCACCACGCTCTTCGGGTGGTGAATCTGGTGGTGAAAATGGCATGGCTGTCCCGAACTGAGGCCACTCTAGCATCGTCCCCTACTGTGCAAACGCCTCAGCCAATGACCTCGTCAAACCCGTTGCAAACGCTACAAAGTTATTGTATATGGCGTCAACCTTGCGCTCTAACCTTCGGAACTATCGATCCCCATGAACAGTGGTGGCTTGGGTTGACGGGCCCACTTCATCTGTCTGAGAGGGCTGCTGTGGTGGCTCTGGGAATGTAGGCTGGATGATAGATCCTCTTCCTCGCGGGTGCAGTACACCTCCTGCCCAATCCTTGAATTTTGAATTGGTGGCGTGAGTGATATCCTGGCTCGGGTTTTGCATTTGTTCATTGTCCTAATGACAGCCTTGATGGGCACATAACATAGCCACAACCGACGCGTGGGGAATACCCCCTGTAGTACTTCCCCGTAGATAACGTAGCATATTTTGGTGAATCAGATGGCCCACGTTAATGTATTTGCCGGTGATTATTCCCCACAGAATGATGGCCCTCTCCGCTGTGATTTCATGTTGATGAGACGACGGAACAAGCTTGGTACATATGAACAAGTTCCACGCCTTTGCATATCGATTTAAGGCTGCGGCTGGGAATATGTGAGGCTGATTCGTGCCGGCTTTATACGTCAACTTTATGCCTAGTACGTACAACTCAACAATAACCAATTCCAAGTCCGTTTCCATATGTGCACCTGCTACCCAATTAGCCGACCCAGTCGGTGGTGTGTCAGTGATCCTGAAATTTCCCTGATAGCTGGAGGTTTGTAATCTATTTCAAAACCGCAAACCAAAGATAGACCGCTCATGGTGGCTTTAGCATTAACATAGAATTCGTGGACTATACTCATCGAAATTGGCATAGGAGTGGCAGTCAATCCACTCCACCCTCTTCCGTGAATCATATCACATAGCTGACCATCTTCCCTCTCAGGTTTGAAACTACGCTCCTTGACAAACGTCTTTGCCACAATTCTGTAATACTCTGTTTGGGCTTCCAGATTCAGGAATTTGGTATGATCCACAACATCCTCCCCTTGACTGCTAGAGGAAGACGAGGATGAAGAAAAAGAAGAAGAGCGAGCTCTCTTTGGTCCCATTTGAAATGGATAGAACAAATGAAGATTACTTTTCTGATAATGAGTGATAATCGATATGAATAACCCCCAAACTGATTGTTGAACAACTCAATTAAAAACCCTAGTTTTATAATGCAGTGTAGAGGTTGAGTAGATGTTGAACGAGGATGGAATCGTGGGTGATCACGCTGCTATTGAGAGACCAAATGAGTCACACACTGTTTTTAAAATGTAATTGTTTTTTAAAGACCTGGTATCACGCGCAGCCATGGGATTTGTAAATGGGCTTCGTACGCGGGAGCGCGAGTGGGGGGCGCCTAAGTGCTTTGTGTTGCACTGATTGGATCGCCTAGGCAGTTGTCACATGCATGGGCTACTGACTTGAGGCACCTAAGCGCTTGGTGGAGGCATGATTTGGGCACCTAGGCGCTTGTAACACGTCTGACCTACTGCCTTTGGCGCGCAGCCGCACGACTTCTACGAAGGATACATGGCGTGGGCGCGCGAGTGACTTGTTCAGCACAGAGATTTGTAACCCGCGGGCGCATGATTTGTATAGTATGTTCATGCGCGAACGCGCGAGAGTGAATACTGCACTATTAATTTGCATGCTGTAAGGCAGTACTACATTCTTTTATTCACCTGCATAACACCAATACTCATGTCAGAGTTTGAACTGTGGAATAAGCATGAATGACCAAATAAACTCTGTACTATACGCGAACACAGTCTAATGCAGAGTCAACTACACACTCACCTATGTAAAACACATTAATCTATCATAATTAAAATGAAGATGATTAACAAAAATGACCTAATACTAAATAAATAGAAAGTAGAGATAGAACCAATGGGTTGCCTACCATCAAGCGCTAAGTTATAGTAAATTAGCTTGACTGTCTCTGAATCTCATGTCGAAGAGAGAATTGAGGTGACTTTCTGTCTGTCCACCTCACCACCAAAGTAATGCTTCAATCGTTGTCCAGTCACCTTAAATGGCTGATCCGGGAATTTATCAAACACTTCTATCGCACCATGCGGGATGATAATCTTCACTCTAAATGGCCCTAACCATCTTGATTTCAGCTTCCTGGGAAAAAGTTTAAGTCTGGAGTTAAAAAGCAAAACTCTTTGTCCCGGTTCGAATGTTCTTTCTATGATCTTGCGATCATGCCATTTCTTCACCTTCTCCTTATACAACTTTGAATTCTCATATGCATGTAGTCTGAATTCATCCAACTCATTGAGTTGAAGTAGGCCTTTCTCCCCTGCAGCTTTCAAATCAAAATCGAGCTTTCAAATCGCCCAATATGCCTTATGCTTAAGCTCCATAGGAAGGTGACAGGATTTTCCATATACGAGCTGAAAAGGTAACACGCCCAACGGCGTTTTATATGCATCATCCAACTTTAACGACCAGTCCTTCCTTGTGGGATTCACAACTTTTTCAAGGATTCTTTTGATTTCTCGATTTAACACTTCCGCTTGGCCATTCTTTTGGGGGTGATAAGCTGTAGCAATACGGTGGTTCACCCCATACTTAGCCAACAAAGCTGTAAATTGCCTGTTGCAGAAATGACTGCGTTCATCACTGATGATGGCCCTTGGAGTCCCAAACCTCGTGAAGATACTTCTGTGTAAAAATCTGAGGACTTCTTTGGCATCATTTGTCGAAAGAGATGCCACTTCTACCCATTTCGAGACATAAAAATAGTGATACAGTTGATGCATAATAGTTTAATTTGCAAACCTATCTCCGCGGATCGATAGTTTTCTTACTCTGTAATACTTGTTGACCCATGTATACTTACATGATTTAGAGTCCTTTTATTAGAACTAAAAAGGAGGCAACAAGTACATCATTACCCAAATTGAGCAAGACGGAATCTTACATACCATAAGTCAAAACATGGTGGTGCACATCACACAGAAGGAATATCAGAGCGCCGTTGAGCGTGGGATGTTAGATTTAGTCTAGAGGGAAAAGCTCATTAGTGTAGTATTTTTATTTATGTGTTATTAAAATGTTGTTGTAATCTTAGTCTTTTGTGTAAGATGTGAGATAGTGGTAAACCCCCAAACTTCTGAAAGGTGTTAGAAGGGTAGTAAGTTTGTATGTCCCCGTCTTTTGTGATATTAGGGGATATGTGTTATCATTTATAGTAGTATGCTAGAAAAGAACATGTAATGTAACCATTTGGCATATGAATATAAATGATCTTATTTCAGAAACGTGTTATAAACTTGTAGTTCTTTTCTATTGAGAAATGTCTAAGTATTATAATTAGATAATAAAATGAAAATTTTGTGATGCAGAAAATGCCGCCCAGACGTAGAATAACTGTCCCAAAAGAGTCAGTTAATGATGAGAGAGGACCAGTAGATCCGATACAGCGATTGGTAGATTTATTGGGAGAAACTCTGAGGGGAAGAAATGAACCCGTACCACCCGTTCCCCAAGCTGTCCCAATAACGACCTTCAAATATTTTAAGAATGTGGGACCCCCAGAGTTCGCGAGAACCACTGACCTGATAGTTGCGTAAACCTGGATCAAGGAGATTGAGAAGGGCTTCACTATAGCTCGCGTGGGTGAAGACCAGAAGACAGTATTTGCCACATACATGATGAGGGGCGAAGCGAACTATTGGTGGGAAACTAATCAGCAGAGAGCGGGGGAAGGTACGATATCATGGGAGAGGTTTACTACGTTGTTTTTCGAGAACTATTTCCCGAAGAGTATGAAGAGTAGGATGGAAGTAAAATTCCTAGAGTTAAAACAAGGTGATATGACGGTGGCACAATATGCAGCTAAGTTCAATGAACCAACGCAATTTGTAGAGCACCAAGTTATGGATGAGAAGAGGAAGGCGAGACGTTTTGAGCAAGGGTTGAAACCATGGTTGTATAATAAGGTATCGGTTTTCCAAATTGATTCCTTTACGACATTGTTGTAGAAGGCAATCATTGCAGAAGGTGGTAGTGAGGCCTTAAGTCTATATTATAAGGAGAAGAAGAACAAAAACACCGGTAGTGAGCATCGTGGAGGAAGAAGCAGCGGAGGGAGTAACTCCAGAAAGAGGAAATGGGAAAACAACAACAGAAGCAATAATCAAGGTGGGAATCACCAAGGAAACTTCAAGAAGAGGACCGAAGCATGCAACAAATGTGGAAGAAGTCATCAGGGAGAATGCTGGAAGAGGAAAAGCACTTGCTATAATTGCGGCCACGAGGGGCATATATCGCCAAATTTCCCGAAGAAAGGAAGCAGTAGAGCTGGTGGAAGCCAGGGAGGAGGAAGTAAGTTAATGATTGGTGGAATCGTGCAACCCAACCGATTGACTGCTCGAACCTTTAATATGACCGTCCAAGACGCCGTACCTACAAAGGACATGGTGTCAGGTATAATCCCAATCAATAATATAAATGCTTATGTATTATTTGATTCGGGTGCCATTTGTTCGTTTGTATCCGAAGAATTTGCTAATAAACTTAGTACACCCCGAGAACGTTCAGAAGATCCTTTGGACATAGAAGTTGAGAATAAGGAAATAATACCTGTAGAATACGTCTATGGAAATTGTCACGCAAACATTAGAGAACATGAACTAAGCGTAGGCTTGATTCCTATTGGACTAGGAGAATTTGACATAATATTGGGAATGGATTGGTTATATAACCATGCGGGAGTAATTGACTGTCAGAACAAGTGTGTGAACCTTCAGACTCCGAGAAAGTCTAAGGTAGTGTTTTATAGTAGCTCATCGCTTAAGAAATCGTTTGCATTACGATAATGCAGGCCAAGAAATTGTTAAAGAAAGGATGTGTAGGTTATTTAGCTTACATCATGGATACTCAGAAAAAGGGAGTAGAGATTAAAGATATACCCATAGTGAGTGAATTTCAGGATGTATTTCCAGACAATCTGTCCGGCCTTCCGCCAGACAAAAAAATTGAATTCATAATAGAGTTAGCACCAGGAACGACACCAATTTTGAAAACCCAATATCGTATAGCGCTAGTAGAAATGAAGGAATTGATGATACAACTTCAGAAATTATTTGATAAGGGTTACATTCGACCAAGCGTGTCTCCTTGGGGAGCACCAATGTTATTCGTTAAGAAAAAGGACTGATCGTGTGACGCCCCCAAAATAGGTCCACACGACCCATTCTAAGTCGCCAGATATCATACTATAAAAATCAAATTCAAACTTCATTTTCACAATTGTTGAACTGTCGTGCAGAATACGACCACAATTAAACTGTGATTTTTACTACAAATGTATGTAACTCTCATGGTGCCTCGACCACAACTTTACAAGGTTACATTACATAAAAGTACAGTCAAAAACTATTTTAGAAATTAAAATCTTTGGGAAGTGCTCAAGGAAACCTTCATACATGGGAGGCCATGAATCTAGGTTATGATAGATATCATATGTCCAGAGAATTATCCTTGGTTAACCAAATAGACTCCAAAGAAAAACGAGAAGATTACTATCATGTTCCTTCCAATGGTGAGTCTTCTCTTGACATATAACTATCTCCACTGTCTACAATGGAACATTATGTTTCAACCAAACTCCAAGATCATATAGGTAGTGCTCGTAGATATACTCAGCAAGTGGATGTGCACACCCCTTTCTTATGATAACATGAGGTTGTATGTCATTAGACATCTTGTATAATAGTGGCAAAACACCCTTCCAAAGTTGGGTTCACCTCACCCTATTCGGTCCACCAAAATTAAATATCAAATGACGTATACAATATGACACACTTATCTAAATTTCTCAATAAAATTATTTCCATACTATTTAGGGAGAACCTCAATAGGTATTGACCACCGTTCTATTCTCTTGTTACCCACGCTCGACCCAGCTACACTCTTATTACCTGAAAGGAATTGTGAAGCAAAAAGGGTGAGCACAACTAGCTCAGTAAAGAATATCATGACTAAAGATAATTTACATCATCAATAGCCTTCATCAGTAATAAATCAGAGATTTAGAACATATGGTAGATGATAAAACTTTTCAACCATAGTTGCAGCGGAACGAGCAATACATTAGAAGAGTCAAATAGACCATCAGGTCTATTATCTTCTCCATGTTAAAAGTCCACCAATAATGTTTTATCCTTGTAACATCAATCAACAATTCCTGTCCACAATCATATGAATAACTCATAATCATAATTGTGATTCTAAATTCCTATTCGCACCCAGGACGAAGATAATTTTCATTACATATCTTCACCTGAAACATCAAAAATCATGGTTATACCAAATCACAATTCCTTCTTATAATCATACTAATAAATTTATCTTTGCACTACTGCCAAAGATATTCATTAACAATTCATCTTTGCACTACAGGCTAGAGACATACAACTGTATTTTAGAAGAATCAAGTAGAGCATGATATCTACTATCTTTTACGAATTAAAAGTGTATAATCAATATGTTATTGCTGAGACTCAGCTTAATAAATAATCCACATCAATGAATCATCCCTGCACTACGGCCACAGATATTCATGTAATCATCAATGGTCATGATTATACCGAATAATCCCTGGTTATAATCATACTAATAATTGTCCATCAATGTACTATGGGCCAATGAGGACTTTTACCACATCATCTATAACATTATGGGTCATGATTATACCGAATGATCCCTGGTCATAATCATACCAATAAACAGTTCATCTATGCACATAAGCCAAAGATACTCATCAAACAATATTTCATCTTTACACGTAAGCCAAAAATATACAAATGTAAAACCAATAATCAATAGTCCATCTTTGCACGTAAGCCAAAGATATACAACTGTAAACCCAATAATCAATAATCCATCTTTGCACGTAAGCCAAAGATGACTTTCATCATAATATAAGCATGATGATGATGACAATGATATAAGCATTAATCAAATGAAATCAAGGATAAATATTGGAGACTTTAAATTTATCCAGAGTTTAAAAATATCCAAATTGTCAACATGATACTGCTTTGTGGAGTAAAATTAAAGAATAATATTCAAGTACCAAAAATAATTTGGACAGAAAAGAAATATATTTTTCTGGTAAATAATACCCCGCAATAGTACCCTATGAATAGTACTTTGGGAATAGTACCTCATGAATAGTACTCCGGCATGAAAAGTATCCCAAATACCCGAGTGAATAATATTCGGGTGAATAGTAACTCGTGAATAGTAACTCGTGAATAGTATTCTGACACGAAAAGTAGCCCGAATACCCGACTGAATAATACTAGAGTGAATAGTAACCCGTGAATAGTAACTCGTAAAAAAAATACCAAAGAAAATGACATTCCATGACGAGTACAAAAGAAATGATATCTCATACGTGTATAATAGAATATACGAAACTACAAATGGATTTTCACCCTCCATGCGGTAATCAACGTAGACAGATCATTTTCACAATTTAATAAAGAATGAATACGAAGGATCATTCACCATGCCCGCAGTGATAATCCACATGACAAAGTTATTCCAACGTAATAATAAAGAATGGAATAATGTAAGAATTCACCATGCATGCGATAGACCGCATGAGATAGGTTATTCCCAATCAATAATAAAGAATGGAACCGAATCATGCGCGTAATCTGCACAGAGATAGGATATTCCAATGTAATAATAAAGAATGGAACCGGTCATGCATAATCCGCACAAACCGGATATTCCAACAAAATAATAAAGAATGGAACCAGTCATGCGTAATCCGAATGCATGGGATATTCCAATGAATAATAAAGAATGGAATAACAACGAGAATTCACAAGGCATGCGATAGATCACATATGCAGACAAGTTATTCCAATGTAATAATAAAGAATGGAATAACAGAAGAATTTCACCATGTATGCGGTACTTCACATAGACAGGTTATTCCAACATAATAATAAAGAACGGAATAACAACCCTTACGAGTATTGAAAGAAAATAACTCTCTTCATGAATACGAAAGAATAATACCCCTTACCTTAGAAGAAACTTGATACTGGAATAGTGAGGAAACAGACTTCTCTTCTTCTTTCTCTCTATAATAATTTCTCTAAAACTTTAGTGAATTGGTGAGAAATGAAGGAAGAATGAGCTTCTATTTATAGGAAAATATAGTTTCGATAATTGCACGTTTTGGGGCTCGAAATATTACAGTACAATACCTTCAACTTTTCTTTCATTTTTAATTTAGTCCTGCAAGTATTATCAAACTTCCACCACCTCCCCTAATAGTAAATCATGTGAATTAATAGTAAATCATGTGACTCAATAGTTCTAAACATGTGAAAAAAATTAATTACCTTCAACTATACCTCCATCTTTAATTTAGTCATGCAAGTATTCTCAATCTTGCACCAACTCCCCTAATAGTACATTAATGTGAATCAATAGTAAACACATATGAACAAATAGTTATATGGATGTGAATTAATAGCAATTAATTTCTCATTTATCCGATTAATTACCCGATAACTTCCAGACATCAATTATTATCGAATAAATGTCGATTTCCACTAACACTAATAATTCCCACACAATGGAACTATCAATTTCATCTTTAATCAACACGAACTTATTCATCATTAATATTATAACTCATAATATTTAACAACCAGGTCATTCCCAGGAAAGAGGGGGCTTTTCGATAAGGATTTCTCCTTATTGGCGCGCAATTAGGTGACCAAACCTCTCATTGACAGAACTTCTAGACATTGTCAATATTGCGAATAATAATATGAATAACTTTATCGTCTCAATTATTTATTTAATAATATATCATATTATGCAGATGATACTGTGACAATAAATGAATCAATAATATGAGAGATATGATTCAACAATTACTGTAGCAATAATTGAGTATAACTGAGTGACTTCTCACGTAAGCATCAACAATCAATACCGTGTGCTACTATGCAACCACACGTATTACTGTACTTTTACTACCGAGTAGTTCAACAGTTTTAATGGTAACACTTTCGCTATTATTTTTATAAAAAGATAATTCTGTCGTTTTCTTACAACGACAATACTTCCGTTGTGGGGTCCACCAATGATTGTGCCGTCCTACGGATATTCCCCGACAAAAAGCATATTCCCCGACCAAACGAATATTTTATAACAAATTGCATACTTTGAAAAATTTTCACATATCACCCTTAACTTTAACCTTTTATCAATTTAACCATTTACTAAATAGAGTAATTATAAGAAAATTGAATACTTTCATTTCATAAAATTCGGGGTCTCACAGATCGATGAGGCTCTATATTGATTATCGAGAATTGAACAGAGTAACGATCAAGAACAGATATCCATTACCGAGGATAGATGACTTATTTGATCAACTAAAGGGAGCGAAGTGTTTCTCAAAGATCGACCTACGAACGGGATATCACCAACTAAAAGTGCGGGAGGAGGACATAACAAAGACTACATTTTGAACCTTGTATGGACATTACGAGTTTTTGGTAATGTCATTTGGTTTGACTAATGCCCCAGAAGCATTCATGGACTTGATGAATCGAGTTTTCAATACATACCTGGATAAATTTGTGGTGGTTTTCATCAACGATATTTTGATCTACTCGAAGATGAATGAAGAACACGCCGAACATCTGAAGATTGTTTTGGAGGTACTACAAAAGGAGAAGATGTATGTAAAATATTCTAAGTGCGAACTTTGGATGAAGAAGGTTCAATTCTTAGGCCACGTGGTGGATGAGGATGGAATCTCAGTAGATCCCGAGAAGGTCGAAGTAGTGAGTAATTAGGAACAACCGAGAACACTGATGAAGGTGAGAAGTTTCTTAGGGTTAGCTGGGTACTATCGAAGATTCATCCAAGATTTTTCTAAGATGGCGACCCCGTTGACTAATTTGACGAGGAAGATGGTGAAATTTGTATGGACCGACAAATGCAAAGAAAGTTTTCAAGAGTTGAAGAAAAGATTAAGTGAGGCGCCTATATTATCATTACCAGATGATACAGGAGGATTTGTGGTGTGCAGTGATGCGTCGCATAGAGGACTTGGTTGTGTGCTTATGCAACACGACAAGGACATTATGTATGCATCACGACAAGTAAAGGATTACAAAAAATGATACCATACTCATGACTTAGAGTTAGCGGCATTAGTTTTTGCGTTAAAGATATGGAGACATTATTTGTACGAGGAAAAATGTGAGAAATACATGGACCACAAAAGTCTGAAATATATCTTCACACAGAAGGAGTTGAATATGCGTCAGAGGATGTGGTTAGAATTAATTAAGATTATGACTGTGAGATTCTTTATCACCTGGGGAAAGCAAACGTAGTTGCCGACACTCTAAGTAGGAAAGGAAGGGAGAAATTATTTCAACTGACAACTCAGGAGGAGTTAATAAGAGATATGGAGAAGTTGGAAATAGAGGTGAAGGGACCCGAGAGGTCTGAAGAGAAGTTATTTGTAATGGAAGCTTGTCCGACATTGTTGGATAGAGTAAAAGAAGCCATGGAGAAAGATGGAGAATGTGAGAAAATCAGAAAGAAGATCACGAAAAATGAGGAAGAAAAATTTTGAATAGATAAAGACGGTATCTTAAGATTAGAAGGAAGAGTGTGGGTACCAGCGATAACCAAGTTAAGAGAAGAGATTTTGTACGAGGCACATAATACGACGTATTCCATTCTTCCGGGAGGCTCTAAGATGCACCAAGACTTGAGACAACATTTTTGGTGGCCAAATTTGAAACGAGAAATCGAGGAGTACGTTAGTAGATGTCTTACGTGTCAACGAGTCAAAGCAGAGCATCGGCGACCGAGTGGTTTGTTACAACCATTGGAAATACCAGAGTGAAAATGGGAGCATATTACGATGGATTTCGTGGTAGGACTTCCAGTCATGCAGAAAGGTGTGGACGCCAATTGGGTTATCGTGGACCGAATTACAAAGACCGCACCTTTTCTACCTATCAAGATCCGCTATAGTTTAAATCAATTAGCGAGTCTGTACGTAAAGGAAATCGTTTCACGACATGGAGTGTTGTCGTCCATTGTTTCTGACCGAGACCCGCGTTTCACGTCAAAATTCTGGAAAAGCTTGTAAGAGAAGATGGGAACACAGTTAAGGTTAAGTACTGCTTATCACTGTGACAACTTGAGAAATTAGACAATTTATAAAAATCTTAAATGATAGATTTAAGGTCAAATAATAGACCTAGACATAAAATAAGTGTAAGCGTTTGATATTTTTGGGAAGGAATTTTGAGGATTTCAAAATTCTGTGAAGGAATTTTGTGAATTAAAATTTTTTGTGGTGAATTATTCAGGATTAAGTGTATGTGTGTATATGTGCTGTGTATATGGTATTATATGTGTTCAGAATATGTGGTTGAGGGTCAAGGGTTGACCAGATAAATTTTATAAGTGTCAAACACTAGTATTATATTAAGAACTTCAACGTTCTATTACAAAACCCTAACGTCTGATAAAAAACCCTAGAAATCGGTTCTGGAAACCCTAATTTCTGTATTAGAAATTTGAAACCCTAATTCAGAAATTAAAAACCCTAATATGGGAACTTAAAGGATAATTATAATGCTCAAGTGCTATTAATTATAATATTAATTAGGGTAAAGCTTACTTAATTAGCAAACCCTAATTTCAAATTTTTAAACCTTTGTTCCGTCAGAAACCCTAATGTACAATTGTAGATTTAAATTGCTATTTTAGCGATTTTAATTAGGATAAATTAATCCTAATTAGTAAGCTTAAATTATGATTAGAAAATCTTAGTATATTTAAGAGAATTCTAATTATAATTTACAAATGTTAATTTTCATTTTAAAAACCCTAAGTTGAAAATCCTAGAAATTGGTATTTTTGAAAACCTTAGGTTTTAACCCTAAGGGTCAAATCCTAAGGGATAAACCCTAAGGGTTGCATCAAATAACAATTTTAGAATTAAAATGGTATGCAAAATGACCCATTTACCCTTCTGCATTATTTAGTAGATTGCTTGTAGATTTAGCCCTAAAATGAGTTGGTGAACCACCCTAACTCTAGCTTATGACTTTTATATCCAGTAATTAGTCATCAATTGACAGCCATATACATTGCATTGCTAGACATAAAGATTAGAAAGAGAGAAATGTTCACTCTATCTCCTCATTGTTGCCAAGACCATTCTCTCTCTAAGATTTCAAGATTTAGTGTGAGAGAGTGAGAAAATTTAAGCTAAGATCATACTTTAGCTTGTATATAACAGATCATCAAAGTCAGATTCCAAGATCCAAGCTAGAAAGGTATAAACCTTAAAAAATATGAAATCCTTAGATTTTATCTTAGATGATATGTTTTGTTGCTTTAAATTATGTGTTAAGATGTCATTTAGTGATCTGGGTTGTTAAACCCCAGATCCATAACATCAAGGTGCTCGAAAATAGCATTTTTAGAAATTTGGAAAAGTTGAAAAGTTTGGTCTGACAGTCATATGTCAGGGCCTTTAAATCCGTGTGTGTTAAGTGTTTTGTGTATTTTATGTTATAAATCTGTAGTATGCTATGTGGACTAGGATCTGGAACTAAAATCAGGTTCAGATCATGTTTAAATTGAAAGTTATGAACGATCAAACCTAGTTGACCGATCACGAAACTACTTTCTGGGCAGCCCAAAAATTTCCAGAAACTATGACAAGCATGTTCTAAGCTTCTGATCTTGCTGTATATGGTTAGGCCATGTTGGTGGTTGATCTTTGTAGCCTGGCATGTAGACTGTATATTTAAGTCACTAGATAACTTAGATCATAACCATAATGAAAGAAAATCAAGGTTAAACAAGCGTTGATCGACTGCCTTATGAAGAAATCTGGGAAACCCATATTTCTCAAGAACATGCGTTCTGACGAGGTTTGACTAGCCTAGATCTCTTACCTGTGATATAGCTGGACCGATATGTTGATGTATATATGTTCCTTGACATGTGTAGTGCATTTCTGAACCATAAGAGCAACAAGTTGATGACCAGAACCTAAGTTTAATTGAGACTCAAAGTAGGCACTCAAATAGTCTAGGTTTCTAGGTAATCTAGAAAACTCAGATTGTGTCTGACAAGAAGTTTGAGCTTTTATGTATTGCTGTTATAATGTGATATGATCTTGTTAAGGGATGATACTTGTAGTATTACATATATACTACAAGATCAAGGTTTTAGATAGCCCAAAAACACATTAGGT
The DNA here is from genome assembly GCA_020205605.1 of Panax ginseng. Lineage (NCBI taxonomy): Eukaryota > Viridiplantae > Streptophyta > Magnoliopsida > Apiales > Araliaceae > Panax > Panax ginseng. Next base: position 97,133,323 of record CM035128.1, on the reverse strand, counting down.
TGAGAATTGTAGCTCGTCAAACCTACCAACTCGAACACTGACTTGGTTTTCTGGGTTTGTTGAAGAATGTTTCCAAGAACACCATTAAGCGATAACTTTATAGCTTATATGGTACCTTTAAGCGACATTTAATTCTTCAAAATTATTAATTTATTAAATAAATTAAAATAAATAGTTTTTAATTATTAAAAATACATAATAAATTATGAAAAATAGTTTTTTTATTATTTTGAGTATATTTCAAAAATATTAAATATTTTTGCAATATAAAAGGTATTTATTTAATTAATTATAATATTAAATAAATTATTTAAAAATGATTTAATACTTGAAAAATCATGAAAAATTATATTATAGTGTTAGAAAATATTTTAAGTTATTTTTAATAACTTTTGATATTTTATGATGAAATTCATTAATAAATTTATATTAATGATAATTAATTTATTTAATAAATATATTAAATAAATTGTGGAAAAATAGAATTAATGATTTAAAAATCATATAAAAATGATTTAAGGGTTAGAAATATATTTTAAGTTATAAAATATAACTTTTGATATTTTGTCATGAAAATATTAATATTTTAAATATTAATAGTAATTATAAAATAATGGATTTAAGTGTTTAAAAATTATATAAATATAATTTTAAGGTATTAAAAATACTTTGTAATATTATAAATATATTATAATATTATGTTATGATTTTCATTAATATTTAATAATAAATAAATATTAATGATAAAGGAATATTGTGAAATTTAATTCATATAAATACGAGTTTAATGATTAAAAAAAAGCATGAAATGGTAATAATTATCTGAAAATTATTACGAGCCTATGAAAAAAAATTTGACTGATAATAAAATTATCTAAGATATCTGTGAACCAGTTTAGACCGAGTATTAATAATTTTAGACTCTAGTTTTGTCCGACTAGACCGTCGGGATGTCAGATTTGTGTCGGATTCAACTCAGACTGAAATAGTTTGACTTGATACCGTGTCTTATGTGTTTAATAGACTGATAGGGTTATGTGTTATGTGTTTAGGTTATTCTATGTATATATATATATAATAGTATTATACTGTGATGATAGTATTCTAATATTGGAGATCTATATTACTAATATTAGGTCTTCGGATAAAGCAATATAAATTGCATAACGGTAATCAACGGTTCAGGCAAGTTTTTCTTAACTCTACTAAGAGTTGTTTCATTCAGATATGCTTATGGTTAATCATTGCTGATTGCCATGTAGAATTATACTCTGTACATATTGCGTGTATAAGTCAGGTATGAAAGGCTGATCACCTTCATTACCATTCGGTCCAGATAAATTTGTTCATGTTTAATACTTGTTCAGTCAAAAGTTTGTTTGTGCTAGTTCTCAACTATATTGATGAATTATAGCCAGCTTATTATTCAGAATCTTTCAATCATGATATATCCTTAAAAAAAAATTTAAACTTCCTGGGCAACCTTCATGCTCACCCTTGCTATATCATGATAAACATTGCAGATTAAGGCGAATACGTCGGATACAAGGAAAGGTTAAAGACAGTTCCACCTTAAAGTTAATGTGTGCGATTGGATTTGTAATAGTATGGTATGATAATAATGTTTTATGTTAGATAGTTTATGAATTGTGTATTAAGTGAAGGTTTTCGACTTTGGGGTAATGTGTAAAGTGTATTGTATAAACAATTTATGTTTATATCTTCTACAATAGTTATAGAATGATTGTACCAGATCCATGGTGATTTGGACCCGGATTTGGGGCTCTCATAGTTGGTATCAAAGCTATAGGTTATGAACCTTAGGTAGGAATACTTGAGACCAATAACCGTAGTGATTAGGACAAGATTTAACTCACATAGAGTTAGTTGGTCGGTAAGATTCAAAGACGAATCTCGGCGAGTTATAAAGATATAGAGTTCCATAACTCTGATAATAAAGTTGAATTGTAGTGGTGAATAGATAGAGTCTAAAAGACTGAAAGTGCAGTGATAGAAGATCGTAAAACAAAACGATCAAGATATAGAAATGGATCATAATATATACGATGAGATCACCTAGTGATTTGATAAGGTGATAGCATGGAGAAGAATCAATCTAATGATTGAAAAGTTACAGCAAAGATTGCTGTGTATCAGATGTACTATGAATTGGTACAAATTCAGGAAAGGATTATGAATACAGATTAAATGAAATTCGTATTGAGAAGGGAGTTAAGATTAGGTGGGGATTTGAATTGAGGACTCATGTCAGCAGCTGAGTTGTATGATTCCTTGTGTGGGCAGGGAATTGTATGTGGTGTAACAACCACTTAGTTTCTGACATTGATAATCATTGAAATGTTTGTGTCGCGCTATTTGCTATATACGTGTTAAGAGGGTGATTCCTTTCTCATGTGTATAATAGATAGATAAGTTATAGGTAGAGGATATAAGGTTAAGTACGAGTTCTTAAAACTCATACTTATGTGACATTCTTGACTCATAGTTATATTGAATATTTATGAACCCCTCAGCGAATGGACGCTAAAGTTCTGACTAGGGTAAGTTCTTAAACTCATATGATTGTGGTAAGTTTATGAACTCATAAGTGTGGTTTAACGAACTGGGTATAGTTGTGTGTGAATGGAAAATTGAGGATTATAGGAACAGATAGATTGTTAAGCAAATGATTATTAGTGGAGACATAAGTTTTCCAAAACTCCTAGCTATGCTAGACTTTGAAATTTTGACATCAAGCTAAATACGCACTATATGTTTTTTTTTTAAAATATGTAGACTCGTAATCATTTTTGAAACGGTTTAAATTATAGTCTATGCTACTTATTTCGGCTAAACGCAAATGATTTGAAATATCAAAATTTATTTTATTTATCACTTATGTACCATGTAACCTGGTACAGAGATGATAAAAAGGTGACAGAGTTGTAAATATAGGTATACTTAGTGTGAATTTGATCTAAAATCTTTATTCCACTATTGTATGATGTGTTATGACAAAGTCATACGATGACGGCATCCTCAAATGGACTGTTAATACAGTACCACATCATGACGTCATTCTCGAAAATGTTTTCAAAATTTTAATTTGCCAACGGGGGTTGGCTACAGCTAAATAATTCGATTGAATTGAATTATTGATATGAGTCTACGCTATTCGATTCAACTAGACTAATGTTTATGAAAACTCTAAGTGTTCATTGAAAGAAATTTCCCGAAAAATTGTTTTGGTACGAAATTCTATGATAAGACTAAGGTGAACTATGCAGATTGAATAAAATTATTCAATAGCGTAAATATTCGCTAGACATGATTAATACGTTATGCATGACGTAAGAGTACGATAGGCTAATCACCTAAAGTGTTAGCAATGGTAGTTTACCTTCTTTGTGATTGTAAACATACCAAGTAATGTATTGTTTTGCGGTATGAATACCGTTAAAACTATGTGTTCATGGTCTATATGACCCCTTAGCATGATTTGAAAAAATTTAACTCTTGTGAATAATGTATTGGGTAGCATGTGATGCTGTGTATGAATGGTGTAAGGTGCACAGTGTAAGGTGTAAGGTGAATTTCGGGGATGAAATTCTTAGAAGTAGGGGTTAATGTGACAACCCGAGAAATTAGATAATTTATTAAAATCTTAAATGATGGATTTAAGGTCAAATAATAGACCTAGATAGAAAATAAGTGTATGCGTTTGATATTTTGGGAAGGAATTTTGAGGATTTCAAAATTCTGTGAAGGAATTTTGTGAATTAAAAATTTTTGTGGTGAATTATTCAGTTTTAAGTGTATATGTGTATATGTGTTGTGTATATGATATTATATGTGTTCAGAATATGTGGTTAAGGGTCAAGGGTTGACCAGATAAATTTTATCAGTGTCAAACCCTATTATTATATTAAGAACTTCAATATTCTGTTAGAAAACCCTAACGTCTGATAAGAAACCCTAGAAACTGGATCTGGAAACCCTAATTTTAGTACCGGGAATCTGAAACCCTAATTCAATAATTAAAATTTGTAATCTGGGAACTTAAAGGGTAATTATAATGCTCAAGTGCTATTAATTATAATATTAATTAGGGTAAAGCTTATTTAATTAGCAAACCCTAATTTCAAATTTATTAACCCTAATTATTCTGTCCGAACCCTAATGTATAATTATATATTTAAATTGCTATTTTAGCGATTTTATTTAGGATAAATTAATCCTAATTAGTAAGCTTAAATTATGATTAGAAAATCTTAGTATAATTAAGAGAATTCTAATTATAATTTACAAATGTTAATTTTCATTTAAAAAACCCTAAGTTGAAAATCCTAGAAATTGGTATTTTTGAAAATCCTAGGTTTTAACCCTAAGGGTTAAACCCTAAGGGTCCAAACCATAAGGGTTGCATCAAATGACAATTTTATAATTAAAATGGTATGCAAAATGACCCATTTACCCTTATTGCATTATGTAGTAGATTGCTTGTAGATTTAGCCCTAAAATGAGTTGGTGAACCACCCTAACTCTAGCTTATGACTTTTATATCCAGCAACCAGTCATCAATTGACAACCATATTATAACGACCCAGAAATTCGGATCGTCCAGAATTTAAGTTTAAAGAATAAGTTATTAATAAAATAAATTTTTATTAATAATATTATGTGCTATGTGATTATTAATCGTTCTAGAACCTAGGATGATTATAAGTCGGGAGGATTCTGGCTACAAGCTAGACTGAACGAGTAATAATTTTCAAGACAAAAATAAAAAATTTTTGGAACAAAAATAATTTTGGGGAAAAGGACGAACTATGCACTATTCACCTGACGAAACCCTAACGGTTAGGGTTTGAATAACCTAAGCATTTTTTAGAGTTCGGTATGTTGAAATGACATTCCGTCAAAAGATTTGGCAATAATATGACGTGAAAAGTTAAATAAGCTGATCAAAGTTTTTCTCAAAAAAACGTGCAGAAATCGGACGAAATAAAAACGACGAAAAGTACTGTTATGTATTTTTCATTCGTTTAGCTACGTTAGGAGAAAACGTGAAGGAAAACGTTTAACACCAAAAAGTGTTTTTCAGTTTTTCAAAAGTCTGAAGAATACGTAATACTTAATCGGTAAAGGAAAGACAAAATATCCAAAAATATTTGGATTCCGAGAATCGCAGTTTTTAAAACTGTCGGACGAAACCCGAAAGATGGAACTACGAAACTTCTAAGGGAAGTCTCGTGAATAGTAAGGAGGTGTATTGAGGAGGTGGGAATAGTATGGAGGTGTGAATAGTAAAGAGGTTAAGGGGGTGAAATGACTAAAATACCCTTAGCTTGGATTTTCTATAAATAGGAAGCTAACTTTCATTTAAATGGGATTTTTGGAAATCCTATATCTTGAGAGATAGAGAGAGAGAGAGGGGGTTCGGATGAAGAGGGAGAAGGAAGAGCATGAGCATGAATGATAGGATCGAAAGTGTTCGTGAAATAGAAAAGCTTACGAATCGCCGGTTTTGTTTAGCAGAAGAAAAATAAGGAAAGTATTAAAATCTAACTTCTATGTTAGATTTTATTTAAGTTTTATATGTTTAAAACATAACTTAATAAGAATAAGAAGTAAATGATGTTTGGAATGATTTCATATGGGTGAAATCGTGACAAATAAAGAAAATAAGAATTTGAAGTTTAGTAAATTAATTTCTTAAGGAGTATAAGATTCGTAATGAATTAGAACGATCCGAGTGGATTATATAAATAAGTAGGTGAAATAAGTAAGGAATGATGTTCTATAACATCAAATTCCAATAAAAAGTGAAATCGTAATCCAAAAATATTGATTAAAATGAAGAACGAACGAAGAACAGGAAGAACACGCGAAGAACACGAAGAACGTTGTTGATGGACAAATTTAAAACCATTAGAGGATAATTGTTGTTGATGGACAAGTTTAAAACCATCGCGTATAAGTTCGATGCATATTGCTTGGTTAGGATCGATAGAAACGTTCATGAAGAACAGATTAAAACTTAGCTATAACGAAGTTATGACGAAAATTTTGTAAAAAACAAACAAAAATTAGAAAGTTAGCAAATGAACCCGAACGTGTAGGGTTTCATAAGAATGTAAGATAATATAGAAAATGTGAGTCGTGGACTCAAGAACGAATGAATTCCGAGTTCGAATGACCGAATTACGGATGAACGAACGAAGAGCGTTAAAAACATAAAACAAATGAAGGAAGAAGATCAAGCCAATCGAATGGCATGTTAACGGATTCAGAACGAAGTTCTGTTCGGGGGGTATTGAATTACGTAAGATAAGGAAGAGAATGGCTTTATAACGACCTCATTCCGAGTTATAACGAATATGTTATGGAAGCGGGAAGTAAGTGTTTCAAATTGAATTTAACACATAGAGAAATTTTCTAGGGTTAGGGCTTGGCGCCGCGATGCCAGCCATGCCTTGTAAGGTGTCACTGTAGCACCAGATTAGGGAGACTAGGGAGACTAGGGAGCGAGAGATAAAGAAGAGAGTGGCGCCGCAGCGCCAGTGTAGGGAAAAAGCCAGAGAAGAGCTTTTAACTGCTCAACTCTTGGGGGAAACATAAGGGAAGATAAAGAACATAATGTTCAACTAATATAACACTTAATCAAGTGAATTAAACCTTTAGTACAGATTGAACGAAATGATCAAAAGAGATTAAAAGATTAAGAAGGGAATAAATGTAAACGTAAAGCAGTTGCAAGCAGTCTTAGCATACAACGAACAATATGGCTTCGACATTAAGAAAGAGTAATGAACATGGGGTTCAGGTAATGGATAATGAAAGTATTAAGTAAGATAAAAATGGTAACAAGAAAGCCGTAAGAAACGGTAATAAGATTAATGAAAGCCGATCGTGATTCGAATAGAAAATGATAGAATGAATTGTAAGTATGGAACATTTTAACCAATGTGAAAGTTGAGTGTACGCAAATATTAAGCGGATAGAACCTACACCCCTTGTATGGTTTGACCGTATGATAATGAAGACCAATGATTAAACCATGAATAGTAAAGAAGTTGAATTAAAGATAATAACGTTAACGTAATGAAGCCGAGTTAAAGATTAAATGGAATGATCGCTTTGAGTATACAAAAGACTGTATGACTTAGACGATAAAGAGTGAATCCTGAGGTGTGGCATTTAGTTGCCAGGAAGCCATAAGGAATGAGAAATTAACTTAACGAAGATTATAGTTTAATAGTTTGGATAAGTTAAGATAAGTTAGGTTGTAATACAATCGTAACCTTTGATGGTTGACATATGGGAGCTGGGCTAAACAATTCCTTCAGAGAGCAAAGGTATATGTGACACCCCCAAAATAGGTATACATCACCTATTCTGAGTCGCCAAATACATGGTACAAAATACAAATATAATCTTAAATATACAACATGAGCTGTGAGTTTGAATACAAATATTGTCTTCTAGACAGTATTTAAACTCAAAATAAGTCCTCAATACATTTATTATCACACTATTTCATAGAATAGTGAGGACTACTAAAGTTATCATCTGGACCGTCACCCCGTTCCCCGACTAGTCCCTGCTACATTCTCATTTCCTGAATAGAACAATGAAAGTAAATGGGTGAGCTCAACTAGCCCAAGAAGAAATATTATGACTAAGATAATGCAAAAAATAAATTATTGTTAGCCTTTAATAGTGTTAAACTGATACAATATAACAAACATCAAGTTTAACTACAGCGGAACAAGAAATCCATTAAAAGAGTCAAGTAGAGAATAAAATCTATTATCTTTTATGATTTCAAAGGTTTTTCATCACTTTTATCTCTGGGACTCAGCTTAATAAATAATCCACATGATCCTTGCACTACGACTAAGGATATTCATTAGTATCACAACCACAAAATATTCGTGTATTCATCAATGGTCATGATCATGCCAACAACTGTCCATCAATGCATTACGGGCCAATGAGGACTTTTACCACATTATTTGTAACATTACGGTCATGATTATACCGATTAATCCCTAGTCATAATCATACCAATTCCATCTATGCACTACAGGCCACATATGACTTTCAACATAATATAAACATGAGGACGATGACAATGATATATGAATTCAATAAAACAAGTTCAAGAATTAATTTATCCAAGAACTAATAACGTCCAAATTGTCAACATGATGCTTCTTTGTAGAGTAAAATTCAAGAATGCTCAAAATAATATTTTCATGAAAAGATAATGGATGAAGCGCAAATATCAAGGATATTCCACTAATTTCATGGAGTACAAAAGTCAAAACTTTAACCAACTGAGTGTAATAAAGAATGGAATAATAAAAGAAATCACCAGGCATGCGATAGCGATAGGCCGCATGCATGTGTTATTCCAACGTAATAATAAATAATCTTAACCAAAGTCATGCGTAAAACGCATAGAGCGTGATATTTGAATAGAATAATAAATAATGGAACCAGGTCATGCGTAAACGCACAGACAGGATATTCCAATAGAATAATAAATAATGGAACCAGGTCATACGAAAACGCACATACAGGATGTTCGAACAGAATAATAAAGAATGGAATAACAGAAGAATTTCACCACATATGCGGTACTTCGCATAGATAGGTTATTCTAACATAATGATAAAGAATGGAATAACAAAAGAATTTCACCAAGTATAGGGTAGCCCTCGTATACAAGTTATTCCAACAAAATAATAACGAATGGAATAACAGAAGTTCTCTTCATGAATACGAAAGAAATAATACCCCTTACCTTAGAAGAAACTGGATATAGGAGTAGTGAAGTAGCAGAATACTTTTCTTCTTTCTCTCTATAGTTTATCTCTCTATAGTTTTAGTGAATTCGTAAGAAATAATGAAGAAATGAGCTTCTATTTATAGGAGAATGGACTGAATAGTAACTAAATCATGAACGGTCCAGATTGATTTACTTTTAAACGGACGGTCCATATTGATTTACTATGCAGTATTAATAAAATATTATAATAAAACAAAATCTTTTAAATAAAATATAATATATTCTATTTATAATCTAATAAAATGAATAACTTTATAAAAGTATTCTGTTTTATGTAAAAAGATTTTACTATGCAAACACTATGCATAATAAAATATAATATATTCTATTTATAGTCTAATAAAATAAAAATTTATAAAAGTACTGCTTTTTTATATAAAAAGATTTTACTATGCAAAACACTATGCATAATAGAATATAATATATTCTATTTATAGTCTAATAAAACAAATAACTTTATAAAAGTATTCTATTTTATATAAAAAGCTTTTCTGTTTTATTACATTAATAATACTAATAAAACAAAATTTATATATATATATATACATATATATATATACATATATATATATATATAAACTTTCATGACTTCATAAAAAGACACCTCAATATATTTAACAACCTTTATCATCATTATTATAATTCACAATATTAATCGACCAGGTCGTTCCTAGGAAAGAGGGGACTTTCCAATAAGGATTTCTCCCTATCGGCGCGCAATTAGGTGACCAAACCTCTCCATGGAAAAACTTCTAGACATAGTTAATATTGCAAATAATAATATTAATAACTCTGTCATCTCAATTATTGATTTAATAATATACAAAATATCAACAATAATTGAATCAATTAACGTGAGATACTATGCAACAATTACTGAAGCAATAATTGAACAAAACTGAGTGACTTCTCACGTAAGCATCAATAATCAATACCGTGTGCTACTATGCAACCACGCATATTCCTGTACTTTTAACACCGGGTGTTTCAACAGTTAACGGTAAAACATCCGCCGTTATTTTCATAAAATATTTTTATCGTTTTCTCAATTCGACAATAATTCCGTTGTGGGGTCCACCAATGATTATGTCGTCGTACGAATATTCCCTGTTAAAACGAATATTCCCCGACCAATCGAATATTATATAACAATTTGTGTACTTTGCAAAATTTATAAATATTACCCACAACTATAACATTATATCAAATTCATTCCATAATATTTAAAAATGATATTTATAGAAAAATCATCTTTATTAAAAAAAAAATTGGGGTTTTACAGTATATACGAAACTGGCAACCGATCTAACTCACTGTGATGACAGTGTAGACGAGACGGGAACTTGTTTGTTAGTTGTTTGTGGGAAACCACTCAGAGTACCATATGGACTACTAGCAGAGAAGCGATGTGTGCTGAGTCCTAGAGAAGTTATAAGAAGAAGATAAGAATGTAAAACATCAAAGATGATGAATATATAAGTAAGACATCTCCGTATGTCATGAAGCCATATAACGGTAATGAAAGTGGTCACGTAAACTTAGGTTACAAGAATGCGAACCCTAAGAAGTAAAGTTAAGCAAACTAATGTATAAGTCAAAGATACATTTTGGTACTCCCAGGATGGATTGCAAACGGTGTGTTGTGCGCCTCCATCATGATTTTATACTTTAAATAAGGGTCGTTAGGAACACAAAGTCTGGAGTTGACTTGAAGTATTCCTTCTTCATCGATTCTTTCTTTCGGTATAGCACCTTCTTGTACTTTTTTCCTCATACGCATCAGCTCTAGGTCTGTATCTTGAGCAGCTTTAACTTTATCGAATAAAGTCGGTTCTAGTCGTATATCGCCATCATCATGTGGGTCCCTGGAGTCTTTATCTCTATCTACATCCTTTGCAAGTCATATAAAATGGGCCTTTGCGTTAACAATATCGCACTTGTACCCGCATATGATCTTCTACTCAATGCGTCAGCTACCACGTTTGCTTTTCCAGGATGGTATTGGATGGTATGATCATAATCATTCAACAGTTCAAGCCAACATCGCTGTCACATATTGAGTTCCTTTTGAGTGAAGAAATATTTGAGGCTTTTATGATCCGTAAAGATAGCCACTTTCTCCCTATACAAGTAATGCCTCCAAATCTTTAGTGCAAAAATGACTGTTGCCAACTCTAGATCATGAGTAGGATAATTCCTCTCATATTCTTTGAGTTGTCGAGAGGCATAGGCTATGACTTTCCTATGTTGCATGAGAACACATCCTAACTCTTTGCACGAAGCATCACTGTAGATGACAAATCCCTCCGAGCTAGATGGTATTGTTAGAACAGGTGCTGAAATGAGTCTCCTCGTGAGTTCTTAAAAACTCTTCTCGCATTCCTCACTCAAACCAAATTTTGTATCTTTCTGAGTCAGCTGAGTTAATGGAGTAGCGATTCGAGAAAACCCTTCTACGAATCTCCGATAATAACCAACTATGCCGAGAAAACTACGTACTTCGGTCACTGATTTAGGTTGTTCCCAGCTTTGAATAGCTTCAATCGTTGACGGGTCAACAGATATTCCATGATTTGATATCACGTGCCTAAGGAATGCTACTTTCTCAAGCCAGAACTCGTATTTCTTCAACTTGGCATAAAGCTTGTTTTCACGAAGCTTTTAGAGTATTAGCCTCAAGTGTTGTTCATAATCTTCACGACTTTTGGAATATATGAGGATGTCATCAATAAAGACGACCACAAAGTGATCTAAATATTCCTTGAATACTCGGTTCATCATGTCCATGAAGGCAACAAGAGCATTAGTCAATCCAAAAGACATGACTAGGAATTCATAATGCCCATACCGAGTTCTGAAAGCCGTCTTTGGAATGTCATCGATTCTAATCTTCAATTGGTGATATCCGGAACAAAGATCAATCTTTGAAAAGAATTTGGTGCCTTGTAACTGGTCAAACAGGTGATCAAGGCATGGCAATGGGTACCTATTTTTGATGGTGATATGATTCAACTCCCGATAATCAATACAAAGTCTCATACTCCCATCTTTCTTCTTCACGAATAGAACAGGAGCACCCCAAGGAGAAGTACTAGGATGAATAAAGCCAATGTCTAACAATTCCTACAGTTGGGTCTTTAACTCCTGAAGTTTAATAGGAGGCATTCAATATGGGGCTTTGGAAATGGGTTTTGTACCGGGTTCAAGGTCGATACAAAATTCAATTTCACGCGCTGGGGGTAGGCCAAGAAGTTCTTCAGGGAATACGTTAGGAAACTTATTAATAATAGAAATATCATTCAAGACTAACGTATTTTTGTTTAGATCCGTGACATGAGCTAAGAAAGCTTAACATCCGTTTTTCAATAAATGAATAGCTTTATGGCTTGAGATGACAGTGATTGATTTTAATGGTTTGGTTGCTTGAATTTGCATAATAAGTTGGTTAGGAATATGAAAGCTAATAACCTTATGAAAACAATCAATTTTTGCATGATGAGTAGTTAACCAATCAATCCCTAGAATTACATCAAATGAAAGTATTTTCAATGAAATAAGATCGAAAGGTAATGTGAGGGTACCGATTTGAACCAAACAAGACTTATAAACAGTGGATGTAATGAAGGTTTCTCCCAATGGAGTTTCAACAGATAAGTCAAAGTCTAATTTCTCTAGAGTCAAATTTAAACGTTGAGCGCAAGTAGGAGAAATAAAAGAATGGGTAGAACCGGTATCAAATAAGGTATAAACTTCGCTAGAGTCTATGATAAGCTTACTCGTGATGACCTCGTTCGGGTTCCTTGCTTTCTGGGAGGTCACAAAAAACTCTCTCCCTTGAACTACCGGTTTTGTCTTGTCTGGGACGGCCTTTGATGCCTCCATCCCAGCTGGACCTATCTTCGGTGCACGAAAAAAGCGGGCCAAGTGACCTTCTCTTCCATAATTGTAACATGCTTTGGATGACATCGCACAGTTTGGACTGATGTGTCGCTCCCCTCCATATTTTTAGCATATGATAGGTGGTCGTTCTCCTTGCTTAAGGACAGGTGCTGATGCTGACGTCTTTCCATCATTGTTGAATCTCCTCTTCTTGAAATGTCCACTCTTATTATTTTGACCATGATTACCATCGAAGTGGTTACCATTTCTGGCATGTTGATTCCCTCCACGCTTGTTGTCACTGCTTCGATGACTGCTATCACTAGTATTATCATTTTGTCGGCTGCTCTCTTTTAGTTGGGTTGACTCATTATCGCGCTCCAATAACTGAGCCCTATTAACAACATCTGAATACAAGTAAAGTTTATGAGAAATGAGGTATTTACGTATCTCGAGTTTCAAACCTCTTAGAAACATCCGTGTCATTCTCTCCTCATTATTAACTAAATGGCACGCAAACTGGGACAGCTCAACAAACTTGGCTTCGTACTGCGACACGGTCATGTTATTTTGTTATAGTTTAATGAACTCTACCTCTTTCATGTGACGAATACTTTCGGGAAAGTACTTGTCATTGAACAGTTCTTGGAACTTCTCCCAAGACATCTTCAGTGCGGCATGTTGAGTACGCTTTATAGATTCCCATCAATAATCTGCCTCTGCTCGCAACATGAAGGTGGCAAAGGGAACCTTTTGCTCCTCGGAGCATCCCAAGACATCAAATATCTTGCATATCTGCTTTATCCACGTCTTCGCCTTACGTGGTTTTGGCTCTCCAAAAAAATCCAATGGTCCCAGTTCCTTGAACTGCTTAGCGGTGACCGTCCGAGAGTTGCTAGTGTTTCCAACTGCATTTTGGACAGGAGCTGCTCTTGCCTGATGTTGCATGAATTGCATAAAGCCTCTAAACATTCCATCATTTATCATCTGGTCAGTGTTGTTGTTTGCCTGAGGATTGTCGCCTTCCTGATGCACATTATCCTGATTATTGATCTGTGGAGACTCAACGGTCTCATGTGCTCCATTGATGTTCTCAACATTCTCAGATGCCATTTTCAAACATTGTCACAAAACAAGGGTTAATTAACATATCACATATTATCCCTATATTCTGACCGACCAATTAAATACCAAATAAACTTATGTAGGTTATACTAGCGAAGGAATTTCCCATCTCTCCACTCGTAGTTTTTGTCTCACATCTCAGCCAGGGATCATATCCCCAAGCTTTGATACCAACTATGACGCCCCCAAAATAGGTATACATCCCCTATTCTGAGTCGCCAAATATATGGTACAAAATACAAATACAATCTTAAATATACAACATGAGCTGTGAGTTTTAATACAAATATTGTCTTCTAAACAGTATTCAAACTCAAAATAAGTCCTCAATACATTTATTATCACACTATTTCATAGAATAGCGAGGACTACTAATGCTATCATCTGGACCGTTACTCCATTCCCCGACTAGTCCCTACTACGTTCTCATTTCCTGAAGAGAACAATGAAAGTAAAAGGGTGAGCTCAACTAGCCCAGTAAGAAATATTATGACTAAGATAATGCAGAATAAATTATCGTTAGCCTTCAACAGTGTTAAACTGATACAATATAACAAACATCAAGTTCAACTGCAACGAAACAAGCAATCCATTAAAAGAGTCAAGTAGAGAATAAAATCTACTATCTTTTATGATTTAAAAGGTTTTTGATCACTTTTATCGCTGGGACTCAGCTTAATAAATAATCCACATCATCCCTGCACTACGGCCAAGGATATTCATTAGTCTCACAACCACAAATTATCCATGCACTACGGATGGACAAAGTGAGCGAACTATACAAACGCTTGAGGACATGCTTAGAACTTGCGTGATGGACTTCAAGGGGAATTGGGACGACAACCTACCCTTAGTCGAATTTGTGTATAATAATAGTTACCATGCGAGTATTGGCATGCCACCGTATGAATCTCTTTACGGAAGAAAGTGCAGAACACCATTATGTTGGGACAAACTCAGAGAACGACGAATACTCGGACCGGAGTTGGTACAACAAACCGCAGACGTGGTAACAATAATAAGTGCCAGACTAGTGGCAACTCAAGATCGCCAGAAAAAGTACGCAAATTTGCATCGACAAGACCGAGATTTTGAAGTTGGCAGTTTTGTATTCTTGAAAGTATCTCCATGGCATGAAAAAATTCGTTTCGGCAAGAAAGGAAAACTGAGTCCAAGATTCATAGGGCCGTTCAAAATACTAAAGTGAGTGGGCGAAGTAGCGTACAAAGTTGCACTACCACCTGAGTTGGAGCACATCCATAACGTGTCTCACATATCTGTGTTACGCCCGTACAATCCTGACTACAAGCACGTGATTTCTTATGAACCCATTCAAGTGGAGAAGAACTTAGCGTATGAAGAAATTCCTGTCCAAATTCTAGATAGGAAAGAGCAAACTTTAAGAAACAAAGTCATTTCTTCTGTAAAAGTGCTTTGGCGTAACCACGATGTCGAGGAGGCAATGTGGGAGTTAGAAGATAGGATGATGAGGGATTATCCCCATCTGTTTGTGTAACCTTGTAGCAATTTTGGGATGAAATTTTTATAAGGGGGGGTGGGGGATGTAGTATCCGAGAATTTCCGCGTAATATTAAATAAATATATTAATGGAAATGAATATTTATTTGAATATGAACGATTTCGTGTTATGAAATGAGATAACTCAATTATTTTAAATAACTGAATAATTGAGGATATGTTGTAAGACCCCAACTTTTTTTGAATAAAGAATAATTTTTCTCAAAATATATTTTTGAATATTATGGTATGGATATGATATAATGTTATAGTTGTGGGTAATATTTGGAAAATTTTGCAAAGTAAGCTAGTTGATATAAAATATTCATTGTGTTAGTTAATATTCTATTGGTCGGGGAATATTCGTTTTAACAGAGAATATTCGTACGACGACACAATCATTGGTGGACCCCACAACGGAAGTATTGTCGTAGTTAGAAAATGATAGAAATATCTTTTTATATAACAACAGAGGTTTTACCGTTAAACTGTTGAACTACCCCGGTGGTAAAAGTACAATAATACGCGTGGTTGCATAGTACCACATGGTATTGATTATTGATGCTTACGTGAGAAGTCACTCAGTTATACTCAATTATTGCTACAAAGAATTATCGTGCATCATATCTCTCATATTATTGATTCAATTATTGTCACAAAGATCATCTCGCATAATATGTTATATTATTAAATTAATAATTGAGATGACAAAGTTATTCATATTATTATTTGCAATATTGACAATGTCTAGAAGTTCGGTCAAGGAGAGGTTTAGTCACCTAATTGCGCGCCAATAAGGAGAAATCCTTATCGAAAAGTCCCCTCTTTCCTGGGAACGATCTGGTTATTAAATATTGTGAGTTATAATATTAATGATGAATAATTGTTGAAGTATTAAGAATGTGTTTATTGAAGATAAGTGATTTACAAAAGTTAAAGGAGAATAATGAAAACTTGGAAACTTTAGGGGTACTAAAGTGTAATAAGTTAAATTAATCTGGACCATTGGTGGTGGTTTTAAATGTAAATCAATTTGGACCATTGGTGGTGGTTTTAATTGTAAATCAATTTGGACCATTGATGGTGGTTTTAATAGTAAATCAATCTGGACCGTCGGTGGTGGTTTTAATAGTAAATCAATCTGGACCGTCGGTGGTGGTTTTAAAAGTAAATCAATCTGGACCGTCGGTTGTGGTTTTAATAGTAATCAATATGGACCATTCATGAATTAGTTACTATTTAGTCCATTCTCCTATAAATAGAAGCTTAATTCTTCTTTCATTCTCACCAATTCACTGAGATTCACAAGAGACGCTATAGAGAGAGAAACTATAGAGAGTAAGAAGAAGAGTATTCTGCTACATCACTTTTGCAGTATCCAGCTTTCTACTAAGGTAAGGGATATTATTTGTTGTATTTGTAAGGGATATTATTTGTTGTATTTGTAAGGGGTATTATCTCTTTCGTATTCATAAGGAATATTATTTTTCGTAATCATCCTTTAGTATGTCAGAATAACCTGTCTACACGGATTACGTACTGTATGACAGGTGAAAATCCATTTGCAGTTTTCATATATTAATTATTTTCATAGTCTTAAATCTAAACTTACTATGGTAAGTATTGCTTCTATAATCCTTGAAATTAGTGGAATATCCGTGAGTTTTGCACTTCATCCAGTATCATTTTATTGGAATATTGATATGAACTTTCTTATTAAATATCAATATTTTCACCGAAGTACTATTCACGAGTTACTATTTATGGGTTACTATTCACCTGGTTACTATTCACTATAATATTATTCACTTGGGTATTCGGGGCACTTTTCATGCCTGGGTACTATTCACAAGTTACTATTCACTCGATTACTATTCTCTCAAATATTGTTCACTCGGGTATTTGGGGCACTTTTCATGTCAGGTTACTATTCACGGGGTACTATTCCCGAAGTACTATTCACAGGGTACTATTCACCGAAAAATTTATTTTATTTCTGTCCAAATTATTTTTGATACATGGATATTATTCTTGAATTTTACTCTACAAAGAAGTATCATGTTGAAAATTTGAACATTATTGAATTCTGGATAAATTAAATTATAAATCTTTAAAAATTTATCATTTACTTTCTTTTAATTGAATTCTTATATCACTGTCATCATCCTCATGCTTATATTGTTATGAAAGTCATCTTTGGCTTACGTGCATAGATGGACTGTTGATTGGTATGATTATGACCAGGGATAATTCGGTATAGTCATGACCATTGATGATTACACGAATAATTCTTGGCCCGTAGTGCAAGAATAATTTGTGGACGTGATACTAATGAATATCCTTGGTCGTAGTGCAGGGATGATTCGATGATGTGATCTATTTATTAAGTTGAGTCCCAACAATAAAGTTAATGATAAACTTTTTAAATCATAGAAGATAGTAGATATCATGCTCTACTTGACTCTTCTAATGGATTGCTTGTTCCGCTGCAGTTAAACTTGTTGTCTATTTTATTCTATCAGTTTAACATTGTTGAAGGCTAATGATAACTTATTCTGCATTATGTTAGCCATAATATTTCTTACTAGGCTAGTTGAGCTCACCCTTTTACTTCAATTGTTCTCTTCAGGAAATGAGAACGTAGCCGAAACTAGTCGGGGAACTGTGACACCCCCAAATCCAGGTACTCCATTCCCACAGAATTTGGTGCTCACAATCCAAAACGTTACACCTAACTATCCATAATCAAAGGATAAAGACCTAATTTAAATAACTTAAAAAATCATCTTTCCCATTAGAGGGTTACATCATAATCTCAAAATAAATCCCAGGTAATCTAACCTTAAAATTATTACATAAGTTTGCGGAATATATCACATATTAAAACAAGTCTTTAACATAATCCATTAAAATAAAATTTTCATAAGTCTTCAACATTTGGACATCTTGCCCTTTCCTTTGCTAGTAGACGGCTCATCGACTTTCTCAACTTTAGCTGCAGTGTTAAATGCAAGAGTGAACAAACACTTTCTCACTGATATAGGAAGTAGTAATAATAACAACATGGAAATGAACAACGAATGCTGAACAATAATGAACTTGTTCTACGGATCAAAAATAGAAAACAAGTTCGAAATCAATTTCTAAGGGTCTTAAGACCACAAACTATGTCTCTCGTATTTAGGTATTATTACCTTAACCTTAACAGTCATTAGACTGTACAGACCCTTCTTAGTGTACTTAGGGGGATCAACCCTTTATACGATGTATTGTGCACAAACTTCTAAACGTTACACGATACAAAAATCCCCTATATTAGGGTTGTTCGTCTCAGTTTGAATTTAGAATTTCCGCACTAAAGAAAGTTTAGTTTGGGACTAACTTATCAGTGTCTCTAGAATTTTAGAACACTATTCAACTTCCATCAATAAAGGTTTAATACGAGAATGTATAACTGAACAAGGATATTAAAGTCAAAGATCGGATATCAACAATATATATAACCGAATAACATGATATACATGCAAAGTGCTATATTCAATGGAGTTTAGAACAATCTTCTATGAATCAATGTATTAGAATAATATATGCTCCGAATGATAATAGGGGAAGTAAAGCTCGCTCGATGTAACGAGTTAGGTTACAAGAGCTTGCACAAACATACTCAAGATAAACTAGGCTTGCTCAACCTTACAAGAATTTTAGGAACTTGTACAGTAACGATTTAGGAATGGGAACAAGCATTCAATATGAAAAGAATGAAGTTAGAAAACTTGCTCAATGTAAAGAGTTAAGGTTTAGGAACTTGCCTTGTTTGTAAGCTACACAAGTGTAAAATAATCCCCAATTACCCTACACATATCATTACAATCGCAACAACGATTAGTTGTATGAATATTAACACTATGGGTATTAAACCATCATTTAGGTCATAACCCTAACCTAGCACCTAACCATTTAAGTTAACATATTTAACGAATCTAAAATCGCATTACGAGCCAACATCACTTACTCGTTCATTTCTAACTTTTGAAAACATCACTTTTAGTTTCATTGTATAACTCAATTAACAATCACCTAAAATTCTTGTACACTTTGTGTTACAACACCTTACAATCTATTATTGTAGTCCACTTTATGTTTTAATATCCTTAACATGCATGCTAAACTAACCTAAGTCTCATTATTTATGACTGCAATTAAGCACTTTCACTTTGTTTGAGAATGGCTACTACATGGCAGTAAGCCAGCCAAAGAATGCACTTGGTAAATCACAAGACCCATCAAGACATATGTCACATACTACACGCCGAGAACCGCTGCTACTGCGTAATGCCTCTCTGCTCAGCTTTACAAACGCGAACTTAAACTCTGTTATAGGCAAAAATTCCCAATTCTACCGAACTTCACCAAACTACAACATGTACACTTTGTCATATTATAGTTACACATGCTAAACACCATTCTATAAACAAAAACATTACATAAACATCATTTTGAAGAATCAAAACTATATTTTTCCCAAATTTCCTCATTTTTATACTTTTAATGAATATGATCGCCACGAACTCGTTTCTTGATCAATTATCATGATTTAAACTACTCCACTTTCTTTTCTTAATATATTATCATAACCCACCAACAAATTACAGATTAAATCACATATTGGACAAGAAATTTGGTACTTTCTAAGCCACTTTTTCAAACATACACACTATATCTCAATTTCTCATGAATTTGATAACAAATAACAAGTTTACATGATAATTAACAAAGTTTTGCAAATCTATATGAACATATATACATCCCAATTTACGTGATTCCAAATCATACCAAGAAGATATATACATATACTACCAAAACTAAAAATAAAAAATAGGAATAGAGTATACCTTTATTCCTTGATTATATGTTAGCAAAAGATGATAATAAGGTTTAGCAATCCTCTCCTTCCTCTTGAAACCTCAGAGAATTCTCTCTTCAAAACCACTAAACTTCTCTCACACTCTGTGTTACTTCTTAGCTTAGGATACAATACACAATAAACTGTGAACTAGCCTTAGGAAAAATAAGACGCGTAAAACATAAACTAAAACCCACGTTCATCAGTTAAAAAAAACCAATAGGCTAAATAAGTTAAATTATGCCAAAGGCCACAAGGCCATGTTTGGCTATACCTTATGTGACTCCCCCAAAATAGGTATACATCATCCATGTTGAGTCACCAAATACATGATACAAAATTCAAATACAACTTAATTATACAACCGTCGTGTAATATACGACAAAACATAGCTGAGAGTTTAAACATGAATATTGCCTTCTAGACAATATCCACTCTCAAATAGAGTCCCCATTATATTTATTGTTACACTATTTTATAGAATAGTGAGGACTACTATAACACCATCTCAGACCATCACTCCGTTCCCCGACTAGTCCCGGCTACATTCTCATTTCCTGAAGAGAACAATGAAAGAAAAAGGGTAAGCTCAACTAGCCTAGTAAGAAATATTATGACTAAGATAATGCAGAATAAATTATCATTAGTCTTCAACAATGTTAAACTGATAAAATACAATAGACATCAAGTTTAATCAAGAATTAAATAAGCAATCCATTAGAAGAGTCAAGTAGAGCATGATATCTACTATCTTCTATGATTTAAAAAGTTTTCATCAATTTTTATCACTGAGACTCAGCTTAATAATTAAATCACATCATCGAATCATCCCTGTACTACGGGCCAAGGATATTCATTAAATCATCAATGGTCATGACTATACCGAATAATCTCTGGTCATAATCATACCTAAAACTGTCCATTAATGCACTACAGGCCACTGAGGACTTTTACCACATCATTTATAATATTACAGGTCATGATTATACCGAATGATTCCTGGTCATAATCATACGGAGTCCATCTATGCACGTAAGCAAAAGATGACTTTCATCACAATATAAGCACGAGGATGATGACAATGACATAATAATTCAATAAAACAAGTTCAAGAATAAATTTTAAAGATTTATAAGTTCATTTTTCCTGAAATCAATAACATCCAAATTGTCAACATGATACTGCTTTGTGGAGTAAAATTCAAGAATGCTCAGAAGAATATTTCCATGAAAAGATACTGGATGAAGTGCAAATATCCATGATATTCTACTAATTTCATGGAGTATAGAAGTGAAAACTTTAACCAACTAAGTATAATATAATATATGAAACTGCAAATGGATTTTCGCCCGCCATGCGGTAATCCACGTAGACAGATCATTTCCACAATTTAATAAGGAATGAATACGAAGGATCATTCACCATGCATGTGATAATCCACATAGACAGGTTATTCTAACAGAATAATAAAGAATGGAATAACAGAAGAATTTACCAGGCATGCGATAGACCGCACAGATAGGTTATTCCCAACTGAATAATAAAGAATGGAACCAGGTCATGCATAATCCGTACAGACAGGATATTCCAACATAATAATAAAGAATGGAACCAGGTCCTGCGTAATCCGCACAGACAGGATATTCCAACATAATAATAAAGAATGGAACCAGTCATGCGTAATCCGCATGCATGTGAGGATATTACAACGAATAATAAAGAATTTAATAACAACGTAATTCACCAGAATGCGACAGATCGCATGTATAGGTTATTCCAATGTAATAATAAAGAATGGAATAACGATGAAGAATTTCACCATGTATGCGGTGCTTGCGCAGACAAAGTTATTCCAATGTAATAATAAAAATGGAATAACAACCCTTACGAGTATTGAAAGAAAATAACTCTCTTCAACAATACGAAAGAATAATACCCCTTACCTTAGAAGAAACTGGATATTGGAATAGTGAGGTAGCAGACTTCTCTTCTTCTTTCTCTCTATAATTTCTCTCTATAATAATTGCTCTGAAGCTTTAGTGAATTGGTGAGAAATGAAGGAAGAATGAACTTCTATTTATAGGAAAATATAGTTTCGATAATTACACGCTTTGGGGGCTCAAAATATTACAAATCTGATACACAGTAACTTTTCTTTCATTTTTAATTTAGTCTTGCAAGTATTATCAAACTTGCACCACCTCCCCTAATAGTAAATCATGTGAATTAATAGTTCATTCATGTGACTCAATAGTATAATCATGTGAAAAAACTAAATACAATATAGTACATTCAACTATACCTCCATTTTTGATTTAGTTATGCAAGTATTACCAATCTTGCACCAACTCCCCTAATAGTACATGAATGTGAATCAATAGTACACACATATGAACCAATAGTTATATGCATGTGAATTAATAGCAATTAATTGCTCATTTATCCGATTAATTACCCGATAACTTCCAGACATCAATTATTATCGAAATAAATGCCAATTTCCACTAACACTAATAATTCCCACACAATGAAACTATCAATTTCATCTTTAATCAACACGAACTTATTCATCATTAATATTATAATTCACAATATTTAACAATCAGGTCATTCCCAGGAAAGAAGGGGCTTTCCAATAAGGATTTCTCCCTATTGGCGTTTAATTAGGTGACCAAACCTCTTCTTGACAGAACTTCTAGACATTGTCAATATTGCAAATAATAATATGAATAACTTTGTCGTCTCAATTATTGATTTAATAATATATAAAATATTATGCAGATGATACTGTGACAATATCTAAATCAATAATATGAGAGATATGATGCAAACAATTCTTGTAGCAATAATTGAGTATAATCGAGTGACTTCTCACGTAAGCATCGATGTCAATCACCGTAGTCTACTATGCAACCACGTGTATTCTTTTACTTTTACTACTAGGATAGTTCAACAGTTTAACGGCAAAACTTCCGCCGTTATTTTTATAAAAAGATAAATATGTCGTTTTCTAACTACGAAAATACTTTGGTTATGGGGTCCACCAATGATTGTGTCGTCGTACGAATATTTCTTGTTAAAACGAATATTCTCCGACCAATCAAATATTATATAACCACTTGCTTACTTTGCAAAATTTATAAATATTACCCACAACTATAACATTATATTATATCCACACCATAATATTTAAAAATATATTTCGAGAGAAATTAATATTTATTCACAAAAGTTTGGGTCTTACAACCTCCCCTTCTTATAGAATTTCGTCCTCAAAATTAGGGTGCGTACCTGGTATGTCGAAGAGGTGAGGATACCTTGATTTCATCTCAGATTCTAACTCCCAGGTCATTTCTTCCACATCATGGTTTCTCCACAAAACTTTGACTTGAGGTATAATTGTGACGCCCCCCAAAATAGGTATACATCACACATTCTGAGTCGCCAAAAATATGGTACAGAAACAACTACAACTTTATTAATATAATTGTCGTACAAAATATGACAACATATAAACCGTGAGTTTAAATACAAATATTGTCTTCTAGACAATATCAACACTCAGATAAGTCCTCATTATAATTATTGATATACTATTTTACAAAAATGGTGAGAAGAAAAATGGAACAAAAAAAGAAAAGGGTGAGCGCAACTAGCCCAGTAAAGAACGTTATGACTAAGATAATATAGAAAAAATTATCGTTAGTCCTCAACAGGGAAAAATCTGATAGAATATAATAGACAATAAGTTTCAGATCAATATTCGTAGCGGAATTAATAATTCATAGAAAAGGTACGTAGAGAATGAAATCTACTATTATCTATGAATTTAAAAGTCCATCTTCAATATTTTACCCCTGTAACATCAAAAATATACATCTTGAATCAAATATTCATCTTTGCACTACAGGCCAAAGAGTATTCATCAAAAAATCATTAATCTTTGCACTACAGGCCAAAGATATTCAGTAATATCATCATTTAGGACTGAAGATGATGAAAATATTTTTAAAGAAATGAATCTAGCGAAACAAAAGAACAACCCACTAATCATAACAAACACGTTTTTCTTAAATAAAACAATTAAAACTTTCAAAAATCAATTATTCTAGAACTTCAGAGCTTTAATAATTCATAATAAATAGCCATTTTATCAGAAAAATTTGAATCTTATGTTCATTCCATATGAAACTCAATTCTCTACAACTTTGTAAGTTTAAGTTTTTCCAAATTCCAAGTAGAAGTTGACTGAAATCCACAAACGGGCGATTTTACAAGCTAAAATCAAATTTTAGTTAAGAAATGGGCCCACAAACATGTTTAGCATGTTTTAAACAATTTTTGTAACAAAAAATACTCTTCCTCCTCATTTATTCATATATCACACATTCATTGTAAAAATATCACCATTATTATATTATTATAATATAATAATATATTTAAATGAATTATTTTATCGAGAAAAGATAAAATATCAATTTTTAACTATAACATTCCGAACTATTATTGTTATATTAAAATATTTAAGTATTTAATGGATGTGTTTATTGTTAAATAAATAATTGTTCAAATTTGATTCAATTTGGTTAGCTATTTGTTAAATAAATAATTAAGGAAATTAATTATTTTATGCTAGTTTAATTTAATTATTAAGTTAGAAAGTTTTGATTAATTGAATTACTATTCTTTTATTTGAATTTATAATTAAAAAATGATGTGTTAGTTGATTAAATAAAGTTATAATTATATAGAAAATTATAATTTTGTGGTATTGAGTTATGTGTTCAAGTGATGTAATAAATTATTTTTAGAATTAATTGAATTTAAAGTGTGGCAAATAACCTTTTATAAAGTAGTTATTAAAATAACTTAAAGGAGTTTTAATTCAGTTTTGCCAAACAAGGCCTATTGCTTATTAAGTCTTTATTCTAATTGTGTTTTACCAAACAAGGCCTGAAGATTAATTGGTTATTTTTTTAGTGACTAGCCAAACAAGCCTTATGGCTTTTGGTTTTCAAAACTTATATAACTGATATCAGTTATATCTATATTTATATTATATAATTAATATATATTATATCCTATATACGTTAGATGGTTAGTACGTAGTTAGAGTTAAGAAGAAAAGAGAAAAACTCCGAGGAAGAAGAAGATGAAAAGAAGAAAAGAAGAGAGGAATAAAGGCTAGGGAATTGGTGAGAAGAAAAGTTTGAGAATCAAAGAAGGGAATAACCATCATCATCTTCTTCAAGGTATTATCCTATTCTTTTTAAGTTTTAAATGTTTTAGTTTTCTCTTCTCCTATTTCTCTGTAAAATTCTTGTGATAGGGTAAATTGCTGAATTTATGGGTATTTATATGATTAACTAGTGTTGTAAAGTTATTTTCATAAGTTTTATATGATTATAATCAATGAATTGATGATATGTATGTAATTTGTGAAGAAAACCTTTTACAGAGAGTTTTTGTGATTATATATTGTTTAGTTAAGATAGAAATTATGGGTTGTTTAGTTGTTTTATTGATAAATTGACTATTCAATTTGTTAGAGTATGTATATACTTTGATAAAATGCTTTAATGGTTTTGGTTGAAAAACAAAATTTATAGTGTTGATTTTCATTGAAATATCAAAAAGTAAGTTTTTTTTATATCAAAAACAGTGAAATTAGATGTTTTAAACTTGTTGTTTATGTTGTTGTATGGATAGAAACATGTTAGGAATTCTTGAATTTTGTTTACATGTAGTTTTTGTATGATTTACATGCTATTTAGTCTGTTAGAAACGAGCTTGTAGGCCAAAATTGGCTTTTTCCTGTACTTTTTTGTCAAGTCGTCAAATTCCAAACTAGATTTTAGCCCGTGCATGCTGCAATGAAGACGTTAGTGGCGTTGCAGACTACTTTCTTCATAGGTTATTTATCAGCGTCATGATGCCATTCCACGCCACAATACGACCCACAATGTAAACTATATGAAATACGCGCTGAGTTAGCAGAATGGTCTAACAGTGTACTTTTTGTACACCAAATTTTAAGAAAAGTTATGTGATGATAGTAGGACTGTAAAATGTTGATTTTAGTATTTCTATACTATGAATAATTATGTTATTAAGGATTAACTTGTGTTATAACTTGATTATATGATTAAAAAATCCAATTTTTAAATGATGTACATACTTAGTTATGGTTGTCAAATGGTAATGGCTAACTATATCATGATGACATATGTTTATAGGATATTGTGATTCGTATTGATTCAGTTTAGCCTACAAACAAGGCAAGTTTTCTAATCCATTATCTTGATTGAATCAATTATTGTTTCCAATATAATAATGCAAGTTTTCTAATCCATTATCTTGATTGAATCAATTATTGTTTCCAATATAATAATGCAAGTTTTCTAATTCTTTATCTTGTTGAACTATTTATTGTTTCAATTCGATTACCTTATAAATGATGCAAGCTTTCTAAACTTTGGTTTGATGTTGACAAGTTATTCTTGTATTTAACTTGTTGTTTAGCATGCACAACTATTTATACTAATGTCGAGCAATTTTATTGTTCAAGCAATTATGCATGCTTAGTACTCAATTCTAATTAACCTTGACTTAATATTGTTCAAGCAAGGCATGTTATAGTTATTCAAAGTATATGCTATTAGATTATTCCTAAAGCATGATTTTGGTTTACCATGTTGATTCAATTACGATTATTCTGTAATATGATGTTATTAATTCAACTAGTCCTCTAGTTGATGATCGTTAAACTTTAAATTACCCTTGAAAGCTTATCCAAACCAAACTCTCTTTGGTGCGGACTTGTACTCCAAATACTGAGATGAAAAACCCTATTATTATTAGGGGATAACTTATGCGTAGCGTTAAATGTTTGTGCACAATACATGGTACGAAGGGTTGATCCCCCTAAGTACGAGGAGTCCTTATAGTCTTATGACTGTTAAAGTTGGAGTTGAAAGATTACTCGCAACTGTGGACTTAGTTCATGGTCTTATGACCCTCAGTTATATTTATTCTACATTTTGGATTTCAGTTCCTAATTATCATTGTTAGAGTACCATTCAGTCTTGATGAGCCTATCATGAGCAGTTATTATTATTATACTCTTGTCGATTTCTTATTGTTTCAAGTGAGCCTTGTTTGCTCACTCTTGCTTATATAACTTTTATAGTTAAAGACGAAAAGACTGATGTACCTAGCACCAGTAAGGGAAAAGGAAAGATGAACAAGTTTTGAAGACTTGTAATTTGATATTTGATTTTCAGATTTTAATTGAATGGTTGTAATGAAGTTTATTTTAAATTCCGCATTTGAATGATTGTATTTAAAGGTTAGATAACCTGGGAGATTTTATTATGTAACCCTTTAATGGGAAAGGTTTTATTTATTCAGTTTTATTGTGATTGGGTAGGTAGATATGAATGTTTGATTAAGTGAACACCAAATCCTGTGGGAATGAAGTACCTGGGTTTGGGGGTGTCACATTAACAATTGTCACATTAAAAATTTTCTCCATCTATATCCACATAAAATGAATATTTTCCTTATCATATAAATCAATAATTAATTATTCATAAATAATATTACAAAATTACAATACTGACAACCAGGCCGTTCCCAGGAAAGAGGGGACTTTCCAATAAGGATTTCTCCTTACTAGCGCGCAATTAGCTGACCAAACCTCTCCTTAGACAGAACTTTTTAGACATTGCCAATAATGCTATCTAATAATATTATTCAAATAATATGAATTATTGATCTGGTAATGAAAAATACTGTGCTGTGACAATTATTGAAACAACAATAATATAAAATATCAACGTAGCAATTATTGAATTAATAAAATATAATATTGAACAGTAATTACTGTAACAATTATTGAGTAGTGCCTTCTTACGTAAGAATAAATAATTGGTGCAATACTGGTAATGCTTCTTGTGTAATAACACGACATCGTATTTTAACTAACCGGGTATTCTAACAAAAGATAATTAGCAGAATAACTACATCGTTATTTATTAACAACTTATACTTGTAGATTTCTTTATCCAATCGCTTTCCATTATGGGGCCCACACAAGGCTGCACCGTCGTACGAATATTCCCCGACAGTTAGAATATTCCACGACCAAACGAATATTCCCCGACAATAATGAATATTTTATAACCACTTGTTTATTTGAAATATTTACGCATTTTACCCATAACTAACCACATTAATCAAATAAACCCCTACTATTTCAAAATAATAAATAGAGGAAATTCAATTTCATTAATAATAAGTTGGGGTCTTACAACCTCCCCTCCTTATGAAATTTCGTCCTCGAAATTGTTATACGTACCTGGTGTTTCGAAAAGGTGAGGATACCTCACTTTCATTTTCGTTTCCAACTCCCAGGTCATTTCCTCAATAGCATGGTTGCTCCACAAAACTTTGACTTGGGGTATGACCTTTGTGCATAGGACATGCTCCTTCCTATCCAAGATCTTAACAGGTACCTCCTCGTATGCTAAGTATTCGGCTATCTCTTCCGTTTCTAACTCAATAACGTGGTTCCAGTCTTTCACATATTTACGAAGCACATATATATGAAACACATTATGAACACGAGACATACTTGGAGGTAACGCGAGTCTATAGGCTACTTTTCCTACTTAGTCAAGAATCTGAAATGGACCAATAAATCGTGGATTGAGCTTTCCTCTCTTCCCAAATCTTGTTACTCCCTTCCATGGAGCTACACGTAACAATACATGATCCCCAATACTAAATTCCACGTCCTTTCGATGAAGATCCGCATAACTCTTTTGTCGATCTTGTGCCATTTGTATGCGTTGTCGAATCATTTGGATCTTTTTTGTAGTCATACGTACCAACTCTTGTGCCAACAATGTTGATTCACCAACTTCATCCCAACATACTGGAGAGCGACACTAATGTCCATATAATGCTTCGAATGGAGCCACACCTATACTTGCCTGATAACTGTTGTTGTAGGAGAATTCCACCAATAGTAAATACTTATCCCAACTCCCTTTGAAATCTAGGACACATAGTCTTAATAGATCTTCAAGAGTTTGAATATTCCTCTCTGATTGTCCGTCCGTTTGAGGATGGTATGCCGAACTGAATCGTAAATCAGTGCCCATAGCTTTCTGCAAGCTAACCCAAAATTGTGAAGTGAATCTCGGGTCACGATCTGAAACGATGGATACTGGCATGCCATGCAATCTCATAATCTCATTTACATACATACGAACAAGACGTTCAAGGGAATAAGTCTCCCGTATCGGCAAGAAATGAGCAGACTTGGTTAATCTATCAACAATAACCCAAATAACATCTATGCCTTGAGAAACCATGGGAAGACCCGTAACGAAATCCATGGTAATCTGTTCCCACTTCCATTTTAGAATCTCAAGTGGTTGCAATGGACCCTTTGGCACTTGATGCTCTTCCTTTACACGTTGACAAGTTAAACACCTCGAGATAAACTTTGCAATCTCTCTCTTTATATTGTTCCACCAAAATGTATGTCGAAGATCACGATACATTTTGGTACTTCCAGGATGGATTGTAAATGGTGTATTGTGTGCCTCCATCATGATCTTGTATTTCAAAATCAGAGTCGTTAGGAACACAGAGTCTAGAGTGGACTCGAAGTATACCTTCTTCATCGATTCTTAATTCTGGAATAGCACCTTCTTATACTTTCTTCTTCATACGCATCAGCTCTGGGTCGGTGGCTTGAACAACTTTAACTTTATCGATTAAAGTTGGTTCTATGCATATACTTGACATCTTTGCATGGGTCCCTGGAGTCTTGTATTCTATCTTCATCTTTTGTAAATCACACAAAATGGGCCTTTGTGTTGACAACATCGCACTTGTTCCTGCATATGATCTTCTACTTAATGCGCCAGCTACCACGTTCGCTTTTCCGGAATGGTATTGAATGGTATGGTCATAGTCTTTCAACAACTCGAGCCAACGTCGTTGTCGCATGTTGGTTTCCTTTTGGGTGAAGAAATATTTGAGGCTTTTATGGTCTGAATATATCTCCACTTTCTCCTTATATAGATAACGCCTCCAGATCTTTAGCGCGAAAACGACTGCTGCCAACTCTAGATCATGAGGAGGATAATTCCTCTCATATTCTTTAAGTTGTCGCGAGGCATAGGCTATGAATTTCCCACATTGCATGAGAACACATCCTAACCCTTTGCACAAGCATCATCAGATAACAAATCCATCCGAACCGGATGGTATTGTCGAAACGATTGCTTAAAATGAGTCTCCTCTTAAGCTCTTGGAAACTCTTCTCGCATTCCTCGCTCCATACGAATTTTGTATCTTTTCGAGTCAACTGAGTTAATGGAGTAGCGATTCAAGAAAATCCTTCCACGAATCTTCGATAATAACCAGCTAAGCCTAGAAAGCTACGCACTTCAGTCACCGTCTTTGGTTGCTCCCAACTTTGTATTGCTTCAATCTTTGCCGGGTCAACAGATACTCCATGTTTTGACACCACGTGCCCAAGGAATGCTAGCCAGAACTCGTATTTCTTCAACTTAGCATATAACTTATTTTCACGAAGCCTTTGGAGTACCAGCTTCAAATGGTGCTCATGATCTTCACGACTTTTGGAATATATGAGGATGTCATCAATAAAGATAACAACGAACTGATCCAAATATTCCTTGAATACTCAGTTCATCATATCCATGAAAGCTGCAGGAGCATTAGTCAATCCAAAAGACATGACTAAGAATTCATAATGCCCGTATCGAGTTCTGAAGGCAGTCTTTGGAATATCCTCATTTCTAATCTTCAGTTGATGATATCCAGGATGAAGATCGATCTTTGAAAAGAATTGTGCTCCTTGTAACTGGTCAAACATGTCATCAATGCGAGGTAGTGGGTACCTATTCTTAACGGTGACATGGTTCAATTCCCGGTAGTCAATATAAAGTCGCATACTCTCGTCTTTCTTCTTTACAAATAAAATAGGAGCTCCCCAAGGAGATGTACTAGGACGATTGAAATCGATGTCCAACAACTCCTGTAGTTGGACCTTTAACTCCTGAAGTTCAATAAAAGCCATTCGATATGTGGTTTTAGAAATGGGCTTTATACCAGGTTTAAGGTCAATAAAGAATTCAACTTCACATTCTGGGGGTAGACCGGGAAGTTCTTCAAGAAATACTTTAGGAAATTTACTAACAACATGAATATTATTCAAATCTGACGTGTCTTTATTCAAATCCATAACATGGGCTAAGAAGGCTTGACATCCATTTTTCAATAAATGAATAGCTTTATGACTTGATATGATGGTGATTGATTTTAGTGGTTTAGTTACTTGAATTTGTACAACGGGTTGGTTAGGAATATGAAAACTAACAACCTTACGAAAATAATCAATTTTGGCATGATGAGTAGTTAACCAATCAATCCCTAAAATCATATCAAAAGCAAGTATCTTTAAGAGATAAGGTCAACAGGTAATGTGATGGTGCCAATTTGGATCAAACAAGATTTATAAACAGTGGATGTAATAAAAGTGTCTCCTAATGGAGTCTCCACAGATAGGTCAAAATCTAATTTCTCCGGAGTTAAGATTAAATGTTGAGCACAAGCAGGAGAGATAAATGAATGGGTAGCACTGGTATCTAGTAAGGTATAAACTTCTCAAGAATTTATTATTAGCTTACCCATGATCACCTCATTTGGGTTCCTCGCATTTTGACCAATCACGACAAACACTCTTCTAGGAACAGTTGACTTTGACTTTTCTGGGACAGCCTTTTGAGTCACCATCCCCCGTGGACTTGGTTTCGCCACCGTACAATCTTGAACGACATGTCCTTCTTTTCCACAATTATAGCATACCTTGAACTGTTGTGGACAGTTTGGGCTAGAATGTCCCTCTTTTCCACATTTATAGCATACGACCGGTGGTCGTTCTCCTCCCTTAGAACCAGTTGTTGCTGGTGCTGACGTCTTCACCTAGTCATTGTTGAATCTCCTCTTTTTAAAATCTCCTCCCGACTCGCTTCCTCGATTTTCATGGCCATGATTATCACTAGAGTGGTTACCGCTTTTGTCCGTATTTTTCTTTCCCCGCTGGTTATCGTTGCTCCGATGTCTGTTGTCACCGGTATGATCCTTGTTGTGATCCCTCGGTTGAACGTACTCGTTATCTCGCTCTAATAATTGAGCCCTGTTGACAATTTCTGAATATAGAGAAAACTTATGAGAAATGAGATATTAACGTATGTCGAGTTTCAAACCTTTCAGAAACATCCGCGTCATACGTTCCTCATTCTCCACCAAATGAGGTGCAAACCTAGATAACTCTGCGAACTTCGCCTCGTACTGGGACACCGTCATGTTGTTCTTCTCCAGTCTAATAAACTTTACCTCCTTCATATGACGAATACTTTCAAGAAAGTACTTGTCATTGAACAGTTTCTAGAATGTTTCCCAAAACATGGTGAGTGCGGTTGGATGGGTATGCTTCATAGATTTCCACCAGTAATCTGCCTCATTACGAAACATAAAAGTGGCGAATGGAACCTTCTGTTCCTCTGTGCATCCCAAGACATTGAATATCTTGGTAATTTGCTTGACCCACGTCTCTACCTTAATCAGATCTAGCTTTCCCCAGAATTCTGGTGGTCCCAACTCTTTGAACTGTTTAGTTGTGACAAACCGTGCATTGCTATCATTTCCACCTGTATTTTATACACGAGTCTCCCTCGTTTAAATTTGCATGAACTGCAAAAAGCTTCTAAACATCCCGTCGTTCATCGTCGGCTCAGTGGTGTTGTTCACATGAGGAACATTGTCGGCATGTTGCACGTTCTCCTCATTGGTGAGTAAAGGTTTCTCCACAGTCTCATTTACTGTACTGTTAACATTCTCAATTGTCATTCTCAAATACTGCCATAAAACAAGGGTTAATTAAAAAAATTAACATATCACATAATATCCCTATATTTTGACCAACCAACAAATAAGCTTAGGTAGGACACACTAGCAAAGGATTTACTCGTCTCTCCCCTCCAAGCTCTATTCCCCGATCTCCACCAGAGACCATATCCCTAGGCTCTGATACCAACTATGACGCCCCCAAAATAGGTATACATCACCCATTCTGAGTCGCCAAAAACATGGTACAAAAATAACTACAACTTTATTAATACAATTGTCGTGCAAAATACGACAACACATAAACTGTGAGTTTAAATACAAATATTGTCTTCTAGACAATATACACACTCAAATAAGTCCTCATTATAATTATTTATATACTATTTTGCAAAAATGGTGAGGACTACTAAAACAACTTTCTAGAACCATCATTCCATACCTCGACTAGAACTCGCTACATTCTCGCCTCCTGAGAAGAAAAATGGAACAAAAAAGAAAAGGGTGAGCTCAACTAGCCCATTAAAGAACATTATGACTAAGATAATATAGAATAAATTATCGTTAGTCCTCAACAGGGAAAAATCTGATAGAATATAATAGACAACAAGTTTTAGATCAATATTCATAGCGAAAATACTAATTCATAGAAGAGTTACGTAGAGAATGAAATCTACTATTATCTATGAATTTAAAAGTCTATCATCAATATTTAATCCCTGTAACATCAATCAATATACATCTTGAATCAAATATTCATCTTTGCACTACAGGCCAAAGATATTCATCAGTTGGTCATATTCATCTCAACACATGTTTATCTTTGCACTACGAGCCAAAGATATTCATCAAAAAATCATTAATCTTTGCACTACAGGCCAAAGATATTTAGTAATATCATCGTTTAGGACTGAGAATGATGAAAATATTTTTAAAGAAACGAATCCAGTGAAACAAAAGAACAAATTTTAAGGATTCGTACTTCAAGCAATCCAAGATCAAAAATACTTCATAAATAATCATAGTGGAGTAAAATTGAAGAATGAAGACCAAAACATGGATACAATCAAAGCTAGTATCCATAATAGATATTATGGACAAAAAATGAAAATTTAATTTTTCTGTTAATAGTGTCGTATTCATGAATAGTACCGTATACGTGAATAGTGCCGTATACGTGAATAGTAACCCCGACACTTAAAGACAAGAATTTCACAAGAAAAATATTACCAATATTCTGGCATAATGATATTGAAAAAAAAATATCATTTTAAAAAAAAAATATCCCTTACCTCGAAAAGAGACTTGGTGCTTACGATGGAATCTTTTGGATATAGTCTTTGAAGGAACTTGCACCGTATAGAAACACTCAAAGTATCAAAATATTCACAAGAATACGCTCGATAATATAGAGAGAAAAGATTTCAGATTCTGGTGTGATTTTCAATTCTAACCTAAGCACCCTATTTATAGGAAAATGCTTAGAACACCAAAGCAGAAAATTTAATAAAATATTAATATTTTATAATTTTTTTACACCAACCTTTGAATTCAGATTTCAACATGTTTAACAGCCCACTAATCATAACAAAAACGTTTTTTCTTAAATAAAACAATTAAAACTTCCAAAAATCAATTATTTCGGAACTTCGGAGCTTCAATAATTTATAATAAATAGCTCTTTTATCAGAAAAATTCAAATCTTATAACCATTCCATAGGAAATTCAATTCTCCACAACTTTATAAGTTTAGTTTTTCCAAATTCCAAGCAGAAGTTGACTGAAATCCATAAACGGGTGATTTTACAGGCTATAATCAAATTTCAGACAAGAAATGGACCCCACAAACATGTTTACCATGTTTTAAACAATTTTTGTAATAAAAATACTCTTTCTCCTCATTTACTCATATATCACACATTCATTGTAAAAATATCACCATTATTATATTATTATAATATAATATATATTTAAATGAATTATTTTATCAGAATAGATAAAATATCAATTTTTAACAATTGTCACATTAAAAATTTTCTCCATCTATATCCACATAAAATGAATATTTTCCTTATCATATAAATCAATAATTAATTATTCATAAATAATTTTACAGAATCATAATACTGACAACCAGATCATTCCCAGGAAAGAGGGGGCTTTCCAATAAGGATTTCCCCTTACTGGCGCACAATTAGGTGACCAAACCTCTCCTTAGACAGAACTTTCTAGACATTGCCAATAATGCTATCTAATAATATTATTCAAATAATATTTATTATTGATCTGTTAATGAAAAATATTGTGCAATGACAATTATTGAAACAACAATAATATAAAATATACACGTAGCAATTATTGAATCAATAAAATATAATATTAAACAGTAATTACTGTAACAATTATTGAGTAGTGCCTTCTTACGTAAGAATCAATAATTGGTGCAATACCGTGGTAACTTTCTTTGTGCAACAACGCGTATTCATCGTGTTTTAACTCATCGGGTATTCTAACAGTACTAACGGTAACAACTACGCCGTTATTTATAAACAACTTATACTTGTCTTTTTCTTAATCCAATCGCTTTCCGTTATCGGGCCCACACAAGGCTGCTTCATCGTATGAATATTCCCCGACAGTAAGAATATTCCACGACCAAATGAATATTCCCCGACAACAATGAATATTTTATAACCACTTGCTTATTTGAAATATTTGCGCATTTTACCCATAACTAACCACATTAATCAAATCAACCCCTACTATTTCAAAATAATAAATAGAGGAAATTCAATTTCATTAATAATAAGTTGGGGTCTTACAATAACCTTGGAGCGTAGAATAGGATCCTTCTTATAAAAGATTTTAACAGCTAACTCTTCATATGTTAAATCTTCCTCTATCTTGTATGGTTCTAATTCAATAATGTGGTTCGGGTCTTTCACATATTTACGTATCATAGATATGTGGAAAACGTTATGAACATGAGACATACTTGGCGGTAAGGCGAGTCTATAGGCCACAGTTCCTACTCGATCGAGGATTAAAAATGGGCCAATGAATCGAGGATTGAGCAACACGTAACAACACATGATCTCCAATATTGAATTCCACGTCCTTTCGATGAAGATCAGCATAACTCTTTTGTCGATTTTGTGAGATTTTTATACATTATCGGATCGTTTGAATCTTTTTCGTAGTTATACGTACCAACTCAATTCCCAACAACGTTTCTTCACCCACGTCATCCCAGTATACTGAAGAACGACACTTTCTTTCATACAACGCCTCAAATGGAGCCATGCCAATACTTGCTTGATAACTGTTGTTGTAGGAAAACTCCACCAATGGTAAAAACTTGTCCCAACTTCCCTTGAAGTCAAGGACACAATCTTAATGAATCTTCAAGAGTTTGAATAGTCCTTTCCGACTGCCCATCCATTTGAGGATGATATGCAGAACAAAATCGTAAATCCGTGCCCATAGCTTTTTGCAAACTAACCGAAAATCTTGAAGTGAATCTTGGGTCTCGATAAGAAACTATGGATACTGGCATACCATGTAATCTTATAATCTCGTTTATGTACATACTAGCAAGACGTTTATGTACTTTTACTACCTGGTAGTAAAAAATACGATGATATCTGCGATGGGTTGCATAAGAGCACACACATGATTTATTATTGATGCTTACGTGAGAAGTCACTCAGTTATACTTAATTATTGCTACAGTAATTGTTGCATTATATCTCTCATATTATTGATTCAATTATTGTTACAGTATCATCTATATAATATGTTATATTATTAAATCAATAATTGAGACGACAAAGTTATTCATATTATTATTTGCAATATTGACAATGTCTAGAAGTTCTATCAAGGAGAGGTTAGATAATCTAATTACTAGCCAATAGGGAGAAATCCTTATCGGAAAGCCCTCTCTTTCCTGGGAACGACCTGGTTGTTAAATATTGCGAGTTATAATATTAATGATGAATAAGTTCGTGTTGATTAAAGATTGAATTGATAGTTCTATTGTGTTGGGATTATAAGTGTTAGTGGAAACCGACATTTATTTTGATAATATTTGATGTCTAGAATTTATATTGACCAATCGGGTAATTAATCGGATAAATGAGCAATTAATTGCTATTAATTCACATGATTATAAGTATTTATTCACATGTGTGTACTATTGAATCACATTCATTTACTATTAGGGGAGTTGGTGCAAGTTTGATAATACTTGCATGACTAAGTTAAAAATGAAGAAAAAGTGAAAGGTATTATACTGTAATATTTCGAGCTCCAAAACGTACAATTATGGAAACTATATTTTTCTATAAATAAAAGCTCATTCCTTCATTATTTTTCACCAATTCATTAAGTCTCACAAGAGCAATTATTATAGAGAAATTATAGAGAGAAAGAAGAAGAGAAGTATGCTACCTCACTATTCTAGTATTCAGTTTTCTTCTTTATTATTATAATAAGGGGTATTATTCTTTCGTATTCATGAAAAAAGTTATTTTCTTTCAATACTCGTAAAGGTTGTTATTCCACAATTTATTATTATGTTGGAATAACCAGTCTATGCGAAGTACCGCACACATGGTGAAATTCTTCTGTTATTCCATTCTTTATTATTCTGTTGGAATAACTTGTCTGTGCGGTCTATCGCATGCCTGGTGAATTTTGTTGTCATTCCATTATTTATTATTCTGTTGGAATATCCTGTCTATGTGGATTACGCATGACCTGGTTCCATTCTTTATTATTCTATTGGAATATCCTGTCTGTGCGGATTACGCATTACTTGGTTCCATTCTTTATTATTATGTTGGGAATAACCTGTCTGTGCGGTTTATCACATGCCTGGTGAATTCTTCTGTTATTCCATTCTTTATTATTCCGTTGGAATAAGCTGTCTATGTGGATTACCGCAGGCATAGTGAATGATCCTTCATATTCATTCTTTATTAAATTATGGAAATGATCTGTCTACGTGGATTACGGCATGACGGGTGAAAATCCATTTGCAGTTTCTTATATTCTACTATAATCGTATGAGATATCATTTATTTTGTACTCGTCATGGAATATCATTTTCTTTGGTATTTTTTTTACGAGTTACTATTCACGGGTTACTATTCACCCAGTTACTATTCACTCTAGTATTATTCACTCGAGAATTTAGGGTACTTTTCATGTTGGAGTACTATTCACTAGTTACTATTCATGGGTTACTATTTACCCAAATTACTATTCACCCGAATATTATTCATTCGAGTATTTGGGGTACTTTTCATGCTGGGGTAGTTTTCTCGAAGTACTATTCACAGGGTACTATTGCGGGGTACTTTTTACCCGAAAAATATATTTCTTTTTTGTCCAAATTATTTTTGGTACATGAATAATATTCTTGAATTTTACTCCACAAAGCAGTATCATGTTGACAATTTGGATATTTTTAAACTCTGGATAAATTTAAAGTCTTTAATATTTATCCTTGATTTCGTTTAATTAATGCTTATATCATTGTCATCATCCTCATGCTTATATTATGATGAAAGTCATCTTTGGCTTACGTGCAAAGATGGACTGTTGATTATTGGTTTTTACAGTTGTATATCTTTGGCTTACGTGCAAAGATGGACTGTTGATTATTGGATTTACAGTTGTATTAATTAAGTTTATATTTGATTTATGTACAATGTATTTGGCGACTCAAGTTGGGTGATGTATACCTATTTTGGGGGCGTCACAGTTGGTATCAAAGATTAGGGATATGATCCCTGGCTGAGATGTGAGACAAGAACTAGGAGGGGAGAGACAGGGAATTCTTTGCTAGTATGACCTACCTAAGTTATTTGATATTTAATTTGTCGGTCAGAGTATAGGGATAATATGTGGCATGTCAATTAACCCTTATTTTGAAACTATATTCTAGAATGATATATGAAATACAGGAGATGAGAAATGGGAAAATCATGATAGAGAGGAAATAATCGGGAAGGTACAATCCGAAAAGAAAGCAAGGTATTCTCATCTCTTCGAGCTACCAGGTACGTAAATTTCGAGGGCGAAATTTCATAAGGAGGGCAGTTTGTAAGACCCCAAATTTTATAAAATAAAAGTATTCAATTTTTCTATTTTGGTAAATAGTTAAATTGATAAAAGTTTAAAGTTAAGGGTGATATTTGAAAATTTTGCAAAGTAAGCAAGTTGATATAAAATATTCGTTGTGTCGGGGAATATTCGATTGGTCGGGGAATATTTGTTTTAACATGGAATATTAGTACGACGACACAATCATTGGTGGACCCCACAACGGAAGTATTGTCGTAGTTAGAAAATGACATAATTATCATTTTATAAAAATAACGGCGAAAGTGTTACCGTTAAAACTATTGAACTACCCTTAGTAAAAGTAATGCGATGTACGGCGTGGTTGCATAGTAGCACACGGTATTGATTATTGATGCTTACGTGAGAAGTCACTCAGTTATACTCAATTATTGCTACAATAATTGTTGCATCACATCTCTCATATTATTGATTCAATTATTGTCACAGTATTATTTGTATAATATGTTATATTATTAAATAAATAATTGAGAGGACAAAGTTAGATAATCTAATTGCGTGCCAATAAGGAGAAATCCTTATCGAAAAGCCCCCTCTTTCCTGGGAACGACATGGTTGTTAAATATTGTGAGTTATAATATTAATGATGAATAAGTTCGTGTTGATTAAAGATGAAATTGATAGTTCCATTGTGTTGGGATTATTAGTGTTAGTGAAAACCGACATTTATTTCGATAATAATTGATGTCTGAAAGTTATATTGACCAATCAGATAATTAATCGGATAAATGAGCAATTAATTGCTATTAATTCACATGATTATAACTATTTGTTCACATGGGTGTACCATTGAATCACATTTATTTACTATTGGGGGAGTTGGTGCAAGTTTGATAATACTTGCATGACTAAGTTAAAAATGAAGAAAAAGAGGAGGGTATTATACTGTAATATTTCGAGCCCCAAAACGTGCAATTATGGAAGCTATATTTTCCTATAAATAGAATCGCATTCCTTCATTATTTTTCACCAATTCACTAAGTCTCACAAGAGAAATTAGTATAGAAAAATTATATTGAGAAAGAAGAAGAGAAGTCTGCTACCTCACTATCACAGTATCCAGTTTTCTTCTAAGGTAAGAGATATTATTATTATAGTTAGGGGTATTATTCTTTCGTATTCATGAAGAGAGTTTTTTGCTTTCAATATTCGTAAGGGTTGTTATTTCATTCTTTATTATAGTAAGGCCTGTTTTGGGGGCGTTACAATTTATAACATTACAGGTCATGATTACACCAAATGATCCCTGGTCATAATCATACTGAGTCCATCTATGCATGTAAGCCAAAGATGACTTTCATCACAATATAAGCATGATGATGATGACAATGACATAATAATTCAATAAAACAAGTTTAAGAATAAATTTTAAAGATTTATAAGTTAATTTATCCTGAAATCAATAACGTCCAAATTGTCAACATGATACTGCTTTGTGGAGTAAAATTCAAGAATGATCAGAAGAATATTTCCATGAAACGCAAATATCCAGGATATTCTACTAATTTCATGGAGTATAGAAGTTAAAACTTTAACCAACTGAGTAAAATAGAATATATGAAACTGCAAATGGATTTTCGCCCGCCATGCGGTAATCCACTTAGACAGATCATTCCAACAATTTAATAAGGAATGAATACGAATGATCATTCACCATGCATGTGATAATCCACATAGACATGTTATTCCAACAAAATAATAAAGAATGGAATTACAGAAGAATTCACCAGGCATGCGATAGACCGCACAGACAGGATATTCCAATAGAATAATAAAGAATGGAACCAGGTCATGCGTAATCCGCACAGACAGAATATTCCAACAGAATAATAAAGAATGGAATAACAACAGAATTCACTAGGCATGCGATAGACCGCACAGACAGGTTATTCCAACAGAATAATAAAGAATGGAATAACACAAGCATATAACAGTTTTGAAAAGCTTGTAATAGCGGCTTAAGCCCTCTTATTAGTCCTCCCCAGCAGAGTCGCCACCTGTCGACGTCGGGATTTTTACTGTCCCTTTTCTGTTCTTTTGTCTTTTGGTTCTTATGTTAGGTGAGATTTGTTTGAAAAAACAAGTTGTGAAAAAGGTCTGACATGTATATGTCGACGATTGGACTGTAAGAGTCGCCAATTGGTATTTTTAAATGGTTGCATCAACTCAATTGAGAAAAGGCTTGCACATTGACCTAATGATGTAACACTACTTAATTGGTCTGTGAAACCAAGATTCATTAGGGTCTAGGGGCTTGATTATGCGGAGGGAAGGTGTTAGGAACCCGCCGACATCCGTGTTACCACGGTGACCACCACTTTTCAATTTAATTGTTATATGAATGTGTGTGTGGGTTAATGTGCAATTATCTGGAAGTAGTGTTATTCCTCATTTGCACCTATATACAAAGGGTTTGAATTTTGTATAAAAGTTCAGTTTTAACAAGATATAGCAGTGATGTTTCGTAAAAGAGGTTTTTCAAACCCTTATGCTCAATAGTAATTGTGGCCTTTGATACTTCCATTTTATTATATGTATTCGACTTGAATACTTTTATTTTTGAGATGCGAGGCATCTTCGAGAAAATAAGATACATAGCAGTGTCGAACTCCTTGTGGGCATGAGAGTTATCTAAGGAAATTCAAACACCGTAAATAATTTACAAGCCGATTACAGCTAAAAATGTCCATCACGAGAACTGAATCTGTGATCACATGATTCCTAGGCTCACATGATGTTGCAGTTTATATGAAAGCTATAAGCAATTATATATATATATATATATATATATATATATATAGAGAGAGAGAGAGAGAGAGAGTGAGAGAGACGATCAACCGCCGTGAAGTAAACTCCAGGCGAGACTAAATGTAAATAAAGTAGTAAATGGCCACGAAGTAAACTCTAGGCCTGACATAAATGTAAATTTATATATATATATATATATATATATATATATATATATATATATATAAATGCACCAGATATTATATCCAGGCTCAATCAAACAGTGTTTGATGATAACAATATATATAAGTATTTATATATATATATATATATATATGTATGTATATATAAAAGTAGTAAACATTTCGGATATAAATCCAGGCTCAATCGTGGCATAACTCGATGATATTATATATATATATATATAAGAAATAAAAATCCATGAACCGAAGTTTGGGCATACGCACGCAACACGACTGTCAATGTGAATAACTGTGTGCAAAAAGTGGAGAATGGCTTTAAGAAATGTAAGAAGTCTTATAGTGGGCTGCCAAGAAGACTTCAAATGGCTTTAAATGAATGAGCACTCGGTTTCCACCAGTAAAATATGACTTTCAATCTGGGCATCCGATTGAGGCGTATAATACCTTTCTGGAATGCTATTGTTGAGATCTACACAATGACATGAGATAAGAGGTTGTACAAAGTCGGGAAGATAAGGCCATGCCTAGATCTTCAGGTCTTCAAATTTCATCCGGTGTGCTATCTCTTGTAGTAGTCACTCGAGATTTGAGCTATGGTTC
This sequence comes from Panax ginseng, assembly GCA_020205605.1. Taxonomy (NCBI): domain Eukaryota; kingdom Viridiplantae; phylum Streptophyta; class Magnoliopsida; order Apiales; family Araliaceae; genus Panax; species Panax ginseng. The sequence continues at coordinate 97,090,410 of CM035128.1, read as the reverse complement.
TTGTAGGACACTCGTGTGTAGAATGTATGATGAAATGTTGTTCAGACGACGCAAATGTGGGATCGAGGTGGCAAAATGATGATTTTTCCTCTCACCGAGGTTATCTCTAGTTCTGGGCAGATGTAGCATTCGTTGATCAGGGTTATCTCTGAGATTAGGCTGCTGTAAGTGCTGGATGTCCTCAAGGTTGTCTTTGAGGTATGCCTGACCTCCCGGGGTTGTCTCCGGGGCTGGAACTGAGTGCCTCGAGGTTGTCTCCGAAGTTGAAGCTGACTGCTGGGGGTTGAAAAAAGCTTTTTTGGGATTATCTCTGAAACTACAACTGCATCCCTCAGGCTTGTCTCCGAGGTTGGAACTGAAACTCCTGAGGTTGTCTTCGGGATGGGACTGAGTATCTCAGGGTTGTAACGAGATAGGACTAATCAGAGATTGAATGATATAGAAGGCATCTAGTAATGTCAAATTAAGTAAGGAATTGTAGTGAAAGTGATTGCATATGTATGCGGGTAATGAAGGTGAAGTAGAGGGATATGTTAGATTCCAAGTATGTCGTCGAGTTCAATGAATTGGCTAAAGTTGTCTCACGTTAAGTGATCAAGAAGAAGAATAAGATTTGAGCAGAGTTGAAAACCTTGGATTTATAATAGAATGTTAGTAGTCTTGAAAGAGTTGTTTGAAGAATTTTTGAGGAAGGCTAGTGTAGTCATATGAAGAGAGGAGCTAAACACATATGTGTGAAAGAGACGAAGAATAAGGAATAACATTTTATGGAATTTAATTCGTAGGAATTGGTATTTTGAGGTTGAAAGATGTAAGATATTAATAGATTTAATTTCTATTAAGTTGTAAGGAGTTAATGTGAGTATAAAGAAAAAAAAGTATTAGCTTAACTAGATGGGAATGATGAAATGCTAGAAGATAAATATAAGCCTTAAATTTTAAAGGTAATCTAAGGTAATATTTTTGAAGTAGTAAGTCACTGAGATATTTTTGGTGATTTGAAGATGATAAGGGTCTGAAGGCTATTAAGAAAATGGGAAGAATGGGTTATTTAGCTTATGTTATAGTTACCTAATAAGTAAGAGTAAGAGACGGGTTCAATACATGTAGTAAGGAAATTAGTGGATGTAGTTCTGGAATAATTGTCAAGTTTTCCACTAGATAAGGAGGAGAAGTTATGAAAGAGGTTGTGTCGAAAAGGCACCAGTTTGAAGCATACTATATAAGATAGTGTAAATGAAAGGAAGGAATTGATGATAGAAATAGAAAATTATTAGGTTTAAAGTGTCCTAAACTGAGAGCGTTTCCGTAGGAAGCATCAGTGTTGTTTATAAAGAATTGAAGAATAGTGAAGTGTTGAGACTTTGTATCGACTATAAGTAGTTGAACAAAGTAACTATTAAAAGTAAGTATAGATGGTTATGATAAAATATATTTATTCTTGAATTAGTTGAAGGAGGGGAAATTTTTTTGAAAAAAAATTTGAGAACTCGGTATTGCTAGTAAATATTTAATGAGAAAATGTTTTAAGATGGTGTTTACAACTTGTTACGAATTTGACGATGATATTTAATGGATGTATGTGTTAAACGAAGTTAAGAATAAGATGAATCACTTAAGTAAATGAATATATTAGGAATATGCATGTGAATGTTATTTCTTTATTCGTATAATTTGATGATAAAGTAAATAATGAATATGCAAATATGTAAAAAGATCAAAGTTGTTAGGTTGATCTATGTTTAAGTGTAATAGATAGGCATGTCTGATCGTAGAGCTCTACACAAGTCACTCAAATCTGCCAAGAAAATAAGGCAAAATCGTAGTCTACTAAAGCAGAATCATAGATTGTCGAGTTAATCGAGAGATGGAAGAAGTCCAGGAAGAATCATAGAGTATCAAAGAAGTTGATTCAGAATCATAGTCTATCTTGAAAGCCACTCTCAAAATCGTGGAGTTGGTCTGACCATCTGCAGAGCCAAGTTAAGAATTGTATTCTGCACTCGGAATCGTAGAAGATGTCTGCCGAGCTCTTGTCGTGCTAGAATCGTAGACTTGACTCTGAATCATGAAATCTACATGTCGTCATCTATCGGAATATTAGTTTACAGAACTAGAGCTAAAGTCGTAGTCAGCCAGATGCTTACATAGCCAAGGCATAATCATAGAAGCACTCTACGATTCTATATAGAAGCAAATCTGAAGTATATGCATAGATCGCTTTGTCAGGTAAGAACATTAAAATTTAAGAATGCAGCTTATTTGAAGAATATCAAAAAACATTCTCCAGATGATCTTCAACCAAGTGGAAGATCAAAGCACCAACAGGAAGACTGATTGAGAAGTGAAAATCCATTCAGAAGGAGTCTCCAACTAGTCCTAAACGGAAGACTACGATCACAGTGCTCACCAAAGAGAAGAAGAGCCTGATGAAGGAAATATAAAGGTAATGGTAAACCTGCCACAGAGTGAGCAAATAACAGACAAGGAGGATATCAATGCTCAACCTTACCATGGAGTATTATCGAGAGATCACAAGGATAAAAGCTAAGAAAGCTGAGCATGACAAGGCAAAAGAGTTATGCAAGCTGAAGTGTCAAAGTTGTCAATCAACTTGAATGTTCTTGAAGCAAAGCAAGACATGCACGATCGTAAATCTAGGCACAAGATGGTACAACGTTGAGCATTCTCGGAATCATAAAAAAGTGCCAAGGTCAAGTCACCCTACGATACAGATAAGCACTCGTAGAGTTCATAAAGGTCAACATCAAATTCGTAGAGGGCATTCATCTGAGGAGTGAAAGTGTCCAAGAAAAGAAGACTAACATTCGAACATTGTGAATTAGAGATCTCAATATCCTTTCCAAGCATCTTTGATGTGAATCGAGGAAATAAGAGAAAAAGGTGACAACCAAGCCTGCTGAAAGTAACGTCTATGAAGTGTTAGGTGATAAAGCGGACTTGTGTGTCAAGAAAGTCAAAAAAGAGTTATCACATCAACCCAACATATATACATCAATGCTCAGAAATGTCTAAAAACATTAAATGCTATAATGGGTGCCTTCAACTTAGACATTTCAAAGGCTGCTCCACAAACAGAGATTAAAAAGGAAGTTCGTCAATAAAAGACTCACAACAGCTACTTTCCAACGGGAAGATAATAGATAAATCTATAAATAGCCAAAGCTTCAAAGAAGAAAGAGTTTTTGACTTGAAGAGATGCAAGTCATATAGAGCATAACAGAGAAAAGGTCTCCATGAGAGTGAGACCACCACAGTAGAGTGGAGCACAACTAATGAGAGTTCTACAAAGATAAAACTTCACTCTATACAAAGAAATATGATAATGAAATGGCATTTGTACTGAGAGCTGGAAGGATAAGAAGGCTACAACCTAAGTGGCAGCTCAGAAAGCAGAATACTTGAGCCACTTTATGTCTCATCATAAACACACTAAGCTGAAGAGAAGAAGATACATAACTGAATTTGTGTACAAGATAACCAGTGTTCAAGGATTGTTAAGTACACAAAGAAACTAAGTTGATAAGCAAAGACTTAGCAGTACCTCAACGGTGATGGTGCACAACAATGAATATCAAATGAAGACTAGCATTAACAACAAAGAACAACAACACCAAAGGATGAGTCAGACTGCTAAGTACCAATAAGATGTCAAGATGAACGCACATCTTAGCAGTTCACTAGATATGATCAAACACTATTGTTGAATGCCCAATGATCACAAGAAGCTGCTAAATACCAGAAGATGAACAAGCTAAATGTCATCTTAGCTGCTCAATAACAACAAACAACTAAGCAACCAAGGCCTACAGGGTCCTTATCTTAGTGACTAAACCAAAGTCAAGTCTGCTGGACTTGCTGAGTAACAAAGGGTAGATGAGATTCTAAGTCTACTAGGCTTAGTTTATAGTATTCCAAGGTTGCTGATCTTGAAGAGTTCTTAGTGAAGTAGTGTTCCAAGGCTGCTAGTCTTAAAGGAATCTCAGTGATTCAAAGTTGATCAAATCCTTAGTGGAATGCCTATTTATTAAAGCAGAAGAGTGGATTAGGAGCATTCAGTCTCTGAACCACTTAAAACCTCTGGTGTCATTTTACTTTATGTCATTTACATTTAGTACTATAACTGCTATATGTTCTTACAATTAACTAAAAATTAGAACTGTGCTTAATGTTATATCTCTGAAGGTATCTTAATCTATTTTGTTGTGCATAAATTGATTCCTCTATTCATTTTCTGTTAATCACTTAATAAGATAAAATAAAACAAAGAAAAAGGTTTAAGAAAATGATCTATTCAACCCCCTTCTAGATCTATTGTGTGCCTTCGGGAACTAATAAAATAGTAGAATGAGTTGTATGGTGTTCATGGATGATGTTATAATCTATCTTAAGACATAGAATGATCATGCTGAACAGTTAAGGATAGTGTGGAAACACTGAAAAGGGGGAGAAGTTGTAGGCTAAGTTCATTACTTATAAATTTTGGTTATGAGGAAGTTTAATTTTTAGTCATATAATCTTTAAAGAAATTGTATATCCGTAGGGGATGCCATAAGGTACGATGGAAAACTGATAGGTAACCTTGTGGGGGTGCTATGGTATATCCATGAGCGTCATATGCTGGTATCCATACAATTTATGATGGAATTAATTATGAATAAGAAGAAGTAATCGAGAAAGTCAAAGTATATAGTGTTAGTGTTAGTATGTCACTACCAAGGATTTATTTAAGATTTTTCTAAAATAGTTAATCTAATAGATTGAGAAGATGTGAAGAACTATGAATTTATTTATAGGAAGTATATGGAATAATTTTTAGAGTTAATGAAAAAATTGAGTAAGATTTCGTTATTGTCATTATTTGTTGATGTTAGAAATGTTTTGTTGCATATAATGATGTAACTCATAAGAAATTGGGTTGAGTGTTTATACTATATGACAAGGTCGTTGTGTATGCACCACAATAGTTAAGGACTATGAAGGATGATACTCTATTCGTGAGCTGAAGTTAGCAATAATTGTGTCTGCTTAAAGATTTGGAGATATTAATTATATGTTAAGGAATATGAGTTGTATTTGAACCATTAAGGTCTAACATATACCCGTACATAGAAGAAGATAATTGTAAAGATGAGAAATAACTTAAATTTAGTTGAAAATTATGATTATGGATTTCTATGTCATACATAAAAGATAAGGATAAAGACCGAAGATTAAAAAGGTTTGAGAAAAGTTGGGTGTATTAATGACTTAAGATAAATTAATAGTAGAGATGAATAAAGCAGAGTTAAGAGTACTGTGAAGGAGTTAAATAAAAGGTAATGAAAATGGGAACTCGTTCATTTTAATGGATATAGTATCAAAAAAATACAAATCTTAATTGAGAAGTGTTAATGATTAAGGAAGAAATTTTCCATAAGGAAAAGAATTATGTTTAACTTAATAAAACATTAATGTTAATATGTAAGCAAAGAAATAAGGTACTAGTGATACCTGAATTAAAAGGAGAAACTATGTAATAGTTTTAAGATACAAGAAGAAAAGCATAAAGAAAATCATTATATAGAATGATTACAAAATGAGATCACGATGTGATCAGATTAAGTTATGAAATGACATATTTTCTGTTAAATAATTGAAAGATTATGGCTTAATGCTATAAAAAAGTGAAATATAAAAAAGAAAATTGTTGAAATTTCAATTGAGGACTCATATGATAACTGATTTATACAAAATACTTTGTATGAGCAAGTGTTATGTGCTTGGTCTAACGACTACTTGGTTTATCACATTGATAATCGTTGAAATATTGGTATCATGCTATCGATATATATATGGTGAGAAGGTGACTCGTTTCTCACAGATATATTTGATAGTTAGAGAAGATTAAAATTAAGTGTGAGTTCTTGAAACTCATGCCTATGGTAAGTTTATGACTTATAGTCGCTTGGTATGTTTTGAGCCTATAAGTGTACGGTCAGCTCCTGATTTGTTCTTGGACTACGTATTGCTATAACATGTTTTTAAACTCATATTATTATGATAGGTTCTTAAACTCATAACATGTGGTGAATTTGAGGAATTATACTGGGATATAGAAAGGTTGTGAGGATTGTTTTGCGAGTAATTAATAAGAAAGATAAGTATTAAGAAGTAATGTATACCTTCTATAAAGGTAGTATGAATGTAAAAAAATGATTTTAAAAGCAAAGCAAGAATGTAAAGATAAAGAAAGGAAGAATGACGATAATTATTTTATGGGTAATGTGAATAGTGATTCTGGGGATAGAATCCTTATAAGGGAAAAAAATGTAACGACCGAGAAATTCCACTTAGTTTAATAATTAAGTTTTGTGGAATATTAATGAATCAAATAATGAATATTATTTGTATTATGTGTTTAAAAGTTCATTTTATGACCTAGGATGGTATTTAAATGTTAGTATTTTTGTTACGTATATGAATTAATGAGTAAGAATTTCAAAGAAGAAAATAATTTTTTTCAAGGAAATTTCCATAAAAACACTACTCACTTGAAAAACGATATAACTTAGGGTTTAACCCTAAACCTTTTAGAGAGATTGGTATGTCGTAATGACATTCCGTTTCAAGATCTACCGATAATAAGCCATAAAAATTTGCATTCTCCAATAAAAGTATTTCTTGAAAAACGTGCAATAGTAAGATAAAATAGGAATGAGAAGAAAATTATTTTTATTGGCTTTTCGATCGTTTAACCATTTTTTAGGAAAATGTCATCAAAAACACTATTCACCAAAAACGTTTTTCGTGTTTTTCAATTTTGGGAGAATGCGTAAAAGTTAATTTGTAGAGAAAATACGAAATATCTAAAAATATTTAGAAGCGGAGAATCGCAATTTTTCAACTGTCATACGAATTTTGAATTAAACCGGATGTACCGAGGAAACTTACTAGCTAAGTCTTAGAAGATATTTTGAATAAGTATCTAAGAACAAAATGGTCAAAAGAGAACAAATGGCCGAAATACCCCTAGCTTTGAAAATTTATATATACAAGCTCATTTCTCTTCAATTTCGAAAATCTAAAAGAGAAAACTCTAGACAATTAAAGAGAGGAAGTGAGAAACTCAAATTATTAAGCCTCAGATGAAGAAAACTTAAGATTAAGTTGTTCGTTAATGAAGAAACAAGAAGAATCATAAGGTAGGAAATTTAAAACTCAAACTTTTCACCCCTTAATCACTTTCTAGCATGTTTATGAAGTGCATGTTGGTGGTTGGATAATTCGTTGGAATCATATAGTTTTTGCAGAGAAATAAATAAAAATTAACGGATTCAAAATATTAATTTATTTGTTCAAAGTGAATTGTAATCAAAAGAACAATTAAAAAGAAAAACGAACGAAGAACGTAGGAAAAGTTGTTGATGGATAAATTGAAAATCATAGATAGGATGTTGTTGATGGACAAATTAAAAACCATCCATAGGATGTTGTTGATGGACAAGTTTAAAACCATCATTCGTAAGTTATATATAAAAGTTCTTTGTGGAATGGATTAAGAACTAGATATAATGAAGTTATGGCAAAAATGAAGTAAAAGATATAAATCATTGAAATTATGGTTTGTTATAACTTCTAAACAAAGTTATGATATAAGATAATGAATCCGAGAAATTAAGGTTTCATAGAAAAGTTGTAGAATGTAGAAAATATGAGCTGTGGAATCAAAAACGAACTCAATCCGGGTTTTGATGAGTAAATTACGAAGAACGAATGACTAAGTGTCAAGAACGCTAAGTTAAGAAAGTGAGCATCAAGGGACTTTTGAGTCAATGGAAAGGCTTGTTAGAAAGTCCATAAAAAATATTCAACATAGTAAATGTTAGTATTTAACCATGCTAAACATAATGACGTGAACAAATTTGACTTTTGAAACAATCAAATTGGCACCTTTTTCTTCTATTTCTTATCCTATTTGAGGACAAATGAGCAAAGGTGAAAAAGAAAAATAATCATGGTAATTAGGCTACCCTTACAAATTATGTCTTTGATATATGTATGCATATATAGGATGTTTATAACTATTGGTAGGTGTGCTACTGAATAGCTACCTAGTCATGCATATGTGCATGTAGATAGTCCTATTTACAAAGGGGACTATGGCAAAAATTTTCCAAAATGTAGGTATTGGATAGTCATGCATTTTTAAATCTACTGTAGGCATATGTTAAAGTAATGCATGCATGCATATAGTCATAAAATGTATTTGAAAAGGCTCCTAGTTAGAATTTACCACACCCTTTCTAAGGTGAATTAGAGACTTATGTCCAAGTATTTGGATCTGGATCAGCCGAGTAGTTCCCGCAGGACCACTTCAGGTGTGCAAAGGAGGTTTTCTGATGTGCCTCGACCACGTTCAGTTAGACAGCCTCGTCGTCTGGTGGAGGCGGTGATACGTCCTATCCGAGTTAAGGTACATGATGTTGAGGATGAGGAGAAGGATGTACCAGTTGCGGACCCTGTTCCTACTGTTCATATTCCCCATAAGGGTTTCCCACACATTCAGGTGACGATCCCAGAGCTTCTGGGTGATTTGAGTCGACACCCCTCAGTTTACTTGCATGAGAATGAGGTATATGCTGGATTTTGATTCTTCCTTTTTTCCTATGACGATGTTGATCCGTTTTATGATGCAGGTTCCCGGATTCACACAACCTAGAGGGAACTGGTTCAGTATTTACTCCATATATCAGGTTCTGCATCCTTTAATCGAGCAGTTGTGCATAACTAGGGTTTTGGGGCGTTCTTTTCCATCCTTCCCCATCGTTGTCCCTGGGGTTACTTCAAGGTATTGTCTGAGCGCTGGTTTCACTAGACCCAGTCTCTCCATTTGTTTGATTGTGAGGTGATAATGACGTGGATGGATTGGCAGTTTATCACCGGTATGGAGTTTGGAGGGGTACCAGTTCCATGTACAACAAATATTACCCCGACCGCCGTTAGATCCTTGCTAGGAGTCTCGACTGAGGTTCTTAAGGGAAGGACAGTCCGTACAGGTCCTTTGAGCATAGATACTATGAGCGGGCTGTTGAGTGAGCCTATACCCGATGATGTGAGAGTCAGGGATCGCATTCTTCGGCGATTGTTCCTGATAATCATTAGGGGCTGCTTCATAGTAGATAACTCTTCCACGATATCATTCTCTTTAGTAAGTGCCACACGAGATTTGGACGGTATTGGAGAGTATGATTGGAGTTCCTACACCTTAGCCTATTTCCTCAAGGGTATGTGCATGCGTTCCCAAGGCTTGACGGAGGTTTTTCTAGGATTTTACCCATTTCTGTTGGTGAGTGTTTCTCTTTTGATTTCCCATGTATAGGTTAAGAGTGTTGACTGACAGCAGATGTTTGACTTTGTGTTGGCAGTTCTGGGCCTATGAGAGGCTCCCATGCTTGCGTCCTATGAGTGTGCTAGGCTTGGAGACCTATCCACGAGGAAGGTGATGGCATCACTCTATATTGATAGAGGTTCCTATAGAGGATGGTTTCACCCATTGTCGACTATAGTTGGAGTTGTTCACAGCTGATGTCATCACTTGGATTCCCTGCTCTGGGGAGCATTTAGCCATTCGGTTTGAGGATGGGTACCCGACTGGTGTCGAGTACGTTATATCCATCTATAGGGTTCCTCTCTTTACTGATGGATGATGGGAGCTCTATTTCGGAGAGCGTGCTATTAGGAGCACCACAAGAGAGATTTGTATACTGATCTTACCTCCTGCCAAGCATTATTGGCCTGTATCAGTGTCGGCCACCATTGATATCCCATTGATGGGTGTTGACAGTTTTACACAATCGGAGGGTCCTCATTTTCAGGAGGTGTTCCAACATTGGTGGTCCCCTCGTACCATCAAAGCCCATACTCGTGCCGTGCAGTTTATGGGGGATATGGTTCCTAGATCTGTGATGATGATGGATTGGATGGCATGTGTCAGAGATCCAACTCATTTGACATAGATTGACAGTTTGACTCGGCACATTTCTTTATCCCGCACTTGGGCAGAGATCCTTCAGAGGCAGATACTTTTGATCCTTCTATCTCAGGCGCTGGCCCCTCAGGTGACCCATATGGTTTTACCGATGCAGATCCTCCATTGTATAGGCCTGACATCCCTGTTGATGGAGATCTAGTGACTCAGGAGGAGCTACATCAGGTGGACATGATTGATGATATAGACATTGACACTATTGTCTTCTTCTGATGTATATTCTCGCTATATCTTTTGATAGGCCTCTGTTAGATACTGGGTGGCTGTGCCCCATTCTTACCATATCTATTGATAGACGTCTGTTAGTTGTTGGGCGTCTCTGCCCCATTTCCCTATATTTTTAGCTGTACAGAGATGTACTAGATGATGATGTACTTAGGAATGTATATACTGGTATTCCCTGCATCATATTGCCATCTATTGTTTATCCTATATGTATCATGTTATGCATATTTATATATGTCCAGAGATATTCAGCATTGACCCCTGGATGGTCTTATGATACGGCCCACACAAGTGTCTTCCTCGACAGTTAGCTGCATTGATCATACCCCACCAGTGTTGGGGGTATCCTGATAAGTGGATTTTATATTCACGAATTAATGTCCATTTCAAGTTTAATCGTTGTTAATATCTTGCTTTCATGTTCGTTTTTACTCATTTCATGTTATTTTTGTGTGTAGGATGGTTGGTTGGCAAGTAATAAAGGAAGGGAATCATTTAAAGCCATATTGGTTCAAGTATGAAGCTTAGCTAAAGTCAAGAAGTAGAACCCATGCCCGCTGGGGCAGGCCTATTTTGTTCTTTCACCCCCGCCGGGGCGGGGGGGGGGGGGTCTACAAAGTTGTTTAGTAGAAGTCTAGCCCGCCGGGGCGAACGTTTTCCATGTAATACACCCGCCAAGGCAGGGGGTCCCGAAGCCTGGTTGTCCTATCTTGTTTGAAACACTGCTAGAGATTGGCATGGAATTGAGCAGAGATTGTGGTTGTAAAACATATAACTACTATATAAATAGAAGACCAATGATATACAAAGCAATTATTAGAGATTAGTTACAGAAATTCATAGTGATCATTGGAGTGAAGATTTTGAAGAACTTTAATAGCAATTGCAGATTAAGGCTAACGTGAAGGGTGTTCTGCATTATTCTTCTTCTTAGTCTTATATTTGTAATTGAAAGGATGTTATCTTTAATTTATTCACTTATTATTTCATTTATTATGAACTAATTTACTTTTTAGGCTTATGACGGATCTTTAAGTGAAACGATGGTTTTGTAACTTTGATTTCTAGTTTAATAAGCTATTATCCAGTTTATCTATATTAATTTGAGCTTGAATTTATGAATTGCCTAATCAACAATTCTTGTGGATGTATAAGGATTCGAGAGATGAAATACTAGTCTAGACTTATTTAATATAGCATGCGTTCATGAATTTTGTGAATGAACATAATCTTGATGAATGTTAAGGTAGAGATATGTTTACCATCGCATGTAATCGAATAAGGGACTTAATCTTAAACCTTCTTCGGTTATAATTCGCATAGAGATATAGTGAGTTAGTTGATTAAGGTTTTTAACTTGTTTTTATCTAAATTGTGGATTTAAGTTAATACAGTATTAGTACATCGAGAAGTGGCTAGTGCTACATTCGTGTTCTTGATTAATAAACTGGGATAGTGAGTTGAACTGGAATAAGGGTGTAAAAATCAGAGTGAAGCGTAGGGTTAAGTCATAAGTCCAATTCTCCAATAATTGTTTGAAATTTCAGTTTTTAATATTTGTGATTGTTTTATGGTCATATTATTATTAATAATTAAGTTTTTTTTATAAAATTTAATCATTGATTTGGATAGTTTAATAAAATTAGGATTAATAGGAAACTGGTAATTGTGAAGTTAAAATTCTTACGAAATTTTCTCTGTGGGAACGATACTCTACTTACTATTATATTACTTGTTGATCACGTATACTTGCATGTGTGTGTAATTAGATTTTACCCAACGAGTTTTTGGCGCCGTTGTTGGGGACAATTTTAGTATAGAGTTTAATATTTTATGATATCAGTTTAATTAGTCCAGTTTTACTTAAACTTTTTTTTTGTTTTGCTCCTCTTATTTCAGGTTTTTGAAGTGGTTTATGCAAACTCGGTCCAAAAATCCAAACTTGCTTCCTTTTGAGGACGACATTGAAAGAAGGTTTCAGAGGTTATGTAAGTTGATCAAGGAAACAAGGGAAGACTTTGAAAATTCTGAAAAAGAGGGGGCAATGGTAGCTGAAGATCAGAAAGCATTGAGGGACTTTGCTACACCCAAGGTGACTGAGCTATAGTCAAGTATCACAAGGCCTGCTATAGCTGCAAAAACATTTAAAATCAAGCCTGGGACGATTCAAATGATTCAAAATTTAGTTAAGTTTGGGGGATTGGCAAATGATTATCCGAATGAACACCTAGTCAGCTTTTTGGAAATTTGTGATACCTTCAAGTACAATGGGGTGTCGGATGATGCGGTGAGACTTCGCATATTCCCATTAACCTTACGGGACAAGGTGAAGAGTTGGTTACACCCTCTACCGCCGGGATCGATAAATACTTGGCAAGACCTCACTCAGAAATTTCTTGCAAAATTCTTCCCACAAGCGAAAACTGCAAAAATGAGGAATGAGATAACGATGTTTGAACAACAACACGGTGAGTCACTATATGAGGCATGGGAGAGATACAAAGAGTTGCTCAGAAAATGCCCACATCATGTATTGCCTAAGTGGTTGTAGATGAACACATTTTACAACGGATTGAATGGAAATCTCATGACCAGTATTGATGCAGCTTCAGGTGGAGCATTTATGGCTAAGAGTTATGAGGATGCCTACGAATTGATAGAGACAATGGTAGCTAACAACTACCAGTGGCCCACGACAAGAATGACACAAGCGAAGGTAGCTGGTGTGTTAGAAATAGATGGAGTAACGGCAATACAAGCACAGATTTCAGCACTCTTTAAGAAGTTGGATGTTGTGACAGGGGTATAGGCACAACAAGTTGCGGTTATTTGTGAATTGTGCGCGGGTGAGCATCCTCCAGATTAATACGCAATCAACCCAGCATCTGTACAATTTATGGGTAGCTACAACAGAATTCCACAGAATACATACCAGAATGCTTACAATCAGGGGAATAGGAATCATCCAAACTTTTTATGGAGTAATAATCAGCATCAGCAAGCTCCACGACCATTGTTTCCCCCAAGATTTCAGAATCATCAACAACCAGCTCATCATCAAGAGAGGAAATCAGATTTAGAGGAGTTGTTGACGAAGTACATATCAACCAATGAGGCGGCTTTGAAAATCAAGCAATAGCAATGAAATCGCAAGAGATAGCCATCAAGAATCTAGAGAATTAGATGGGACAAATTGCCTTAGCATTGAGCAATAGACCACAAGGGACTCTACCAAGTGACACCAAAGGAAATCTGAAGGGAAATCATGAACAGTGTCAGGCAATCACCTTGAGAAGTGGGAAACATGTAGATGGGAAAGGTGCAGAAAATTCAGCTATATCGGATGACAAAGTTGATGACAACAAAGTGGTTGAAGAAGAATATGGTGAGGATAAGCAAAGTGAGAAAACAAAGTTAAAAGACAAGCCAGTTGTGTATCCTCCACCGCCTTTTCAGCAAAGAGTCCAAAAATAGAAATTAGACAAGCAGTTTACAAAAATTTTGGAAGTTTTTAAGAAACTTCATATTAAAATCCCGTTTGCAGAAGCCCTGGAGCAGATGCCAAGTTATGCGAAATTCATGAAAGGGATTTTGTCCAGGAAAAAGAAGTTGGAAGATTTCGAAACAGTGGCATTAATAGAGGAGTATAGTGCGGTTTTACAGTGAAAGTTGCCACCAAAGTTGAAAGATACAGGGAGTTCCACTATTTCGTGCATGATTGGAAATATGGCATTCAACAAATATTTGTGTGATTTGGGAGTGAGTGTGAACCTTATGCCATTATCAGTTTATACATAATTGGGCTTGCCAGCTCCAAAGCCTACGAACATCTCATTACAATTGGTTGATAAGTCAGTCACGTACCCGGGAGGCATTGTAGAGGATATATTGGTCAAGGTTGACAAGTTTATATTCCCAGCAGATTTCATCATTCTGGATTTTGAGGAGGATAAGAACATCCCGGTTATCCTAGGGAGACCTTTTTTGGCTACAGGTAGGACACTCATCGACGTACAAAAAGGTGAATTAACTATGAGGGTCTAAGATAAAGTAGTAAAATTTAATGTTTTCAAGGCCATGAAATTTCCATTGGATGAAGAAGAATGTTTCAAGATGGATATCATTGACCAGATAATCAGTTTAGACATGGGTAAAAGTTTGGGGAACGATCCATTGGAAACAACACTATTAGGAGATGATGAGTTAGATGATCTAGAATTTGTGGACTACTTGCAGATGCTACTCCTTGCCATGAGTTAGCAGATTTAAAACACCCTTTGAACCATTGAACACGGAGGAGAAAGCCACAACAAGGATGAAACCTTCATTGGAGGAGCCATCAAATCTTGAGTTTAAGCCACTCCCTAAACACCCCAGGTATGCATATTTAGGCAATTCTAATTCTTTACCTGTTATTATTTCTGCCGCACTTAACGAATTGCAGGAAGAAAAGTTACTGAGAGTGTTGAGGGACCACAAATCGACTATAGGGTGGACAATTGCAGATATCAAGGGAATCAGCCCATCCTTTTGCATGCACAAAATTCTGATGGAAGACGCTATGAAACCGATAGTTGAACAACAAAGACGTCTCAACCCTATCATGAAAGAAGTAGTGAAGAAGGAAATACTGAAATGGTTAGATGCGGGTATCATCTACCCAATTTCAGACAGTAAGTGGGTTAGTCCGGTGTAATGTGTGCCAAAAAAGGGAGGAATGACTGTGGTTCAGAATGATGACAATGAGCTAATTCTGACAAGGTCAATGACTAGTTGGAGGGTTTGCATGGACTACAGGAAGTTGAATAAGGCGACCCGAAAATATCACTTTCCTTTTCCCTTCATAGATCAGATGTTGGACAGATTAACGGGACATGAGTACTACTGCTTATTGGATGGATACTCAGGTTATAATTAGATTATCATCGCTCCTGAAGATCAAGAGAAGAATACATTTACGTGCCCATACGACACATTCACATTCAGGAGAATGTTGTTCGATTTGTGTAATGCACCCGCTACCTTCCAGCGTTGTATGATGGCTATCTTCTCAGACACGGTAGAGAAAAATGTGGAAGTCTTCATGGACGACTTCTCTATATATGGGGATGATTTTGATGCATGTTTGGAAAATTTGTTAATGGTTTTACAAAGATGCACCGACACGAAGTTGGTCCTTAACTGGGAAAAGTGCTACTTTATGGTGGAAGAAGGTATGATTTTGGGTACAAAGTCTCGGCTCAAGGATTAGAGGTTGATAAAGCTAAGCCAGAAACAATTGAAAAGCTGCCTCCACCGAGTTCAGTTAAGGGAATTAGAAGCTTTCTGGGACATGCTAGGTTCTACAGGAGATTCATAAAGGACTTTTCTAAAATTGCAAAACCGTTGTGCAGTCTTTTAGAGAAGGATTCGGTTTCCAAGTTTGATGAGGAGTGTAAATTGGGATTCGAGTTATTGAAGAAGAAATTGACCACAGCTCCTATAATCATCGCACCGGATTGGACCATGCCCTTTGAGTTAATGTGTGATGCAAGTGACTATGCAGTTGGGGCTGTTTTGGACCAACGCTGAGAAAAGGTATTTCATGCCATATATTATGCAAGTAAGACACTCACGGAGACTCAAATGAATTACACAACTACGGAAAAAGAATTACTTGTAGTGGTGTATGTGTTTGATAAATTTCGGGCATACTTGATCGGGACTAAGGTAGTAGTTTATACATATCACTCGGCCATTCGGTACTTGATTTCGAAAAAAAGATGCTAAGCCACACCTTATCAGATGGATTCTCCTTTTACAAGAGTTTGATTTAGAAATAAAGGATAGAAAGGGGACGGAAAACCAAGTCATCAATCATTTGTCTAGGCTAGAAAATTAGAATGAAAAGGAAGAGGACAAGTGTGTAATCAACGAGTCATTCCCGGATGAGCAACTATTTGGGATAAATATAGAATTTCCATGGTACGCGGACTTCGTGAATTATCTATTGAGCAACATTCTTCCCCCTGATCTTACAAGACAACAGAAAAAGAAGTTTATCCATGACGTCAAATGGTATATGTGGATGAGCCTTACCTATTCAAACAGTGTGCCGATAATATGATTAGAAGGTGTGTGCCCCATAATGAAGTAAAGAGCATATTGCATGAGTGTCATTCATCTGCCTATGGGGACATTATGGTAGTGAGCGAACAGTAGCTAAAGTGCTTCAAGCTGGGATTTATTGGCCTACATTGCTCAAGGACGGCCACCAGTTTGTTAAAAGTTGTGATAGACGTCAACGGGTGGGCAACATATCAAGAAGGAATGAAATGCCCCTACAAACAATTTTGGAAGTTGAAATTTTTGACATTTTGGGCATTGATTTTATGGGGCCATTTCCATCATCATTCAGTAATCAGTACATTTTTCTTGCGGTGGACTATGTCTCAAAGTGGGTTGAAGTAGTAGTACTCCCAACTAACAATGCCAAATGGTTCTCAAATTCTTGTAGAAGAACATTTTTACAAGGTTTGGCATGCCGAGAGCTATTATAAGTGATGAAGGTAGTCACTTTTGCAACAAATCATTTACAGCTCTATTCGAAAAGTATTAGGTCAACCACAAGGTAGCTAAATCATATCATCCCCAAACCAGTGGGCAAGCTGAGGTTTCGAACAGGGAAGTGAAGAGAATCTTGGAAAAGGTAGTAAACCCGAATCAAAATGATTGGTCGCTCAGGTTGGATGATGCACTATAGGCTTTCCAAACTGCATACAAAAAAACACCAATTGGTATGTCTCCATATCAACTACTATACGGGAAGGCCTGTCACTTACCTGTTGAGTTACAACACAAGGCATACTAGGTGATTCAGAAACATAACTTCGATCAAGCAGTTGTGGGCGAAAAGAGACTACTGCAATTAAATGAGCTCGACGAATTTTGACTACAAGCCTATGAGAACTCTAAGCTATACAAAGAAAAGGTCAAGAAATGGCATGATCAGAAAATTATGCACACAACGTTTGAGCCGGGGCAATCAGTACTGCTGTTCAACTCACAATTGAGGTTGGTTCCAGGCAAGCTTAAGTCTAGATGGTCGGGACCATTCACCATTAAGAGTGTTTTCTCTCATGGCACCGTTGAACTTGATAGTAGAAACACATTAGAGACTTTCAAGGTCAACAGTTAATGGTTGAAGCATTATTGGGGTGGCGAATCCAACACGGATGTCATTGCTATCACATTATGCGACGTACCATAAATAGGGAGTAGTCAGGATGAACGACTTAAATTAAGTGCTAATTGGGAGGCAACCCAATCGTACTATTATTTTTCATATTTTTAATCATGGCTGCCAGATTATAGTTTGGCATAATTAGTAATATATAATAAGTTCATTAAGTAGTTATTATATTGTATGAGTCTTGATAATCTTTCAACCATGCTTGAAATGATCAACAATCATCTAACTATTATGTTTCATGGCTTGTAGGATGTTAAAATGTCCATTAAGTGGAGTAACATTAAACAAAAGAAGAGTACATAGCTTAGTTAGCAGTGTGTATGCCCGCCGGGTTGGGCCTCTAAAGCCTTATACACCCCTCCGAGGTGGGGGTCTCCCTAATCGGTTAACAGTATGCATGCCTGTCGAGGCGGGCTTAACAAGCTTATTACCCCACCGAGGCTGGGTCCCTGAAATTGAACAGGTGCTCGGCAGTTATTTCTTGCTCAACCAACTTCCCCCACTTCCTCAGTACACTACTATGTCTTCCTCAATTAAACTTCCAACCTCCATCCATTACACCCAATTTCCAGCCTCTGTTGTAGAATCGGCTACTCTCTCTTGCTTCGAACTCTTCCAGCTAACAGTACCACCATTAAGGCAAAATACAAAACCTGACTGAGACTTATAGTCATCATTATCAGTCTGGAAACTAGCATCTGTGTAACCCTTTACTGCCCGTTCCTCTTCACCACCAAATACCAAGAATGAATCCTTAGTCCTTTATAGGTACTTGAGGATATTCTTGACTGCTGTCTAGTGACCTTCACCTGGATTCGACTGGTATCTGCTCGTCATACTCAAAATATACGAGACATCTGGACGAATACATATCATTGCATACACGATAGATCCAATTGCCGAAGCATAAGGGATCTTTCTCATACGCTCCTCATCATCTTGTGATTTAGGACATTGGGCCTTAGAGATCTTTACACCATGAGTCATGGATAAGTGTCCTCTTTTTTCCTCTTGCATGCTAAACCGTTTTAGCACTTTATCAATATATGTACTCTGACTTAGGTCGAGCATTTTTCTTGATCTATCTCGATAGATCTTGATACCTAAAATGTAGGCTGCATCGCCTAAATCATTCATGGAGAAAAATTTTCCTAATTATGTTTTTACAGCCTGTAATAAAGAAATGTCATTCTCAATAATTAATATGTCGTCAACATATAATATCAGGAATACAATGACTCCCACTAACCTTCTTATATACACAAGGTTCATCTTTATTTTTAATAAAGCCAAAATCTTTGACTGCTTCATCAAATCGAAGATTCCAACTCCGAGAGGCTTGCTTCAATCCATAAATGGATCGCTGCAGCTTACATACCTTTCCAGCATCTTTTAGATTGACAAATCCCTCAGGTTGTGTCATGTACACATCCTCAAGGAGATTTTTGTTAAGAAAAGCAGTTATCACATCCATCTGCCAGATTTCGTAATCATAAAAAGCTGCAATAGCAAGTAAGATCCTTATGGATTTAACCATTGCCACTAGAGAGAAGGTTTCATCATAGTCAACACCTTGAACTTGTTTGTAACCTTTTGCTACCAATCAGCCTTTGTAAGTTTGTAAATTATAATCCATGTCGGTTTTCTTCTTGAAAACCCACTTGCACCTGATTGGTTTTACCCCTTCGGGTGGATCAACCAAAGTCCATACTTGGTTAGTATACATGGAGTCCATTTCAGATCTCATGGCTTCAATCCATCTCTCAGAATCTGGTCTATTAATAGCTTCTTGGTAGGAAGCAGGCTCATCCTGATCTATGAGCATCACATCACCGTTTTGAGTCACAAGATATCCATAATATCTCTCGGGCTCTTGGTGTGTCCTACCAGATCTATGAATTCCTTGTGTAATTTGAGCAGGTTCATTTTGCACAATTTCTTGTGGTTCTTGCTCACGTTCCAACTCAGGTTCAATGATATTTTGTGGTTCTTGAATTTCTTCGAGTTCTACTTTCCTCCCACTGTTTCCTTTAGAGACAAATTCTCTTTCTAGAAAAATACCAGTTCGAGCAACAAACACTTTATTCTCAGAAAGTTTATAGAAATAATACCCTTTTGTTTTTTTTGGGTATCCCACAAAATTACATTTGTCAGATTTTGGTTCGAGCTTGTCAGAATCCAGACGTTTTACAAACGCCTCGCAACCCCAAATCTTCATAAACGACATACTAGGACGTTTTCTAGTCCACATCTCATATGTTGTCTTCTGAACCGTCTTTGTAGGAACACGGTTAAGTGTGAATGCAGCTGTCTCTAGGGCATGACCCCAGAAGCTTATTGGAAGATCTGCATGACTCATCATTGATCGAACCATGTCCAACAAGGTGCGATTTCTCCTCTCAGATACACCATTCCATTGTGGTGTTCCAAGTGGAGTGAGCTGTGATATAATACCACACTCCTTTAGAAGGTCATCAAAGTCTTGGCTTAAGTATTCACCTCCTCGATCGGATCGAAGGACTTTTATGCTTTTGCCAAATTGGTTTTGAACTTCATTCTTGAATTCCTTGAACTTTTCATAGGATTCAAATTTGTGTCTCATAAGATACACATATCCATATCTACTGAAGTCATCAGTAAATGTAATGAAGTAATAAAACCTACCTCTTGCTAACGAACTCATGGGTCCACATACATCACTATATATAAGTCCCAATATATCGCTACCCCGTTCACTTTGTCCAGTGAAAGGGTCTTTAGTCATCTTGCCTAATAAACAAGATTCGTATTTTTCATATGATTCAAAATCAAATGAATCCAAAAATCCATCTTTATGGAGTTTTGATATGCGTTTCTCATTTATATGGCCCAAACGAAAGTGCCAGAGATATGTCGGATTTGAATCATTTGATTTAAATCGTTTTGTATTTATGTTATAGATAGTGTAAGACCCCAATTAATTAATAAATGAAATTTAATTTACTCTAATTATTATTTTGAATAGTAAGGGTTGATTTGATTAATGTGGATAGTTATGGGTAAAATACGCAAATATTTCAAAATAAGCAAGTGGTTATAAAATATTCATTGTTTTCGGGGAATATTCGTTTGGTCGTGGAATATTCTTATTGTCGGGGAATATTAGTACGACAGCGCAGACTTTTGTGGGCCCCATAACGGAAAGCGATTGGATGAAGAAAATGATAAATATAATTTGTTTAAAAATAACGGCGTAGTTATTACCGTTAAAATACCCGGTGGTTAAAACACAGTAGCACACGGTATTGCACCAATTATTGATTCTTACGTAGGAAGGCACTACTCAATAATGGTTACCGTAATTACTGTTCAGTATTTTATTTTATTGATTTAATAATTGCTGTGTTGATATTTTATATTGCTGTTGTTTCAATAATTGTCATTACACAACATTTTTCATTATCGAAGCAATAATTCATATTATCTGAATAATATTATTAGATAACATTATTGGCAATGTCTAGAAAGTTCTGTCTAAGGAGAGGTTTGGTCACCTAATTGCGCGCCAGTAAGGAGAAATTCTTATTGGAAAGCCCCTCTTTCCTGGGAACTGCCTGGTTGTCAATATTATGATTTTGTAATATTATTTGTGAATAATTAATTATTGATTCATATGATGAGGAAAAATATTGACTTTATGTGGATAGAGATGGAGAAAATTTTTAATGTGACAGTTGTTGAAAATTGAAATTTTATCTTTTTCTGATAAAATAATTCATTTAAATATATTATTATATTTTAATAATATAATAATGATGATATTTTTACGATAAATGTGGGATATATGAGTATATGTGGAGGAGGAGTATTTTTGTTACCAAAAATATTTAAAGCATGTTTTATGTGTCTGGTGGACCCCATTTCTTGACCGAAATTTGATTATAGCACATAAAATCGTCTGCTTTGTGGATTTGGTCAATTTATGTTTGGAATTTGGAAAACCTTTCTCAACATAAAGTTGTAGAAATTGAATTTCCTATAAAAACACGCGAGATTCAATTTTTCTACGAAAAAGGGCTATTTATTATGAATTATTGAAGTTCAAGTTTCAAATAATTGATTTTTGGAAGTTTAAAATATTTTTAATTACAAAAACGTTTTTTTCATTTTTGAAACTCATTTAACATGTGATTAGGAGGCTGAATTCAGATTGTTAGTGTGCGTATGAAGTTGTGGAAAATTTTTAATATTAATTTATTAAATTTTCTACTTTGGTGTTCTAAGCATTTTCCTATAAATAGGGTGCTTAGGTTAGAATTGAAAATCACACCAAAAATTGAAGTTTTCTCTCTCTATATTATCGAGCATATTCTTGTGAGTATTTTGAGTATACTTTGAGTATTGCTATACGGTGCAAGTTCAAGTTATAGCCTATATCCAGTATTCCAGTTAGAAGTACTGTCTTTCCGAGGTAAGGGATATTATTTTTTTCGTAATGATATTATTTCTTCAATATCATTATGCTGAAATATTGATCTGAAGTTTTTATCAAATTTGGAACTTTTAGTGTTGGGGTTACTATTCACGTATACGGTACTATTCACGAATACGACACTATTCATCAAAAAATGAAAATTTTTCTTTTGATCATTCTTGAATTTTACACCACTATGATTGTTTTTGAGGTATTTTTGGACGTGGATAAAACAAAGTACGAATCCTTAATCCTTAATCCTTGTCATTTTGTTTCATTGGATTCGTTTCTTTAAAAATATTTTTCATCATCCTCATTCTCAAATGATGATATTATTGAATATCTTTGGCCTGTAGTGCAAAGATGAATGATTTCTGATGAATATCTTTGGCCCGTAGTGCAAAGATGAACAGGTGTTTAGATGAACATGACCAACTGATGAATATCTTTGGCCTGTAGTGCAAAGATGAATATTTGATTCTAGATATATATTGATTGATGTTACAGGGATAAAAGATAGACAATGAACTTTTAAATTCATACATAGAAGATAGTAGTTTGCATTCTCTACTTAACTCTTCTAATGAATTATTATTTTCGCTGCGAATATTGATTTAAAACTTTTTTTCTATTGTATTCTATTAGATTTTTCCCTGTTGAAGACTAACGATAATTTGTTGTATATTATCTTAGTCATAATATTCTTTACTGGGCTAGTTGAGCTCACCCTTTTCCTTTTTGTTCCATTTTTCTTCTTAGGAGGCGAGAATGTAAGCGAGTATGCAGTCTGGGGTATGGAATGATGATTATAGAGAGAGTTGTTTAGTAGTCCTCACCATTTTTGTAAAATAATGTATCAATAAATGTGATGAGGATTTATTTGGGTATAGATATTGTCTAGAAGATAATATTTGTATTCAAACTCACAGTTTTACTATTGTAATAATAAAGTTGTAGTTGTTTCTGTACCATGTATTGACAACTCAAAACGGGTGATGTATACCTATTTTGGGGGCGTCACAGATAGGCATTTCTAAATCAAGAATATAAAGACTGTTAAACAATTATGCAACACCATAGCAAATATCATTTATGTAAAATGAACAACGATTGTTCTTAATTATAAATGAAAAACCTTTCTTGTCCAAACAAGAAATAGAAATAATGTTTTTGCTTATAGTAGGCACATAATAACAATCCTCTAATTATAATACTAGCCCAGTGGGCAAAGATAAATGATAAGTTCCTACGGCCAGTGCAGCAACTTTTGCTCCATTCCCAACTCGTAGGTCAACCTCTCCTTTTGCCAAAGTCCTACTCCTTCGAAGTTCCTGCACATTAACACAAATGTGAGAACCACATCCAGTGTCCAATACCCATGTTGTAGAAGTAGAAAAATTGACTTCTATAACATATATACCTGAATTAGAAGTCACACTTCCTTTCTTTTTCTTCACTTCTTCCAAATAAGCATGACAATTCCTCTTCCAGTGTCCAGGTTTTCCATAAAAGTGATAATCACCTTCTTTAGCCACCCACCTTTAGGTTTTAAAGCCTGTTTGGTTTTGGAATAAGGTTTGGCACCATAATTAGATCCTATCTTTTTCTTGCCTTTCCATTTTCCCTTAGCATTCCCCTTTTGCACCATCATTATGGGAGTGGGTCCTGCCTTTTTCATGTTGTTCTCAGTAGTTCTTAACATGCTCAACAACTCAGTAAGGGGTTTCTCAATTTCATTCATAAGATAATTCATAACAAATTGAGAGTAGCTGTTGTTCAAGGATTGCAAAACAATATTAGTTTGGGCTTCCGGAGTGATTGGAAAACCCAACTTATCAAGGTACTCAATATACCCAATCATTTTCAGCACATGTGGACCAACTGGATCACGTTCACCCATCTTGCAGTGATACAATGCCTTGCTTGTATCATACCTCTCCTGTCGAGCATGCCCATCGAACAATTTCTTGAGATGCTCAATCATCTCATAAGCATCCATCAACTCATGTTGCTTCTGAAGCTCAGCGTTCATGGTTGCTAGCATGAGACAACTCACGTCCAGAGCATCATCTTGATGCTTCTTGTAAGCATTATGCTCCGCACGTGGTGCAGTGACAGCTGTTGCTACAGGAATGGGACCATCAAGGATATATAGCTTGCGTTCTTGTTTGAGGACAATCCTCAAGTTCTTGTGCTAGTCAAGTAAATTAATTCCACTAAGCTTATCCTTCTCAAGGACTGATCGTAGTGAAAGACTACTTGTGTTGTTGTTGTTTGCCATTGATATCTACAATTTATAAGTGCCAAAATAATAAATCAAATTGCAGAGTTGATATCATGTAATTGATAATAGTACATTCAAAATGTACCTCCCACTATTTTATTCAAATTAATAGCCCTCACCATTAATTCAGAAAGCATTTTCTATTAAATCTTTCTAGTGAGCCAAGATCCATATTTCATTTTGACTTAAGTTAGCTTTGGAAAATCTCTTAAAACACAATTATTTAGGTAGACAACCCTTTTGTCAATTATATCATATATAACTCTTGGATAGTTTGATAAACAACAATTGTTTCTAGTCCATCTAATGGTACCTACCAAACTCTATGCCTCTAAGTCCACAATCCTATTGAGATAACTTAGTTAAGTCGGGCCCAATTATTTTAACAGTTTGGATATTACAATTATCCTATCACATTTACTTAGATAAATAGGGTACTTTGCTTTGGCAAACCTACATCTATTAATCAAGGTCTTGATGAGTGTTATTCATTGGAAGGCATCTGATTTAGACTTAATAATTTAATGAGGGATTTTATAAATAAATTTAGATCTCACCAATTTTTAATCTTATTAAGCATGCACATTATTTATCATATCATATCGCATACAAACATAAATAAAGTGCAAAATTAAATGTGTCACAGTTATAGCCCAATCCACTGTCAATCTTTTCAAGCTAATGAAAGATTGAAGGTCAATCTAAGGTGGTAAAAGATCTCAAAATAGTAGGTTCCTTGGATCTTCCTCATACATGTGCCTCCTCTCCATCATCATCTTTCCATCGTGTTCTTCATCTTGACATCTTCATCGATTACAGATTATTTCATGACATAAAGAAACCTCGAGTTACATTCGAGGGGATTTAGATGAAAAGAGAACGTTACATCAGAATTTATAGAAAGGCACGACATGCAAGCCGCATTTTAAAACTAAAAACCACTAACCTATGGGTCAAAAGGCCATAACTGTGCACCATGCATATCACAATAAGCATATAACAGTTTATATAAAATTAAAGAAAAATATATAACAAATTGGGGTCACGCCCATCATGCTTAACGACGGGAGGGTCTAAGGGGGGCTCCCAAGCGGTGGTCCGATCGATCGGTCAATGAAGTGGCTCAATTGAAGCGACCACGAAAATTTTTTCGAACTACAATATGTATTGTAGAATTTTTTCATACGAATCACTGAAACAGTTTCAGAATCATATATTTTAATCCACCAAAACACCCATAATAACAAATCATATATTTCCAGTTTTGATTAATCATATTAAAACGAATAACAGTACAACCAGAATATATCATATATGTCCAGTTTTGTTTAATCATATTAAAACGATTCTTCATGCTTCTAATCCGATTAGAACAGTTATATTGTTATTCCGCCTTCTAAGATACGATTAACAGAATCATCATATATATGCATATATAATACAAATACAATTCATAATTATAGAATATGCATACAATGGAGTATCATATATTTAATTTCAGATCGGTAAACATGCATCATCATATATCATATATATCGAATACAATAAAACACGTAATCTGAATTAATCGTTTTTGCAAGTAGCTCTGATACCACTATAGGGTTTCGACACAGTAATGCATAACGGAAATAGATTAATATAAACCAATTTTGAAACCATAAACAGGATCCATTCAAAAATCAATTAACTTAGTGAAAAGAGATTATACCGAATATGAAAATGCTTCTGAAACTCTTCGAATCTCCAACGCAATTCCTCACGAAACTACGTCTCTATGGTATCCACATGAACGTCGCACGAACCGTCACACGATTCTGCAATAAAGGGACTTGCGGTACTAGCCACCAAAGGAACAAGATTTTTCGAAAGGTTTTCTCTCTAGTCTCTCTCTAAGAGCGGCTAGGGTTTTAAGTTATGATTATTACCCTAAGTGGCTGCTATATATCATATATATAGTAGTTGAAAGGAATTAATCAAAACCTATTTTATATAAATCCGAATATATATATATATATATATATATATATATATATATATATATATCTTAATTAAGTCTTAATTAATATGCGTATATACAAATTATCCTTTTAATTTAAATTCGTGATTTAAATACTATTAATCATATTAATATATTTAAATCCTTAAAATTTAAATTAATTCCCTTTTAAATTACGTTCTATGTGTGTGACCCTATAGGTTATTATTACGTTGCAATAATTTTAAAATCAAATTATAAAATTATAAACAGTGAGTGGCATCTAGTAATGCATCACTGCTACCCAAGTAATAATAAGATCGATGATTTGATGCAACCTTTTCGTGACCAATGTTTTAATGTAATTTAATCCTTTTAACCTTAATATCCTATATTAAACTCAAGTCATGGAATGTGTCATACTCTTCATAATTTAATCTAAGTTTTCTTGATCAATGAGTAGACTATATGAAAAAAAATCACTATTTGAGCATGGCCAAGCATTTCATAGTTTTACTCAATCGAGAGGCCTATGCCTATGGATATCACCCCTAATATATAGGATGGTTAAATTCCATCTAGATCACTCATATTCCTCACACGATTCATGATGTACCCAATAATCACCTTTATAGTCCACCATATTAAAGGTGACATTTGATGATATCAAAGTACATAAATTCTCGTGTAGTAATATAGTGATTTCAGGTCGGAGGACCATTACATCATTGTCGCTATGAGAATCGCTAATGGCACTTTGCATAATGTTCCGCGTAGAATTCTCATGCTGGGTTTGTCCAGTACATTATTCTCTAACATGTACCTATGCATTGACTTAATATCTCATATATTTATGACCAATGAGAGTTGGTCATCAGTCAATCCGCATACTGGTCTCAATACATCATTGTTGTCCCATCAACAATGATAATCGACTTCGGACATCTAAGAACAATGATACTAATTGTAATTATATAATCTCATGTTCAAGTCACATACTTGAAACTATATAATTTGTATCACTATTCTAAGGATTTTTATTATGTTAACATTTATATAACGCAGTAAATAAAACGATAATAAAATCATTCATTTATTCAATCAAATATAATATCAAAACATTAAGCAATTATTTCAAATAATTGGCCTCTAGGGCATAAACTCTAACATGTTATACGTGTGGTTCATGTCACATCTGAGACCGATTGGCACTTTCCGCCGGCACGGGTATTTTTTTACCCATGAGATAGCCATGTCTTACTCATTCCAGCCAGTGGAGTGTATAGACGCTACGTCTTGGTCGGTATTTTTGGAAGGGATCGCAGATCCGTTTGACATTTTGCCGTGTAAAGGGCTTAGTTCACCCTAAAGCATCATTACTCATGCTCCCGGCATGGATTATCTCCCTCTAGATGGTTTGAGGGGCATGACTACTTACCACCCACTGGCTGTGATGTTACAGTTTGACCAGTTCCAGGACTTCCATCCTTTTAAGGGGGCTTTGAGTCAGCGTTTAGCTTCTTGCCACTTGTCAACAAAGAACAGATCTAGGGTGTATGCATGTTGGGATCAGTGTGAGCTAGCTGCATTTTTTGTTAGCCATCTGGGCTATTCGACATAGTATTTTGCATGGATAGAGATAGAGACAGCATCAACTGTGGTAGTATCCACAATGCCAGGGATTAATTCTGATGATGGGGAGCCTATAGAGGACATTGATCTTCCCACCGAGGAGGAGCTATTCACTAGGTTGACAACAGCTCTTGTAGATTCTCCCAGTACGAGTGCTACTGTGATCCAGCATTCAGCACAGTATTTAGAGCAGAGTCTTCATCTGATGACATTTTGGAGAGATCATGCTAGAGCCTTGATGTTGACAGCTCTTGATGGGAGAGATGTCGCTCTATTGGAGAGAGGGGAGGTTGTAGCTCATAGAGACACCGCTATTTCTGAGCGGGATGAGGCTAGAACATCAATGGATACATTTATTGTTGACCGAGATGCTGCTATATCTTCCCGTGATATGTCCATTATAGATAGTACTTCAGTGAGATCCCTTACTACTTGTATGATTGTCGATATGAGTGCATATATTGATGAGCATCATGCCACCATGCAGTTGGCTACGGATTTGTTAACTCGTGTAGATACCCTTGGGCAGGAGCTTGCAGCATTTCCTCCTTCTTCGGAGAGAGATGTCATGTTTGACTTGATAGTTCGTATATCCACGGGATTTTAGATAGACTTGTATTTTCCTGCACAGACTAGCTTAACCATTTTATCATGTACATCACATATTGTATATATCAAACAACATTATATATGGCAGGGAAATATATTTTGATTCACTTCCCTTTTAGCTGTGCATTGCTACTTGCTTGATATTTGCTTGCTTCTTCAAGACTTGTGATCTTGATATATTCTGAACTCATCCTTGATGGGTGGACATTGAGATGTCTTAGGATCTTTCAGAATGGATTGTTGATATGTCTATATCCCTACCCTCTTTGGCGTCTTGGGACTGGTTTTTGTATATAGATGTGGAGAGGATTATGACTTTTCCTCTTTGAGATTCATCGCACCATAGATGGTTGTCGGTACTCCTATTGAAGAGGAGATCCCAAATAGTTCCATCCCTTATGGATTGGTGTTTCTCTTTGAGGAATCAACCGCATCTTATATGTAGTACCTGAGAATTTCCACGTATTATTAAATGAATATATTAATGGAAATAATATTTATGTGAATTTAAGTAATGATGTTTTAAGAGTTGAATAATTCAATTGATTCGTATTAGATTACGTGTTGAGAAGTATGGATTAACAATGAGATTTGTGAAATGCCTTGTGTGGCATAATGTGAAACGAGGAAATTCACTAAGCGAATTAAAATTGGAATTAGGAAGATTAATCATGTAAGATTATGTGAATTCATATAAGTAATCAATACGCTCTTAGATTAACAATATCACTCATGTGGACATTAATTCATGTCGTGTAAAACAAGTTTAGCGATGAATGTTGACACTGGCTTGAAGCTAAACCAGTCTTGGCACTGTCAGAGTACGGTGCAACAGCACCGTCCCAGTAGTACAAATTGGCGCAGCTGTGCCAGTGGTCAGTTGGAGTTGGTTACTTTCTACTGTAGCACTGAGTTTGGACATTAATGTTATATGTGTGACATAAATAAAACCATATGATAGGAGTATTTTGAAATAAAATGAGGTACCTAGTAGCACCATGACATCATATGAAGTTGTAATTCATAAATGATTAATTATCTGGATATTCTAGAATCTGAGAAAGGAATTCAATGTTTAAATAAATATTAATATTAAATAAGGTTATAATGTGGCTATATGAGTGGTAGAGATAATTATGGAACTACCCGGACCATAATATTTAATCGTGTTATTTTATTACATGTATTTAATGTACATGGATTATATGATGTGAGTATATATTTAATCCCTAAATTCCTAATATGATAACAATTGTACCTTAATATTACATTATGGGAATTAAAAGGACCAAACCAAGCTTTACATGACCAAATGCTGAGATTTTTCTATCTTGTCCCTAATTGAGTGTCACCAAGTACAATGAACAGTGTCCTAAACTATCTTTACTTATTCTCCAAGTGGCTAAATCATAGGTGGTCATTTGCTAGCTAAGTGGCTGGTATGGAGTTGTTAAACTACCCTCTATGAACCTATGTATCCTTCCATTACACCGTGGACTCCAAGATTGTGTAATGTCAAGATCTAGTCCATGCTCTTTCTGTAAATATAAGCTACAAGTTAAGTTTTTGTGTTGCTTAAAAACTTGTCTGCTAATTCTAAGTGTAGAGTATAAGTTGATGAGATATTTTAGAAGCATACTCACAGTATAGGAAGTTTAATTAAAGCTCAAGAAGGTATAAGTTCTAACTATGCTCTTGAAATGAGACTTGTTTGATTATTGAAATTTTTGAATTCATTTGTTAATTGATATAAATAAACATGTTATAAGGTGTTTAGGAAGTTTACTTACATGTATAAGTACTTTAATAATGGTTTGGAACATGCTTGAATCGTTGGAAATCAAGTTAGTAGTTAATATGCAAAACAGAGTATACTTACTGCTTTTGAACTCGACCTGGCGCAGCTGCGCCCTAGTTGTACTAGGGTTCAGCTTAGTTGTGCCCTACCTCAGAACCAGTTGATGGATTCTGTCATGATAGGTTGTTGCTAATATGGTATTATGACTTGTATATACATGAGAAATAGGTATGACATGTGTTATAAAGTTCCCTTATGTTATATGAAGTGTCCAACATGATTTAGTAGAAGATCTTTAAAAAGGACTTTAAGCTTTAAAAACAAACTTTGCTAAGTTTTATGTTCTGGAGATTTTGAGCTTAGTAGTATACACACATGACTGATTTCACACATAATGAGCATGATATATGATTTATAGTTCCTTTGTTCATGACCACCTTATTAGGCTTGTGTGTTAGAGAAGTTTTTCAAGAAAAAGCTTAGTATAGTATGCTAACATGCATAACTACTACATGATTTACATTCGGACCTTGCGAGCATGTTAACATGACTTGACTACATATGATTAGAGCCTTAAAGTTTCCTTGTACGTGTTAAAATTGCATTGTTCAAGATTAAAATGGTTTCAAAAGCAAACTTGAACACACTTTCAAAATCTAGTTGCATCATATGAGTATATAGATTCTAAATGATTAAGATGTCATGTTATGTCTATAATATCCCAAGATATGATTTATATGTGTTGAACATGATGATAACTAAACCAAACATGAGTTTAAAGCATGATTCAAAGTGTTAAACAATGATAGTTGTGAACAAACATTATAAATACTATAAGCATGTATATTAACAGATTTTGATATCTCTATGTGGACATATAAGCCAAGTTTTAAAGTGTGGTAACCACTTGATCTTGTTATGCTCTACGCACGGCCATGGAGAGATTGATCGATGGGGTAAATCATTACCCAGCTGAGCAAGGACAGTCCCAACATAACATAAGTCGAGGATATGGTGGTGCACATTACGCAGAAGGAATATCAGAGCGCCGTGGAGCGTGGGATGTTAGATTGAGTCTAGAGGATGAAGACTAGTACTTGTAGTATTTTATTTATGTGTTGATTAAATTGTTGTTGTTAAATCTAAGTCTTTTGTGTAAGACGTGAGGTAGTAGTAAAACCCCAACTTTTGAAAAATGTTAAAGGGGTAGTAAGATGGTGTTGTCCCCGTCTTTTATGATAATAGAGGATATGTGATATCATTTATAGCAGTATGCTAGAAAAGAACATGTAATGTAACCATTTTGCATATGTATATAAATGATCTTATTTCAAAAACTTGTTATAAACCTGTAGTTCTTTTCTATTGAGAAATGTCTAAATATGATAATTAAATAATAAAATGAAAAATTCTGTGATGCAGAAAATGTCACCCTGACGTAGAATAATTGTCCCAGAAGAGTCAGTTAATGATGAGAGAGGTCCAATAGATCCGATATAGAGGCTAATAGATTTATTGGGAGAAGCTCTGAGGGGAAAAAACAAACTCGTACCACCCATTCCCCAAGCTGTCCCAGTAACAACCTTCAAAGACTTTAAGAGTGTAGAACCCCCGGAGTTCATGGGAACCACTGACTTGATAGTTGCGCAAACCTGGATTAAGGAGATCGAGAAGGCCTTCACTATAGCTCGCGTGGGTGAAGACTAGAAGACAAAATTTGCCACATACATGATGAGGGGAGAAGTAAACTATTGGTGGGAAACTAATCAGCAGAGAGCGGGAGAAGGAATGATAACATGGGAGAGGTTTACTACGTTGTTCTTTGAGAACTATTTCCCGAAGAGTATGAAGAGTAGGATGGAAGTGAAGTTCCTAGAGTTAAAAAAAGGTGATATGATGGTGGCGCAATACGTTGCTAAGTTCAATGAACTAGCGCGATTTTCGGAGCACCAAGTTGTGGATGAGGAAAGAAAGGTGAGACGCTTCGAGCAAGTGTTGAAGTCGTGGTTGTGTAATAAGGTATCAGTCTTCCAGGTTGATTCCTTTACGACCTTGTTAGAGAAGGCAGTCATTGCAGAAGGTGGCAGTGAGGCCTTTAGTTTGTATCATAAGGAGAAGAAGAACAAAAACACTGATAGTGAGCATCGTGGAGGAAGCAGCAGCAGAGGAAGTAACTCCGGAAAGAGGAAATGGGAAAACAATAACAACAGAAGAAATAATCAAGGTGGGAGTCACTAGGAAAACTTCAAGAAAAAGATTGAAGCTTGTAACAAATGTGGAAGAAGTCATCAGGGAGAGTGTTGGAAGAGAAAGAACACCTGCTATAATTGCGGCCAAGAGGAGCACATATCTCCAAATTGCCCAAAGCCAAAGAAGATTAGAGGATGTTTTGTTTGTGGATCAACAGAGCACCACATAAAGGATTACCCGAAGAAAGGAAGCGGTGGAACTGGCGGAGGCTATGGAGGGGGTAGCAAGTTAATGATTGGTAGACCTGCGCCACCCAACCGATCGACCAATCGAACCTTTAACATGACCGTCTAGGACGCAGTAGCTGCGAAGGACGTGGTGTCAGGTATAATCCTAATCAATAATATAAATGCTTATGTATTATTTGATTCGGGTGCCACCTGTTTTGTTGTATCTGAAGAATTTGCTAGTAAACTTAGTACACCCCGAGAACGTTTAAAAGATCATTTGAACATAGAAGTTGCGAATAAGGAAATAATCCCTGTAGAATACGTCTATCGAAATTGTCACGTAAACATTAGAGAACATGAACTGAGCGTAGACTTGATTCCTATTAGACTAGGAGAATTTGACGTAATACTGGGAATGGATTAGTTATATAACCATGCAGCGATAATTAATTGTTAGAACAAGTGTGTGAACCTTCAGACTCCGAGTAACTCTAAGGTAGTGTTTCATGGTAGCTCATCGCTTTAGCAATCGTGTTGCGTTATGATGATGCAGGCCAAGAAATTGTTAAAAAAAGGATGTGTAGGTTATTTAGCTTACATCATCGATACTCAGAAAAAGGGAGTAAAGATTAAAGATATACCCGTAGTGAGTGAATTTCAGGATGTATTTCCGGATGATCTGCCTGGCCTTCCGCCCAACTGAGAAATCGAATTCGTAATAGACTTAGCACCGTGAACGACACAGATTTCAAAAGCTCCATATCGCATGGCGCCGATAGAAATGAAGGAATTGATGATACAACTTCAAGAGTTATTGGATAAGGGTTACATTCGACCGAGTGTTTCTCCTTGGGGAGCACCAGTGTTATTCGTGAAGAAAAAGGACGGATCGATGAGGCTCTATATCGATTACCGAGAATTAAAAAGAGTAACGATCAAGAACAGATATCCACTACCGAGGATAAACGACTTATTTGATCAACTAAACGGAGCAAAGTGTTTCTTAAAGATCGACATTCGAACGAGATATCATCAACTAAAAGTACAGGATAAGGACATACCAAAGACCGCATTTCAAACCTGTTATGGACATTACGAGTTTTTCGTAATGTCATTTGGTTTGACTAATGCTCTGGAAGCATTCATGGACTTGATGAATCGAGTTTTCAAGCCATATTTGGATAAATTTGTGGTGGTTTTCATCGATGATATTTTAATCTACTCAAAGATGGAGGAAGAACACGCCGAACATCTGAAGATTGTTTTGGAGGTACTACGAAGGGAGAAGATGTATGCAAAATTTTCTAAGTGCGAATTTTGGATGAAGAAGGTTCAATTCTTAGGCGACGTGGTGGATGAGAATGGAATCTCTATAGACCCCGAGAAGGTTGAAGCACTAAGTAGTTGGGAACAATCGAGAAATCAGACGGAGGTAAGATGTTTTCAAGGTTAGCTGGGTACTATCGAAGATTTATCCAAGATTTTTCTAAGATAGCAACCCCGTTGACTAATCTGACGAGGAAAACAGTAAAATTTGTATGGACCGACAAATGCAAAGAAAGTTTTCAAGAGTTGAAAAAGAGATTAAGCAAGGCGCCTATATTATCATTACCGGATGATACAAGAGGATTTGTGGTGTATAGTGATGCATCATATAAAGGACTGGGTTGTGTGCTAAAGTAGAATGGCAAAGTCATTGCGTATGCATCGTGATAATTGAAGGATTACGAAAAATGATACCCTACTCATGACTTAGAGTTAGCGGCAGTAGTTTTTGCGTTAAAGATATGGAGACATTACTTGTACGGAGAAAAATGTGAGATACAC
The DNA here is from genome assembly GCA_020205605.1 of Panax ginseng. Lineage (NCBI taxonomy): Eukaryota > Viridiplantae > Streptophyta > Magnoliopsida > Apiales > Araliaceae > Panax > Panax ginseng. Next base: position 97,055,905 of record CM035128.1, on the reverse strand, counting down.
ACGGACCACAAAAGTCTAAAATATATCTTCACACAGAAGGAGTTGAATATGCGTCAGAGAAGATGGTTGGAATTGATCAAAGATTATGACTGTGATATTCTGTATCACCCGGGGAAGGAAAACGTAGTTGTCGACGCTCTGAACAGGAAAGGAAGGGAGAAACTGATGCAGTTGACGAATCTGGAAGAGTTAATAAGAGAAATGTAGAAATTGGAAATAGAGGTAAAGGGACGGAGAGGTCTGAAGAGAAGTTATTTATAATGGAAGCTTGTCCGACATTGTTGGATAGATTAAAGGAAGCATAGGAGAAAGATGGAGAATGTGAAAAAATCAGGAAAGGGATCACAAAAACTGAGGTAGAAAAATTTCAAATAGATAAAAACGGTATCTTAAGATTTGAAAGGAGAGTGTGGGTACCGGCAGTGGCCATGTAAAGACAGGAGATTTTATACGAGGATCATAATACGACGTATTCCATTCATCCGGGAGGCACAAAGATGTACTGGGACTTGAAGCAACATTTTTGGTGGCCCTAAATCTGAAACGAGAAAATGCGGAGTACGTTAGTAGATGTCTTACGTGTCAATGCGTAAAAGCAGAGCATCAACGGCCGAGTGGTTTATTACAACCGTTGGAAATACCAGAGTGGAAATGGGAGCATATTACGATGGATTTCGTGGTAGGACTTCCAGTAACGCAAAAAGGTTTAGATGTCATTTGGGTTATCGTGGATCGACTTACGAAGACCGCACATTTTCTAACTATCAAGATTCGCTGCAGTTTAAATCAATTAGCGAGTTTATATGTAAAGGAAATTATTTTCACGACATGGAGTGCCAGTATCGATTGTTTCTGACCGAGACCCGCATTTTACGTCAAAATTCAATAAAAGCTTGCAAGAGAGGATGGGAACACAGTTGAGGTTGAGTACTTCATATCACCCTCAGATAGAGGGGCAGAGCGAGCAGACAATACAAATAGTAGATGACATGCATAGAACTTGCGTGATGGACTTCAAGGGAAATTAGGATTACCACCTACCTTTAGTTGAATTTGCATATAATAATGGTTACCAATGCTAGTATCAGCATGCCACCGTATGAAGCTCTTTATAGAAGGAAGTGCAGAACGCCATTATATTGGGACGAAGTCGGTGAACAATGAATACTCGGACCAGAGTTAGTACAACAAACTACGGATGTGGTGACAGTGATAAGGGCCAGACTAGTAGCAGCTCAAGATTGCCAGAAAATGTACTCCGATTTGCATCGGCAAAACCGAGATTTTGAAGTCGATAATTTTGTATTCGTGAAGGTATCTCCATAGAAGGGAAAGATCCGTTTCGGCAATAAAGGAAAATTGAGTCCAAGATTCATAGGACCGTTCGAGATACTAAATCGAGTGGGTGAAGTAGCGTACAAAGTGGCACTACTACCTGAGTTGGAGCAGATCCATAACGTATTTCACATATCTGTGTTGCGTCCGTACAAGCCTGACTACAAGCACGTGATTTCTTACGAACCCATCCAAGTGGAGAAGAACTTAGTGTATGAAGAAATTCCTATCCAAATTCTAGAAAGGAAAGAGCAGACTTTAAGGAATAAAGTTATTTCCTCTGTAAAAGTGCTTTGGCATAACCACGATGTCGAGGAGGCAATGTGGGAGTTAGAAGATAGGATGATGAGTGACAATCCCCATTTATTTGTGTAACCTTATTACAATTCCGGGATGAAATTTTTATAAGGGGGGGGGGGGGGGGAGGATGTAATACCCGAGAATTTTCACGTTTTATTAAATGAATATATTAATGGAAATAATATTTATGTGAATTTAAGTAATGATGTTTTGAGAGTGGAATAATTCAATTGATTCGTATTAGATTAATATGTCTTGAGAAGTATGGATTGACAATGAGATTTATGAAACGAGGAAATTGTGACACCCGCAAATCCAGGTACTCCATTTTCACAGAATTTGGTGTTCACTATCCAAAACCATTACATCTAACTACCCATCATAAAGGATAAAGACATAATTTAATTAACTTAAATAATAATCTTTCCCATTAAAGGGTTACATCATCATCTCAAAATAATCCCAGGTAATTTAACCTTAAAATTATTACATAAGTTTGCGGAATATATCATAAAATAAAACAAGTCTTTAACATAATTCATTAAAATAAAATTCTCATAAGTCTTCAACACTTGGACATTTTGCCCTTTCCCTTGCTAGTAGATGGCTCATCGACTTTCTCCACTTTAGCTGTAGTATTAAACGCAAGAGTGAGCAAACAATTGCTCACTGATATAGGAAGTAGTAATGATAACAACATGAGAATGAACAACGGATGTTGAACAGTAATGAACTTGTTCTACGAATCAAAATAGAAAACAAGTTCGAATTTAATATCTGAGGGTCTTAAGACCATGAACTATGTCTCCGGTATTGAGGTATTATTACCTCAACCTTAACAATCATTAGACTATACAGACTCTTCTTAACGTACTTAGGGGGATCAGCCCTTTTTATCATGTATTGTGCACAAACATCTAAACGTCAAATGTACAAAATCCCCTATGTTAGGGTTGTTCATCTTAGTTTGAATTTAGAATTTCCGCACTAAAGTAAGTTTAGATTGGAACTAGCTTATCAATTGTTCTAGAATTTTAGAACACTATTCAATTATAGATCAAATCAATTTAATAAAAGTTTACTTGCTATTTGAAGTTTTAATGTCAGAATATAGAATTGAACAAGGTTTTTAAAGTCAAAGCTCGAATATCAACAATATACAATTGAGTAAACATGATGTACATGCAAAGTACTATATTCAAAAGAGTTAGAATAATCACCTTTGAATCAATGTATTAGAATAATATATGTTTCGAATAATAATAAGGAAAGTAAATCTCGCTCGATGTAACGAATTATGTTACAAGGGCTTGTATAATCGTACACGAGATAGAATCAATAGGCTTGCTTAACTTCAATGTAAAATTTAGGAATACATAGATTACTTGACTTAAAGATAACATAGCTATGAAACTTGCTCAATGATAACAAGGTAGAGTTAGAAAACTTGCCTCAAGTGTAAGCTATAATATTAAAAACTCACGTTCACCTACACATTTTAGTGGAATCACAATATCTATTAGACATGTTAACATCCACTTACAAAATAACACCAACTTCTAGTTAAACTTGTTAATTTAGTACAAATCTTACCTTACCATAAATATTTCATAATCACAAGTGTACATTTCATAACACTTATTTATTAATCAATAAGTTTCTTAAATCATACATATCATTTTCACAACTTACTAACTTTACATTTTAGGGTGACTAACCACATGATACGTTTCTGTTTTAACCTTTTTATTACACATTTGAAACATTAACACAATCATTAAACTAAGTTATAATGAATGTCCAAAGTCTGCAAGTAGCGAGACTTCACATGCTCATTGACTCTTGGCGCGACCACGCCAAGATTACCTTAGGTTATCACTACCGGCGCTTTCGCACTTTGATTCTAGTTTTTATAGAACACGAAATTAGACTCTACTATAGACCAAAAATCTCAATTCCACAGAAATTCACCAAACTTCAACATCTAAAACTTTGTAATATCATAGTTAATCATGCTATACACCATTCTAACTACATAAACATCACATACACACAAATTTGAAGAATCAAAACCATATGTTTCCAAATTTCACCATATTTTACACTTTTAGCGAATTCGATCGCCACAAACTTGTTTCTTAGTCAACTGACATGATTTAAACTACGCCGCTTTTGTCTCTTAACATACTAACATAAACCAACATCAATTTGCAGATTATAACATATATTGGACATAAAATTTTGTACTTTCTAAAGCCAATTTTCATGTATAAATTTTGTTATCTATTTTTTTCTTGTAATAAACCAAATTACATGAATTTGATAACTAATGTATAATTACAGATAATAATCAACCCCTTTATCAAGAGTATACATATATATAATCAACATATAAAACAACAATTTAACAAAAACCCATTATAGAGAACTTTAAATCAATTACAATTCCAACTAGAAAAGTTAGGAATGAGTTATACCTTGAATTAGTAAAACAATTAGCAACCCTTCTATAAACACCACTGTGTTTCCTCTCCTTCTCTAGAATCTCTGCAATTTCTCTCATCTCACAAAGCTCTCTCTCCAACCCTCTTTTCTTTAGCCTTAGAAAAAATACGTGAAATAAGAAATAACCCAACTGAGCGCTAGCCTTAGGAAATAGACGAGTAAAATAAACTGAAGCTACCCACGTACTTAAGTTATAAAACCTAAACAAGAATCAGTTCAAATAAGCCAAAGGCCTTGTTTGGCTAAACACATAATTCCCATACTAGATTATTTTAATAATCTTATATTATATAGTTTCTACTTGTCACACTTTAGTTAATTTAAATACTTTAGTTTAGTTAATTTAAATAACTTATAATAGTAATTATAATAATTTCTATTATAATTATATTTATGATTAATTAATAATTATATATCTAATTTAATTAATAAATTAGACACATCACTTTATTTAATTTATTTATTTCCTTTAATATTAAACAATTCATTTAATTTAATTATTTTCTTAAATTAAATCCTTCAAATAAAAATTACCATTATTTAATTTAATTAACATTAATCACTTTAGTTACTAAAATAATTCACCACAATTCATCAATTATTTATTTTCCTCAATAGATAAATTATTTAAAATATTTCTTTAATTCAATAAATATTTAAATTTAATTACAAATTTATCGTTACATCCTTCCCTCCTTAAAAGGATTTTGTCCCCAGAATCTTAACTCAAAAAATTTATTCGTTACATTCTTCTCTCCTTAACAAGATTCCGTCCCCAGAATCGCTATACAAGATTAAGTAAATAAATAAGGATAATTCTTCATCATAGCGCTTTCAAGTTCCCACGTAGCTTCCTCAGCATTGTGGTTCCTCCAGACTACCTTAACAGAAGGTATCACCTTATTCCTCAACACTTGCTCTTTCTGTCAATAATTCGAACATGGACTTCTTAATATGACAAATCTTTCTCAAATTATAAGGGCTCATATTCTATAACATGCTTATAATCAGGCTTATATGGTCTCAATACCGAGATATAGAAAATATTATGAATATGCTCCAACTCTGGAGGCAAAGCTACCTCGTACGCCACTTTACCAACTCGTCGAAGCACCTCGAAAGGTTCTATAAATCTAGGGCTTAATTTCTCCTTCTTGCCAAACCGAATTTTCCTCTTCTAGGGAGACACTTTCAAGAAAACATAACTACTGACATCGAATTCTGTATTTTTGTAGATGTTTATCGACATATTTCTTCTGTGTATCTTGTGCGGCTATCAATCTTGCTCGAATAACTTTGATGGTTTTGACAGTCTGCTGTACCAATTTTGGACCCAATAGCCGACGTTCACGTACCTCATCCCAACGTAACGGAGTTCTGCATTTCCTGCCGTATAACGCTTCATAAGGCGGTATGCTAATACTCGCGTGATAACTATTATTATAAGCAAATTCTACTAACGGTAAATGGTCATCCCAATTTCCCTTGAAATCCGTAATACATGATCTGAGCATATCTTCTAGTGTTTGGATGGTTCTCTCACTCTGTCCATCGGTTTGAGGATGGTACGATGTGCTCATTCTCAGCTGTGTCCCCAAGCACTCTTGTAACCGTTTCCAGAAATTAGATGTGAAACGTGGATCTCTGTCTGATACAATGGACACACGTACACCGTTTCTTGACACATTATCTTTCACATACAGTTTTGCTAACCGATCTAGGGTAAATTGAATCTTGATTGGCAAAAAGTGTGCCGACTTCGTCAGTCGATCGACAATCACCCAAATGGCATCGTAACCTTGTTGGGTCGTTAGAAGACCTACCACCAAATCCATTGTGATATCCTCCCATTTCCATTATGGTATCTGCAATGGTTGTAATAATCCGCTTGGCCTTTGATGCTCAGCTTTAACTTTCTGACACGTTAAACATTTTGCCACGCACTCGACTACATTGTTTTTCATATTCGGCCACCAAAACCGATGTCTGAGATCCTGGTACATTTTTGTACTCCCAGGGTGAATCGAATATCTTGAGTTGTGAGTTCATTCAGAATTTCCTCTTTAACTTGTGGTACTAGCGAAACCCAAATTCTTCCTTCGAATTGAAGTAACCCTTTTGAATCGATTTTGAATTTGTTTTCCTCACCTACAGATATTTTCTGTTTTATCTTTTCGCAATCTTTATCCTGAAGTTGTGCATTCTTCACCTTATCTACCAACGTTGAACCGTTTCCTATCTGGAACAATTTTTTGTCGTATTCTGTCGGATATTTAATTTCCAACTCCATCTTATCCATTTCCTACACTAGCTTCTCCTGAACAGTCAACAACATTAACTTCTCCCGTCCCTTCCTACATAGAGCATCATCAACAACATTCGCTTCTCCGGGATGATAGAAAATTTTGCAATCAAAATATTTGATTAGCTCCAACCATCTTCTTTGTCTCATATTCAAATCTTTTTGTGTAAAGATATACTTTAGAAATTTATGGTCAGTGTAGACACTCAAAATTTTCTGCACACCTATTACTAACATTGCAGGAGGACAGGATCATCTTTCAGAGGTAACCCTGGAAGACAATTCATATCCATTCCGGATACTACCGAAAGTTCAGTCTCAACCATGGAACGCACACCTGGAGTATCATTCTCAACACCGAACACACGTCGGAAACATCATTTCCAACCTCAAAGATAACTCCGAGTTTCGTCCTTGTCAATAACCTCAAGGAATGTTATTGCAGTTCCGGCGATAACCCCAGAAATGCTTGTTTCAAATGCAATCAGCTTCAATCTCAGACCTCCTGCCGAGGCACTCATACCTCAGACCCGGAGCTAACACCGGGCATATAGGAACCCTCGCAGATGACATTACGACATTCAAATACTTGTAGTAGTCCAATCTCAGATATAACCCTGAGCAATGTCTGCTTTCAACTCAAGTCGGCGATAACACTAATGAGGAGTCAAACATCATCTTACTACCTCAACATCTGCGCGTCGTCTCAATATTTCATACATACATACAACAATGTCCTTCAAGAACCAGGGAGTTCCAATCCCGAGTGACTATTGCGCGTGACAGCACACCAAATAGAATTTGAAGCTTGAAGATCATGGGCATGGTCCCCTCTTCCTGACTTATTACAACCTCTAATCCCATGTCATTGAGTAACTCTCGATACAAGAAGTCCGAAGAAGGTCTTATATACCTCGTCTGGATGCTCGGATTGAAGTTCTGGAAGTTCGAACAGACATCACGGTGCACGAGTGCATGTAGTTCAAGATGACAGGACCCGCGGAGCCCGTGGCACCCCGGGTAGCCGCAGGTACACCTGTGGCTCTGATAAGTGGGTTTTACACCTACTTATTGATATCAATTCACACGAACTATGCCCATCTCAAGTACATTTTAGTGTGTTTTTAGTTGCATTTCATGTTATTTTGCATTACATTTACTTAAAGGGATATGGCATGATTTGGTGATGTTAGAGGGCATGAGGCTAATGGATGCATGACATGAGGATCAAGTGGAGCAAAGAGACTAAGCATGGATGGACAAAAGAATGAGCAATGTAATGTATGTGAGAGTAATAGCATAACCGTAATCCAGATTTGCAAAAAGCCACGCGGCTACACATGGCAACACATGCACGCCAATGCGACCAACCGAGTTACCACAATTGGCATCGCTACCTGCGAGGAGGATTACACTGGGGAGCGCGTGCGTATGATGTGATCAAGCCGCTAAGTCGTTTTTTTTAATTTTTATTTTTAAGAGTTGTAATTGTTTTTAAACAATTCTGACTGGTGTCAGGCGCAACATTCATTACTTTTTACATATTTTTCATATCGTAACTAGGGTTTACACATTGGGAGAGATTCCAACGTAGAACTAAGCCTAAACTCCATCTTTTCTACTTCTTCTTTGGATTATCAATCACTGTGGAAAACTCTTGTTATTTTGCTGGATGTATATGAGGATTTGAACGTTACTATTGGAGTATAATTAGCAATTGGGTTTGATCGTTTCTATCCTTCTATTTCAATTGTTTGATTATTTTCCATGTTTAGCTTCGATCCCATAATGGCTTTTGGTTCAGTTATGAACTAAACTCCATTATGGGATTCTAACGGATTTTAATATGTAGTTTAATTATATTCTTAATTGCTAGTCTATTTTTTACATATCAATAGGAATTTCTATCATGGTTGATTTGCATGCATGAATGACTGATCACCATTCGATTTAGTTACCTGTATGGAATTGAAAAACAACATGTGAGTATGGACTATAATCATGATAGCATGCGTATATGGGGCTATTTTGTATAGCTTTGTATTTCGTGAACCAAATAGACATATACTGTTTCACCGTATGAGTTAATAAAGGGCTTGTGCTTAAATTCAATATAGTTGCAATTTCACATAGACATATAGTGATTTTGGTTATATTGATGATTACATGGTGTCTATCGCATGTGGGTGTTGTGTAAGTAGGTCATAATGCATTGAAAAATGGTTATGTCTACATTAGTGCTCTTGGTTACTTTCTTGTGATATGTGAACAATCTTACATGATGGTGGTAATTAAATGAAGTATTAAATGAAGTTAGGATCCCATTATTTCTAGATTTGATTTATTACATTCTTATTCTCATTTTAGTGATTATTTGCATTTAGAGTAATTTACAATTATAATCTTTAGTTTAAGCATATAAAAAATAATGATTTAGTTGATGAATAGTAGTTTAATTTAAACAACTTTCTCTATGGGACGATACTCTACTTACTTTGTATTACTTGTTGACACGTGTATGCTTGCATGAGTTACAGCTCTTTTGTTAGAACTGAAAAAGAGGCAACAAGTTTTTGGCACCGTTGCCGGGGAAAGGTGTGATGCCCCCAAAATAGGTATACATCACCTATTCTGAGTCACCAAATACATGGTACAGAAACAACTACAACTTTTATTATTACAATTATCGTGCCAAATACGTCAACACAGAAGCTGTGAGTTTAAATACAAATATTGTCTTCTAGACAATATCCACACTCAAATAAGTCCTCATTACATTTATTGATACACTATTTTACAAAAATAGTGAGGACTGCTAAAACAACTGCCTAGGACCCTCACTCTTTACCCCGATTGGTTCCTGCTATATTCTCAACTCTTGAGAAGAAAAATGGAACACAAAGGAAAAGGGTGAGCTCAACTAGCCCAGTAAAGAATATTATGACTAAGATAATGAACAACAAATATTGTTAGCCTTCAACAAATACAATAAAATATAATGGACAAACAGTTTTAGATCAATATTCGCAGCGGAAATAACAATTCATTATAAGAGTTAAGTAGAGAATGAATTCTACTATCATCTATGAATTTAAAAGTTCATTAGCAATATTTTATCCCTGTAACATCAATTAATATACATTTTGAATCAAATACTCATCTTTTCACTACGGGCCAAAGATATCTATCTGTATCACCAGTTGGTCATGTTCATCTCAACACATGTTCATCTTTGCACTACGGGCCAAAGATATTCATCAGGTAATCATTCATCTTTGCACTACAGGCCAAAGATATTCATCAAGTATCACTCTTAAGGACTGAGGATGATGAAAAACATTTTAGAGAACGAATCCAGTGAGATGGAAGAACAAAGATTAGGGATTCGTACTTTAGATGATTCAAGTTTAAAAACACTCCATAATAAACCATAGTGAAGATCAAAACATGGATTCAATTTCAAGAATAAGGGTTACAACAGATAACTTGAAAGGAAAAAAAAATATTGTTTTCCTTTTTGAACAAGAGCAAGTAAAAAGTAATCGTGAAACATGACAAGTGAACGATGATGTCGTGATCAAGAATCGTGAATAGTACTCGTGAACAGTGCTCAGTCATGAAAATTTCCAAAAAAAAAATTCAGATCAATATTCTAATGAAATGATATTAGATGAAGCGAAATTTCTAATCATTTCAGGAATTATAGAAGCAATACTTACCATAGTAAGTTCAAATTTAGGAATACGAGATGAAATAATATCGTTTACATAATATGGAGTATGAAAGGAAATAAGAGTTCTCACGAGGATTGCAATAAAATAATATCCTTTACCTTAGTAGAAGTTGGATTTGACTGGAATATCGGATATTATTCTGAGTAAATCTTGCAGAAAAACTACGCTCAAAGTATTCTTGTACTCAAGAAAAATACTCAAAATAATATAGAATAAGAATTTCTGATTATGAAGGTGTGATTGAGGAAGGAGGGTTATCCCTCTATTTATAGTGTAGGACGGAGGAAGGAATTGAAAAACCTGCCTAACTTTACCAACCCATTCCTGCCAAACCTTTCATTTTTTCCTTATAGGTGATGGCCCGCCCTTTTGAAATAAGCTTTGCAGGAAAGAAAAACAAACCATCTATGAAGAAAAAATGAACAATAAGGATTTCTTCTTACTAGCGCGCAATTAGGTGACCAAACCTCTCCTTAGACAAAACTTTCTAGACATTGCCAATAATGCTATCTAATAATATTATTCAAATAATATGAATTATTGATCTGATAATGGGAAATACTGTGCAGTGATAATTATTGAAATAACAATATCAACGCAGCAATTATTGAATCAAAAAAATAAAATATTATTGTAACAATTATTGAGTAGTGCCTTCTTACGTAAGAATCAATAATTCAACAATCTGCGTGCATCACGTGTGCTCTTTGTGCAACCACGCCATTCATCGTATTTTAACCACTAGGTAATCTAACAGTGTTAACGGTAACAATTACATCGTTATTTATAAAAACTCAAACTTGTCGTTTTCTTCATCCGACAGTTATTCTGTTATGGGGCCCACAAATGGCTGCGCCGTCGTACAAATATTCCCCGACAATAAGAATATTCCACGACCAAATGAATATTCCTCGACAACAAAGATTATTTTATAACCACTTGCTTATTTTGTAAAATTTGCACATTTCACCCAAAACTAAATCATTATATCAATTTAACACTTTATTATTCAAAAATAATAATTAGAGGAAATTCAATTTTATTTATAAAAAGTTGGGGTCTTACAACATCTCCTCATGAAATTTTGTCCTCGAAATTGACGTACGTACTTGGGATGTCGAAAAGGTGAGGGTACCTCGCTTTTATTTTCGATTCCAACTCCCAGGTCATTTCCTCAATAGCATGGTTCCTCCACAAAACCATGACTTGTGGTATAACCTTTGTTCGTAGGACATGCTCTTTCCTATCCATTATCTTAGCAGGTACCTCTTCGTACATTAAATCTTCGGCTATCTCGTCTGGTTCTAACGCAATAATTTGGTTTGGGTCTTTCACATATTTACGAATCATAGATATATGAAAAACATTATGAACACGAGACATGCTTGGAGGTAATGCGAGTCTACAGGCCACATTTCCTATTCGTTCAAGACTCTCAAATGGACCAATAAATCGTGGATTGAGCTTCCCTCTCTTCCCGAATCTTGTAACTCCCTTCCATGAAGTAATACGTAACAGTACATGATCTCCAATATTAAATTCCACGTCTTTTCGATGAAAATTCGCATAACTCTTTTGTCGATCTTGTGAGGTCTTTATACGTTGCCGGATCATTTGAATCTTTTCTGTAGTCATGCGTACTAATTCTGGTCCCAACAACGTTGTTTCTTCCACCTCGTCCCAGCAAACTGGAGAGCGACACTTTCATCCATATAATGCTTCGAATGGAGCTATGCCTATACTTGCTTGATAACTGTTGTTGTAGGAGAATTCCACCAGTGACAAGTACTTATCCTAACTTCCTTTGAAATCTAGGACATAGAGTCTTAATAAATCTTCAAGGGTTTGAATAGTCCTTTCCGATTGTCCTTCCGTTTGAGGATGGTATCTTTGGCCCAAATCAGAAATCCATGCCCATAGCTTTCTGCAAGCTAACCCAAAATCGTGAAGTGAATCTTGGGTCACGATCCGAAACTATGGATACTGGCATTCCATGCAATCTAACAATCTCATTTATGTATATACGAGCAAGTCGTTCTAGGGAATAAGTCTCACGTATAGGCAAGAAATGAGCAGACTTGGTTAATCTATCAACAATAACCCAAATCGCATCTATACCTTGAGAAACCTTTGAAAGACCCGTAACAAAATCCATAGTAATGTGTTCCCACTTCCATTCCGGAATTTCAAGTGGTTGCAATGGACCCTTTGGCACTTGATGCTCCGCCTTTACACATTGACAAGTTAAACACCTCAAGATAAACTCTGCGATCTCTCTCTTCATATTGCTCCACCAAAATGTATGTCGAAGATCATGATACATTTTGTACTCCGAGGATGGATTGCAAATGGTGTGCTGTGTTCCTCCATCATGATTCTATGCTTCAAGTCAGAGTTGTTAGGAACGCAAAGTCTGGAGTTAACTCGAAGTATTCCCTCTTCATCGATTCTAGCTTTTGAAATAGCACCTTCTTGCACTTTCTTCTTCATACGTATCATCTATGGGTCTGTGGCTTGAGTAGCTTTAACTTTATTGATTAAAGTCGGTTCTACTCATATGTTTGATATCATCATGTGGGTACTTGGAGCCTTTAACTCTATCTCCATCCTTTGTAAGTCGTACAAAATGGGCCTTTGTGTTAACAACATTGCACTCGTACTCACATATGATCTTCTACTCAATGCGTCAGCAACAACGTTTGCTTTTCCAGGATGATATTGAATGCTATGGTTGTAATCTTTCAACAGCTCGAGCCAACGTCATTGCCGCATATTGAGTTCCTTTTGGGTAAAGAAATATTTGAGGCTTTTATGATCCGTATAAATCTCCACTTTCTCCCCATACAGGTAGTGTCTCCAAATTTTCAACGCAAAAATGACTGCTGCCAACTCCAGATCATGAGTAGGATAATTCCTCTCATATTCTTTGAGTTATCGCGAGGCATAGGCTATGACTTTCCCATGTTGCATGAGAACACATCCTAACCCTTTGCACGAAAGCATCGGCAGTAGATAACAAATCCATCCGAACCAGATGGTATTGTCAGAACAGGTGCCGAAATGAGTCTCCTCTTAAGCTCTTGGAAACTCTTCTCGCATTCTTCACTCCATACGAACTTTGTATCTTTCCGAGTCAGCTGAGTTAAAGGAGTGGCGATTCGAGAAAATCCTTCCATGAATCTGCTATAATAACCAGCTAAGCCCAGAAAGCTACGTACTTCGGTTGCTCCCAACTTTGTATTGCTTCAATCCTCGCCGAGTCAACATATACTCCATGTTTTGACACCACGTGCCCAAGGAATGCTACTTCCTTAAGCCAGAACTCGCATTTCTTTAGCTTGGCATATAGCTTGTTGTAACGAAGTCTTTTAAGTACCAGCTTCAAATGGTGCTCATGATCTTCACGGCTTTTGGAATAGATGAGGATGCCATCAATAAAGACAACAACGAACTGATCCAAATATTCCTTGAATACACGGTTCATCATATCCATGAAAGCATCAGGGGCATTAGTCATTCCAAAAGACATGACTAAGAATTCATAATGCCCGTACCGAGTTCTGAAGGCAGTCTTCGGAATATCCTCAGTTTTAATCTTCAGCTGATGATATCCAGAACGAAGATCGATCTTTGAAAAGAATTGTGCTCCTTACAACTGGTCAAACAAGTCATCAATGCGAGATAGCAGATACCTATTCTTTATGGTGACATGGTTCAATTCTCGGTAGTCAATACAAAGTCGCATACTCCCGTCTTTCTTCTTTACCAATAAAATAGGAACACCCCAAGGAGATGTACTAGGGCGAATGAAACTGATGTCTAACAATTCTTGTAGTTGGACTTTTAACTCCTGAAGTTCAATAGGAGCCATTCGATATGGGGTTTTAGAAATGGGCTTTGTACTCGATTCAAGATCAATAAATAATTCAACTTCATGTTCCGGGGGTAGACCAGGAAGTTCTTCAGGAAATACGTCAGCAAATTCATTAACAACAGGAATATTATTCAAATCTAACGTGTTTTTGTTCAAGTCCATAATATGGGCTAAGAAAGGTTGACATCCGTTTTTCAATAAACGAATAACTTTATGGCTTGATATGATAGTGACTGATTTTAGTGGTTTAGTTGATTGAATTCATATAACAGGTTGGTTAGGAATATGAAAACTAACAACCTTACGAAAACAATCAATTTTGGCATGATGAGTGGTTAACCAATCAATCCCTAAAATCACATCAAATGCAAGTATCTTTAAAGAAATAAGATCAACAGGTAATGTGATTGTGCCAAGTTGGATCAAGCAATATTTATAAACTGTAGATGTAACGAAGGTTTCACCCAATGGAGTTTCAACAGATAAGTTAAAGTCCAATTTCTCCAGACTCAAGTTTAAATGTTGAGCACAAGTAGGAGAGATAAAAGAATTGGTAGAACCGGTATCTAGTAAGGTATAAACTTCGCAAGAATTCAACCAATTTCTCCGGACTCAAGTTTAAATGTTGTGCTACTGTGCAACCACGCGTATTACTGTATTTTAACCACTAGGTAATCCAACAGTATTAACGGTAACAATTATGCCGTTATTTATAAAAACTCAAACTTGTCATTTTCTTCATCCTACTGAGTTATTACATTATGGGGCCCATGAATGGATGCTTGTTAAATATTTAATATTCCCCGACAACAAGAATATTCCACGACCAAACGAATATTCCCCGACAACAAATATTATTTTATAATCACTTGCTTATTTTAAAAATTTTGCACATTTCACCCATAACTAAATCATTATATCAATTTTACAGTTTATAATTCAAAAATAATAATTAGAGGAAATTCAATTTTATTTATAAAAAGTTAGGGTCATACAAAAGGTGTTTAAATTTAAACAATTATCATCAATTTTAAGCTATATTGTATGACTTAGACATATCTATTCTGATCTCATTTCTATTTTTGTGTGTTGTTTGTGGTTGCAGGTACTTGTAGATTTTTAGGCACACACGATCATCTAATTCCAAGTTAATACCAGCGCAGGATAATATTAACGGAAGAGGTTGGAAAGCAAGTGTGCGGAGAAATTTGCAAGCACAGTTAGAAGGTACTATACCATACATGGCAGAAGAACAAAGTGTAGAGCAAAGAGAAGAGCACCGGGCTCTAAGAGACTATTCCATGCCGAATATAAATGGACTTCAGTCTAGCATAGTCAGACCTGCAATAGCAGCGAATACTTTTGAGATTAAACCGGGCACTATTCAGATAGTGCAGAATTCAGTACAGTTTGGGGGTGCTGCTACGGATGATCCGAAGGAACACCTGTTAAGTTTTATTGAGATTTGTGATACATTCAGATACAACGATGTGTCAGAGGATGCTATCAGACTTAGGCTTTTCCCATTCTCATTGATGAATAAGGCGAGAAGTTGGCTGCATTCTTTGCCGTCAGGGTTAATCACTACATGGGAGGATTTAGCACAGAAATTCTTAGCCAAGTTTTTTCCAATGGCATGGGTGAAATATAAAGAGATGCTAAGGAAGTGTCTGCATCACGGTATGCCAGATTGGATGGTGATCAACACATTTTACAACGGATTGGGATGGCAGTCGAGACCCATTATAGATGCAGCTGCAGGAGGGGCATTATGGGGAAAGAGCTATGGCGGGGCCTATACCCTTATCGAGACTATGGCAGCAAATGATTTTCAGAATCCTACATCTCAGATGCCACAACCCAAAGTTGCAGGTTTGTTGGAGGTGGATGCTATTACGCAGTTATCGGCACAGATGGCAGCCATGGTAAAGAAGATAGATACAATAGCAGAGAGCAATGTGAAAACAGTTGCCTTCATATGTGAGATTTGTACGGGGTCACACTCCACGGATCAATGTGCTATCAGCTCAAAGTCGGTAGAGTATGTGAGTAATTACAGGAAAGACCAAGGACAATTTCAGAACACATACCACCCAAACAATAGAAATCATCTAAACTTCAGTTGGTCAAATAACCAAGGGAATTAGCAGAATCAGTTTCAACCGAATCAACAATTTCAGTCACAACAATTTCAGCCACAATTTACACCAAAACCACCGTTTCCACTGGGATTTTCTTAACAACAAAATCACACTCCAGCTGCACCTCAGCAAGAAAAGAAATCAGAAGTGGAGGAGTTGATGTTGAAGTATATGGCAAACATGGAAGTTATTATCAAAAGCCAAGCAGTGGCTATAAAGAATTTGGAGACTCAAATGGGGAAAATGGCGAGCATGCTTAACAACAGGCTCCAAGGTTCTTTGCCAAGTAATACAGAGACAAATCCAAGAAGAGACGGGAAAGAACAATGTCAAGCGATCACATTGAGATATGGGAAAAACATTGCAGGTATTGAGAGTCACACCCAAGACCTCAGGATATCTTGAGGAGACCTCATGTGATGAGGTAGAAAGCGGTGATCACTTGAGAAAGAAAATCTAGAAAATTCTGAGGTACAACATAAATAGAAAGATAAAGCAGGGTCAGTTGAGAAGCCTATGATTTCAGTACCACCAGTTCACCCTCGAGTTCCGTATCCGCCAAGATTAAATAAGTAGAGGGAAGAGAAACAATTCAGCAAATTTTTGGAGGTCTTTAAAAAGCTGCAAATCAACATACCTTTCGCCGAGGCATTGGAACATATGCGAAGCTATGCAAATTTCATGAAGGGTATATTGTCAAGGAAGAGGAGATTAAACGAATTTGAGACAGTTGTCTTAATAGAGGAATATAGTGCAGTGCTTCAGCAGAAATTACCTCCAAAGCTGAAGGATCCGTGCAGCTTCATAATTCCGTGCACAATCGGGAAGATGAGCTTCAGTAAGTGTTTATGTGATCTTGGGGCAAGTATAAATTTGATGCCCTTGTCAGTATTCAATCGATTAGGATTACTTACCAAAGGTAGAAAAACATTTCTTCTTGCGCCTAGTCGACAGCGGATCCATCACGTATCCACGGGGAATTGTTGAAGATGTGTTGGTAAAGGTGGACAAGTTTATCTTCCGGCTAACTTCATCATTTTAGATTACGAGGAAGACAAAAGCATACCAATCATAGTGGGGAGACCATTCTTAGCTACAGGCAGGACTTCGATAGATGTGCAAAAAGGGGAACTCACGATGCGTGTACATGATCAGGAAGTTACCTTTAATGTCTTCAAGGCAATGAAGTTCCCAACATATGAAGAAGAATGTTTTCGGGTTGATTTGGTGGATAGGGTCCTAACTGATGAGGTTCAGAATTTGGTGAACTATGAACCATTGAGGTGTGTAACTGATAAAAATTCAGAGTTGAAGGTAGAGCCAGTGACGAAAGCTGAAGTCATTAAAGTGAGGGGTGAGGTGGAAAGGTAAACAGTCACCTCAATTCTTCCTTTGACATGAGATTCAGAGACAGTCAAGCTAATTGACTATAACTTAACGCTTGAAGGGAGGCAACCCATTATTTCTATCTCTATTTTCTTTTTAATCATTCAGTTAGGTTGCTTTGGTTAGCTCAATTTTATTTTATTTGTGATAGTTTGTTTATGTTGCATGATTAAGTGTGTAGCAGAATTTACATTGAGAATGTTTAAAAGAGGTTAGAGTTTATTTGGTCATTAATTCATGTCTTAACAGTGTGCATTAATGTCTATATAGGTATCTGCAATTGAAGACATCACTGATATGCAGAGTGGAATTGAACATTAGCAGTGCATATATCAGGATCGCGCATACGCACAAGAACTAACTATAAGTATAAATCAAGGCAAGACGCCAAGACGCAACCCAATGAACACTTTCATGTGCACATGCTTACACCGAACGAGACAATTTTAAAAGTTTTAAAAAATATGTGGGGGACCATTTGGGCTCTAATTTGAAATCCTAACATAAACACAATCCACTACTCTCCCACAAACGCACGTTTCCTCATCTTCCTCTCTCTATCAATTACAAATTCAAGGCATCAATCTCTCCACCATGTGATCATCCATGATTTCTTCCACGTTCCACAGCTACCCACGTACCATCAGTATATTATAAAGCTAGGGTTTCTGATTGTGTTTGCAGCAACGATTTTGGGGGTACTCTTATTAGCTGCTCTCATTCATTTTCAAGCATATCATCTACATTCTTTCTATCATATGCAAATGGGTCATAAAAGAGCTCGCTAAATTTCTTCTTCATCATCTTCCTCTGGAAGTCAAGGGGAGGATATTGTCGATAATAACAAATTCCTGTGTTTGGAAGCCCAACAGGAGTACTATCGAATTGTTGCAAAGACATTCATGAAAGAAAGGGAATGAGCATAGTCCGAGAGTTTTATGTCAATGCCAAAGTCACCATGAGCGGTATCTCTATGGTTCGCGATTTCGAGATAGACTACAGACCCCCCTCCATCAAAACCATTTTCAGACTCACTGATACACCGCCAACAGGGGCTGCTAATTGGGTCACCGGAGCCACAGCCTTGAACTGATATGCAAAGGCGTGGAATCTGTTCATCTATACCAAGCTAGTGCCTTCGTCTCATCAGCACGAGATCACAGCGGAGATGGAAATTATTCTGTGGGGCGTAATCATCGGAAAATACATTGACGTTGGCCATCTCATCCATCAAAATATGTTGCGATATCTGCGAGGCAGCACCACTTGGAGCATTCCACATGCGTCAGTGGTAGCTATGCTATGTGCTCATCAGGGATGCAATTAGGGCAATGAACAAATGCAATACCCAAGCCAAGACATTACTCATGCCATAATTGCAAAATTTGAGGATTGGGTGGGAGGCGTACCGCATCTCAGAGGATTAGGTTTTATCATCCAACCCACATTCCAAGAGCCAACACAGCAGCCCTCTCAGACAGATGAGGTAGGCCCGTCCATGCAAGCACCTGCTGCCCATGGTGATCGCCAACTCCAAAGGTTGGAGTGAAAGGTTGATGTCATGTACAATAATTTTGGCATGTTTGTTACGGGTCTCACGAGGGCCTTGGCCGAGGCTTTTGCACAGCAAAGAATGATGCTAGAGTGGCCTCAGTTCGGGATAGCAGTGCCATATCCACCACCAGATTCACCACCCGAGGAGGGTGGTGCCACTAATCATTAGGGGAGTTCTCTTTTAACCCTTTACCTTCATTCAATGGGACATTGAATATTTTAAGTTTAGGGGTATTGGGCTAGTAGGATAGTTTCACGTAGTTTTTGCATGATTAGTTTTAATTTTGCATGTTTATTTGTCATGTTGCATGTTTAGTTTACTAGTTTATTTGTTTATGTGTTAGAATTTTTTTTTTGTTTTAGTTAGTTTGCATGTCTCACAAAGTTCTAGCTTTGTGGAAATTGTCTAGCCAATGATGATAGTGAATTGTGAAGGAATTTTGAGTATTTTGGATAACATGAACATAGTTATAATGTTTTACATGATGAAATTCATGTTACTATTTAAATGCTTCCGGTTTGAACGGATGTGTTCACAATCACTTGTAGGTATAAGAAGTATGTGTTGCATTGCTCAATAAAAAATATACTTTTAAAAAGAGAAATATGTTGAACATGGATGTAGACTTGCAAAACATTGACATTCAAACTTTGGGACAACATGGGTATGCTTTGTATAAAAAAACAAATAGCAATAACGTGGCTAGTCTTATTTCGGGGCCCTAGCTACTTGAGTAAGTATGCCCAAGGGGATTGTCTCTACACCTAACGCCCTAAGGTCTTTCATGGTATGGGAGTCGTTAGTTGAAAGCTCGCTAAGGGGTAGCAGTGTTGCCTAATGGAATAAGGCATTGCACAGTCATGTGAAAAAAAAGAAAAGAAAATGAAAATGAAAAGAAATAAAATATAGCAATAAACACCGCGGGAAATAGCGTAAATCGCCCTCGTGAGTAGTAATAAAGCAGTTAAGCCCATTGTTGATCCTCAGTTTGTTTTGATGTGTTAGAATAGTCCTCGTTGCATAAGTATACATGAGTCTTAAGTTAGACTATAATTTTTTGTTTTGAGCATTTTAGCATGTGTATTCTTTGCTTAAATCAAGTTTTGGTGAACACAACACACACACACATAACATCTCTATAGCGTTTATGAATTATCTGAGTATATGATATTATGCCTATAGTTTGGTTTGAATTTTTATTCTTGAATCTGGATAATTCGCTGAGGCATTTTGGACTGAAATTCTGTTAGAGTTGGAACAATGTGAGACTAGTTTGCACCATAAGTTAGTAGCATAGTAGTGTAGTTGCATTTTCATTGCTTTATTTTAGTATACATTGCTTGAGGGCAAGCAACAGTTCAAGTTTGGGGGTATTTGATAGGTGGGTTTTACACCTACTTATTGATATCAATTCACACGAACTATGCCTATCTCAAGTACATTTAGTGTGTTTTTAGTTGCATTTCATGTTATTTTGCAATGCATTTACTTAAAACTCCTTTAATGCACAAGTGCAGGATATGGCATGATTTGGTGATGTTAGAGGGCATGAGAGTAATGGATGCATGGCATGAGGATCAAGTGGAGCAAGGAGACTAAGCATTGATGGAAAAAGAATGAAGCGAAGAAAGCGAGTAATGTGATGGCAGAACCCGTAATCCAGACTGCAGAAGCCACGCGGCTACACAATAGCTAACGCAAGCCTTGCACCACGCGACCAACCGAAAGTTGCATTGTAATTGCGTGAGACAAGCCGAGGATTACACTAGGGAGCGCGCGCGTCTTGCTGATGACTAAAGTCATTTGAAATGTTTTATTTTAATTTTTATTTTTAAGAGTTGTAATTATTTTAAAACAATTCTGACTGGTGTCAGACGCAACATTCATTACTTTTTTATGTATTTTTCATATTGTAACTAGGGTTTACACTTTGGGAGAGATTCTAACGTAGAACTAAGCCTAAACTCCATCTTTTCTACTTCTTCTTTGGATTATCAATCATTGTGGAAAACTCTTGTTATTTTGCTGGATGTATATGAGGATTTGAACATTACTATTAGATTATAATCAGCAATTGGGTTTGATCATTTCTATCCTTCTATTTTAATTATTTGCTTATTTTCCATGTTTAGCTTCGATCCCATAATGGCTTTTGGTTCAGTCATGAACTAAACTCCATTATGGGATTCTAACGGATTTTAATATGTAGTTTAATTGCATGCTTGATTACTGGTCTATTTTACATATCAATAGGAATTTCTATCATGGTTGATTTGCATGCATGAATGACTGATCACTATTTGATTTAGTTACTTGTATGGAATTGAAAAATAACATGCGAGTATGGACTATAATCATGATAGCATGCGTATATGGGGCTATTTTGTATAGCTTTGTATTTCGTGAATCAGATAGATATATATTATTTCACCGTATGAGTTAAAATAAGGGCTTGTGCTTAAATTCAATATAGTTGTAATTTCAAATAGACATATAATGATTTTGGTTATATTGATGATTACATGGTGTCTATCGCATGTGGATGTTATGTAAGTAGGTCATAATGCATTGAAAAATGGTTATGTCTACATTAGTACTCTTGGCTACTTTCTTGTGATATGTGAACATTCTTGCATGATGGTGGTAATTAAATGAAGTATTAAATGAAGTTAGGATCCCATTATTTCTAGATTTGATTTATTACATTCTTATTCTCATTTTAGTGATTATTTGCATTTAGAGTAATTCACAATTATAATCTTTAGTTTAAGCATATAAAAAATAGTAATTTAGTTGATGAATAGTAGTTTAATTTAAACAACTTTCTGTATAGGACGATACTCTACTTACTCTGTATTACTTGTTGACACATGTAAGTTTGCATGAGTTAGAGCTCTTTTGTTAGAACTGAAAAAGAGGCAACAGGCTCCCCCCTCTATAAATAGAGGGCTTGTAGTAGCCATTTCAAAAAATGAAATAGGTGAGGAAGCCCTGTCCAATTTTCTTTGTACACACCTTATATTAAGTGTTTGCTCTTTTTAAACACCTGTTAGTTCACATATAGCTATACATTTACCAGCGAGAGCTGAGTGTTTATCCATATAGAGTCATAGAAGCCTGCACTGGCAGCCCACAGTAAGCCTTCTTACACTCTATAAAGTCTTTCTCTTCATCTTTGCACACATTATTCTACACATTGAAGTCATGTTGTGTGTGTATGCCCGGACTTCGTTCCGTAGTTTTCATTTTTGTCTATATATATATATATATATATATATATATATACTTATATATGTATATATTTTATATATGGACTAACATTATCGAGTTATGCCTCGATTGAGCTGAACTTATGTCTAGAAGCGTTTACACTGCTTTTATATATATATATATATATATATATATATATATATATAATTGTTGTCGGACATATCGATGAGCCTTGATTTTACATCCCGAAAGTTTATTGCTTATATATATATATATATATATATATATATATATATATATATTGTTGTTGGACATATCAGGTGAGCCTAGATTTTACATCCGATCGTTTCTTTGCTTATATATATATATGTGTGTCAGATTCAAGAGCATTCTCCTTAAATAGCATTCCGTCTTAAATAGAATTCTTTTATTAAAACTACGTCATTTTGGAGGGGCGGTGGCATTTTGTAAATACAATGCCATCACGTATTTACAAAAATGCCACCGCGTCCCTCCAAAACGCAGCGTAGTTTTAATAAAAGAATGTTATTTAAGGCGAATGCTATTTAAGGAGAATGCTCTTGATCTCATCATATATATATATATATATATATATATTACATTTAAGGGCTGAAGTTTACTTTGAGGCCTTTTCTTTTTTATTTACATTCAGTCCCACTTTGGAGTTTACTTACGTGGCGGTTGATACGATTATTGCTTTATTTACATTTCTGATCCCCCATGGAGTTGCTTCGTGGTGGTTGGTCATGGACACACACACACAAACACACACACACACACACACACACATATATATATATATAACTGCTTACTGCTTTTCATGCAAACTGCGGTATCATGTTAGCCTAGGAATCATGTGATCACATATTCAGTACACTGAATCTAGATTCGGTTCCCATGATGGACCTTTTTTAGTTGTAAGCAGCTTATACATTATTTACAGTGTACGAATTTCCTTAGATGGCTATCATGCCAATGAGGAGTTCGGCACTGCTGTATATTATTTCCTCGAAGATGCCTCGCATCTCAAAAATAAAAGCAAACAAGCCGAACATTTAACAATAAAATGTAAGTATTAAAAGGTCTCAATTCCTAATGAGCACAGGGTTTGAAAAAACTCTTTTTATAAAACTTCATTTCTATATCTTGCTAAAACTAAATTTTTCTATAAATTCAAACCATGTGTATATAGGTACGAACGAGGCCTCACACTACTTTCAAATAATTGCACATTGATCCACACTACCAGGTACGTAAATTTCAAGGGCGAAATTTCATAAGGAGGAGAGATTGTTAGACCCCAAATTTTATGAAATAAAAGTATTCAATTTTCTTATAATTATTCTATTTAGTAAATGGTTAAATTGATAAAAGGTTAAAGTTACGGGTGATATTTGAAAATTTTTCAAAGAAAGCAAGTTGATATAAAATATTCGTTGTGTCAGGGAATATTCGTTTTAACAGGGAATATTCGTACGACGGCACAATCATTTGTGGACCCCACAAACATAAGTATTGTCGTATTTAGAAAATGACATTATCTTTTTATAAAAATAAGAGCGAAAGTTTCTGGTTAAACCTGCTCAACGACCCTTAGTAAAAATAATGCGATGTCACGTGTGGTTGCATAAGTAGCACACGGTATTGATTATTGATGCTTATGTAAGAAGTCACTCAATTATACTCAATTATTGCTACAGTAATTATTGCATCATATCTCTCATATTATTGATTCAATTATTGTCACAATATCATCTGCATAATATGTTATATTATTAAATCAATAATTGAAATGACAAAGTTATTCATATTATTATTTGCAATATTGACAATGTTTAGAAGTTCTGCTAAGGAGAGGTTAGATAATCTAATTGCGCGCCAATAGGGAGAAATCCTTCTTGGAGAGCCCCCTCTTTCCTGCGAACTACCTAGTTGTTAAATATTGTGAGTTATAATATTAATAATGAATAAGTTCGTGTTGATTCAAGATGAAATTGATAGTTCCATTGTGTGGGAATTATTAGTGTTAGTGGAAATCGATATTTATTTCGATAATAATTGATGTCTGGAGGTTATATTGACCAATCATGTAATTCAACGGATAAATGAGCAATTAATAGCTATTAATTCACATGCTTATAACTATGTGTTCACATGTGTGTACTATTGATTCACATGATTTACTATTAGGGGAGTTGGTGCAAGATTGATAATACTTGCATGACTAAATTAAAAATGGAAGTATAGATGAAGGTATTATACTATAATTAATTTTTTTTTTCACATGTTTAGAACTATTGAGTCACATGATTTACTATTAGGGGAGGTGGTGCAAGTTTGATAATACTTGCAGGACTAAATTAAAAATGAAAGAAAAGTTGAAGGTATTGTACTGTAATATTTCGAGCCCCAAAATGTGCAATTATTGAAACTATATTTTCTTTTAAATAGAAGCTCATTCTTCCTTCATTTCTCACCAATTCACTAAGTCTCACAAGAGCAATTATTATAGAGATA
Organism: Panax ginseng; assembly: GCA_020205605.1. NCBI lineage: Eukaryota > Viridiplantae > Streptophyta > Magnoliopsida > Apiales > Araliaceae > Panax > Panax ginseng. Next base: position 97,031,025 of record CM035128.1, on the reverse strand, counting down.
TTATAGAGAGAAAGAAGAAGAGAAGTCTGCTACCTCACTATTCCAATATCCATTTTTCTTCTAAGGCAAGGGGTATTATTCTTTCGTATTCATGAAGAGAGTTATTTTCTTTCAATACTCGTAAGGGTTGTTATTCCATTCTTTATTATTATGTTGGAATAACTTTTATACATCTCAAATCACCGCATACATGGTGAAATTCTTCTGTTATTCCATTCTTTATTATTCTATTTGAATAAACTGTCTGTGTGGTCTATCGCATGCCTGGTGAATTTTGTTGTTATTCCATTCTTTATTATTCTATTGGAATATGCTGGCTGTGCAGATTACGCATGACCTGGTTCCATTCTTTATTATTTTGTTGGAATATCATGTCTGTGCGGATTACGCATGACCTGGTTCCATTCTTTATTATTCGGTTGGGAATAACCTATATGTGCGGTCTATCGCATGCCTGGTGAATTCTTTTGTTATTCCATTCTTTATTAATCTGTTGGAATAACATGTTTATGTGGATTACCACATGCATGGTGAATGATCCTTCGTATTCATTCCTTATTAAATTGTGGAAATGATTCGTCTACGTGGATTACCGCATGGCAGGTGAAAATCCATTTGCAGTTTCATATATGCTATTATACTCAGTTGGTTAAAGTTTTGACTTCTATACATCATGAAATTAGTAGAATATCCTGGATATTTGCGCTTCATCTAGTATCTTTTCATGGAAATATTCTTCTGAGCATTCTTGAATTTTACTCCACAAAGCAGTATCATGTTGACAATTTGGACGTTATTGATTTCAGGATAAATTAACTTATAAATCTTTAAAATTTATTCTTGAACTTGTTTTATTGAATTATTATGTCATTGTCATCATCCTCATGCTTATATTGTGATGAAATTCATCTTTAGCTTAAGTACATAGATGGACTCGGTATGATTATGACCAGGGATCATTCGGTATAATCATGATATGTAATGTTATAAATGATTTGGTAAAAGTCCTCAGTGGCACATTAGTGCATTGATGGATGATTTTGAGTATGATTATGACCAAGGATTATTCGGTATAGTCATGACCATTGATGATTTAATGAATATCCTTGGCCCGTAGTGCGAGGATGATTCGATGATGTGGTTTATTTATTAAAATTTGAGTCTCAAAGAATAAAAATTGATGAAAACATTTTAAATCATAGAAGATAGTAGATATCATGCTCTACTTGACTCTTCTAATGGTTGCTTATTCATTTAAATTAAACTTGATGTCTATTGTATTTTATCGGTTTAACATTGTTGAAGACTAATGATAATTTTTTCTCGCATTATCTTAGTCATAATATTTCTTCTTGGGCTAGTTGAGCTCACCCTTTTCTTTCATTGTTCTCTTGAGAAATGAGACGTGGCCGGGACTAGTCGGGGAACGAAGTGATGGTCCGAGATGGTGTATTAGTAGTCCTCACTATTCTATAAAATAGTGTGACAATAATGTAATGAGGACTCTATTTGAGAGTGGATATTGTCTAGAAGACAATATTCCTACTTAAACTCTCAGCTATATTTTGTCATATATTACACGACAGTTGTATAATTAAGTTTGTATTTGTATTCTGTACCATGTATTTGGCGACTCAAGATGGGTGATGTATACCTATTTTGGGGGCGTCACATATCCTGTCGGTGTTTGATTACTGGACTCGTAGGAAGACTAATTCCAACGAGGCTCGGAAAACACCAACCCGTGATTCGCTCCAGGTTGAAAGACCCGGATTAACTTCCGTCAAGTAGATTGCGATGATCTGGGACCTTCATGCCAAAAAGCATGAGAGTAATCATAACGCCTTTAAAATCGAATATTTTGTAAATACTTTAATAATAAATAAAATAATATTATATATTATTATTGCGTGTTGATAAGATGAATGTCGTTCTATAACCTAGAAACGTCGAAACGTCGTAGTATTTTCACTACGTGAGGGAATTTAAGTGTTTGAATTTCTAAGAAGAAAATAAAAGCTTTCCGAGAAATTTGTCGAAAAACATTATTCATCGATTTTTTCTCGGGAATTATTTTTGAACTTTCATAAAATATTTCGCATGCGGACTTAATTAGAGAACGTTAGGAATATTAAGCGTTCGAAAAGAAAGTATTAATCGTATAATTTGTATGCATTGTGCGCGGTATTGAACATAAGTATAATACGACGTATTATACTATTATGGAGAATGGAATAACGTATATTACAATTTAGTATACGAGCTAACATACGAGAATTATATGTATAGTATATATGCCAAGGTATTTAATTAAATGGAATGGACTTGTACGATTATTACCATATTGGTAGAAGTCCAATAGAAAGTGATATGCAAGCCCAAGTGTTTCTTAATCATGAGTCCAAACTAATGTAATGCAAGCCCAACAAGAAATAAGCTAGGTTAATTAAGTAAGCCTAATTGCTTAGCCATGATCCATGGAGAAAACCAAGAGTAATGTGGGTAGTCTTGATGGGCAAGTACTTTATGTGATGATCAAGTGTTGTGATGGCCAAGTATTATGAGTGCTAAGCAAGTAGACTGGGTTGATAAGCAATGAATAGTAAGGAGGTGGATTAAGGAGGTTAGTTGAGGAGGTGCAAGGCCTAAATGACCATAATACCCTAACTTTGAGAGCTCTATAAATAATAAGCTCACAATTCATTTGTTGCTTGATCAAATTCCTCCCAACTTCTATCAAAGATAAGTGCTTAAGTCTTAGAGAGAATAAGCTCACACAAGTCAAGAATAAGTCAAACATCCTTTGATAAATCTTCAAAGAAGAGAAGTACAAGTTCTTCTAGGGTAAGACTCTTGTCTATTATACCTTCATCTCTATCATTGTAGGGTGATAAGAGAAGTGTAACTTAATGTGCATGTATGCTAAGAACATATAAGAAGTGATTAATGAATGAACTTAAGCCGAATAAGTTGGGAATAAGCAACTTGAACTTAAATAAGTTGATAAACTTATGAAGAACTTGTCATATGATGTTAGTATGTGCAATATGGTATGAGAACATTGATTAAAGGACTTAAGTCCATATTAAGTCATAAGCAAGGAAATTGGTAGTTCATAAGTTGAATAAGTCATTAACTTATGAGAATAAGTCATTAACTTATGAGAATAAGTTGGTGTAATAAGTAAATTGAATTGTTCATATGAGGATTAAAATCCATTTATAATCATTAGTAATGAGGTTTTACCGGAGTTCACACGATTGGACGATAATCGTTGAATTTGTGAAATTCTCGTAATGAAAGTGGTATTTTGTGTTTGAACTCGGAAACATTGGTTTTTGATAGATTCAAGTCATATTTGGCATTATAGAGTTGCAGACTAAAAAATGACCGAATTTCGACATAAAACGAAGAAACGAGCGTTGAACGTTCAGGAACGTTTATCATTTTCGTTAAAAATGAACTAATAGGTGAAATTTTAGAAAATGAAGTCAAATAGATAAAATTCTATCATGAGCACAAAGAGTATGTAATTTGTGAGCTATAGGCTTTTGAACAAGCTAATTCGGACTTATAACGAAGAAGTTATGCGTCCGGGAGTTTCAAAAAATTTTCAAAAGCTGTAAATTTTCTAAGGCACAGAGTTGGCTTCGCGGCGCCAACCCAAGGCCAAATGTTGGAGCAACAGCGCCAACACAGTGTCTTGACATACTGAAGAGTCGCACCGTGGCGCGAAAAGGAGAGTTATGTGTGGCGTCGCAGTGCCAAGTTCGGATGCTAGGTACTGCTAACCCGCGCCGCAGCACGAGTTGAAGGGCTATGACCGGCGCCGCAGCGCCAGTCCTAGGGTTTCGACAGACAAGAATGTTTACAAATATAGAATGAAAGATAATTCATTAGTAATGAACTAAGGTGTAAATATAACATTCTTAAGGCATTGTTAGACACTTAATGTATGATGATTAAAGGTTGATAATCAATTGAATGTGAACGTAATGAGAATGACGTAATGAAAAGCTGGAACCATTAATGACAAATCTAAGTCCGGATTAGATTTAGATGAAGGGTAAGATATAGTAGTATACCTACTTGATTATATATGACCTACTGTGGTATGTTATATGATCATGTGTTGTAGACACTTAGAGACTTAAAGTGTACGTGTGATAAACAGTAAGTAGACACTAAAGGCAAGTATTCTGACCCTTGTTTTAGTTCAGTTTGGACAAGCTTTGTAATTCATGTATTTTTTTGAATGAACTCTTGAATTATGAAGTCAAAGCCAAATCTTTCGGCTAGACTTATATTATGATTCTATCAAGCATGATTAATGTTTACCGAGTTATATTGGTGTGGTTTTCAAACGAATACTGAGTATGCTAAAATGTTTTTGTCGTTTAAGGACAGGCATGTGAGGTTGCCACAACTTAAACGTATACACGTTTAATGAATTTAGTGTTGATCAACATAGATTACTATAGGCTGATCACCTAGATGTGCTTGTAAATAATGTTGGACTTACGGACTTAGTGACGGGATGTCCTTTTCCAAAGAACTTATGAAATGCTCAAGGTCTTGGACCAGAATTGATGTTTTATTGAATATTGTTGTTGTAGAACGTTTTGAATGAAAAGAAGTGCTATCTTGAATTATCGATAGTACTTCGTAACTATTGTTCAGTTATTGAAGATATATGAGTTCTATGTTTCAAGTATGTTGTTTATAGAATTGTAGTACTTGCTTAGCTAGTCATGCTCACTCTTGCTTGAACCATATGAACACAGCTAAGATCGAACGGACCGAAGGCTCCAGCAAGGACAAGGGAAAGCCGAAGACAAACCCATAGTTTACTTATGTAATAGTATAGGTGAACATTTGTAATGTATTAAATATTATGAAAAGAACGAATGTATGGGCTATAAAGAACCTGGGGAAATGTAATATTATTTTGTATATATAGAAGACATATTCGTCCTTTTGAGACTTTTTAATGGAATGAATGTGTGAATGGTAGTACCGTGTAACACCATCTATCGGGTTGGAAGATACTCAGATTTTGGGGCGTCACAGGTTGGTACCAAAGCATTAGGTTATAAAACTTAAGGGGGGATTAAAAACCTTAAGTTATAAGCTTAAGAGAAGTTAAAGATTTACAAGAAGAACATAACCTTATAAAAATGTATTATGATTATGTTATGTGTTTTTATTATTCTTCTGACGTGTAGTAATCAACTTAATTGTTTTGTGTAGATGTCAGGAGTGAATGGAATGTATGTAGATGGACATGCTATTAGTGAAGAGTCAATGAACCAAGCAGAGGTTATACCGAACCCCATAGCGGCAGATCCTGAGATAGTGGTTATTGAGTCTAGAGACTCGGATGATGCTGACCTCATATTAGTATTTGATGGGATGATAGAGGAGGAAGTGGAGGTAGTGTCCTTTAACCCAGTAGCTATAGCAGCAGAGATAGCTCTTGGGGGGTCAATGATGTCTCTATTTATGTCAGTATTGGATAGAAATATCCATTACTTTCAGGAGGTCAAGGAGCTAAGAGCAGAGCTCCAAGCTGTCATAGAGGACAAAACTGATGTGGAGTCCATGTGGGAGCAGGATCATGATGAGCGGATTTTGGCTAAGGATAAAGTCCACGAGTTGAAGCATGAGGTCTTTGAGCTAAAGGAGGAGCTAAAGACCAAAATACAGAAGATAGGGAGAATGTCCTATATTCATAAGAGTTCTCATACAAATTTCCAACAGCAGGTAGTTGGATATCCTATAGAGGTGGGGCAGACATGGCATACTATTAGCCGTGATATCTTTAACGATCTTGCAATGGCAAATTTCGATAATGCCTTAAGGTAGATGTAGACTAGTAGTAGCTAGACTAGTTTCAGTATGTAAATATTTTATAATTAGTAGTAACGTAAAGCCCTCTTTTGTATAGTGAAGGGTAGTCTTTTGTAATTCCAAATTTTTGGAAAGAAATAGCGGGAAAGTAATGTAATCAGCTTAGGATGTGTAATGTAACCGATGTAGTATTATACTACAAGAATGACTATAAGTCTTTTTATGGAAAACAATGAGTAATGGATGTTTAAGTTATTGTTTAATATCAAATGATAACTAATAAAGAAAGGAATAATAAGCAAATGTGTTTATTGTAACAGCAAAATGCCGCCCACAAGAGAGCAACGTAATCAAGGTGCTAACGTGAATCAACCAGAGGAGGTCCTAGTTAACTGCGATGCGGGGAGTTTGTTAATTTATTAACAAATGCCTTTAACGAGCAGGGGATAATATCCTCAGTAAATCCGATAATGTACGAGCTACTACCTTTAAGGATTTCACGAGCATGGGTCCGTCGGAGTTCAAAGGAACTACGGACCCTATTGAAGCCCAAACGTGGGTGAAGGAAATAGAGAAGGCATGTGTGATAACAAATGTCGACGAGGCCCAAAAGGTTACCTTTGCAACCTATATGACGATGGGAGAGGCCAACTTTTAGTGGGAAGCCAATCAGGCTAGGGCTGTGATAGTGAATCTAACATGGGAGAGGTTCAAGGAGATATTCTTTGAGAACTACTTTCCCACGAGCATGTAGGGAAGGATGGAGATGCAGTTTCTAGAGTTGAAATAAGGGGACATGACAGTTCCCCAATACGCCACCAAGTTTAATGAACTGGCGAGGTTCGCTCCACATCAAGTGGATACTAAGGTTAGGAAGGCGCGACGGTTCGAGCAGGGCTTGAAACCCTGGCTCTATAACCGTATTTCGGTGTTCCAAAGTACTTCTTTTGGAACCATTGTAGAGAAGGCGATAATCGCCAAGGGTGGTAGTGAGGCTCTAAGTCAATACCACAAGGACATGAAGAGCAAGGGGAAAGTAGATGGGGGAGTAAAGATCGAAAGAGCCAGCGATATTGGCGAGGGATAGAAGAGGAAGGTGTTTAGCTCTAGTAATACCGGAGTGAAGCAAGGAGACCCAAAGAGGAGAATGGAGGTCTGCAAGACTTGTGGGAAGACTCATTTAGAAGTCTGTCTCAAGGCGAAGGCTGTCTGTTATAATTGATGGACAGGAGGGGCACATTACGCCTAACTTTCCGAGTCTAAAAAAGAATCACGAATGTTTTTTGTGTGGGTCAACCGACCACATGGCAAAGAACTGCCCGAAGAAGGGGACGGACAGGAACCGGGGCACTAATAGCGGTAAGTTAGCTATTAGTGGTCCAGCGCAGCCGGGTAGGCCGATGGGCCGTACCTTTAACATGACAGTCCAAGATGCAGTTGCTTCAGGGGACGTCGTCGCATGTATTATTCCGATGAATGACATAAATGCTTACGTGTTGTTTGATTCAAGTGCTACCTATTCGTTCATAGTTTATGATTTTGCTAGACGATGAGGATTACTTTCCAAAAAGTTGCCTATACCTTTAAATATTAAGGTAGCAAATGAAGAAATAATTCATGATGAAGATGTTCATAGGAGTTGTTGCATATATATACGGGGTTGTAAATTATCGGTAGATTTGATACCGATAAAATTAGGAGAATTCGACGTAATTCTCGGAATTGATTGGTTAGTTAACCGTGGGGCAATTATAGTTTGTTAGAAGATATGTGTGAACCTTAGAACGTTAAAATAACCACATGTAGTATTTTATGGGAATATCTCGCCAGGACGTTGGTGTTGTCTAACCATGACATAAACTAGGAAATTATTCAGGAAGGGATGTGTAGGTTATTTGTGTCATGTTGTTGATACCCAGAGAGTGGTAGCAACTATGGAACAAATACCTATAGTTGGACAGGAAGTACATTCAATCGAGTGTTTCGGTGTGGGGAGCACCGGTACTGTTTGTCAAGAAGAATGATGGATCGTTAAGACTTTGTATAGACTACCGAGAGTTGAACAAGTTAACGATAATGAATAAATACCCATTGCCCAGGATCGATGATCTCTTTGATCAATTGAAAGGGGCTAAGTACTTTTTTAAAATAGATTTAAGAACGGGGTATCACCAGTTGAAGGTTAAGAAGGAGGATGTACCAAAGACAACATTCAGGACTCGTTATGGTCATTACGAGTTTCTGGTGATGTCATTTGGGTTGACAAATGCACCAGCTGCATTTATAGATATGATGAACAGAGTGTTCAAACAATATTTGGACAAGTTTGTCATGGTGTTTATTGATGATATTCTAGTCTATTCTAAGACGCCAGAAGATCATGTTGAACACCTAAGATTACTGTTATAGACACTAAGAAATGAGAAGTTGTATGCAAAATTCACTAAGGGTAAATTTTGGTTGGAGAATGTACAATTTTTAGGTCATATCATTGACCATGAGGGAATTTTAGTAGATCGAGCGAAGGTGGAAGCCGTAATGAATTGGGAACAACCAAAAACGCCGACTAAGGTGCGGAGTTTCCTAGGGTTAGCGGGTTACTATCGGAGATTCATCTAGGATTTTTCGAAGATAGCTACTCCGTTGACTACTTTGACGAGGAAGAGGGTGAAATACGCGTGGACTGGTAAGTGTGAGGACAGTTTTCAGGAACTGAGGAAGAGGTTGAGTGAAGCGCATGTTTTGTCATTGCCCGGTGACATAGGAAATTTTGTAGTTTAAAGCGATGCTTCGCATAGAGGACTTGGTTGCGTGCTCATGTAGTATGGCAAGGTCATTACGTATGCATCTAGGCAGCTGAAGGATTATGAGAAAGTTTACCCTACTCATGATCTGGAACTGGCCACAGTAGTTTTTGCTCTAAAGATATGGAGACTTTATCTTTATGGAGAAAAATGTGAGATATACACGGACCATAAGAGTCTAAAATATATCTTCACACAGAAGGAGTTGAATATGAGGCAGAGGAGATAGCTTGAGTTGATAAAGGATTACGACTGTGAAATCCTGTATCACCCTGGAAAAGCCAATGTAGTTGTCGACGCCTTAAGTAGGAAGGGTCGGGAAAAGTTGTCTTTGTTAACGGCCCAAACTGAGTTAATAACATAGATGGCCAGGATGGAGTTGGAAGTGAAGCTGCCAAGTGAAGTAGGACAAATGTTGTTTACGACAGAGATGCAATCTACCATCGTAGAGAGAATTAAGGAGGTACAACTAAAAATTGATGAGTGTGACCGGATAAAGGAGTGGCTGACCAATGAAAAAGATATTAAGTATAGTCTTGATAATGAGGGATTATTAAGATTTGAAGGAAGAATTTGGGTTTCGAATGAGACGGAATTAAAGGAGCAGGTACTACAAGAGGCTTATAGTTCGAGGTTTTCGATTCATCCTGTTAGCACTAAGATGTATCAAGACCTTCGACAGAGTTTTTGGTGGCCAAACATGAAGAGAGAAATACCAGAGTACGTGAGTAGGTGCTCGACTTACCAGAAAGTTAAGGCCAAATATCAACAACCAAGTGGCTTGTTACAGTCATTCGAAATTCTGGAGTGGCAGTGGGAGAATATCACGATGGATTTTGTGGTGGGACTTCCGACTACAACGAAAGGGTGTGATGCAATTTGGGTAATAGTGGATCGGTTAACTAAGTCGGCTCACTTTTTGCCAATTAGGGTCAATTATAACTTAGATCAGTTAGCTAGACTCTATATTAAGGAAATAATCTCCAGACATGGAGTACCAGTATCGATTGTGTCATATCGTGATCCACGATTCATATAGAACTTTTGGAGGAGTCTACAATAGTAGTTGGGAACGCAGTTGAAGCTGAGTACGGCGTATCATCCACAAACTGATAGACAGAGCGAGAGAACAATTCAGACGTTAGAAGATATGCTAAGATCTTACGTCATGGATTTCAAGGGTAGTTGGGATGATCATCTACCATTAGTGGACTTTGCGTATAACAATAGTTATCATGAAAGCATAGGTATGCCGCCTTACGAAGCTTTGTATTGGAGTAAATGAAGAACACCACTATATTGGGATGAGGTAGGAGAACGCCGAATGCTAGGACCAGAATTGGTACAAAAACAACAGACATTGTCAAGATAATACAAATGCATCTTCTAGGAGCTCAAGGCAGACATAAGAAGTTTACAGATTCGCATAGAGAGAATAGAGAATTTGAAGTAGGTTCATATGTATTTCTAAAAGTATCTCTCTAGAAAGGAAAGATACGTTTTGGAATGAAGGGAAAGTTAAGTCCGAGGTTCATAGGACCTTTTGAGGTATTAAAACGGGTGGGTGAGGTACCATACATGATAGCATTACCTCCAGACCTAGAACGAATACATAATGTATTTCACGTATCCGTATTATGTCCTTATAAGCCAAATTATAAACATGTGATAGAATATGAGCCTATTCATATCGAGAAGGACTTAATGTACGAAGAAACGCCGATTCAAATTGTTGATAGAAAGGAACAAGTTCTGCGAAATAATGTCATACCTTCCGTAAAGGTGATATGGAAGAACCACGATGCAGAAGAAGCAACGTGGGAGTTGGAGATTCTGGGGACAGAATCCTTATAAGGGGGACAGAGTGTAACGCCCCGACAAATCGAACATTTTATAAATACTTTAATAATAAATAAAATAATTTTATTTATTATTATTGCGTGTTGATAAGATGAATGTCGTTCTATAACCTAGAAACATCGGAACATCGTAGTATTTTCACTACGTGAGGGAATTAAAGTGTTTGAATTTCTAAGACGAAAAAAAAAGCTCTTCAAGAAATTTTCTGAAAAACACTATTCATCGATTTCCGCTCGGGAATTATTTTTGAACTTCTGAGAAATACGTAACGTTATAATATTAAGGTGAGATGGATTATGTACTAATAATCGAAGTATGGAAAACGAAATATTTCGTATGCGGACTTAATTAGAGAATGTTAGGAATATTAAACGTTACGAAAAGAAAGTATTAATCGTATAATGTGCATTGTGTGAGGTATTGAACGTAAGTATAATACGATGTATTATACTATTATGGAGAAAGGAATAACATATATTACAATTTATTATATGAGCTAGCATACGAGAATTATACGTATAATATATATGCCAAGGTGTTTAATTAAATGGAATGGACTTGCAGCATTATTACCATATTGTTAGAAGTCCAATAGAAAGTGATATGCAAGCCAAAGTGTTTGTTAATCATGAGTCCAAACAAATGTAATGCAAGCCCAACAAGAAATAAGCTAGGTTAATTAAGTAAGCCCAATTGGTTAGCCATGATCCATGGAGCAAACCAAGAGTAATGTGGGTAGTCTTGATGGGCAAGTACTTTATGTGATGATCAAGTGTTGTGATGGCCAAGTATTATGAGTGCTAAGCAAGTAGACATGGTTGATAAGCAATGAATAGTAAGGAGGTGGATTAAGGAGGTTAGTTGAGGAGGTACAAGGCCTAAATGACCATAATATCCTAACTTTGAGAGCTCTATAAATAGCAAGCTCACAATTCATTTGTTGCTTAATCAAATTCCTCCTAACTTCTATCAAAGATAAGTGCTTAAGTGTTAGAGAGAATAACCTCACATAAGTCAAGAATAAGTCAAACATCCTTTGATAAATCTTCAAGGAAGAGAAGTACATGTTCTTCTAGGGTAAGACTCTTGTGTATTATGCCTTCATCTCTATCATTGTAGGGTGATAAGAGAAGTGTAACTTAATGCGCATGTATGCTAAGAACATATAAGAAGTGATTAATGAATGAACTTAAGCCGAATAAGTTGGGAATAAGCAACTTGAACTTAAATAAGTTGATAAACTTATGAAGAACTTGTCATATGATGTTAGTATGTGTAATATGGTATGAGAACATTGATTCAAGGACTTAAGTCCATATTAAGTCATAACCAAGGAAATTAGTAGTTCATAAGTTGAATAAGTCATTAACTTGTGAGAATAAGTCAAAACTTACTTTGATAATAAGTTGGTGTAATAAGTAACTTGAAATGTTCATATGAGGATTAAAATCAATTTATAATCATTAGTAATTAGGTTTTGCCGGAATTCACACGATTGGAGGATAATCATCGAATTCGTGAAATTCTTGGAATGAAAGTCGTATTTTTTGTTTAAACTCAGAAACATTGGTTTTCAATGGAGTCAAGTCATATTTGGCATTATAGAGTTACGGACTCCAAAATGACCGAATTTCAACTTAGAACGAAGAAACGAGCGTTAAACGTTCCCGAACATTTATCATTTTCGTTAAAAATGAACTAATAGGTAAAATTTTAGCAAACGAATTCAAATAGATAAAATTCTTGCATGAGCGTATAGAGTATTTAATTTGTGAATCATAGGCTTTTGAACGAGCCAATTTGGACTTGTAGCAAAGAATTTATGCGTCCAGGAGTTTCACAAAATTTTTAAAAGTTGTAAATTTTCTAAGGCACGGAGTCGGCGCCGCAGCGCCAACCTAAGGCCAAATGGAGGTGCAGCAGCACCGGCACAGTGTCTTGACATACTACAGAGTTGCACCGCAGTGCGAGAAGGAGAGTTATGTGTGGCGCCGTAGCGCCAAGTCTGGATACCAGGTAATGCTAACCCACAAATGAATGCGAGTTGAAGGAGCTATGGCCGTGGCATGCAGCCAGATCCCTAGGGTTTCGACAGACAAGAATGTTTACAAATATAGAATGAAAGATAACTCATTAGTAATGAACTAAGGTGTAAATATAACATTGTTAAGGCATTGTTAGACACTTAATGTATGATTATTAAAGGTTGATAAGCAATTGAATGTTAACGTAATGAGAACGACGTAATGAAAAGCCGAAACCAATAATGACAAATCTAAGCCCGGATTAGATTGAGATGAAGGGTAAGATATAGTAGTATACCTACTTGATTATATATGACCTAATGTGGTATGTTATATGATCATGTGTTGTATAAACTTAGAGACTTAAAGTGTATGTATGATAAACAGTAAGTAGACACTAAAGGCAAATATTCTGACCCTTGTTTCAGTTAAGTCTGAACAAGATTTGTAATTCATGTATTCTTTCGCATGAACTCTTGAATGATGAAGTCAAAGCCAATTCTTTCGGCTAGACTTATATTATGATTCTATCAAGCATGATTAATGTTTACTGAGTTATATTGGTGTGGTTTTCAAATGAAAACTAAGTATGCTAAAATGTTTTTGTTGTTTAACGACAGGCACGTGAGGTTTCCACAACTTAAACGTATACACGTTTAATGAATGTAGTGTTGATCAACATAGAGTACAATAGGTTGATCACCTAGACGTGCTCGTCAGTAATGTCGGACTTACGGACTTAGTGTCGGGATGTCCTTTTCCGAAGAACTTATGAAATGCTCAAGGTCTTGGACCGGAATTGATGTTTTACTGAATATTGTTGTTGTAGAACGTTTTGAATGAAAAGAAGTGTTATTTTGAATTATCGATAGTACTTCGTAAATATTGTTCAGTTATTGAAGATATATGAGTTCTATGATTTAAGCATGTTGTTTATTAGAATTGTAGTACTTGCTGAGCTAGTCATGCTCACTCTTACTTGAACCATATAAACACAGCTAAGATCGAACGGACCGAAGGCTTCATCAAGGATAAGAGAAAGGCGAAGACAAACCCTTAGTTTACTTATGTAATAGTATAGGTGAACATTTGTAATGTATTGAATATTATGACAAGACTGAATGTATGGGTTATAAAGAACCTGGGAAAATGTAATATTATTTTGTATATATAGAAGACAGATTCGTCCTTTTGAGACTTTTCAATGGAATGAATGTGTGAATGGTAGTACCGTGTAGCACCATCTGTCGGGTTGGAAGATACCCGGATTTGGGGGCGTCACAGTAACCCTAAGATAGGTCAGCCTCTGATAATCCAAACGCCGAGGAAAGTCTCTTCATGCTTTCCATTTTCAATTACTTATAAAAGCATTTACTTGTAATTTTATTCCATGTTCATCATATGAAATGGAAAATATGAAGAATATCTATGCATACATAATATGTTATCAATTAACACCCATTTTTGCAGGACAATATTCCTAAAAAGGGCACATTATGATAACATTTACAGTATCCCTAAGACTAAACTACATAAGTCTTTTGTTGGAAAGCAATTGGGCCGGTTACCCGCTCAAAATCTAAAAAGGCCACGAGCCTACAGCCAATTATGTCTTCTTCTGACCAGTTTAATCCTGTTTCTCGAGAGGAATTTGACAGATTGAGTAAACAAATTACATATTTGGTTGTTCTGCTTAAAGAACTGCATCAGTCTACTCAGGGTACGAAGATACCTACACATACAGAATCCTCTGCACACAAGGAGGATCTCAAAGTTTGGAAAAAACCATTCCAGAACCTCAGTTGGATACGACCAACAAAGACCCTGAAAACACCCATCTCAAAGGAGATCCAGACACCGGTGACATCAGGAAGAAGGTCCTCCAAATGGAGGAAACTATCTGTGTTCTCAAAGGGATTGGAACACATGGAAGTGTTTCATATGCTGACCTTTGCATATTTCCTGGTGTTCATTATCCAGAGAAATTCAAAACCCTTGATTTTAAAAAGTACGACGGATTAGGGGATCCTTATACACATTTGAAAGTGTTCATTGGAGAACTTGGATCTTATGCGGAGAATGAGAAGCTCAGAATGCAGATGTTCCAAAAAAGTCTGACTAGAGAAGCCCGTTCGTGGTATACCAGATTAGACAACTCTAAGATCCATAGCTGGGAAGAGAAACTCATGTCTTCCTTACTCAATATAGTTTTCAATCTCAGATGGCTCCTGACCGTTACCAGATTACCAAGGTCAAGAAACAGTCTAATGAGTCTTTTAGAGAGTATGCTCATAGGTGGAGGCGCCTGGCTGCTCAAGTTATTCCTTCCATGATGGAATAAGAAATGGTCATGACTTTCATAGACATACAGGAAGTTCCTTTCTATGAGAGAGTGGTAGCTGGTATTGGCAAACCATTCTCTGAAATGATCAAGCACGGAGACATGGCTGAGATGGGATTGAAGTCAGGTAAAATTCAAGACCTAACCGCTCTTAAAGAAGTTGCTAAGCACATCCAGTCCGGATCTTATGGAAACAACCCCCGGAGGGTCCATAAAAAGAAAAAGGAGGAAGTTTCCTTGATACTACAAGGTCAAAAAAGGCAATCAGAGCATGCCTATACAGAGGAGAAACTACTCCCCTTTCCAAGTACAGTCTTCAAACCCTTCATTGCCTAAAAGTGGAGAAGTAAAGCGCCCTCGAACGTTCACACCCTTAGGGGACTCGCTCGAGAATATTCTTGTTCTTCTGACTACTCAAAAGAAAATTACACGTCTTCTTCCACCAGCCAACCCTAATGGAAAGGGTTTTGATGCTAGTCGGAAGTGTACATATCATGTCGGGGCACCTAGACATGATACTCAAGATTGTTGGCCCTTGAAACATAAGATCCAAGATTTAGTAGACAACGGAAAGATCGTGGTCACTAAACCAGATCAACCTCATGTGCAAGACAACCCTCTTCCTCAACACAAAGAAGAAGAGGTCAACATGATCAGTTGGAGCACTGGACATAATCCCAGTTTTAACGGTGAATCATCCCAGACCACTAAAGACGGTATTGGCAAATAAGATTATGAAAAGTACCAGTTTACTAGGGAACGAAAAATCAAAGCTCTTTGCAAGCAAATTAAGCAATTGGCAGAACTAGTGACCCATCAGCATCAAGTCACACACCAATTAATTAACCAGGAGCATACATATCTCCTATCGTTTGTTATGAATGGTCCACCGTCACCTTCAAAAAGCGAAGCTATGGAGGATAAGGTTGCAAAGAGAGCAAATGCTAAAGGTCGTCAGGATTTTGCCAATCAGAAGGAATTTACCTATCTTGGCCAATCTACTGAGGAGATATTAAAAATGCTTATCAACGAAGGAAGAATTACCTCCCTTCTGCCTCCAATCAATCCCCGTTCAAGACGGTTCAACTCTGATGGAGTTTGTCAATATCATTCACATTCTCACGGTCACAGCACGAAAGAATGCTGGGTACTCCGCCATCTCATTCAGAATCTTATTGATAGCGGTGTCCTGCATCTGGCAAACGATGGCACTGTGTAACTTGAGAGTGGGAATACATGCCCTACCAAATGGAAGCGATCAGTAGCAGTTATATCTGACGAGGATGATGAGACTGTCAAAGCATTTCCCATACAAGCAATTCAACTCAAAGGAGCTGACAATCCTTTGAAAGTGGCCGCACCAGAGCCAATTTCTTTATATTGCAGACCACAATATCTTGTTGTCAACTTAAACAATGTTCCATGGAATTATGGAAAAGCGGAATGATACTCGTCTCATACTACTGCTACAGTGTCGAAGGAAAATCCATTATATCTTTTTCAAAGGGTGATGAAGCCCGCCATCAGAGCAAAGGGGAAGATTCTCATGGAGAAGATTGAAAAATTCCTTCGCACTATGGGCCATAATGAAGCCAAGGTGGTTTTAAGCTTAAGAGAAGCTCCACATCAGATATCAATACTGGACTTTGTTTTCTCTTCCGAAGAGCACTGAAAGATTTTATTAAAGGTTTTGGAAGAAGCCTACTTACCAAAATCAGTGGATGTCGAAAAATTTCAACATATGGTTGATCACATTTTCAACAACAATGTGATATCTTTCACTGATGACGACATACCACTCGAAGGGAACGGTCATTGCAAGCCACTGCACATCGCATTGTTATCCTCCGGGTATATGTTAGCTGGAGTGTTGATAGATGGAGGTTCATCTCTAAATATTTGTCCTTCTGCCACCTCGGTGAAGATGAATGTCACTCTCAAACGGATCCAAAGCAGCCATATGGTGATCAAAGCTTTTAATGGGTCTGGATGAAATTCTGTTGGAAAGATTGAGCTGCCAATTGAGATTGGTCCAAAAACATTCAATGTCTCCTTCCACATCCTCAAAATAGACTCAGGATACAACCTGCTATTGGGGAGACCATGGATAAACATGGCTGGAGCCGTTCCCTCCAAATTACATCAACCAATCAAATACATTGTCAACAACAGTCTAGTCATTATCAACGCTGAGCCGAAATGTCCTGAACAAGGAGGTCTACCAATTATCAGTTTTAATTTAGAAGTTGAGCTGGCCAGTTTTCATACTTTGGAAGTGAGTAACACTCACTATCAACCTATTGGAGCACCACTTCCCATACCCAAGATTTCTGCCGAGGTTATGTCGGCCACAAAAGAAAAGATGGCATTGGGTCATCAGCCTGGACAAGGGCTTGGTAAAGATCAATAGGGTATTAAGCACCCTATTCAAATGTCCAGTCAAATTGGGCTAGTCGGACTGGGCTATTCTACCAGTTCCAGTTATAGGAATCCGCACAAGCACAAGCAGGTTCCTCAAGCGTCCGCCACACGGCGATTTGTTCCATCTGCACCGCATGGGCTGATACAGTCTCCAGTGAAGGTGCCAGCCCATATTGTGGCTATGTTGTTTCCCAAGCCAATACCATTCAAAGAGAAAGGGGTGCTGATTCCTGATCCCAAAGTGGAAGAAAGGGAGCGGAAACGTAAACATGACATCTCCTAGATGATGTCAGGCATACGCGCCATTGTTCATGATGAGCATACAAACAGATATACCCAAGATGATGATTACCCAGATGTCATGGTTATCATTCGGGAGAAGGAGGACAATGATAACCCCTCCATCACTGCAGTCCATCAGGACTTTGCCCTCGACAATTGGAGCAGCACTCCATGCATTGGTCGAAGAGGGTAAAACGGGAAGAAAAATCTCTATGCCCTGTAGATAACTTTAATTGCTTATTTTTCTATACAGTATTGGAAGTTATTTTATCAGTACATGCTAACACTTGTATGATTAAACAGTTTCATATATTAAGTGAAAGCATCTTTTGATTTTAGGATTCTAAATTTAGATGTGCTTGTAATTGTTGGTGATGTGCCTTCTCTCCACGAGGGCTATAACTTTAATGCAAAGTTGGACTCAGACTTGATGGAAATATAAGAGGACATTGATACACCTCGGGAGATTAAGGAATGGGTCGCAGACAAACCAAAACCCAACCTTGACCAAACCACTTCTTTTAATCTTGGAACCTTAGAAAACCCTAAGCTAATCCAGATTGGTTCAGACCTCCCCCCAAACCAACGGAATGACATGGTTGTGCTATTAACCCAATTCTAGGATATGTTTGCATGGTCTCATGAAGACTGTAATAACTCGAGATTTTCTATATAAAATAAATAAGAAATTTTGCGTATAAATTTTTTTTTTATTTAATGACGAGACTAAGTGTCAAGTAAAGTGAACGATAAATGCGAATACATTTATTACTTGAAAAATTAGAAATAATTTTAGAATTATTAATTACCACAAATTATATGGTAATAAATTTACGTAAGTAAAATGTTTTTATTAATTATTTTCCATGAAAACATGATTGGAAATAATATATGATGTGATAATTAGATTTATATAATAAATATTTTATTATATGAATTGTTCGAGAATATTTAAGTTAATTATTTTAACTTGATTATTGATGATGTGTACGAAGAATAAGTCGGACATGAGATCCAAACCCTAGATTGGGATTATGATCAAGAGATAAGAATAATAATATTATATTATTTTACGATTACCATAATTATGTCTTTGGTATGTCTGAGACGAGATAATATTGAGCAATGACGGTCAATTAGGTCATAGCATATTACCGTCTTTGTGAAACCCCTAATTATTAAACTTCGGTTATGGGATATTTACGAGTAGTAGACGTGTATATGAAGTTCTTGTGAATAAAAATATCGGTAATTAGAAAAACCCTAATTATCATGTTATGCGTCGATAATTAGGACAAACCCTAATTATTATAACCCTAACCGGTTGAAATTAGAAACAGTAACGACGTGTGTTAGTAACATACACGATAATTAAAGAACCACTAATGGTCAATTAAAAACCTAATTGATGACGTTGAGAAACCCTAATTTTAATTCTGGGTTTAATTTCGATATTCTTGTATAAGTGTTTTAATTTACCAAAGGATAGAAGTTAATTGGTAAATTATAAGAATTAAATCTAGTGATTAAATATTACATTTAATTTCCTTGTACAAGATTGCCCATACACTCTTAAACAAAGCCCAACCATCACCCATAACAAATCGTAAGCAATAATCAAGAATTTTTGGCAAAAGGGTATAAGAACATTAAACCTAGAAATCCTTTGATTCGATGTTATTTGATGCAATTGATTGTTTAAAGTTGTGTAATAGAATGTTAATTGATGATATGGGTTGATAAATCAAAGACCCATAACATCAAAGTGCACCGAATTTGAAAATTTAAGCAAGTTGGAAAAAGCCGAATTACATTATTTTTTTCACCAAATGTCGGAGGCCATAACTCTTTGCTCGATCATGAGTTTTGTTCTTCAAAAGTTGTTATGTGTAGCCTGATATGTGGTCTTTAATCTGCAAAAAGAATCAAGTCCATATCATGTATAGATTAGAAGTTATAGATGGTCAAACATGGTTGACCGATCATGATAAACTGCTTTTTAGGCGATCTGTAATGGGGGCATTCTCGTCCACTTTTTATGATTTAAAAGGTCTGGACTTTTGATATGTTGTAGTGCACTGAGTTAGGGAGCCATAGGCTTTGGAATGACCTCATTCCGACCTCGGATGAGGGAATTACGGTGATTGGAAGGAAATGTGTCAAATTTCTCAAAAGCGAAAGTCAGCAGCGGGATGTGCTATTCGGGACACTGTTTCGATCAGTTAATGTTTCCAAAACCTTTTGGGATTTTGGTATGTTATATTACACCGAATAAGCTTTCCATAGACTCCAAAACGGACTAAATCCGATATCGGAGGAGAGAGTTATGACATTTCAAAGTAGTAGTGTCAAAACTTCCCAACAAGTGCGGTGCAGTCCATTTGAACGGAATTTCTGGGCAGATGTGTTCGGAATTTGGAAATGGTCAAAGAATAAAAGTTGTAGCCCCAGAAGTTAGCTTCGCGTGGGCTCAAGAATCGCTCAAAAATGTTTTAAAATGAAAGAGTTATGACTGTTTTAGCGAAAGAGGGTAAAGCTGAAACGAGATTGAAAAAAGCTGTTATGAACGTCCACTTTTGACGACCGCTTTTTGGGCTACCTAATGAACCCGAATTGGGTAATTCGTATTTTTAAAATAGTCTTACATACCATGTATAGCATATCCAAAAATCAGATTAATCGGAGTTATGAGCAATGCGTTAGAAAATCGCAAAAGTGAGCTATTGAAAATTAGTATAAACCAAGTCCCACATCGACTAAATTGAGAACTTCACCATTTTCTAAACCTATAAATAGAAGGGCTTGGCCTTTGTTTCATTCACCAACAATAAGGCCTCCAATTTTTGAGAAAGGCTTTCTTTGTGGGAGAACTTTTTATAAAGATCTCCTTAGTTAAATTTTTAGGCGTGGAAGTGCGTATTCAGATCTGTGGAATTAAGTATTTTTGTATGTTTCTTATTTATTTTTTGTAATGTTATTATTTTTAATTGTTAGTTAAAGTTTGAATTTTTGAAGTTTAGTTAGTGTTGTTAATAAACTAGTTAGTTTACTATGTTTATTTTGGCTTGGAATTGATTATGTAAATGAGTTATTTGTGATGACTTTTAATATTTTGTGATGAATTTCATTAATTAATAATTATTAATGATATTAAATTTATTTAATGATTATATTAAATAATTTAGTTTAAAAATGATTTTAATATTATAAAAATCATTTTAAATGAAAATAAGGTATTTAAAAATATTTTAAGTTATAAAATATAACTTTTAATATTTAAATGATAATTTCATTAATAATTAAATATTAATGATATTAAGATAATATTAATGATATTTAGTTTATTTAATGATTAATATTAAATAAATAGTTTAAAAATGATTTTACTTATTTAAAAACCATTTAAAGAGGATATTAAGGATTTAAAAATATTTTAAGTTATAATTAATTACTTTTAATATTTGGATAAATAGTACATTAATATTTAAATATTAATGGTAATTATTTAGGGTAATATAAATGTTTTAAAATAGTTTGAGTTATTATAAATAACTTTTATATTTTGGCAATGGTTTTATTAATAGTTTAGTATTAATTAAACTATTAATGATAATGTAATTGTTTAATGTTTAAATCATTTAATTATGATTCCGATATTTGAAAGTTATAGTCGGCCAAACTAGCTGACTTGAGAATCGATTATGAAGTTCTGAATTTGAAGAAGAACACCTATAGTAACAGTTATATCACTATAGGCCCTTTAGTGATGATTTGAATTATTTTAAATTTTTCAATTTAAAAATTGCGAAAATGATTAAAAATAAGATGTTTGATATTTAAAGATGTTGAGGTATAGAATAAGAGTCTTAGACTCAATTATTTACTGATAAAGTTGTTTGATGCGGCAAATGTGTCGAACTTATAAAAAAAAAAAAAGACTACTTTAAGAAAGAGCATGGATGAGATATTTGAAAATGTATAAAAATATTTCAAGTATAGAATAGGAACTAAAAGTATGATCACTTTGTGATTATGTCATTAGACTATGTGTTTGTTGTAATAGAAAGATTACTATGTGTTAAGATATATTGTTCTAATCGAACGAATGATCCGATTATTGATAGGTTGTGATAAAGAGATAAAACCTAAGTTGAGATTTGTAATCAATGAATCGGTAAGTATCCTACCTTTGCATTTTCTTTTTATGCAATGGACATGAGTAAGAAGTTTGATTATTCTATTCCGATTACAGTTATATGCGCTTTGATTATCAACATGTTAGCTCGATATATATTCATTAAGTTGATTTCTAAATGGTTATACAAGTGTCCCCACTTGGATAACCATGGCATTTATTCACATGTTGATATAACTCATCAATTACCCGTATACATATATGTTGAATTACATATTATTGTTGAGCAAGATTAAAACCTTCTAGTTTGGAACCGGGCATGTATGAACATCCCTATATGGGAAGATTTTTTGCGCCAAGGCGGATAGAAATGTGATGAATTTCGTTCAAGTTATGTAGTATTGATCAATCACAGGTACAATGGCCGATCACCCTCCGTGCTGTAAGTAAGCTAGCCGGTTTCTTGATGGATTTCTGCCAAACCTTTTGAAAATGAAAAGAATGTTCATAGTATGATTCTTAAACCCTATTCATGGGTAGAGCGAGAGCAAATTTAAATAATTTGGAAGAGATTTGTTATGTGAATTTTTATCAAGATGATTACTTCACAACTTTTGATTCGTTGTAGAAGTGTTATGTAAAGAGAATACTTATATTCTTTCAGCTTATATATATAATTGCTATTACTTGTTGGGCACTCAAATGCTCATCCTTGCTTAAATTAAATGTTTTCAGTTATGTATGAGCAACCTGAAGGCTCAGGCACGAACAAAGGAAAAGGAAAGCTGATCGAATAAGTGTGTATCATGAGTTAATGGTTATAGTTGTATTGGTATCTATTCAAGTATTATACGGAATGTATTTGAAGGTCACGTACCTGGGGAAGTAAACTTTGATGTATGTAAATTAAGTTCGAATGTATTATTATTTTAGTATTATTCAGCTTAAAGAAATGGTATCGTGGAGAACTGAGTTCGGGTTTCAAGTACCTGGATTTGGGGTCGTCACAAAGACATGGTGGGTTTGTCCACTGACATTGTTCTTCATTTCCTTCCCATTAAAGAAGGATTCAAGCCAGTTAGGTAGAAGCTCAGGCAATTGAAACCTAAGTGGAGTTTAAAAGTTAAAGAAGAAATTGTGAAACAATTTCAAGCTGGCATTATCATGGTGTCTATATATCCAAAGTGGATATCCAACATTGTTCCCATGCCTAATCCAGGAGGAAAGGTGCGAGTTTGCGTGGATTATCGGGATCTGAACAAAGCTTGCCTTAAAGATAGCTTTCCCATAACTTTTATCCACATTTTCATTGACAATACGGCTGAGTAAGGTATGTACTCCTTTGCGGATTGCTTCGCGAGATACCATCAAATTATGGTTGCTGAGGAAGATCGTGAGAAAACTGCTTTCATCACGCCTTGGGGAACCTTTTACTATAGACGGTTGTCATTCAGCCTCATCAACGTCGGAGCAACCTACTAATGAGCTATGATGGCTCTTTTCCACGATTTAATGCATAAAGAGATAGAGATCTATATGGATGACATCATCGTCAAATCCCGAAGGGAGGAGACCACTTAGACCATCTCAAAAAGTTATTTAACAGGTTGCATAAGTACAACTTGAAGTTGAATCCAGCCAAGTGCGCCTTTGGCGTCAAATCAGGCAAGTTTCTAGGTTTCCTAGTCAGCCACAAAGGGATTGAACTAGATCTACCAAAATCCAGGCCATTAAGGAAATGCCCATTCCTCAGACAGAGAAGGAAATACGGGGACTTTTGGGAAGAATCAACTTCATTAGCAGGTTTATCTCTCAACTCCCAGCAACCTGTGAGCCCATCTTCAAGCTATTAAGGAGGAACTCCTCCATGAAATGGAATGATGAGTGCCAGAAAGCCTTCCTTACCATTACAGAGCAGTTGGTTAACGCTTCTATTTGGTACCTCCCAGGGATGATGTTCCCCTATTTATGTACTTGTCCATTAATGACAATGCCATGGGTCGCATGCTGGGGCAAAAAGACAATAGAGGCCAAGAACGAGATATTTATTACCACAGCAAAAGATTCAGCGTTAGTGAACATAAGTACACTCTGATTGAGAAACTTGTTGTGCTTTAGCATGGGCTTCCATGAGGTTACAACATTACCT
This sequence comes from Panax ginseng, assembly GCA_020205605.1. Taxonomy (NCBI): domain Eukaryota; kingdom Viridiplantae; phylum Streptophyta; class Magnoliopsida; order Apiales; family Araliaceae; genus Panax; species Panax ginseng. The sequence goes on along the minus strand of CM035128.1, from coordinate 97,007,159 downwards.
CCATGGTCACACAACCCATGTAACGATCGAGAAATTTGTAATTTGATTTAAATATTTATTGAATTAAATACATATTTTTAATAATTTATTTATTGTGGTTAAATAAATAATTGATGAATTGTGGTAAATTAATTTAGTAAATAAATTGATTAATGTTAATTAAATGGTGTATTGATAATATTATCTGAATGATTTAATTTAAGAAAATGATTAAATTAAATCAATTGTTTAATATTTAAGAAAATTAGTTAAATTAAATGAATTATTTAATTTAAAGGAAATAAATAAATTAAATAAAGTGATGTGTCTAATTTGTTAATTAAATTAGATATATAATTATTTATTAATTATAAGTATAATGGTAATAAGATTTTTATTATTGGTATTATAAGTATGTAAATTAACTAAACTAAGTCATTTAAATTAATCAACTAAAAGTGTGACATGAAACTATATAATATAAATAATTTAAAAATAAATTAGTTTAGGGAAAATATGTGGTAGCCAAAAAAGGCCTTGTGGCCTCTGGCTTATTCAACTGACGCAGACTTTTTATTTTTCTAACGTAAGGGAACGTGGGAGAGGCCAGTTATATTTTCATATTCGTCTTATTTTTCCCAAGGCTTGCTAGCATAGAAAAACATAGGAAGAGAGAATTGCAGAGGAGATTGAGAGTGAGAGCTTGAGAGATTGTTCTGCAATTTCAAGAGGAAGTTGCTAAACCTTGTTGTCATCTTTTGCTAGCCAATAATCAAAGATTAAGGTATAACTAATTCTAATTTTCAGTCCTGTGATTTTCTATTCTCTGGAAATTGGTTTTTGAGGATTTGTTGTTTAAGCGTTGTGTATATGGTGTGGATTATGTTGTAGAATATGTTGTCATCTTGTATGCGTGTTGTATCAGTTATCAAATTCGTGAGAAATTGGTTGTAAGAAGAAAAGGAAAATAACAGTGTTTATGTTCATATGTTATGGCCTTAGAAAGTACAAAATTTAGTGGGCAAATTGTATATGGAGGTTCATCTCTGAATATCTGTCCTTATGCCACCTTGGTGAAGATGAATGTTAATCTCAAACGGATACAAAGTAGCCATAAGGTGATCAAAGCTTTTGATGTGTCTGGACGAAATTCTGTTGGAAAGATTGAGCTGCCAATTGAGATTGGTCCAAATACATTCAATGTCTCCTTCCACGTCCTCAAAATAGACTCAGGATATAACCTGCTATTGGGGAGACCATGGATACACATGGCTAGAGCCGTTCCCTCCACATTACATCAACCAATCAAATACATTGTCAACAACAGTCTAGTCATTATCAATGCTGAGCCGGAATGTCCTGAACAAGGAGGTCTACCAATTATCAGTTTCAATTCAGAAGTTGAGCCAACCAGTTTCCATACTTTGGAAGTGAGTAACACTCAATATCAACCTATTGGAGCACCACTTCCCATAACCAAGATTTCTGTCGAGGTTATGTCGGCCACACAAGAAATGATGTCATTGGGTCATAAGCCTAGACAAAGGCTTGGTAAAGATCAACAGGATATTTAGCACCCTATTCAAATCTCCAGTTAAATTGGGATAGTCGGACTAGGCTATTCTACCAGTTCCAGTTATAGGAATTTGCACAAGCACAAGCTGGTTCCTCAATCGTCCGCCACACGGCGATTTATTCCATCTGCACCGCATGAGCTGATACAGTCTCCAGTGAAGGTGGAAGCCCATATTGTGGCTATGCTGTTTCCCAAGCCAGTACCATTCAAAGCGAAAGAGGTGTTGATTCCTGATCCCAGAGTGGAAGAAAGGGAGCAGAAACGTAAACATGACACCGCCTTGATGATGTCAAGCATACGCGCCATTTTTCATGATGAGCATATAAACAGATATACCCCAGACGATGATTGCCCAGATGTCATGGTTATCATTCGGGAGAAAGGGGATAATGACAACCCCTCCATCATTGATGTCCACAAGGACTTTGCCCTCGACAATTGGAGCAGCGCTCCATGCATTGGTCGAAGAGGGTAAAAGCAAGGCGAAAAAATCTCTACATACAGATAACTTTAATTGCTTACTTTTCTATACAGTATTGGAAGTTATTTTATCAGTACATGCTAACACTTTTGTATGATTAAACAGTTTCATATATTAAGTGAAAGCATCTTTTGATTTCAGGACTCTAAATTTAGATGTGCTTGTACTTGCTGGTGATGTGCCTTCTCTCCACAAGGGCTATAACTTTGATGCAAAGTTGGACTCAAACTTGATGGAAATACAAGAGGACATTAAGACACCTCGGGAAATTAAGGAATGGGTCGCAGACAAACCAAAACCCAACCTTGACCAAACCACTTCTTTTAATCTTGGAACCTTAGAAAACCCTAAGCTAATCCAAATTGGTTCAGACCTCCCCCCAAACCAACGGAATGACATGGTTGTGCTATTAACCCAATTCTAAGATATATTTGCATGGTCTCATGAAGACATGGGGGTTCGTCCACTCACATTGTTCTTCATCGCCTTCCCAATAAAGAAGGATTCAAGCCAGTTAGGCAGAAGCTCAGGCGATTGAAACTAAGTGGAGTTTAAAAGTTAAAGAAGAAATTGTAAAATAATTTCAAGCTGGCATTATCATAGTGTCTACATATCCGGAGTGGATATCCAACATTGTTCTCATGCCTAACCCAGGAAAAGGTACGAGTTTGCATGGATTATCGGGATCTGAACAAAGCTTCTCTTAAATAGCTTTCCCGTAACTTTTATCCACATTCTCATTGACAATACTTTTGAGTACGGTATGTACTCCTTTGCGGATTGCTTCGTGGGGTACCATCAAATTATGTTTGCTGAAGAAGATCGTGAGAAAATTACTTTCATCACGCCTTGGGAAACCTTTTGCTACAGAAGGTTGTCATTCGGCCTCATCAACGCCGGGGCAACCTACCAACGAGCTATGATGGCTCTTTTCCACGATTTAATGCATAAAGAGATAGAGATCTACGTGGATGACATCATCGTCAAATCTCGAAGGGAGGAAGACCACTTAGACCATCTTAGAAAGTTATTCAACAGGTTGCATAAGTACAACTTGAAGTTGAATCCAGCCAAGTGTGCCTTTGGTGTCAAATCAGGCAAGTTTCTAGGTTTCCTAGTCAACCACAAAGGGATTGAACTGGATCCTACCAAAATCCAGGCCATCAAAGAAATGCCCATTCCTCAGACAGAGAAGGAAATACGGGGATTTTTGGGAAGAATCAACTTCATTAACAAGTTTATCTCTCAACTCTCAGCAACCTGTGAGCCCATCTTTAAGCTATTAAGGAAGAACTCCTCCATGAAATAGAATGATGAGTGCCAGAAAGCCTTCCTAACCATTAAAGAGCAGTTGGTTAACGCTCCTGTGTTGGTACCTCCCAGGGATGATGTTCCCCTATTTATGTACCTATCCATTAATGACAATGCCATGGGCTGCATGCTGGGGTAAAAAGACAATAGGGGCCAAGAACGAGCTATTTATTACCTTAGCAAAAGATTTAGCGTCAGTGAACATAAGTACACTCTGATTAAGAAGACTTGTTCTTCTTTAGCATGGGCTTCCATGAGGTTACAACATTACCTCCATGGTCACACAACCCATGTAACGATCGAGAAATTTATAATTTGATTTAAATATTTATTGAATTAAATAAATATTTTTAATAATTTATTTATTATGGTTAAATAAATCATTGATGAATTGTGGTGAATTAATTTAGTAAATAAATTGATTAATGTTAATTAAATGGTGTATTGATAATGTTATCTCAAGGATTTAATTTAAGAAAATAATTAAATTAAATCAATTGCTTAATATTTAAGAAAATTAATTAAATTAAATGAATTATTTAATTTAAAGGAAATAAATAAATTAAATAAAGTGATGTGTCTAATTTATTAATTAAATTAGATATATAATTATTTATTAATTATAAATATAATGGTAATAAGATTTTTATTATTGGTATTATAAGTATTTAAATTAACTAAACTAAGTTATTTAAATTAATCAACTAAAAGTGTGACATGAAACTATATAATATAAATAATATAAAAATAAATTATTTTAGGGAAAATGTGGGGTAGCCAAACAAGGCCTTGTGGCCTTTGGCTTATTCAACTGACGCAGACTTTTTATTTTTCTAACGTAAGGGAACGTGGGAGAGGCCAGTTATATTTTCCTATGCGTCTTATTTTTCCTAAGGCTTGTTAGCATAGAAAAACAGAGGAAGAGAGAATTACAGAGGAGATTGAGAGTGAGAGCTTGAGAGATTGTTATGCGATTTCAAGAGGAAGGAGAGGATTGCTAAACCTTGTTGTCATCTTTTGCTAGACAATAATCGAAGATTAAGGTATAACTAATTCTAATTTTCAGTCCTGTGATTTTCTATTCTCTAGAAATTGGTTTTTGAGGATTTGTTGTTTAAGCATTGTGTATATGGTGTGGATTATGTTGTAGAATATGTTGTCATCTTGTATGCGTGTTGTATGAGTTATCAAATTCATTAGAAATTGGTTGTAGGAAGAAAAGGAAAATAACAGTGTTTATGTTCATATGTTATAGCCTTAGAAAGTACAAATTTTAGTGGGCAAATTTTATATGAAACTGTACATTGACGCTTGTATATGGTAGTTCATTGAAATACGATCATAACGTAATTAGAATTAGGCAAATTGGCCATGTATTGAATTCGCAGTGTGGATTTTTGGGGATGAATATCAAAATTTGAGTTTTATATGAAAATCATGAAATTTGAGAAATTAACCTAACTTAGATTGTTGTTAAATTGTTTTAATTGGTGGAGTATGTTCACAAACATGATTGTGATAGTTCTATATCATTTTTACGTGTTATTATCACTGTTTGGTGGGTGAATTTCGTGTTAGTTGGGCTAAAAACGGCTACTGTTCACTACCGCTCATATCGTCTGTCTGCTTCTTGTCTGCGATTGCTTAGGCTTGCGAAGGCCAAAAATGGCGCAGCTACACCGTATGATTGTGCTTGTGCTTAGCCTAAGCCTAAGTGTGCGCAGCCTCGCCACACCTGAATGTGATGATGAGGTCTCGCTTGCTTGCAGTGTCAGCATAATGGACTTATATTAGTCTAGTAAGCATGTTGTTGATGTTGAGACATAATATAAAATACAATAGCAGATTGCCATGCGTTATAATACAATGTATAAAAGATTTTGAAGTGATTGTTAATTGAGTTGTAAAATTAAACCAAGTGTGATGTTTTCAAAAGTTAGAGATGAATGATTAAGTTATATTGGCTTGTAATGAGATTTCAGATTTGTTAAGTATATTTAACCTACGTGGTTAGGTGCTAAGTTAGGGTTATGACCTAAATGATGGTTTAAACCCTAAAGTGTATATTCATGCGATTAATTGTTGTTGCGATTTCAATGATATATGTAGGATAATTGGAAATTATTTTCATTTGGGTAGCTTACAATCAAGGCATGTTCTCTAACTCTACTTTTATATTTGTGCAAGTTTCTAAACCTTATCTCTTTACAATTGAGCAATCTTTTGAACTTCATTCTTTTCATATCGAATGTAAGTTTCCATTCCTATGTTATTGTTATTCAAGTAATTGAGCAAGCGTAATCTATCTTGCGTATGTTTGTACAAGCTTATGTAACCTAATTCGTTACATCGAGCGAGTTTTACTTTCCTAATTATTATTCAAAGCATATATTGTTCTAATACATTGATTCAAGGGAGATTGTTTTAACTCTTCCATAGCACTTTGCATGTATATCATGTTTACTCAATTATATATTATTGTTATTCAATCTTTGACTTTGATAACCTTGTTCAAAGCTTTATCGTTGTATTAAACCTTCAAGTAGTAAGCAAACCTTTATTAATTGAATTAATCTATATTTGAATAGTGTTCTAAAATTCTAGAAACACTGATAAGCTAGTTCCAAACTAAACTTTCTTTATTGCTAAAATTCTAAATTCCAAACTGAGACGAACAACCCTAATATTGGGGATTTTGTACGTGTACCGTTTAGATGTTTATGCACAATACATGGTACAAAGGGCTAATCCCCCTAAGTACGTTAAGAAGGGTCCGTATAGTCTAAATGACTATTAAGGTTGGGTAATACTACCTAAGTACCGGGGACATAGTTCGTGGTCTTAAGACCCTCAAATAATTAAAGTTCGAACTTGTTTTCTATTTTGATTTGTAGAATAAGATCCTTATTGTTCAGCTTTTGTCGTTCACTCTCATGTTATTATTATCATTGTTACTTTCTATATCAGTGAGCATTTGTTTGCTCACTCTTGCAAATAACACTGCAGCTAACGTTGAGAGAGTCGATTAGGCATCTACCAGCAAAGGGAAGGGAAGTTGCCTAAGAGCTGAGGAATTAATGAAGTTAATTTAAACGTTTCATGTTATAAGACTTGTTTAATTATATGATGTATTTCGCAAACTTATGTATTAATTTTAAGATTAGATTACCTAGGATTTAATCGAGATTATTGATGTAACCCTTTAATGGGGAAGATTATTGTTTAAGTTATTTAAATTATGTCTTTATCCTTTGATTGTGGGTAGTTAGATGTAATACTCTTTGATAAGTGAGCACCAAATTCTGTGGGAATGAAGTACCTGGATTTGGGGGTGTCACAACCCATCTCATATCCCGCGTGGATCCTCTCAAGTATGTGTTCAGTAAGCCCATACTAAATTGTCGACTGTCCAGATGGCAGTTGATCCTGTAAAAATTTGACATCGTCTACGTGACGCAAAAGTCTATCAAAGGTCAAGGAATTGTGGGTCAACTGGCCGCCGCACCTACAGGGGATTCCAAACCCTTAGAAACATACTTCCCAGATGAAGGGGTAATGACAGTTCAACAATACCATCAGTACGATGCATTCCACACATGGAAAATGTATTTTGCTGGAGGTGTTAACACAGAAGGCTCTAGAGCTGGAGCAGTTCTAGTATTTGATAGTGCGGGGAGTAGTATCCGTCGTCGTCCAAATTGCGATTTATCGTAACCAACAACACAAATGAGAATGAAGGTCAGATCATGGGGCTAAAACTTGACCGCTTCAATGGGCATCGGTGTGTTAATCTTGTCTTTGGCGATTCTGAATTGGTAATCAAGCAATCCACGGGAATCTATCAAACCAAAGAATTACATTTGCTGCCTTACCATCGGCAAGTTGTACAGATGGATTTACAGTTCGAAGAAATCTCTTTTCTACACATTCCTCACAATAGGAATGATTTTACGGATGCACTAGCAACGTTGGCCTCCTTGATTCACACACCTGACAAGGAAAACATGCCAAGCATCACATTTGCCCTGCAAAAGGCCCCAGTTTATGGGAACTACATTGGAGAAGTATCAGATGAGCTACCTCCCGTCCATCATCCTTGGTATCTGCATATCAAGGAGTACCTGCGAGATGGATCTACACCCGTTGAGGCGAGCCTAACTGAGAAGAGGCAGATCCATTGACTTGCTATGATATTCTACCTAAGCGGAGATGCACTCTATAAAAGAGATGCAAGATTAGGTCTCCTCAGATGTCTGGACAAAGACCAAGCTTAGAGGCTCATGGATGAAATCCATGGTGGAGTATGTGGCCCACACATAAGCGGCCCCTTACTTGTCAAGAAAATCCTCAGAACAGGGCATTATTGGCTCACACTCAAAGCTGACTGTGATGATCACGTCAAGAGGTGCTATCAATACCAAATTCATGGGAATGTTATCCACGCCCCTCCAAGGGAACACCACAATATGAGTTCGCCATGGCCCTTCTCAATGTGGGGAATGGATGTGATCGGTCCCATCTAGCCCAAAGCCAGTAATGGACATAGATTTATATTCACCGTGATCGATTACTTCACCAAGTGGGTAGAAGCAGCCTCCTACCCCAAGGTTACCAAAGAAGTCATCATTGCTTTCATCAGAAACAATGTTGTCTATCGTTATGGACAACCAGAGGTCATTGTGTCAGACAATGCTAAAAACCTCAACAACAAAATGATGGAGGAGTTATTCAGTAAATTCCACATCAAACATCTTAACTTCGTCATCTACCGTCCAAAGATGAATGGTGCTGTTGAAGCGGCTAATAAAAATATCAAGAAGATCATGCAAAAAATGTTCACCAATCACAAAGGATGGCCTAACCTCTTGCCTCTGACTTTATTAGCCTACAGAACTTCTGTGTGTACTTCCACTGTGGCAACCCCCTACTCATTAGCCTATGGGATGGAAGCAATGCTCCCTATAGAGGTGGAAATGGAATCCCTCGAAGTGTTGATGGATGCTCAGTTGGATAAAGATCAATGGGTACAAGACATGTATCACCAATTGTCTCCGATAGACGAATGGCGAACCACAACAATCTTCCATGGTCAATTATATCAGCACAGGATCGCACGATCCTACAACAGAAAATTTCGGCTATGGCAATTCAAATAACTAACTTGGTTTTGACAGGAGGTCATTGACAACCAAGATCAATCTAAGGGAAAATTTGCTCCTAACTTGGAAAGCCCTTTGTTGTCAAGGAGGTATTGACAGGAGGTGCTCTCAGACTACAGGAAATGGATGGTGATGAATTTCCAAAGCTTATCAACTCGGACACCGTGAAACGGTACTATTTCTAAAGTTACCATCAAGCAAATATCCTGGTATTGATCATCCAATTACCAGTCATTCCAGTTTTTAACCCTCTTTTTACAAACTCTTTTGCCCCTCAGGGAAACATACATTTCAAACCAGTAGCCTGGTTTCACCTTACTTCAAACCAGCAGCCTGGTTTCACCTTATTTCAAACCTTCCATACAATTTCGGTTATCCTACACATGGGATTTCACCTTTCACACCTGCAGTTTATCCTAAATATGGGATTAAACTTTTCTACGCTTGCAGTTTGTCTTGAAAATAGGATCAAACTTTTTCCACACCTGCAGTTTGTCCCCATTATGGGATCAAACTTTCTTCTCCCCCCCAAAGATAGCTCACATGCATCTAGATTTACACTTCTTTTTGGTCATGCGATTAAGTCACGAGGGGCTTAACTACGTCGACCTGATCTCCCTAATACACGGGAGTACGTAGGCAACCATATTCTATATGGCCCAGTCGCAATAAACAAAAAACAACAAAAACATTTCTGCCCTTTCTCTACAAAAACAAAAACAACAAAAATACCTCTACACCCATCTGCCTTCGCATTCAGCGTTGAAGCTCTTAAATCAGGTTCGAACTACGCAGACTTGATCTCCTCTTCAATAGGAATACGTAGGCAGCCATTTATGGTTTAGTCTAACCCCTACCAGAACAAAAATACTTGTCACACGGTACTGGGATTAACCTTCAATCCACCACATTTCATCAGCTTTATACCAAGGGGATGGAATTACCCAACCTCTCCTCACAAATAAGAGATTTGGTGACCATTTAATATGCGGGTGCGCCTCAAAGAGCAATACCAATCCATAAAAGTTGGAATTAACTAGGCTTCTCACAAATAGAAGTACTGGCGACCATCTGTGGTCCAGTAAATCTCAGAGAGGAAAAGCCACACTCCTCTCCACAGTTCCATACAGAAACCAGTCCCAAGACACCAAAGATGGTAGGGATACATACAGATCAATGATCCGTAATGAGAGATCCTGCGCTGGCTCAATGTCCACGTATCAAGGACAAGTTCAGAATGCATCAAGATCACAAGCCCTGAAGAAACAGGCAAATATCAACCAAATATCATGGCAAAACTAAAAGGGAAGTAAATCAAAATATATTTCTCTGCCATATATAATACTATTTGATATATACATCTGTGTTGTACATGACAAAATGGCTAAGATAGTCTGTGCAGGAAAATACAAAGCTATTTATGGATCTGTGTGTATGTGGACTATCAGATCTAGCATAGCATCCCTCTCCGAAGAAGGAGGAAAAGCTGCAAGCTCCTGCCCAAGGGTATCTACACGAGCTAGCAGATCTGAGGATAACTGCATGGTGATATGATGCACATCAATATATGCACTCATATCAGTAAGGATTCCAGTCGTATGGGATCTCACGGAAGTACTGTCTGCAATGGTCACATCCCTAGTAGATAGGGCAGCATCCCGCTCCACAATCAATGCATCCCTGCCTGATCTAGCCTCATCCCTCTCTAATAGAGCATCATCTCTCCAATCAAGAGCTGTCAACATCAAGGCCCTAGCCTGATCTCTCTCATAGGTCATTAGATGTAGGCTCTGCTCCAAATACTGTGGTAAATGCTTAATAACAGTGGCACTCAGGGTGGGAGAATCCATCACAAATGTTGGCAACCCAGCAGTCAAGTCCCTATCGATAGGAATGTCAGCCTCCTCCATAGGCTCCTCATCATCGGAATCAATATCCTGCATTGTGGATACTACAATAGTCGATGCAGTCTCTGTCTCCATCCATGCTGAATACTCTACAAAATAACCCAAATGACTAACAAGAAACTCAGCTAGCTCTCGCTGATCCCAAAATGCATACAACCTGGATCTGTCCTCTGCTGATAAATGGTGTGAAGCGAAGCGTTGACTCACTACCCCCTCAAATGGATGGAAATCCTGAAACTGGTCAAACTGACCCATCACGGCCAGTGGCTGGTAGGTGATCATCCCTCTCAACCCAGTTAGAGGAAGATAATCCATGCCCGGAGCATGAGTAATGAAGTTGTAGGGTGAGCTGAGCCCTGTACACGATAATATAGCGAATGGATCTCTAATCCTTGCAACAAAATCTGACCAAGATGCAGCATCTGTACACTCCGCAGTCTAGAAGGAGTATGACATGGCTACATCATGGGTGAAGCAGTACCCATGTCGTCTGAATGTACCAATTGGTCTCAAGTGTGACATAAACCACACGTATAGCTTGACCGAGCTACCTATGAACACTCTTGCCAGACAAGTGCAGCAGTATGTAGCTGACCTCGGAGTATATGCGATAATCATCGATACGATGGTATGACCCTCCCTGAGAGCTCTCACTACCATAATAACCCCGATGTCCAGCTCATCCATGTACCGTGGCATGTAGACGTATGATAATACGCACAGTAGCAGTACATTCACTCTGGCTGAACGCCAATGATCCTCTGGCGTGGTGAAATCCCCGGAATTCCGTGCATAACTATCCTCAGAGCAAAATCCGTCAAACAGAAAATGCTGGGATATCACGTGACCAGAAGTAATCTCATCCTGTACCACTCTACACCTCAATCTGGTGAGGGTCATGAACTGCCTACTCATGTCCCCATCGCTATGTGCACGCAAGGTCTATCCAATGGCAGCATCGTCAACCGTGCATACTCCTCTAGAGTAGGAGTCAACTCTTGGGTCCCAAACCGGAAAACACAATACGTCCGGTTGCCAAAGGTTTCTAGCATACCCTCTATGAACCACAGTGGGAACTCAAACATCAACAAGGTCATAGTGTGTCATAAAGAAATGATCTACAGATCCCCTGTCTAATGGTGACATTGTAATAACCCAATATTTTTAATAAGAAATTTTGCGATTTAATTTTTTTATATATATATATAAAGGTGGGACAATGTGCAAAGTAAAGTGTATGTATCTATGTGATAAATAAAAATATTTATTAGATGTAAATAATTTCTTTTAGACTTATTGATCATTATAGATTATATTCTTATAATAAATTAATTTTGTAATAAAAATATTTATTATTTATTTTCATGAAAATATGATTATGGTATATATGATATGATTATTAGGATTCTTATGATATGTATTTTATTATATTGGTTAGGTTAATTGTTTTAACTTAATTAATGATGGTATGTATGAAGGTTATGTCGGATATGAATTCAAAACCGTAAGTCCGGATTTTGAATAAAGGATGAGAATAATAATATAATATTATTTATATTTTAGTAATATAAATATGCATGATATGTGTGTAATGTTAATTTATAAATCAATTATAGTAAAACAGTACAAACCCTAGCATTACTGATAAACTATAGTATAGAGTCAACTATGACTGTAAGGTTTGTTAAGTTATGTGTTATGTAGTTAATGATCTTTATTATGTTTTATGATACTTAGGTAAACCCAAATTAATATCTAGAAACCCTAATTACTATATTAGAACCCTAATTGCTAAGTTATAAACCTTAAGTATTAACTTAGCAAGGTTAATAGTAATTAATATATTATACTGGCTAATTTACACAACCTAGGTGATTAGGAAACCTAGTGTAATTAGGGAAACTAAGATTTCCATATTTGCCCTTAATACACAATTCTAGATTTAGAGATTGTGGAACCCTAGGGTTAAACCATAAGGGTCAAACCCTAAGGGTTAAACCCTAATGGTTGTGAGAAGTTAACAAGTTGTCATTCACTTTATAAGTCAAATGACCAAACTACCCTTTTTATTATTTTAATGAGATGGAGTGTAAGTAGTTGGTGACCAACTCTAGCTTGCCATGTGGTCTAGAAGTATGTTTTAATCATTCAATCTCAGCCATCTTGCATCACAGGTACACTAGATTCAAGTATTATATGTAGATTACGAGAGAGAAAATGTCATATTCAAGCCTCATTTGATCACAACACTCAAATAAAAACCCTCTCAACTGTAAACATCCGAAATTTTCTTGCTAGACCAGTCACTAATCAAGCCCCACTAACACTTGTAGCAGATCAGAAGCATTAGATCAAGATTTGGTTCATAGAAAGGTATAAAAACCCCAAACTTAGAAATCCTTATGGTTAATGTTAATCTTTATGTTTAGATGTTTAAAGTTGTGTAATAGGATGTTATTGAGTGATCTGGGTTGTTATAACTCAGATCCATAACACTTAGATGCTCGAAATTTATGATTTTAGAAATTTGGAAAAAGTTTAAAACTGTGGTCTGACAATGAATGTCAAAGCCTCTAAATCTTTATGTGTTAAGTGTTATGTGTGTTTTAAGTTATAGATTTGTAGTATGCTATAAGGGCTTTGATCTGGAACTTGAATCAAGCCCAGATCATTTATAGATTGAAAGTTATTAAAGGTCAAAAGTGCGTTAACCGATCACATGAAACTATTTCTGGGCAGCCTAGATTTGCCCAGAAAATCTGACAATGTTTTGCATTCCCTATATCTTCCTGATCTTTGTTAGTTAAGTCATCTTTTTGGTTAGATCTTGTACACTGACATGTAGGCTGTATATATAAGCCTTTACTTTACCAAAATCATAAACAGAAGCGAATATAATCGTGGTCAAAGTAGGGTTGAAGAAACTATTTTATGAAGATTTCTGGGAAACCCAGATCTTCAAGGAGCAGTTCCTAACCTCTACTTTGACCACTCTTGATCTCCTAGATTTTATGTTGTTATGCTGATATAATGTTATAACATTGTGTATTGACGTCAATACTACATGACTGAACTAATGAAACCCAATATGTAAGCTCAGAATGTATTGATTCGAAGCTTCAAAGTAGCAACCTCGTTACTGCTTGAGTTTCTGGGCAACCCAGAAACTCAAGAACATGTCTGACAAGGACTGTGATGGCCTATAACTTGCTGTTAAGGTGTTGAATGTCCATGAAAATTGTTTGTAGTTGTAGTACTGCATAAGTACTATAATCTAAACACTTTAGGCTGATCAGAATACTTTAGGAGCATGGTGAAAATTATGGTCAAACCAGATACCTTACATATGACATGCATTTCTGGGTTTGTTGAAGAACAGCTCAAGAACACCTATAGCGACAGTTTCCTCGCTATAGGGCCCTTTAGCGACAGTTTATTCATAAAATTATTATTTTTATTTAATAATTAGTATTAAATAGTTTTTAATTATTAAAATACAAAATAAATTCCTATTTTTAAAAGTCTAAAATAGGTTTTAATTATTTTGAATATATTTCATTAATATTTATTATTTTTGGAATATTAATGGTATTTAATTTATTTAATTATGATATTAAATAAATTACTTAAAAATGATTTTAATACTTAAAAATTATTTAACATTATATTATCTTATAAGAAAATATTTTAGGTTATTTTAATATTTTGTGATGAAATTTAGATTAATAATTTAATATTAATGATATTTAAGTTATTTAATAAATATATTAAATAAATTATGAAAATAGACATAATGATTTAAAAATCATTTCAAGTATTATAAAATATTTTAAGTTGTAAAATATAACTTTTGATATTTTGTCATGAAAATATTAATTATTTAATATTATTGATATTAAATTTATTTAATAATTATATTAAATAAATAGTTTAAAATGGTTTTATTGATTTAAAAATCATTTAAAAAGATATAAATAGTTTTAAAATATTTGAAGTTAGTATAAGTGACTTTTGATATTTTAGTGAATAAATCCTTAATATTTAAATATTTATGGTAATTATTTAAAAATTATTTTAAATATTTTAAAAAATCATTTAAGGGTAATATTAGTACTTTAAAAATATTACGAGTTATTATAACTAACTTTAATATTTTGGCAAGAGTTTCATTAATATCTTAATATTATTTAAATATTAATGGTAATAGAATTATTTGATGTTTAAATCATTTAATAATAATTCCAGTGTTTGAAAAATTATGAAAAATTATAATTATTAATTATAAATTACTATAAGTCATTTAAAAATAATATGATTGTTGTTTAAGTTATCTAGAATAATATTTAAGATGCAGATTAGAGTTTTAAACTCGATAATTACCCGATAAAGCCGTCGGTACACCAACATGTTTCAGAAATTGATCTAGACTTAAATATTTTGATTGTCTTAATGTTTGTTTGTGATTCAATGACTGATGAACATGTGTGATAATGTGAATAGGTTATGTGTTGACTGCAATAAGTAGTGCTATGTGTTATAGTATGTTATTCTAATAGAACGAATGATCTTATTAATGATAGGTTTCGGCATAAAAGATTAAACTAAGTTGCGTATTATAAGCAACAGACCAGGCAAGTATCCTACCTTTGCATTTCCTTTATGCAATAGACAGAAGTAATAGAGTTTCAGAATTATATTATCATTGTACTAGATTATTAACCCTATTATTATGTATGTTATATCCGATCATTGATAATCAACATGGTACTATACTTGTAATTCATATATATATATATATATATATATATATATATATATATATATATATATATTATGTTCAAGTTAGTTTCTAAATATGGTTATTCAAGTGTCCCTACTTGGATAATCATTGTATTTAATCACATATTGATATATATATATATATATATATATATATACCTATCAATCCCGAATGTATACGATAACAAAGAGTTGTCTAAGCTATTTGACCAGCTAGACACAGATTTAGAAATATCGTTGAATATGATAAAGCCTTTTTGTATCCAATCAAATTATTTTGGTTCGGGTTCCGGACTAAGTATGAACATCCGAACATGGGAAAACTTTATATCATGGTGAACGAGAGTGAAACGATAATACCATTCTTGCATGTAGTATTGATCAATACAGGGCACATTGGGCAGATCACCCTCATGTCTGTAAGTTATAACGGTTTGCGGATGAAGTTCTGCTAAACCTTAGCAAAAATAAAAAACAATGTTCATAGTATGTCACCTTAACCCTATTTATAGTCAGTATGTAGTTTCAAAAATTTGACAGAGAGTTGTTATGTTATTATTATCGATTCAAATTACTTCACAATTTTTGATTTGTTGTAGAAGGGTAGTACAAAAAAAACATTTAATCCTTTAAGCTAATATTTATAATTGTTATTACTTGTTGGGCACTCAAACGCTCATCCTTCCTTAATTTAAATGTTTTCAGTTAAGTATGATCGGCCAGAGGGCTCTGCCAAGAACAAAAGGAAAGGAAAGCTACACGAATAAGTTTGTGTTATCTTATGTAATAGCCAGTGTGACGCCCTCAAATTCGGGTACTTGAAACCCGAACTCGGTTCTTCACGATACCATTTCTATAAGTTGAATAATACTAATAATAATAACAATAATATAAAATTCAAATTTAATTTACATATGCATCAAAGTTTACTCCCAGGTACGAGACCTTTATACATTCATTACATCATAGATAATAAGTAACATTGTCTTAATAAACTATAACTATTACAAAACATAATAGAAATCTCATTCGAACAGCTTTCCTTTCCCCTTGTTCTTGTCTGAGCCTTCGGGTTGATCATACTTAACTGAAAACATTTAATTTAAGCAAGAGTGACCATTTGAGTGCCCAGCAAGTAATAACAATTATAAATATTAGCTGAAAGGGTTAAATGTTTTCCTCGTACTACCCTTCTACAACAAGTCAATAATTGTGAAGTAATCTGAACCGATAATAATAACATAACAACTCTCTATCAAATTTTTAAAACTACGTATTGACTAGGGTTAAGGTGACATACTATGAACATTATTTTCAATTTTTGAATAGGTTTAGCAGAACTTCATCCGCAAACTGTCATAACTTACGGGCACGGAGGGTGATCAGCCCGTTGTACCCTGTATTGATCAATACTACATACAAGAACGATATCATCATTCAATTTATCCACCTTGGGTCCATAAAAGTTTTCCCTTGATCGGAATGTTCATACTTAGTCTGGAATCCGAATCAAAACAATTTGATTGGATACAAAAACGTTCTATCATATTCAACGATATTTCTAAATATGTCTCTAGTTGATCAAATAGCTTAGAGGTATATATATATATATATATATATATATATATATATATATATATATATATATCAACATGTGATTAAATACAATGATTATCCAAGTGGGGACACTTGTATTACCATTTTTAGAAATTAACGAACATAATATATATCTGAATTACCATATACTAACATGTTGATAAACAATGATCGGATATAGAATATATCACAATAGGGTTAATAATATAGCATAATAATAATATAATTCTGAAACCTTCTTACTCATATCCATTGCATAAAGGAAATGCAAAGGTAGAATACTTGTCTGGTACGCTGCCTACAATTCGTAACTTAGTTTTATCTTTTAGGTAATCACCTATCAGTAATAAGATCATTTTACTAATTAGAATAACATATCACTACACATAATACTACCTATTGCAGTCAGCACATAACCTAATCACCTTGTCACACATATCCCACAATCATTGAATCACAAACAATCATTTAATAAATTCAAAATACCTAAGTCCATAACAATTTCTGAAACATATCGGTGTACCGACAATCTTTTCGGGTAATAATTGAGTCTAAGACTCTATCTAGTTAGTTCAATAACTGTAATTATCAGTCATATTGTTTTTAAATGACTTAAAATAATTTTTAAACAGTTGAATCATAATTAAATGATTTAAATATTAAACGATTCTACTATCATTAACATTTAATCAATATTAAACTAATAATGAAACCATTGCCAAAATATTAAAGTTATTTATAATAACTCAAAATATTTTAAAGTATTAATATTACATTTAAATAATTTTTAAAACAATTTAAATCATTTTTAAATAATTATTATTAATATTTAAATATTAATGTACTATTTATCCAAATATTAAAAGTCATTAATTATAACTTTAAATATTTTTAATTCAATTATATCCCTTTTAAAAGATTTTTAAATTAATAAAACCATTTTAAAATATTTATTTAATATAATTATTAAACAAATTTAGTATCATTAATGTTAAATTAATATCATTAATATTAAATTATTAATGAGATTATCCTTTAAATATTAAAAGTTATATTTTATAACTTAAAATATCTTTAAACACTTTATTTTTATTTAAAATGATTTTTATAAAAATAAAATCATTTTTAAACTAAATTATTTAATATATTTATTAAATAACTTTAATATCATTAATAATAATTAATTAATGAAATTTACCTTTAAATATTGAAAGTTATATTTTATAACTTAAAATATTTTAAATACCTTATTACTATTTAAAATGATTTTTAATATAATAATATCATTTTAATTTATTCATTTAATTAATTTATTAAATAACTTAATCATCATTAATATTAAATTATTAATGAAATTTATCACTAAATATTGAAAGTCATTAAAATAACTTAAAATATTTTTCTTATACCATAATATATTTTTAAATGATTTTTCATGTATTAAAATCATTTTAAAAATTAATTTAATAATACAATTAAATAAATTACATACTTTTAATATTCCAAAAATATTAAATAATTATGAAATATATTCAAAATAATTAAAAATTAATTTTCAGACCTTAACATAATTTTTAATAATTTATTATGTATTTTATATAATTAAAAACTAATTTTCTACTTATTTAATTAAAATAATTAATTTAATAAATAAACTGTCGCTAAAGGTACATTAGGCGACAAAACTGTCGCTAATGGTGTTCTTCACCAAACCCAGAACACACATGACAGTGAACGAGTGACCAGCTTTGACCATACTTAATTATATGATCCAATCTAATTATGGGCTTGAAATTATGTTAGAGCTGTAGTACAGATGTAGCACTACAACCACAAACAAATAGTATAGTTACAAAATGCAACAACAGTAAGATATGATCAATCAAAAACCTTGTCAGACATGTTCTTCATTTCTGGGTTACCCAGAAATGAAGAACAGTCTAAGGTGCCACTTTCCAGCCTCCACTACATGCTAATCGTGTAATATTTTTGTGATATAACAACTTCAGCGTCTAGCCAACGTGTAGGACAACGGATCTAATACATAACATAATCAACAGTTACAAGCTGGTCAACGCTTGTCAGAAATGTAGTTCATAGAGTTTTCTGGAAATTTCCAGAAAGTGCATCCGTGATCAAATAGTGTAGTTTGACCAATTATTACAACCATATTATGTGTTGTTTCACATATTTAGAAGCATGTATCTAGAGTGCAGATAACCAGATACAAGTTGGATATATCAACAATATCAAAACACTTACAAACTGACAGATCTAAACGATGCAAAACTTGTCAGACACAAAGAATGCTTTCTGGGTTACCCAGATTTATACTCGGTCATGGTCGGTCAACCGACTTTGACCGAGTATAACTTGAAGTCTAGACATTAAAATACTGTGATACCACCTTCAGAGCAAAGAGCGTATAACAGACTACACATTTAAACTTTTAAACAACAAAAATAATAAACAGTAAATAATCTATGGGCTCTGACATTTGTTGTTAGACAACCCATAAAAAAATTTCTAGATTTTTCAAATACATGATTTTGAGCATATTAATGTTATGGATCTAGCATGAGCCAACCCAGATCACTTAAATAGACTACAAACAACATGTTTTAACATAAAAATACAACATTTAACATAAGATTAAAAATCAGATTTCTAGATTAGGGTTTACCTCTTTATGATCCAATTGTGATTTCAATGCTTCTGATTTAATGTTGGTGTCGTGGGGATTAATTTGTGACTTATCTAACACTATAATTTCATGGGTTTGGTCTTGAGAGAATATGGCTATGTATTTACGAACAAATTAGGCCAAAAATGAGCACTTTCTTTCTCTTAAATCTAACAAATCATGTATGCAATGTATGGGATGGCTGATCATATCATGTGTTATAGATTGTAGGCTCATAGGTAGGTCTAGGGTAGGGTGGTTGCAGATTTTGCAAGGATTTGGCTAGCAATAATTCAACTAATGGGTCAAAAAAGGCACTTTGGTAATTTTGCTTATAATCTCAAGGGTATTCTTGTCCAAGGTGCTTAAATCTAGGGTTTATTCACTAGATTTTAAAATTTAAAGTTTCCCAAATAATTACTAAGGTTTGAAAAATTAAAATTAAAGTGTAAGAAAATTTTAATTAAACACACTAATTTAAAATTAGGGTTTTTAATAGAAAATTAGGGTTTTTAAAATTAGGGTTCCTTAATATTATTAGGGTTCCCAAATTAACAATTAGGCTTTTCTAATTATCATTATAATTTACTAAAATAGTAATTAGGATTTCTAATTTTAGCAATTAGGGTTTAGATAATAATAGTGTTTTTCCTAATTACAAAAATTCCATAATACACAGTAAAATTCATATAACACAATTAATACACAGTCTCGAACTCATAACTGAGTTTAACAATTAGGGTGTAAAAACACGATATAAGGGTTATGACATAATTTATCATAATTAACCAACCATTATCTGTTCACACATATACAATACTTATTATAGCACTGAAAAATCAAAATATTATTAATATTATATTATTATTCTCATTCCTTGATCAAAACCCAGATTTAAGGTTTGGATTCCATATCTGGTTTATCTTTCATATACAACATTAAGTTAAAACAATTAACTTAAATATTCTGAGCAAATTCATATAATAAAATTTTTATTATTATAATTCTAATTGTCATTTAATATATTATTAAAATAATATAGAAATTATATTTTATGGAAAATAAATAGTAAAAACATTTCTCGCTATATAAAAATAATTACTATAAGAATATAATTTGTAATGATTAATAATTCTAAAATTATTTATAATTTTTTTCGTAATAAATATAATTGCATTTATCATACACATTACTAGACACTTATTCTCATCATTTAAAATAAATAAACAAAAAAATATTTATATGCAAAATTTCTTATTTATTTATATAGAAAATATCGGGTTATTACATTCACCTCCCCCTTATAAGGATTACGTCCCCGGAATCACCGTTTTAAAACCTATACATACAAGAGTACATAGCATATACAATCATTGCAAGTAGATCTCGATCATATTTGATCGAACTGATCTTTAACTATTCAACATAAAGCTTATCTATCTGATTCAATAAAAATTTGAATTCTAAAAGAACTCAAATTCCTCCTTCAAAATTTCTTTATAAAAATAATTTACTATATATATGAAAATCATGTATATAAAAATAAAAGTTATAGGAATAGTACCTGGAGTTCCATCTCCAGCTGCCACCGTATCCTGGACCGTTATGTTGAAGACCCTTGCAGTTTTTTCTTGTTGGTTTATTTATTGAAGTTGGTCCCGTTGTCGCCAATGTCCTGTTGCCTTTTTCCGTATTCGCATTCCTTGCATCCCTTCCCCTTCTTGGATAGTCTTTCACCTTATGCTCCATTGATTCACAAATAAAACATCCACTATACATTCTCGAATTGGGACAGTTGGGAGAGATATATCCCTTCTGCCCACACTTATAACACGCAAACTTACCTTTAAGACACTCTCCCGAGTGATTCTTTCCGTAATTTCTACACTGCATAGTCTGTTTCTTTCCACCTCCTAGCCTAATTTTGGTATTACCGAAATTATCTCCTTTCCTTTTTCCATTCCTACTACCACTACTCCCTTCTCCAGCTTTAGCTTGATTTGCTTCCCACCAAAAAATTGCCTCTCCTTTCATCGATATAGGTGGCAAAAGTTGTCTTTTGCCCTCCGTTACTCCAAATTATCATAAATTCTTCTCTGAGGTTGATTTGATCCTCTAAATCCTAGCGTTCCGACTGCCTTGAAGTCTTTGAAGTTCTCTAATAGATTATTTAGTTGATTTCCCACAGCTAGTATTCCATTCTGCATATCTTGAGCGATCAAAATCGCAAAATTTTGTATCGGGTCTGGTTGTCTTCCAGCTTTATCAACAGGTTCTTCTGTCCATTGATTTCGTTTTCATCTTGGCAGCATTATCTGATTAATCATAATTTATCTTTCATCAACTTACCTTCTATGTCTTAGGGTATACACATAACGCGAAAGTTTCTACTCAAATAATCATGTAATCAAAATATTAGATTTTGAAAACTTTGGTTTTCCGTATTAACCAATGTTCAGATAAATAATTATTATCTTTACACCAACTTATTTCATTAATCCGACATAGATTCATATTCATAACACTTTACATACCATAGGACATATTGCTTTAAACATCTGATATCCCTTTGTGACTCAAAAGTCGGGAATCGCTGCCATAACTTATACAAAAGTTAAGAATATTATATTACACAGACATACCTATCATTTACACCACATAGAATCATACCCATTCAAGTAATACAAATACTACTTATCTTTTACACCTTTGCCAAGGATTAATGCTTAGTATTCTATATATTCCGTTATCCTCGATAATCTCATCACACATAACTATACCAAGTTCGTCAAACTTACCACACATTATAAGTTCAGGAACTTACCACAATCATATGAGTTTAAGAACTTGTCCTAGTCAGACCTTTGGCGTCCATTCGCTGAGGGGTTCAAAAATTTCATATAATTATGAGTCATGAACTTACCATAAGTATGAGTTTTAAGAACTCGAGCTTAACTTTATATTCTCTAACTATATTCTACCTATTAGTTATACTATCGTTTCTGGGTCCGATATTACATTTTCCAGCATAATCACCTCACTAGGGTTACTGTCCATGTGAGCCTTTATTTCAGTTATTTACTTTAATATTGGCTCGGTTATGGAGGTTGAATCCTTCTTTATGATCTGAGGGTATCCTAATTCTTTCTATCTAACATCTACACACAAATTATCCTGATTAGCATATAGTATATACACACAACAAATAATAATTTTTATAAAAGTTATCTTTTATTTTGGTTAACGATGAATTTCTTTAATTCATCTCCCTTTAAACTCTATATGAGTTATTTGTATTTTCAACGTTTCCCTCTATTCTAAGGTTATAGCCTAAGGTCTACCCCACCTAAGGTTTCTAACCCTAAAGCTTTGATACCAACTTGTGACACTCATGGTGCTTCCAACCATAGCACCTCACACTGATACCTATCAACTTGCTCTGAGGCTCGCTTTCAGGTCCCTACAGAAAAGTGCTTCTTTGCCTTCCCTTAAAGGGATGTCACCAGATAAAGGCTCGGGGCTCTTTGCAAATTCATGCTTATAGCTTTGATACCAACCTGTGACGCCCCCAAATCTGGGTACTTGAAACCCGAACTCGGTGCTTCACGATACCATTTCTATAAGCTGAATAATTGATGAATGGGTAGTATACCCATAATTCGGATATATTTAGACTTAAATTATTGCATTCTTAAGTTATTTAGTAGCATTTTTATTGTGTTTATATCTTATTTGGCAGATTTGGAAGCTGGAAGGGCAATTATGGGAATTTCAAGCATTGAATGGCAAAATTGTAATTTCAATGAAGTCAATGCAGAGCGTATTTGAAATTACACTATCCTCGGTAGGCGGGGCTTGAGCCTCGGCAGGCGTTGACCGGATTAGCGCGTTTGACTTCTGGTTGCCTATTAAGGGTTAATAATAAAACCTAATTGAAGGAGGATTGTGGGGGACTATAAAAGGAAACTAATTGCTGAATTAAAAGAAAACCAGATTGATTTGGCAGAGGATTTTGAAGGAGCTTTTCCATTGAAGATTACAGGAGATTACTTGGAGCTTCAAGATTGGCTACAGAGTTTCTTCTTTTTCTCCTTATTTTTTATTTGTAATTCTTTAAGGATGATTTATCAACAAATAATTATTCTTATTTCCGTGATAAACTAATTCTTTAATTAAGATTTCAATTGAACCTTTTATGATTATGAATTAGTTATTCTGTCATTATAATTATCTATGTTGAAGTGGATTGTTTATCATGTTTTGATCTTAGTGATTAATTATTTGGCCAATAATTAGTGTGTTACTCTAGAAGGAATTGGGAGAGGAATTCTAGGGTTAGAACTAGACATGATGACATGTGACTCAGTTATTTACACGGTAAATAATTAGGTTTGTGAATTGAATGGAAATATCTGTTCACCGCATGTAACATATAAGGAATTGGGACTGAAAGAGTTTAATCCAATTGTTTTGCATAGGAATATAGCAAGGTTAATCTGGGTTAAATAAAAGTCAATTGATCACTTGGAAGAGGGCTTTTGGCATTTGAAAATTCTTGTTAACAATCCATGAGACATAGTAATTGGGATGATTAGATAACTGATTTATAATTCATAATTGGGGATATTGAAGTCTTAATATTTACCTACCGGAAGTCATTCACTCAAGTAATAGCTTAGTTAATTGTTTGTCTTAGTGCAGTATCTTTAAGTGTTTAATTTTGAGTTAATAATTCAGAAAATCGCAATTTCTCATTGTTTGAATGAAATTGAATTGATATAGTATTAGTAGTTGAAATTTATTAATTAGAATTCCCTGTGGGAACGATACTCAACTTATCACTTTATTACTTGTTGACCACGTATACTTGCGTGCTGTGTGTAATTAGATTTTACTTAACAAGTTTTTGGCGCGAATTCTTGATGAATTTCTTTTATTAATATTAATTTCATATTAGTTATAATCAATTCGATTTTAATTTGAACACTACTTAATCTTTCTTCTTGGATTGGCAGGAATTCGTGTATGCACACTAGATCGAAAGCTAGAAAGGAACTTCTTACGTATACAGACAACCTTGAGAAGGAGTTCGAGACGGTAGCGATTGAATAGTGAGGTGATACATTTGGAAGAAGAACTGACAACCCAAGAATTACTTCGAGAAACATGGCGGAAACGAGCGAGCGAAAATCACTTAGGGATTACATACGCCAAATATTCTGATTCTGATCAAGTATTAAGAGGCCGTGATCAATGCGAGCAGTTTGAGATAAAACCGGATCAATTCGGATGCTTCTGAGAATACGTGCGGTTTGGGGGTAATTCGATGAAGCGACCCTAATGAACATATCTTGAGTTTCTTGGAAGTTTGCGATACCTTCAAATTTAACAATGTATCGGAAGGCGCTATAAGGTTGAGGATGTTCCGTTTTAATTTAAAAGACAAAGCACGGTGGCTACACTCCTTGCCTCTGGTTCAATCACCACATGGGATGACTTAGCTCAAAAATTTTAGCTAAGTTCTTCCCACCAAATAAGTCGGCAAAACTACGAACGACATTCATACTTTCGCACAACCCGGAGTCGAGAATCGTTATATGAGGCGTGGGAAAGGTTTAAGGATATGCTCCGTAAATGCCCTCATCATGGAATTCCGCATGATGGATGCAATTAGGGATATTTTGTGATGGTTTGCGCGCATCCACGAGGTCTAGTATTGATGCGGCGGGGAGGAGGCGATTATGTCCAAAAATTTTGATGAGGCGTATCAATTGTTAGAAACAATGGCCACCAACAACTATCGATGGCCCATGGCGAGGACCAACCACCCAAAAGCATCGGGAAAATATGAAGTGGACGCATTAATGTGACGTTAATGAAGACAAGTGATTTGCAATAGCTAAGCATATAGAAACATGGCATCCACAGGCCACCACGGCGTAGCGATGGTTTGTGAGAGTTGTGTCTTTGGGGTCATGCTACGGATCAATCGCCATAAATTCGGAATCGGCCGATTAAGAGGAAATTATAATCGTTCAACCCAACCGTATCCTACCCAAAATGCCTATAATCCGAGTTGGAAGAATCATCCAGGTTCTCATGGAGTAACAATCAAGTCTGCGACTCAACCACCTGAACAACAACACACCTCCGGATTCCAAAATCAACCTCAACAACCGAGAGGGTATCAAGTTGGGAAGCGACCTTGGAAAAGTTTATTAGAGCCTCGACAAAAAGAGCGAGGAACAAGACAAGAAATTGAATCAAGTAGATATGATGTTGCAAAGCCATGGGGCATCGTTAAAGAATCTGGAAAATCAATTGGGACAAATAGCACATGCATTGAATACCCGTCCACTAGGAACACTTCCGGTGTGATACGAAATAAATCCGGCAGAAATGAGCCTTTGCCGCAGCGATAATCTTCTGAAGTGGGAAGGAGCTAAACGATTAAGGATAAGGACAAGGGGATAACGAACAACCAAAACGAAGAGGTTGTGGAAGCAAGGAAAGATAAAGAGGAAATAGGAGAGGAAAATGCACGGGGTCATCTCTACAACAATGCCACCCATACCATATCCGTGAGAGATTTGAAAATCCAAGTTAGATAAGCGCTTTTAAGATTTTTGGATATTTTTAAAAATTGCATATCAACATCCCATTCGTAGAAAAGCTTTAGAACACATGCCGAGATTCACGCTAAGTTCATGAAGGATGTGCTATCAAAGAAAGGAAGCGGGGATTTTGAAGCAATGGGCGCTAATCAAGAAGAATGTAGCGCAATTATTCAGAACAAGTTACCTCCTAAGTTGAAAGATCCAGGTAGCTTTTCTATTCCATGCGACATTGGTAATCAGTTTTCGGGGAAAGCGCTGTGTGATTTGGGGGCCAGTATTAATTTGATGCCATTATCAGTCTACCATCAATTCGGACTCCAAGCACCTAAACCGATATCAAATATCGATTTCTTGTTAGCGAGCCGATCGATTACATATCCACGAGGTATCGTTGAAGGCGTATTAGTAAGGGTGGATAAATTCATCTTTCCATGAGACTTCGTTATCTTGGATTGTGAAGCGGTCTGGAGCGCCCATCATTCTCGAGACGACCATTCTTAGCAGCAGGAGAACGTTAATCGGCGTGCAAAAGGGAGAATTAACGATGAGAGTTGATGATCAACAAGTCACTTTCAATGTGTTCAAAGCAATGTCGTATCCAAAGGAAAAAGGTGAGTGTTTGCGGGTGGATGTAATGGAGAAGATGGTGAATCACAAGATTTGCTGCAATTACTCAGAGGATCCGATAGAATCCATGATGGTTAGAAACAGAACGGCGATAGGGCGGATCACGAGATAATGAGCGAGTTAAATGGCTAGACACACCATCATTCTACCGGAAAAATAATCAACCATTCGACACCCTTGAAAGGCCTAAAAGCGGAAGAAAAAAGTGCAAACCCTCGATAGAAGTGCCACCGTTGTTGGAATTAAAGCCACTCCCTCTCATCTTGAATATGCTTACTTAGGAAAGACTCGACTCTACCGGTTTATTGTTTCGACAACGTTAATCGACACCCAAAAAGAAAAATTACTACGAGTCTTTGCCTTGAGTTCAAAAGCAATGATTGGGTGGACTATAGCGGACATTCGAGGTATTAGCCCCTCTTTACAGATGCACAAGATTTTAATGGAAGAGGATCAAAACCAACCATTGAGATGCAACGAAGGTTAAATCCCATTATGAAAGAGGTGGTGAAGAAGGAAGTTATAAAATGGTTGGATCTTGCGTATTATCTACCCAATCTCGGATAGTTCATGGGTAAGTCACATGCGGTGTTTACCGAAAAAGGGGGCATAAGCTGTGGTAAAAAATGAAGCGCATGAGCTTATCCCGACTAGAAACATTACAAATTTGGAGAGTATGTATGGATTACATAAGTTGAATAAAGCCACACGCAAGGATCACTTTCCTTTGCCGTTCATTGATCAGATGTTGGACAGGTTAGCGGGACATCAATTCTATTGTCTGTTAGATGGATATTCTGGGTACAATCAAATTGCCATAGCACCGGAAGATCAAGAAAAGAACACGTTCACATGTCCATACGGTACGTTTGCATTCCGGCGTATGTCCTTTGGTTTATGTAATGCGCCAGCGACCTTTCAACGTTGTATGATGGCAATCTTTTTCGTTATGGTCGAGCAGAATTTAGAGGTGTTCATGGATGATTTCTTCGTGTTGGCGATAGTTTTGACTTCGTGTTTGAATAATCGATCTTGGTGTTAAAAAGATGTGTGGAGACTAACTTTGGTACTTAATTGGGAAAAATGTCATTTTATGGTACAAGAAGGGGTGATTACGGGACATAAGGTTTCCGCATCCGGATTGGAGGTGGATAGAGCGAAGATTGATGCAATTGAAAAAGCGCCTCCTCCTTCATCTGTAAAGGCATTGAGTTTCTTGGGACATGCGAGGTTCTATCGGCGCTTTATTAAAGATTTTTCAAAAATCTCGAAACCCCTATGTTCACTCTTGGAGAAAGATGTACCGTTTAAGATGGATCATGCATGCATCGAGGCATTTGAGGTATTAAAGAATAAATTGGTCTCTGCACCAGTCATTGTAGCGCCCGATTGGTCTTTACCTTTTGAATTGATGTGCGATGCCAGTGATTACGCGGTGGGAGCCGTATTGGGACAACGTCATGATAAGATTTTTCATACTATCTATTACTCTAGTAAGACATTGACGGATGCCCAGCTGAACTACACAACAACCGAAAAGGAATTACTTGCAGTGGTGTTTGCTTTTGACAAATTCAGAGCTTATCTCCTCGGCACTAAGGTAATTGTCTACACTGATCATTTAGCTATTAAATATCTGATTGAGAAGAAAGATGCTAAACCACGATTAATACGGTGGTTCTTTGTTATTACAAGAATTTGATCCGGAGATCCGGGACGAAAAAAGTACGAGAAAATCAAGTGGCGGATCATCATCTCGGTTAGAAAATAAAAGGAAATGAAAAGAAGACAACTTCGATGATTAATGAGGAATTTCCGGATGAGCAACTATTAGGGTAACTACCATATTGCCTTGGTATCTTGACTATGTCAACTATGTGGTTGCCAAGGTGTTACTGCACGGTTGACATCACAACAACGGAAGAAGTTTCTCCACGATGCGAAACAATACTTTTGGGATGAACCATTTCATTTTAAAGCATGTGCGAGATCAAATGATAAGGCGTTGTGTACCTCACGAAGAAATGGATAGTATATTAGGCCACCATCACTCCTCGATTACGGAGGTCATTATTCCGATGATCGTCTGATGACCAAAAGTATTACAATCGGGATTCTTCGGCCCTCTTTATTCAAAGATGCTTATCTCTTTGTGCTAAAATGCGATCGATGCCAACGCCAGTAGGTAATATCTCCAAGCGCAATGAAATGCCATTAACACAATTTTAGAGGTGGAACTATTCGACGTGTGGGGTATCGACTTTATGGGACCATTCCCATCTTATTTGAATAATCGGTATATCTTATTAGCGGTCGATTATGTTTCCAAATGGGTAGAAGCATGACGTTACCCACGAATGATGCCAACGTTGTCACCCGATTCTTAAAGAAAAACATTTTTACGGATTGGGACACCAAGGGCTATAATAAGTGATGAGGAACGACTTTTGTAACAAGCGATTCACTAAATTGCTTGTCAAATATGGAGTTAAATCACAAAATTGCAAACACATATCACCCACAAACCAATGGTCAAGCGGAGGTGTCGAATCGGGAAATTAAGAGGATCACGGAAAAAAGTAGTCAATCCGTCACGAAAAGATTGGGTGTTGCATCTTGACGACGCCCTATGGGCTTATCGAGCAGTGCGTCTGAAAACCGATCGGCATGTCCCCGTCTGATTGGTCTTTGGAAAGGCGTGTCATCTTCGGTCGAGCTAGAACACGATTACACCTTTGGGCCATTCGAAATTAAACTTTGATCTAGAAGCGGCGGTGAAAAGCAGTTCTGCGGTTGAGCGAGATGGATGAATTCGGGTTCAGCGCCTCTGAAAACGCTAAGCTATACAAGGAGAAAGTCAAATCTTGGCACGATAAAAAATTCTCGATAGAACGTTACATGCCGGGCCATCAAGTACTCTTTGTTCAACTCACGCTTGCGTCTATTTCCGAGAAAATTGAAATCCAGGTGGTGCGGACCATTTGTAGTCATATCTGTCCTCCACGCGAAAACATTGAGGTTGAGGAACCGAATTCAAAGCGTACATTCAAGGTCAACGGTCAACGTCCGAAACACTATTGGGCGCGGACCAATCGAACGCCAAGCTACGGTCCGATACCTCTCGGACCCGTGTGGCAACCGACCCAACAAAAAGTCGGTGGCGACTATAAACCAAGCGCTTCTTGGGAGGCAACCCATGCAGTTCCATAATTTTTTCGTTTTATTTGATTTTATGCCTCTTAGAGTTAAACTTTTCTTATTTTCACTGTTATTCTGTAGTAGAGAAAACTCCACGTTTATTAAACTAATTCCTACACTAGTCCAGGTATGCACGTACACAGGTCACTTCCCAGCGCCCCGGCGCCCATTTCACCAAGGATTATAGCGCCCCGGCGCTAGGCTCCAGAAGGTGCAGACAAGTCCCAGCGCTTCCGTGGCTGAATTCTAATCTAATCACAGCGCCCGGCGCTAGGCTCAGCGAAAAATAGGGCCCAGCCGCCCGTGGCCTTTTCTTCGATTCAAACCCAGTAGCCGGTCTTTGGGCATACTAAACGATTCTGCGCTTGGCCTTCGGCGCTCCTTGCGATTATAACCCAATTTGCCCGTGGCACTGAGATCAAAGTTAACCCTTGTACTTTAAAACCCCAGCGTGTGCCCTTCTATTCCACATTCTCTCCTGGCCGTGCCAGCGGTCGGTCACCACCTCTTCCTCTTCATAGCACAAAGTCAGTAAACCTTGGATAATTGTCTTCCACTCATCCACCACGCATCACTCCCTTCCTTTCATATTGGTCGTCTGCATCTTGTGTGTCGAATTCTACTCCTCCAACTTATTTAGAAGTAACAAAGGTATGATTTGATGTGTTTTCAATTCTTGCGAATTAAGATGCTCTTCATTCGTTATTCTTGTCATCTGGAAATCTAATGGAGCATATAGATAACGCATTGATGTGTGACGTACTCCTACACACGGGATTCATGCACGCTACATGCATGGCATGAATAGACAGGGAATTAATAATGGATTGAACAAGTTCTCAGTTGCTATCTAGGTGTTTGACAAATTGCCTGACTCAATTTTTAAAGCTAAACTATGACTATGTTTTATTTGCAGAATTCTCGACATGGCATCCAAACGTCATCGCAGCTCAGGGTCCGGGGCCGCTTCAACTTCCCCGCCAAAATTTGACAGCAGGCGTTTTGTTAGTGTTGCGGCTCAAGAACGCTACAGCCGCATGGCCACCCGCTCACTAGTCCCCGAACGGGGTCTCCGTCCCGATCAAAACAAGGATGGAGACATAGCAGTGATGATCGTTGAAATAGTGGTTCGTCCCTCACCGAAACGACTGACATAGCAAATGATTGCGGTGGTCAAAGAATTCTATGCCAACTTGCTGAGCATGACCATTATGGGGTGTTTGTCGAGGTAAGGCCGTGGAATTTGGCGAGGAGGATATCAATGGGTGCTATCAACTACCCTTAGAGGCCTTCATGATGAGTATGCTCGCTTTAGTGAGTGATGGGCGGGACTATGAAAAGATTATTCGGGAGTTTGTGTCAACCGGCACTTTCTTGGTCCATCCATGGCGTGGCGGCATGACCTTCCCATTGTCTCACCTCGGTCTATATGGAAAGGCATGGTATACCTTCATATCTTGCGAAATTGATGCCACACACACATGTGAGTCACGTCACCAAAGAAAGGGTCGTGCTCTTATACTCCATCATACAAGGCCTACGAATCGATGTCGGCCATCTTATTCAACAATCGATGCTCACGCGCATCTCATGGCGGGACCACAGGGAGGGCTACCACATCCGTCCACGATCTGCGTCTTATGTGCTAAGTTTGGGGTCAAATGGAAATCGACGAGATGATTCAAACTCCTATGCCGTGTTGGACCACAACTTGATCCGTCGTTATAAAGTGTGGTCCGGTGGCGCTAATCACCCAAGGGGGACCGGTTTCATTATCCCCCTCGTTCGTCTCCACGAGCCCCACCACCTCGGGCTCCCCCTCCTTACGGCCCCTCGGCAATTTTTCATCGAGGTGTGGTCCCCGAAGTCGCCCGGCGGGAGATGAGCAATTTGGTTTTACAACATTGAGTCCCGAATGTGCGCGCCTATTGGAACGTCAAGGCGTGATTTACAAGTATTTAGTCGACCAATTTCTTTGCAGAATGAATGCATCGACTATCCGGACCCACCCGCATTCCACTTAGCCATTTCCCTCGGCTCCCATTACGCGATGTTTTCCGTCCGATCAAGAGTGGAAGCGAGGCGATGATGCTCCCCGAAGCATAAATTAATTCGCCGGAAGTCCTCTGCTTTTATTTTGACTTATTTTTTTCGCATGAGGACATTGCTCTAGCTTAGTTTGGGGTGGTTCGTTTTATTTTCACCAGGTTGTAGTTTATTATTAGTTTGTGGATTGATTATTAGTAAAGTTGCATTTAGGATAGCATGTTAATTCCAGTTTTGAGAGTGCGTATATCCGGGGCCAATGAGGAAAGTAGAATTGCATGAACACGTCTAGTAAGGATTGTTGATTCGATGATATGATTTTCGTGACTTGAATTGGATCTTTATCTGTTTGACATTGATATTATAAGAAGGCACTTGGAAATAAAACGACCATATTAGCTATGATAGTTTAAATGGTTAGAGAATAGAGTTCTAAAGGGGATTACGAGTGATATGGAAGAACAATTTGAATAACTAGATAAGACCTGAATTCATGCATAAACTTCGAGTTTGGGGAACATTTGGAATATAAAAAAAAAAAAAAATAAAAAAAATAAAAAAACACAAATGTTGAGTCTTGTGGTGGGTTGAGGGAACCACTCCCCATAAACACAAGCGTGAGATGGAGCGTAAAACGCACTCACCAACCATCTATAAATAAAAAAAAAAAAAATAAAAAAAAAATATATATAGATATAAATAATAATGATAATATATCTGAGGTGACTAGTCTTGTTTGAGGCTGTGTTACTTGAGCAAAAATGCACTTAGAAGGGGTATCTTAAAACCTAGTGCCCTAAGGTCTTAAATGGTCCAGGAGTCGTTGGTCGAAAGCTCGCTAAGGGGTAACACCTTGCTAGCCTAATGGGATGAGACATTGCACGATCATTTACGTGAAAAAAAAATATATATATATATATATATATATTCTAGTTTATTTATTTGTTGAATTCGGATAAGTGTTTTGAGTTCGGTTGAAACAAGTTTATTTGATGAGTTCTCAAGTTCACACTTGTATGATACCTACTAAGAAAGTTATTCTCTATCATATTTTTGTCTTTCATGGGTTCGCATGGTGGTGGACACACACACACATATCGATAATATGATTTAGATCCGTTGATTGTTTGGGATATTGTCGATCTGTTTTTACATGAGGAATTAACATGTTTACGTGATTTTCTCGAGGCATATGGATATCGTGAACTCTTGGATTCTTTGGAATTACGAACATATAAATATAAATAGTTTGCATGTGCATGATGTTTAGTTTTGTTTGGTGATCTTAGGCTTTGTCGCATGAGAGACACTTGACGATTTAAGTTTGGGGTGTTTGATGAATGGGTAGTATACCCATAATTCGGATATATTTAGACTTAAATTATTGCATTCTTAAGTTATTTAGTAGCATTTTTATTGTGTTTATATCTTATTTGGCAGATTTGGAAGCTGGAAGGGCAATTATGGGAATTTCAAGCATTGAATGGAAAAACTGTAATTTCAATGAAGTCCAAATAGCAAAGTATTTGAAATTAGATCTATCCTCGGCCAATAGGCAATTGAGCCTCGGCAGGCGTTGACCGGATTAGCGCGTTTGACTTCTGGTTGCCTATTAAGGGTTAATAATAAAACCTAATTGAAGGAGGATTGTGGGGGACTATAAAAGAAACTAATTCTTTGAATTAAAAAAAACCGATTGATTTGGCGGAGGATTTTGAAGGAGCTTTTCCATTGAAGATTACGGAGAGATTACTTGGAGCTTCAAGATTGGGCTGCAGAGTTTCTTCTTTTTCTCCTTATTTTTTATTTGTAATTCTTTAAGGATGATTTATCAACAAATAATGATTCTTATTTCCGTGATGAACTAATTCTTTAATTAAGATTTCAATTGAACCTTTTATGATTATGAATTAGTTATTCTGTCATTATAATTATCTATGTTGAAGTGGATTGTTTATCATGTTTTGATCTTAGTGATTAATTATTTGGCCAATAATTAGTGTGTTACTCTAGAAGGAATTGGGAGAGGAATTCTAGGGTTAGAACTAGACATGATGACATGTGACTCGATTATTTACGGTAAATAATTAGGTTTATGAATTGAATGGAAATATCATTCACCATGTGTAACATATAAGGAATTGGGACCGAAAGAGTTTAATCCAATTGTTTTGCATAGGAATATAGAAAGGTTAATCTGGGTTAAATAAAAGTCAATTGATCACTTGGAAGAGGGCTTTTGGCATTTGAAAATTCACATTAACAATCCATGAGACATAGTAATTGGGATGATTAGATAAGCGATTTATAATTCATAATTGGGGATATTGAAGTCTTAATATTTTACCTACCGGAAGTCATTCACTCAAGTAATAGCTTAGTTAATTGTTTGTCTTAGTGCAGTATCTTTAAGTGTTTAATTTTGAGTTAATAATTCAGAAAATCGCAATTTCTCATTGTTTGAATGAAATTGAATTGATATAGTATTAGTAGTTGAAATTTATTAATTAGAATTCCCTGTGGGAACGATACTCAACTTATCACTTTATTACTTGTTGACCACGTATACTTGCGTGCTGTGTGTAATTAGATTTTACTCAACAATAATACTAATAATAATAACAATAATATAAAATTCAAACTTAATTTACATATGCATCAAAGTTTACTCCCAGGTACGAGACCTGTATACATTCATTACATCATAGATAATAAGTAATATTGTCTTAATAAACTATAACTATTACACAACGTAATAGAAATCTCATTCGAACAGCTTTCCTTTCCCCTTGTTCTTGCCTGAGCCTTCGGGTTGATCATACTTAACTGAAAACATTTAATTTAAGCAAGAGTGAGCATTTGAGTGCCCAACAAGTAATAACAATTATAAATATTAGCTGAAAGGGTTAAATGTTTTCTTCGTACTACCCTTCTACAACAAGTTAATAGTTGTGAAGTAATCTGAACCGATAATAATAACATAACAACTCTCTATCAAATTTTTGAAACTACGTATTGACTATATATAGGGTTAAGGTGACATACTATGAACATTGTTTTCAATTTTCGAATAGGTTTAGCTGAACTTCATCCGCAAACCGTCATAACTTACGGGCACGGAGGGTGATCAGCCCGTTGTACCCTGTATTGATCAATACTACATATAAGAACGATATCTTCGTTCACTTTATCCACCTTGGGTCCATAAAAGTTTTCCCTTGATCGGGATGTTCATACTTAGTCTGGAATCCGAATCAAAACAATTTGATTGGATAAAAAAAGGGTCTATCATATTCAACGATATTTCTAAATATGTCTCTAGCTGATCAAATAGCTTAATATATATATATATATATATATATCAACATGTGATTAAATACAATAATTATCCAAGTGGGGATACTTGTATAACCATGTTTAGAAATTAACGAACAAAATATATATCTGAATTACCATATACTAACATGTTGATAAACAATGATCGGATATAGAATATATCACAATAGGGTTAATAATATAGTATAATAATAATATAATTCTGAAACCTTCTTACTCATATCCATTGCATAAAGGAAATGCAAAGGTAGAATACTTGCCTGGTACGCTGCTTACAATTCGCAACTTAGTTTTATCTTTTAGGTAATCACCTATTAGTAATAAGATCATTTTACTGATTAGAATAACATATCACTACACATAATACTGCCTATTGCAGTCAGCATATAGCCTAATCACCTTGTCACACATATCCCACAGTCATTGAATCACAAACAATCATTTAATAAAGTCAAAATACCTAAGTCCATAACAATTTACGAAACATAGCCGATTGTCTGAACAAAATCTTATCGGGTAATAATCGAGTCTAAGACTCTATCCAGTTAGTTCAATAACTATAATTATCAGTCATATTATTTTTAAATGACTTAAAATAATATTTAAACACTTATTATAATTTATCATAATTTTTAAACACCGGAATCATAATTAAATGATTTAAATATTAAACAATTCTACTATCATTAACATTTAATCAATATTAAACTAATAATGAAACCATTGCCAAAATATTAAAGTTATTTATAATAACTCAAAATATTTTAAAA
This sequence comes from Panax ginseng, assembly GCA_020205605.1. Taxonomy (NCBI): domain Eukaryota; kingdom Viridiplantae; phylum Streptophyta; class Magnoliopsida; order Apiales; family Araliaceae; genus Panax; species Panax ginseng. Next base: position 96,971,094 of record CM035128.1, on the reverse strand, counting down.
GTATTAATATTACCTTTAAATAATTTTTAAAACATTTAAAATCATTTTTAAAAAATTATCATTAATATTTAAATATTAATGTACTATTTATCCAAATATTAAAAGTCATTAATTATAACTTTAAATAATTTTAATTCATTTATATCCCTTTTTAAATGATTTTTAAATTAATAAAACCATTTTTAAACTATTTATTTAATATAATTATTAAATACATTCAATATCATTAATGTTAAATTAATATCATTAATATTAAATTATTAATGAGATTATCCATTAAATATTAAAAGTTATATTTTATAACTTAAAATATCTTTAAACACTTAATTTTTATTAAAATAAAATCATTTTAAACTAAATTATTTAATATATTTATTAAATAACTTTAATATCATTAATAATAATTAATTAATGAAATTTACCTTTAAATATTGAAAGTTATATTTTATAACTTAAAATATTTTTAAATACCTTATTATTATTTAAAATGATTTTTAATATAATAAAATCATTTTAATTTATTCATTTAATTCATTTATTAAATAACTTAATCATCATTAATATTAAATTATTAATGAAATTTATCACTAAATATTAAAAGTCATTAAAATAACTTAAAATATTTTTCTTATACCATAATATATTTTTAAATGATTTTTCATGTATTTAAATTATTTTTAAATAATTTATTTAATACTATAATTAAATAAATTAAATACTTTTAATATTCCAAAAATATTAAATAATTATGAAATATATTCAAAATAATTAAAAACTAATTTTCAGACCTTAACATAATTTTTAATAATTTATTATGTATTTTATATAATTAAAAACTATTTTTTCTATTTATTTAATTAAAATAATTAATTTAATAAATAAACTGTCACTAAAGGTATATTAGGCGACAAAACTGTCGCTAATGGTGTTTTTCACCAAACCCAGAACACACATGACAGTGAACGAGTGACCAACTTTGACCATACTTAATTATATGATCCAATCTAATTCTGGGCTTGAAATTATGTTAGAGTTGTAGTACAAATGTAGCACTACAACCACAAACAAATAGTATAGCTATAACATGCAACAACAGTAAGATATGATCAATCAAAAATCTTGGCAGACATGTTCTTCATTTCTGGGTTACCCAGAAATGAAAAACAGTCTAAGGTGCCACTTTCCAGCCTCCACTACATGCTAATCGTGTAATATTTTTGTGATATAACAACTTGGGTGTCTAGCCAACATGTAGGAATACTGATCTAATACATAACATAAACCAAACATCAACATAATCAAAAGTTACAAGCTGGTCAATGCTTGTCAGAAACGTAGTTCATAGAGTTTTCTGGAAATTTCCAAAAAGTGCATTAGTGATCAAATGGTGTAGTTTGACCAATTATTACAACCATATTATGTGTTGTTTTAGAGATTTAAAAGCATGTATCTAGAGTCCAGATAACCAGCTACAAGTTGGATATATCAACAATATCAAAACACTTACAAACTGACAGATTTAAACGATGCAAAACTTGTGGACACCTGAAAAGAATGCTTTACGGGTTACCCAGATTTATACTTTCGATCATGGTGGTCAATTCGGCAAGACTTTGGCCAAAGTATAACTTGAAGTCTAGTCATTAAAATACTGTGATACCACCTTCAGATCAAAGAGCATATAACAAACTACACATTTAAACTTTTAAACAACAAAAATAATAAACAGTAAATAATCTATGCGCTCTTACATTTGTTGTCAGACAACCCATAAAAAAATTTCCAGATTTTTCAAAAATATGATTTTGAGCATATTAATGTTATGGATCTAATATGAGCCAACCCAGATCACTTAAATAGACTACAAACAACATGTTTTAATATAAAAACACAACATTTAACATAAGATTAAAAATCAAATTTCTAGATTAGGGTTTACCTCTTTATGATCCAATTTTGATTTCTATGCTTCTAATTTGATGTTGGTGTCATGGGGCTTAATTTGTGACTGATCTAACACTATAATTCCGTGGGTTTGGTCTTGAGAGAATATGGCTATGCATTTGTGAACAAATTAGGCCAAAAATGAGCACTTTCTTTCTCTTAAATCTAGCAAATCATGTATGCAATGTATGGATGGCTGATCATGTGATGAATTATAGATTGTAGGCTCATAGGTAGGTCTAGGGTAGGGTGGCTGCAGATTTTGCAAGGATTTGACTAGCAATAATTCAACTAATGGGACAAAAAGTGCACTTTGGTAATTTTGCTTATAATCTCAAGGGTATTCTTGTCCAAGGTGCTTAAATCTAGGGTTTATTCACCAGATTTTAAATTTTAAAATTTCCCAAATAATTGCTAAGGTTTTAAAAATTAAAATTAAAGTGTAATAAAATTTTAATTAAACACACTAATTTAAAATTAGGGTTTTTAATAGAAAATTATGGTTTTTAAAATTAGGGTTCCCTAATATTATTAGGGTTCCCAAATTAACAATTAGGGTTTCCTAATTATCATTATAATTTACTAAAATAGTAATTATGGTTTCTAATTTTAACAATTAGCAGTAAAATTCATATAACACAATTACTACACAGTCTCGAACCCATAACTGAGTTTAACAATTAGGGTGTAAAAACACGATATAAGGGTTATGACATAATTTATCATAATTAACCAACCATTATCTGTCCACACATATATAGTACTTATTATAGCACTGAAAAATAAAAATTTTATTAATATTATATTATTATTCTCATTCCTTGATCGAAACCCAGATTTAGGGTTTGGATTCCATATATGGTTTATCTTTCATATACAACATTAAGTTAAAACAATTAACTTAAATATTCTGAATAAATTCATATAATAAAATATTTATTATTATAATTCTAATTGTCATTTTATATATTATTAAAATAATATAGAAATTATATTTTTATGGAAAATAAATAGTAAAAATATTTCTTCTATAAAAATTAATTACTATAAGAATATAATTTGTAATGATTAATAATTCTAAAATTATTTATATTTTTTTCGTGTAATAAATATAATTGCATTTATCATACACATTACTAGACACTTATTCTCATCATTTAAAATAAATAAATAAAAAATTTTATATGCAAGATTTCTTATTTATTTATATAGAAATTATCGGGTTATTACAGCTAGACTTAAATAAGATGATTATATTTATTATCTATCATGTAATGAAATGTTTTAAGGTCGCGTACCTGGGATTTAGAAAACTCTGATATGTAAATTAAGTTAGATATTTATGACAATATTATTATTCCGCTCATAGAAATGGTATCGTAATGCACTGAGTTTGGGTTTCAAGTATCCGAATTTGGGGGCGTTACAGACATACTATCATACCACGAGCTCATACCAGATGCCACCAAAAATGGTGGGGTATGATCAATACGGCTAACTGTCGAAGAAGACATCTGTACGGGCCGTGTCATAAGACCATGCAAGGATCAAGGATGAATATCTTTGGACATACATACATATACATAACATAATAACATGCATGATACAATAGATGACAATATGATATATGGAATGGAAAACTGTACATACATTCCTAAGTATATCATCATCTAAATACATCTCTGTACAGCTAAAATACAAGGAAATGGGGCGAAGCTACCCAACAACATCAAATAGAGGCCTATCAAAAGATATAGCGAGAATGGGGCGAAGCTACCCAGCAGCTAATAGAGGCCTATCAAAAGAAATAACAAGAATATACATCAGAAGAAGCCAATGGTATTGATGTCTACATCGTCAATCCTATGCATCTGATGTAACTCCTCCTGAGTGACTGGATCTCTATCTATAGGGATGTCAGGCCTATACAAGGGAGGATCTGCACCGGAAAAGCCATATGGGTCAACTGAAGGGCCAGTGCCAGAGCTGGAATGATCAAAAGTATCTGCCTCTAAAGGATCTCTACCCAAATGCCGAATAAAGAAATGTGATCGGTCCAACTGCCGGGTCAAACTGTCAATCTGTGTCACATGAGTCGGATCTCTAACACGGGCTATCCAATCCGTAATCATCACGTATCCTGGAATCATATCTCCCATAAACTGTGTGGCGCGGGTCTGAGCTCCAATGGTATGAGGGAACCACCAATGCTGGAACATCTCATGAGTTCAGGGGCCCTCTGATAATGTGTAACCGTCAATCCCCAACAATGCGATATCAGTGACGGGTGACTGCGAAACAGGCCAATAACGCCTGGCAGGAGGCAAGATCGGAATGCGAATCTCTCCTGTAGTGCTCATGATAGTACGCTCTCATAAGTAGAGCTCCCATCCTCCATCTGTGAAGAGAGAAATCCTCCAGGTGGAAATAACGTGCTCGACACCAGTCAGGTACCCATCCTCAAATCCAATGCTCAAATGCTCCCCGGAGTAGGGATCTCATGTGATGACATCCGCTGTCAATAACTCCAGCTGTAGGCGACAATGGGTGAAACCCTCTATAATAGGGACCTCCGCCAGTATGGAATGATGCCATCTCCGTCCTCGTGGATAGCTGTCTAAACCTAACATGCTCACATGATGTAAACATAAAAGCCTCTCATAGGCCCAAAGCTTCCAACACAAAGTCAAACATCTGCTGTCAGTCAACGCTCTTAACATGTATATGGAAAAAGATAAGAGAAATACTCACCAGCAGAAACGGGTAGATACCTAACCAAGCCTCGATCAAGCCCTGGGATCGCATGCGCATTCCCCTGAGGAAGTAGGCAAAGGTGTAAGAACCCCAATCATAGTCTCCTATATGGTCCACGTGTCGAGTGGCGCTGATCAAAGCGAAAGACACCGTAGAAGAGTTATCTGGTATGAAGAAGTCCCTAATGATCATCAAGAATAATCGCTAAAGAATGCGATCCCTGACTCTCACATCATCGGGTATAGGCTCACTCAACATCCCATTCATAGCATCTACGCTCAAAGGAACTGTACATACAGTCCTACCCTTGAGCGCCTCTGCCGAAACTCTGAACAAGGATCTAACGGCAGCAGGGATGATATCCACCGTGCAAGGCACCAGATCCCCTTCAAACTCCATATCTATGATAAATTGCCAATCCATCAGCATCATCATCACCTCACAGTCCAACAAATGGAGTGACTGAGTCTGGTGAAACCAGCGCTCAGACAATGCCCTGAGATAACCCCAGGGATAGCGACGGGGAAGGATGGAAATGAACGTCCCGAATCCCCAGCCCTGTACAATGGCTCTATAGTCATCGTGCAAAGCCTGATACATAGAGTGGATGCTGAACCAATTCCCTCGAGGCTGTGTTAAGCCGGGAACCTACACCAAATGAAGATCAACATTAGAACCCTTCACTCCTCATCAATAGGAAACAAGGAAGATTAAGATCTAATTTCTTACCTCGTTTGCGTGCAGGTAGACTGAAGGATGCCGACTCAAGTCACCTAGAAGATTTGGGTTCGTCACTTAAATACCTGGCAAATCCCTACGGGGAACACGTGCAGCAGGAGCAAGAACCTCAACCAGTACATCCTCCTCCTCGTCCTCGACATCTGGCACTTCAACCCGGATAGGACGTATCACCGCCTCCACCAAACAATGAGGTCATCTAATGAATCTGGTCGATGTACTTGAAGCCCTCCTCTCTGTACACGTAAGTGGTCCCGCAGAACTACTCACCGATCCGGATCTATAATATCTGGGCAATAAGTCTGCAAATCACCTCAGAAAGGGTGTGGTAAAATCTTACCTGGAGCTTTTCAAAATGCATTTTATGACTACATGCATGCATTATTTTAATATACATCTACAGTAGAGTTAAAAATGCATGACTACCCAATGCCTATGTTTTGGAAAATTTTTGCCATAGCCCCCTTTGTAAATGGGACTATCCATATGCACATAGGCATGGCTAGGTGGCCATTCAGTAGCACACCTACCAACAGTCATATACATCCTACATGCATTTAATATATCACAGTAAAAAATCCATAAGTGTAATCTAATTACCAGGGTTATTTTACTTTTCTACCTTTACTCATTTGTCCTCAAATAGGATAAGAAATGACCGTAAAAGGTGCCAATTTGACTGTTTCAAAAGTCAAAATTTTCACATCATTATGTTCAACATGGTTTAATACTAACATTTACTATGTTGAATATTTTTTATCAAATCATATCAGCATGCATATTCACTACTATGTGTCTAAATGCATTTCATGTTATAAGTCATTTTCCAACGGATAGAAACTGGAAAAGAATACATGCATATGTTATCAGGACAGTGAAGAACGCTTGTACGGTGGTATAATATGTAGAAAGTTGGTCGAACTCAACAGGTTTGAGGAAAAGCTCTCAGATTTCATTCATCATCCAGTTTGAAAATGACTTATGAAAGCAACTTGTGGGCTTTGTATAGCCACGGTTACCCGCAGGTTCACCTATGGCTGCTGCAGGTGTACCTGCGGCACCCCTATGTGGGTCCCACACCTCCGACTCACTCCAGTTAGAGTTGCAAAGGAGGTCTTGCAAGCTGAAAAGGCCAAATCAGGAGTCAAAATGCTACGCGATTGAGCTAAATAGCCTAAAATCCTGGTTTTCATGGGTCAAACTTTGGCACCACATGTCACATATTGGTATTGTCCTACATACAAGGTATACTATACCAGTGGCCTCAACTTTCACAAATCATGCTCGGCAATGCCTCACAAAGGTCCAACGCCGTTAGTACAGCCTTGACACCATCCCCGGCGGGGGTTACAACGTCGAAGTTATAAAGTAATGACGTATCCCCGGCGGGGGTTACAACGCACGAAGCTACGAACATCTACATATCCCCGACGGGGGTTACAATGCAATTCAACCATTGATACACAAATCAATGAATGGCAAGCAACCTTGACGTTATTTCAACCGATGGCAAGTAAACCCATTCAAGCAACTCATCAACGTGTCCCCGGCAGGGGTCACAACGCGATGCAACCATTGACACACACATCAATGAAGGTCAAGCAGCCTTGACAATTTGCCCAACAGGGATTTATCCGGTGATACATACATCAGCGAAGGTCAGGCATACTGTTGGCAGTAACTCCGACAGGATGGTGGGATATGTTATACATATCCTCAAATAGACAAAGCTTTCTCCCCACATATCTCTTTCACATAAGAGGCACCTCTATGGAGTAGAAGTCTGTTTCTAGGATTCATGACTTTGGTGATAGCCCCAACGTCAACATCCTTGAAGACTTGGATCGTATGTCCAAGACATCACTGATTGTCATCCCAACAGGATTAATAGGGAACCGACAATCATCTCATTCATACATTTGCATCATGTTGCTGCACATAGCATTATGTTTATCTGTTGCATTTTAGGTGTTTAGGATTCTTTATCCTATCCATGCCTTGCATTGCATGAATATGATAAAGAGGGGCATTTTTAGACACTCAAAATTTTCTGCACACCTGTTACTAATATTGCAGGAGGGCATAATCGTCTTTCGGAGATAACCCTGGAAGACAGTTCACATCCATTCCAGATACTGCCGAAATTTCAGTCTCAACCCCGGAAGACACACTGGGAGTATCACTCTCAACACCGGAACACACACCGAAAACATCATTTCCAACCTCAGAGATAACCTCGAGTTTCGTCCTTGGCAATAACCCCAAGGAATGTTATTGCAGTTCCGGCGATAACCCCAGAAATGCTTGTTTCAAATGCAATCAACTTCAATCTCAGACCTCCTATCGAGGCATCCATACCTCAGACCCAGAGCTAACACCGGGCAGACAGGCACCCTCGCAGATGACATTGCAGCATTTAAACACTTATAGTAGTCTAATCTCAGATATAACCCTGAGCAACGTCTGCTTTCAACTCAAGTCAGTGATAACACTGATGAGGAGTCAAACATCATTTTGCTACCTCAACATCTGTGTGTCGTCTCAACATTTCATACATATATACAACAATGTCCTTCAAGAACCAAGGAGTTCCAATCCCGAGTGACTATTGCGCGTGGCAGCACACCAGATAGAATTTGAAGCTTAAAGATCATGGGCATGGTCCCCTCTTCATGACTTCTTACAACCTCTAATCCCATGTCATTGTACAACTCTCGACACAAAAAGTCTGAAGAAGGTCTTATATACCTCGTTTGGATGCTCAGATTGAAGTTCTGCAAGTTCGAACGGACATCACAGTGCACGAGTGCACGTACTTTGAGACGACGGGACCCGCGGAGCCCGGGGCACCCCGGGTAGCCGTAGGTACACCAACGGCTCCCCCCTCTATAAATAGAGGGCTTGGGGTACCCATTTCAAAAAAAGAAAAAGGCGAGGAAGCCCTGTCCAATTTGCTCTATACACACCTTATATTGAGTGCTTGCTCTTTTTAAACACCTGTTAGCTCACATATAGCTATACATTTACCAGCGGGAGCTGAGTGTTTATCCATATAGAGTCATAGAAGCCTTCATTGGTAGCCCACTGTAAGCCTTCTTACACTCTATAAAGCCTTTCTCTTCATCTTTGCACACACTATTCTACACATTGAGAGTCGTGTTATGTGCGTATGCCCAGACTTCGGTCCATGATTTTCATTTCTATCTATATATATATACTTATATATGTATATATTTTATATACGGACTAACATTATCGAGTTATGCCTCGATTGAGCCTAAACTTATGTCTGCAGCGTTTACCTGCTTTTATATATATATATACTTATATATATATAATTGTTATCGGACATATCTGATGAACCTGGATTTTACATCCTATGTGTTTCATCGCTATATATATATATATATATATATATATATATATATATATATATATATATATATATATATATATTTCGTCGAACTCGGAGTTTACTTAGAGGCCTTTTACTGCTTTATTTACATTCAGTCCCGCCTGGAGTTTACTTCGTGCCGGTTGATCACATTTATTGTTTTATTTACATTTCTGATCCCCCATGGAGTTGCTTTGTGGTGGTTGATCATACACACATACACACACACACACATATATATATATATATACATATATATATATATATATATAATTGCTTACTTCTTTTCATACAAACTACGGTATCATGTGAGCCTAGGAATCATGTGATCATAGATTTAGTACACTGAATCTAGATTCGGTTCCCATGATGGACCTTTTTCAGCTGTAAGCAGCTTGTACATTATTTACAGTGTACAAATTTCCTTAGATGGCTATCATTCCCATGAGGAGTTCGGCACTGCTTTATATTATTTTCTCGAAGATGCGTCGCATCTCGAAAATAAAAGCAAACAAGCCGAACATTTAACAATAAAATGGAAGTATGAAAAGGTCTCAATTCTTATTGAGCACAGGGTTTGAAAAACCTCTTTTCATAAAACTTGATTGCTATATCTTGCTAAAACTAAATTTTTCTATAAATTCAAACCCTGTGTATATATGTGCAAATGAGGCCTCACACTACTTTCAAATAAGTGCACATTGATCCACATACACACACACATTCATATAACAGTGTCTTTGTGAAGTGGCGGTCACCGTGGAAACACGGATGTCGGGGGGTGCCTAACACCTTTCCTCTGTATAATCAAGCCCCCGGATCCATAATGAATCTCGGTTTCACAGACCCGTTTAGCAGTGTCAAATCACTGGGTCAATGTGCAAACCTTTTCGGTTGTATTGGAGCAATCATATAAAAATACCAACTGACGACTCTTAACAGTCCATCGTCAACATTATACATGTCAGACCTTTTTCGCTTGTTTTTTCAAACAAATCTCACATAACAATGAGAACACCAAAGAACAAGTAACGAAAAGGGACAACTAAAAATCCCGACGTCGACAGTTGGTATATATCTCACACCTCTCTCCATAAAGATAATGTCCCCAAATTTTTAGGGCAAACACCACTGCCGCCAACTTTAAGTCATGAGTTGGATACCCTTTCTCGTACTCTTTCAACTGACGTGATACATACGCAATAACTCTGCCGTTCTACATAAGCACACAACCTAGTCCCTTATGCGATGCGTCACTATACACCACCAAATTTCATGTATCATCAGGCAATGATAACATAGGTGCTGAACTCAGCCTCTTCTTCAATTCTCGAAAACTCTCCTCGCACCTCTCTATCCAAACAAACTTAATCGCTTTCCTAGTTAAGTTCGTTAATGGAGTTGCGATCTTGGAGAAGTCTTGAATAAAACGCCTATAGTAACCCGCCCATCCTAAGAAACTCCTTACTTCTGATGGTGTCTTCGGCTGATTCCAGTTTATTACAGCTTCCACTTTTGATGGATCTACCAAAATTCTGTCTTTATCAATAACGTGTCCGAGAAACTATACACGTTCCAACCAAAATTCACATTTTGAGAACTTAGCGTACAACTTCTCTTTTCTCAATGTCTCCAACGTTACTCTTAAGTGTTCAATATGTTCCTCCTTGGTTTTGGAATATACCAATATATCATCAATAAACACCACCACAAATTTGTCTAAGAGCGGTTTAAACACCATGTTCATCAAATCCATGAAAGCTGCAGGTGCATTGGTTACACCAAAAGACATAACTAGAAACTCGTAATGACTTTACCGATTTCTGAACGCTGTCTTCGGTACATCCTCCAGCCTCACCTTCAACTGATGATAACCATTTCTCAAGTCTATCTTCAAAAAATACCTCGCTCCCTTCAACTGATCAAACATGTCATCGATTCTAGGTAATGGATACTTATTTTTAATCGTGACCTTATTCAATTCTCGGTAATCAATGCAGTGCTGTATCGATCCATCTTTCTTATTAAAAAACAACACTGGTGCTCCCCATGGCGACACACTCGGCTGAATATACTTCTTGTCGAGCAATTATTGCAATTGCAGCATCAATTCTTTCATTTCTACCAGGGCCATTTGTATGGTGCTTTAGATATCGGGGCCGTTCCTGGTAGTAAATCAATCACGAACTCGATTTGTCGATCAGGCGAAAGACCCGGCAAATCGTCTAGAAATACGTCTGCAAAATCTCTTATGATCGGTATCTCTTCTAGCTTCACACTCTTCTTCTGTGAATCGACTATGTAGGCTAACTATCCTACACATCCTTATCTCAACAACTTCTTATCTGGCATCACCGTCAGACAACTTGCTTGTCGAGGTGACTTGCTGCCATAGAACAACCTTTGACGGAGTCATAAGGTTAACACATTTCCTTTGTCAATTAATTACTGCTCCGTAATTGAATAACTAATCAATTCCCAATATAAAATCAAATTCACCAAGTCTAATTGGTATCAAGTCTACCATCAACTCGTGACCTTTTATATCCACTCTACAATTCCTATATATAAATTTAACAGGAATCACTTCCATATTCGCAATCTCTATACTTAAGGGAAATTATAATTCTTCGTGAGGCAAATCTATGTTTTGAGCAAATTTATCGGATATAAAAGAATAAGTAGCACCCGAATCAAATAGTACATAAGCATTATTACCATTAATCGGAATGATACCTGACACCACATCTGTAGAGCATACAACATCATGCACGGTCATATTAAAAGTCCTCGCAGTAGGTCGGCCTGACTGTGGTAGTCCAGTGATAGTCAATGCACCACCATCGTTGTTATTTCCTTTTCAACCACTTGCACTTCCCATTGGCTTCTTAGGGCAATCATGAGCCATGTGATCCTTTGAACCGTAGGTAAAGCATGCTCCTTTCTTAGGACTAAAACAGTTTGGTGCAATGTGTCCCTCCTGACCATAGTTGAAACACACTCACTTTCCCTTCAAACATACTCCAGTATGGTTCTTTCCGCATGTAGCACAAGCTTTAAATTTCTTCTTTTGCTGATTTCCTTGTTGTCCTCCCATAGTTGAATTATCGATCCACTTCTTCTTCTGACTGTTACTTCCAATGTTACTTCCACCAGCCTTATTCTCATTCTTAGTCTTCCTCTTCTTTTTTTCTTGATTGTACTTGGTCAAGGCATCGCTTCCTCCTTCCGCAATAATTTCCTTTTCCAGTACAACCGCAAATGTATTCAGCTGGAACATTGAAACCTTGCTATACCGTAAGGGTTTCAATCCTTGTTCGAACCTTCTCGCTTTACGCTTGTCAGTATTGACTTGATAAGTGGCAAACCTTGCCAACTCTTTAAACTTCGCAACATATTCTGGCACCGTCATAGTTCCTTGTTTCAGCCCCAGAAATTGTACCTACAACTGATTCCGAGAACTCGCTGGAAAATACATTTCAAAAAACATCTCCTTAAATCTATCCCACGCTATCACTCCTTGTCCCCCACGAACCTTGTTTGCCTGCCACTAGTAGCTATCTTCAGACTTCAACATTAACGTTGTGAACGCGGTCTTTTGATCCTCGTTGACTCTAGCACCTTCTCCATTTCCATGATCCAGGTTTGGGCTTCCACTGGATTCATAGACCTTTGAAACTCTGGCTGTCCAACCACTTTGAATTCCCTAAAGGTCGTGACTTGAGCTTGCGGTTGATTAGCAAGTGCACCCGTCAACAGAGTTACCATCTACTGAACCAGATTAGTGTTGGCCTCATTGTTATTATTAGTAGACCCCTTAGGAGGTGGTTGTTGACGTGGTTGTCTTCTTCTAGGAGGCATTTTCTGTTAAAATATATGCTTATTAGTTCATTACTCAACTTCTTGATTATTTGAAGTTTAACTTAAACATTTTAAGATTAAAGCTATAACACATAACATTTCAAATAAACTTTTATTCATTCATAACATTTTAAAACATATTAAAGATAGCATATACGCTATTAACATTCACTTTCCTGAACTAGACAAGTTTCAGGATTATATACTCATACTATCCCTTTATTCATCTCAGAATAAGGGATTCATAATTTATTTATTCACATAATTAACCACATATTATTATCACTCTTATTCTATCTAGACATATTAAGACGTCGTAAGGTTTCGCGACGTTCCTCCTCCATAATACGATACATCGTTCTACGATTCATCACAAACCTTGGCAAATCTTTAAACTGAGGTGGATAATAAAAGACTCGATCGATGGCCCTATCAATCGCAGAATTAAAAGTGTAATCCATCTCATTCATCTTGGCCTTCTTCACTTGCACCTTAGCCTCAGCACGGTCTGAACGTTGAGTCGCCTTCATCTAAGCATCCTCTGCTCTTTCACGCTTAGCTGATTGCTCTTTGAAGTCATCTTTAAATTTCTCCATGTCAGTTTTCATCTTCTCATTTACTGCCAACAAATCCTCATGCTGACCCTTTGTATGAACCAGGTCCCACTCCGTGTTTCCAAGGCGTGAGTCGAGTTCCTGAATCTCCGCATCCTTCTACTCCATCGAAGCGTGATGCATCTCAACCATCTCCTTCAGCTCCTTAACTTTGTCATGTAATTCTATATTACGGTCGTACAGAGCGTCATACATCTCAGCTGATATGGAGTTTGGTGGAAACTCCTTCGGGTCCTCTTCCTCATCATCCTCCTCTATCTCCTCAGAACTATCCTCCTTGGGATCGGTCACAGGCTCATCCTCCTGGATCAACTGTTCCCTCACAACATTAATATCCCGGGGTTCGTCGTCTCTAGGTATCTGAGGCATCACTTCCCTAGCTGGACTGGATCCTCCTTCGTTAGACATCCTGACAACAAAATATTTTAAGTTTTACTTAACATTTTCGATACTCGCGATCACATAAGTTATTAACACATAACACATAATGTCTTTTATCATTAAACTTCAATGGATACCTTAATCCATTCCTTAAAACTTGATAAGAGTTGGACACCTCTATGTTTTCTGTGAGACCCCAAATTTTATGAATAAAGATTTAAATTTCTCTAAATATTTTTTTGAATATTATGGTTTGGATTTGATATGATGTTATAGTTGTGGGTAATATTTACAAATTTTGCAAAGTAAGCAAGTGGTTATATAATATTCGATTGGTCGGGGAATATTCATTTTAACGAGGAGAATATTAAATGCGGCAAGACAATCATTGGTGGACCCCACAACGGAAGTATTATCGTAGTTAGAAAACGACATAATTATCTTTTTATAAAAATAACGACGGAAGTTTTACCGTTAAACTATTGAACTACCCGGTAGTAAAAGTACAATAATACGCGTGGTTGCATAGTAGCACACGATATTGATTATTGATGCTTACGTGAGAAGTCACTCAGTTATACTCAATTATTGCTACAGTAATTGATGCATCATATCTCTCATATTATTGATTCAGTTATTGTCACAGTATCATCTGCATAATATGATATATTATTAAATCAATAATTGAGACGACAAAGTTATTCATATTATTAAATTGTAATATTTACAATGTCTAGAAGTTTTGTCAAGTAGTGGTTTGGTCATCTAATTGCACGCCAATAAGGAGAAATCCTTGTCAGAAAGCCCCCTCTTTCCTGAGAACGACCTGGTTGTTAAATATTGTGTGTTATAATATTAATGATGAATGTTATTAAAAATCGAATTGGAGTTCGGAGTTGAATTTGGAGTCGCGGAAGTTATATTTGAGTCAGGAACGATGAAATGAGTAGGAATAGACTATAAACACAAAATTTGTCGGGGTTAACTTTTTGGTCAAAAAAGTCAACAATTGACTTTTTTGGAAAAAGTCAAACTTTGAAATTTCAAAAATGAAATTGCTGAGAAAAATATTTCCATTATATTGGGATTATTAGTGTTAGTGGAAATCGACATTTATTTCGATAGTAATTGAGGTTTGGAAGTTATATTGACCAACCGGGCAATTAATCGGGTAAATAAGGAATTAATTGCTATTAATTCACATGATTATAACTATTTGTTCACATGTGTGTACTATTGATTCACATTCATGTACTATTAGGGGAGTTGGTACAATATTGATAATACTTGCATGACTAAATTAAAGATGGAGGTATAGTTGAAGGTACTATACTGTAATTATTTTTTTCACATGATTATACTATTGAGTCACATGAATGAAATATTAATTCACATTATTTACTATTAGGGGAGGTGGTGCAAGTTTGATAATACTTGCAGGACTAAATTAAAAATGAAAGAAAAGTTGGAGGTATTTTACTGTAATATTTTGAGCCCCAAAACGTGCAATTATCGAAATTATATTTTCGTATAAATAGAAGCTCATTCTTCCTTCATTTCTCACCAATTCACTAAAGCTTTAGAGCAATTATTATAGAGAGAAGTTATAGAGAGAAAGAAGAAGAGAAGTCTGCTACCTCACTATTCCAATATCTAGTCTTCTTTTGAAGTAAGGGGTATTATTTTTTTCTTTCTTTTTGTTATTCCATTCCTTATTATTCTGTTGGAATAACCTGTATATGCGGAGTACCGTATATATGGTGAAATTCTTATGTTATTCCGTTCATTATTATTATATTGAATAACTTTTGTCTGTCATGCTGGCACTGCATACATGGTGAAATTCTTCTTCTATTATTCCATTCTTTATTATTCGCTCGGAATATCACATGCATGCGTTTATGCACGACACGGTTCCATTATTTATTATTACATTGGAATATCACATGCATGCGCTTACGCATGACCTAGTTGTAGACACTCGAAATTTTTTGCATGCCTTTTACTAACATTGCAGGAGGGCAGATTCTTCTTTCAGAGATAACCTTGGAAGACAGTTTACATCCATTCTGGATACTACTGGAAGTTCAGTTCCAACCCGGAATACAAACCGGGAACATCATTGCAAACCCCGGAACACACACCAGGATTGTCATTTCCAATCTTAGAGATAACCCTAAGGTATACAGATCAAAAGACCGGCAACAACACCGCGACGCTCAGTTCCAGTCCCAGAACTAACACTGGGAGTAGCGACTCCATCCTTGGTGATAGCCCCAAGGGATTCTTTTGGAGTTCCGGCGATAACTCCTGAATTGTTTGTTCCAAATACATGCGATCCGCTTCAAGCTCAGACCTCCTGTCGAGGAACTCATACCTCAGACCCGGAGCTAACAACGGGCAGACAGGCACATCCACAAGATGACCTTATGGCATTCAAACACTTGCAGCTGTCCAATCTCAGAAGTAACCCTGAGCAACGTCTGCTTTTCGCTGAAACCGGTGATAACACCGGTGAGGAGTCAAACGTCATCTTGCCACTTCAATACTCACAAGATGATATCGTGGCATACTAACATGTAGACCAATCTCAGATATAACCTTGAGCAACGTCTACTTTCAACTCAACCCGGCGATAACCCCGACGAAGAGTCAAGCATCATCTTGCCCCTTTTAACACCCGCACATCATCTCAACACTTCTTACATACATACATACAACAATGTCCCACAAGAACCAAGGAGTAACAATCCCGAGTGACTATTACGCGTGGCAGTACTTTGGATAGAATTTGAAGCTTGAATACCATGGGCATAGACCCCTCTTCTTGACTTCGTACAACCTCTAATCCATGTCATTGCGTAACTCTCGACACAAGCGGTCTGTAGAAAGTCAGATATACCTCGTTCGGATGCTCGAATTGAAGTTCTACAAGTTCGAGCGGATATTACAGTGCATGATTGCACGTACTACGAGACGACAGGACCCACGAGGCTCGGATGCACCACGACCAGCTGCAGGTACAACCGCGGATGTCGTAGGTGTACCTGCGGCCATCCGTCTATATATACAAGCCTTGGGGTCAGCCATTTGAGAGAGAGAGAGGGAGAAAAAGGCGAGGAAGCCCTGTCCATTTTACTCTGCATACACATCTTTTGAGTGTTTCCTCATCTTTAAACACTTGTTAGCTCACATATAGCTATCTTATATTCGGCGAGAGCTGAGTGTTTATCCATTTAAAGTCATAGAATTCTACATTGGCAGCCCACTGTAAGCCTTCTCAAATTATATATAGCCTTCTTCTCATATTAGCACACATAGTTATACACATTGAGAGTCGTGTTGTGTGCGTTTGCCCGAACTTCAGTCCGTGGTTTTTATTTCTGTATGTATATATATACTTATATATATGTATATATTTTATATATGGACTGATATTATCGAGTTATCCCTCGATTGAGCCTAGACTTCGGTTTGGAGCATTTATTACTTATATATATATATATATATATATAATTCTTGTCAGACATATCTGATGAGCCTGGATTTTATATCTGGTGCATTTACTCGCTTTTATATATATATATAACGACTGGTTTTGCAGGACAAAATTCCTAAACGGACATGTTATGATAACATTTACATTACCCTAAGACTAAACCACGTAAGTCTTTTGTAGGGAAACAATTGGGCCTGTTACCCGCTCAAAATCCAAAAAGGCCACGAACCTACAACCAATCATGTCTTCTTATGACCAGTCTAATGTTGTTTCCTGAGAAGAATTTGACTGATTGAGTAAACAAATTACATACTTGGTTGTTCAACTGAAAGAATTGCACCAGTCCACTCAGGGTACGAAGATACCTACACATACAGAATCCTCTACACAAGGAGGAGTTCAAGGTCTGGAAAAGACAATTCTAGAACTTCAGTTGGATACAACCAACAAAGACCCTGAAAACACCCATTTCAAAGGAGATCTAGACACCAGTGATATCAAGAAGAAGGTCCTTTAAATGGAGGAAACTATTCGTATTCTCAAAGGGATTGGAACACATGGCAGTGTTTCATATACAGACCTTTGCATATTTCCTGGTGTTCAGTATTCAGAGAAATTCAAAACCCCTGATTTTGAAAAATATGATGGATTAGGGGATCCTTATACACATTAAAGGTATTCATCGGAGAACTTGGGTCTTACGCAGAAAATGAAAAGCTCAGAATGCAGCTGTTTCAGAAAAGTCTGACTAGAGAAGCCCGTTCATGATATACCAGATTAGACAACTCAAAGATCCATAGCTGGGAAGAGCTAGCTCATGCCTTCCTCACTCAATACAGTTTTCAATCTCAGATGGCTCCTGACCGGTACAAAATTACCAAAGTCAAGAAACAGTCTAATGAGTCATTTAGAGAGTACGCGCAAAGGTGGAGCCGCCTTGCTACTCAAGTTATTCCTTCTATGATAGAATCAGAAATGGTCATGACTTTCATAGATGTACAGGAAGCTCCTTTCTATGAAAGTGTTCTAGCTGGTATTGGCAAACCATTCTCTGAAATGATCAAGCACGGAGAAATGGCTGAAATGGGATTGAGGTCCGGTAAAATTCAAGACCTAACCACTCTTAAAGCCGTTGTTGAGTACATCCAGTCCGGATCTTATAGAAACAACCCCCAGAGGGTCTATAAAAAGAAAGAGGAGGATGTTTCCTTGATACTACAAGGACAAAAAGGCAATCAAAGCATGCCTATGCAAAGGAGAAACTACTCCCCTTTTCCAGCACAATCTTCAAACCCACCATTGCCTAAAAGTGGAGAAGTAAAGCGACCTCGAATGTTCACACCCTTAGGGGACTCGCTCGAGAATATTCTTTTCTTCCCGATCGCCGAAAGAAAATTACACATCTTCTTCCACCAGCCAACCTTAATGGGAGGGGTTTTAATGTTACTCAGAAGTGTGCTTATCATGCCGGAGCACCTGGACATGATACTCAAGATTGTTGGGCCCTGACACACAAGATTCAAGATCTAATAGACAACGGTGAGATTGTGGTCACAAAGCCAGATCAACCTCACATGCAAAACAACCCTCTTCCTCAACACAAAGAAGAAGAGGTCAGCATGATCAGTTGGAGCATTGGACAAGGTTCCAATTCTAACGGCGAATAATCCCAAACCATTAAAGATGGTGTTGACAAATGGGATTATGAAAAGTTTCAGTTTACCATAGAACGAAAGATGAAAGCTCTTTGCAAACAAATTGAGCAACTGGCAGAACTGGTGACCCACCATCAACAAGTAACACGCTAATTAATCAAGCAGAAGCATGCCTATCTCCTTCCTTTTGTTACTCCTCACCACCTTCAGAAAGCGAAGCTATGGAGGATAAGGTTGCGAAGAGATAAAATGCTAAAGCTCATCGGGATTTTTCCGATCAGAGGGAATTTACCTATTTGGGCCAATCTATGGAGGAGATACTGCAGAGGTTGATCAACGAAGGAAGAATTACCTTCCTTCTCCCTCCAATCAATCCCCGTTCAGGACATTTTAATTCTGATGAAATGTGTCAATATCATTCACATTCTCGCGGTCATAGCACAGAAGAATGCTGGGCACTCCGCCATCTTATTCAGAATCTTTTTGATAGCGGTGTCCTGTAAGTAGCAGATGATTACACTGCACAACTCAAGGGTGGGAATGCATGTCCTACCAAATGGAAGGGATCAATAGTAGTCATATCCGAAGTGGATGATGAGATTGTCAAAGTATTTCCCATACAACCAATTCAACTCAAAGGAGCTGACAATCCTTTGAAAGTGGCCGCACCAGAGTTAATTTCTTTATCTTACAGACCACAATATCTTGTTGTCAGCTTACACAAAGTTCCATGGAATTATGGAGAAGCTGAAGGATCCACGTCTCTGCACTATGGGCCACAATGAAGCCAAAGTGGTTTTAAGTTTGCGAGAAGCTCCACACTAGATTTCAATACTGGATTTGGTTTTTTCTTCTGAGGATCATCGCAAGATTTTACTGAAGGTTTTGGAAGAAGCATATTTGCCAAAATCAGTGAATGTGGAAAAATTTTAACATTTGGTTGATCACATTTTCAATTACAAGGTGATATCCTTCACTGATGATGACATACCTCCCGAAGGGACCGGTCATTATTATCCATTGCATATTATAGTTTTGTCTTTCGGGTACATGCTAGCTGGAGTTTTGATAGATGGAGGCTCATCTCTAAATATTTGTCCTTATGCCACCTTGGTGAAGATGAATGTCAATCTTAGGCGGATCCAAAGCAGCCATATGGTTATCAGAGCTTTTGATGGATCTCGACGGAATGCCGTCGAAAAGATTTAGTTGCCAATTGAGATTGGTCCAAATACATTCAATGTATTCTTCCACGTCCTCAAAATAGATTCAGGATACAACCTGCTATTACGGAGACCATGGATACACATGGCTGGAGCCGTTCCCTCCACGCTACATCAACAACTCAAATACATTATCAACAACAGTCCAGTCACTGTCAACGCTGAGCCGGAATGTCCTGAATAAGGAACTCTACCAATTATCAGCTTCAATTCAAAAGTTGAACCGGCCAGTTTCCATACTTTGGAAGTGAGTAACACGTAATACCATTCTATTGGAGCACCACTTCCCATACCCAAGATTTCTATCGAGGTTATGTTGGCCACTCAAGAAATGATGTCATTGGGTCATCAATCTGGACAATGGCTTGGTAAAGATAAGCAAGGAATTAAGCACCCTATTCAAATGTCCAGTCAAATTGGAACAGTCGGGCTAGGATATTCTGCCAGTTCCAGTCATAGGAATCCTCATAAGCACAAGCAGGTTCCTCAAGCTTCCGTCGCACAACGATTTTCTATACCATTACCTCATGAGTTGATACAGTCTCCAGTAAAGGTGCCAACCCATGTTGTGGCCATGCTATTTTCGAGGCCAATACCAATCAAAGCAAAAGAGGTGTTGATCTGTGATCCCAAAGTGGAAGAAAAGGAACAGAAATGTAAACATAACCTTGCCTTGGTGATGGCAGGCATACGCGTCATTGTTCATGATGAACATACAAATAGATACACCCCAGACGATGATTGCCCAGATGTCATGGTTATCATTCAGGAGGAGGACAATGATGATCCTTCCATCATTACAGTCCATCAGGACTTTGCCCTTGACAATTGGAGCAGCACTTCATGCATTGGTCGACGAGGGACTCTGAATTTAGATGTGTTTGTGCTTGTTGATGAGGTGCCTTCTCTCCATAAGGGCTGTAACTTTGATGCAAAGTTGGACTCAGACTTGATGGACATCCAAGAGGACATTGAGACACCTCAGGAGATTAAGGAATGGGTCGCAGACAAACCCAAACCCAATCTTGATCAAACCACTTCTTTCAATCTTGGAACCTTAGACAACCCTAAGCTAATCCAAATTGGTTCAGACCATACCACAAATCAATAGAATGATATGGTTGCACTATTAACCCAATTTCAGGATGTGTTTGCATGGTCTCATGAAGACATGGTGGGTTGTAGGTTCGTGGCCTTTTTGGATTCTTAATCGTCTTCCCATCAAAGAAGGATTCAAGCCAGTTACGCAAAAGCTCAGGCGATTGAAACCTGAGTGGAGTTTAAAGGTCAAAGAAGAAATTGTGAAACAATTTCAAGCTGGCATTATCATGGTGTCTACATATCCGGAGTGGATATCCAACATTGTTCCCATGCCTAAACCAGGGGGAAAGGTGCGAGTCTGCGTGGATTACCGGGATTTGAACAAAGCTTGCCTTAAAGATAGCTTTCCCGTGCCATTTATCCACATTCTTATTGACAATACTGCTCAATACGGCATGTACTCATTTGCTGATTGCTTTGCGGGGTACCATAAAATTATGGTTGCTGAGGAAGACCGTGAGAAAACTGCTTTCATCACGCCTTGGGGAACCTTTTGCTACAGACAGTTGTCATTCGGCCTCATCAATGTCGGGGCAACCTATTAACGAGCTATGATGGCTCTTTTCCATGATCTAATTCATAAAGAGATAGAGATCTACGTGGATGACATCATTGTCAAATCCCGAAGGGAGGAGGACCACCTAGACCATCTCAAAAAGCTATTCAACAGGTTGCGTAAGTACAACTTGAAGTTGAATCCAGCCAAATGCGCCTTTGGTCTTAAATCAGGCAAGTTGCTAGGTTTCCTAGTCAGCCACAAAGGGATTGAACTGGATCCTACCAAAATCTAGGCCATCAAGGAAAGGCCCATTCCTCAGATAGAGAAGGAAATACGGGGAATTTTGGGAAGAATCAACTTCATTAGCAGGCTCATTTCTCAACTCACAGCAACCTATGAGCCTATCTTCAAGCTGTTAAGGAAGAACTCCTCCATGAAATGGAATGATGAGTGCCAGAAAGCCTTCCTTACAATCAAAGAGCAACTGATTAACGCTCCTATTTTGGTACCTCCCAGGGATGATGTTCCCCTATTCATGTACCTGTCCATAAATGACAATGCCATGGGCTGTATGTTTGGGCAAAAAGATAATAGAGGCCAAGAACGAGCT
Source organism: Panax ginseng (assembly GCA_020205605.1). Classification (NCBI taxonomy): domain Eukaryota; kingdom Viridiplantae; phylum Streptophyta; class Magnoliopsida; order Apiales; family Araliaceae; genus Panax; species Panax ginseng. The sequence goes on along the minus strand of CM035128.1, from coordinate 96,948,821 downwards.
ATCTATTACCTCAGCAAAAGATTCAGCATCAGTGAACACAAGTACACTCTGATTGAGAAGACTTGTTGTGCTTTAGCATGGGCTTCCATAAGGTTACTTCATTACCTCCATGGTCACACAACCCATCTCATATCCTGAATGGATCCTCTCAAGTATGTGTTCGATGGCCCATACTAAATTATCAACTCGTCCGCATTTGGCAGCTTGATCCTACATCAATTTGACATCGTCTACGTGATGCAAAAGTCTATCAAAGGTCAAGGAATTGCGGATCAACTGGCCGCCGCACCTGCAGGGGACTATAAACCCTTGGAAACATACTTCCCCGATGAAGGGGTAATGATAATTCCGCTACAACATCAATACGATACATGCCGTACGTGGAGAATGTATTTTGATGGAGTCATTAACACGTAAGGCTCTGAGTCGGAGGCAGCTTCTAATAAGCCAGATGGGGGAGTAATATCCACATCAATCAAATTGCAGTTTGTTAGCACCAACAACACAGCTGAGTATGAAGGCTGTATCATGGGGCTAAAACTTGCCCGTTTAATGGGCATAAGGTGGTTAACTGTCTTTGGGGATTCGAAATTGGTAATCAAACAATCCACGGGAATCTATCAAACCAAAGAATTACATTTGCTGCCTTACCATCGGCAAGTTTTATAGATGGCTTTGGAGTTCAAAGAAATCTCCTTTCTACACATTCCTCGTAATAGGAATGATTTTGCAGATGCATTAGCAACATTGGCCTCTTTGGTTTACATACTTGACAAGGAAAACATGCCAAGCATCACGTTCACTCTTTAAAAAGCCCCAGTCTATTGGAATTACGTTGGAGAAGTATCAGATGAACTACCTCCCATCCACAGTCCTTGGTATCAATGCATCAAGGAATATCTACGAGATGGATCTACACCCGCTGAGGCGAGACTAACTGAGAAGATGCGGATTCATCGACTTACTATGAAATTTTAACTAAGCGAAGATGCACTCTACAAAAGAGATGCTGGATTAGGTCTCTTCAGATGTCTAGATAAAGACCAAGCTCAAAGACTCATGGATGAGATCCATGGTGGAGTATGTGGCCCTCATATGAGCGGACCCCTACTTGTCAAGAAGATCCTTAGAACTGGGCATTATTGGCTTACACTCAAAGCTGACTGTGATGATCACGTCAAGAGGTGCTATCAATGCCAAATTTATGGGAATGCTATCCACGCCCCTCCAAGGGAACTCCACAATATGAGTTCGTCATGGCCCTTCTCAATGTGGGGAATATACGTGATCGGGCCTATCAAGCCCAAAGCCAGTAATGGACATCGATTCATATTCACCATGATCGACTACTTCACCAAATGGGTATAAGCAGCATCCTTCCCCAGGGTTACTAAAGAAGTCATCATTGCTTTCATCAGAAACAATGTTATTTGTCGATATGGACAACCAGAGGTCATTGTGTTAGACAATGTTAAGAACCTCAATAACAAAATGATGGAGGAGTTATGCAGAAAATTCCACATCAAACACCTCAACTCCGTCATCTACCATCCAAAGATGAATGGTGCTGTTGAAGCGGCTAATAAGAACATCAAAAAGATCATGCATAAAATGTCTACCAATCACAAAGGATGGCCTGATCTCTTGCCTCTGACTTTATTAGCCTACAGAACTTCCATGCATGCTTCCACTGGGGCAACCCCCTACTCATTAGTCTATGGGATGGAAGCAGTGCTCCCCATAGAGGTGGAAATGGAATCCCTCAAAGTTTTGATGGATGCTTAGTTAAATGAAGACCAATGGGTACAAGACATGTATCACCAATTGTCTCTAATAGACGAAAGGCGATCCGCGACTATCTTCCATGGTCAGTTATATCAGCAAAGGATCGCACAATTCTACAACAGAAAAGTCCGACTACGGCATTACAAACAACGTGACTTGGTTTTGAAGAAGATCATTGACAACCAAGATCAATCTAAGGGAAAATTTGCTCCTAACTAGGAAGGCCCATTTGTTGTCAAGGAGGTATTGACAGGAGGTACTCTCAGATTGCAAGAAATGGATGGCGATGAATTTCTACAGCTTATCAACTCGGACACCGTGAAGCGATACTATGTCTGAAGTTACCATCAAACAAACATCCTGGTTTTGAATATCAAATCACCAGTCATTCCGATTTTGAACCCTTTCCTTTCTACATACTCTTCTACCCCTCAGGGAAACATACACTTCAAACCAGCAGTCTGGTATCACTTCATTTCAAACCTTCCATACAATTTCAGTTATCCTCAAGACGAGATTTAACTTTTCACAATTTCGGTAATATTGAAGACGGGATTGAACCTTCTACGCCTGCAGTTTATCCTGAAGATGGGATTAAACTTCTCTACGCCTGCAGTTTATCCTAAAAACGGGATTAAACTTTTCTACGCTTGCAGTTTGTTCTGAGGACGGGATCAAACGTTTTACACACCTACCGTTTGTCCCCATTACGGGATCAAACTTTCATCTCCTCGCAGTATAGCCTGCACATGGGATTCACTCTTTTTCTTCAGTTGCGATTCGTCATGAGGGGGGAACTACATTGACCTGATCTCCTCTTCAATAGGAGTGCGTAGGTAACCATATGCTATATGGCCCGGTCGCAATAAAAAAAACAACCAAAAACATTTCTGCCCTTTCTCTATAAAAACAAAAACAACAAAAACATTTCTACACCTATTCGCTTTTCACATTCAAATAATGAACCTCTTACACCAGGTGTTCGAACTACGAGACTTGATCTCCTCTTCAATAGAGTGCGTGGCGACCATTTATGGTTCGATCTAACCCTGCCGAAACAAAACTTCTTGTCACATAAGTCTGGGATCAACCTTCAATTCGCCACATTTCATTGGTTTCAGATCAAAGGGATGGAATTACCCAACCTCTTCTCACAAATAGAAGATTCGGTGACCATCTAAGCTGCGATTGTGCCTCAAAGAGCAATACCAACCCATAAGAGATGGAATTAACTAGGCTTCTCACAAATAGAAGTACTGGCGACCATCTGTGGTGCGGTCAATCTCAGAGGGGAAGAAACCACCCTCCTCTCCACAATCCATAGAGATACCAGTCCCAATACACCAAAGATGGCAGGGATATATAGAAATCAATGATCCGTTCTGAGAGATCTTGCGACATCTCAATGTCCATCTATCAAGGATAAGTTTAGAATGCATCAAGATCACAAGGCCCTGAAGAAACAGACAAATATCAAGCAATTATCAAGGCATAACTAAAAGGGAAGTGAATCAAAATATTTTTCCCTGCCATACATAATACTGTTTGATATATACATATGTGTTGTACATGACAAAATGGCTAAGCTAGTCTGTGCAGGAAAATACAAAGCTATCTACAGATCTGTGTATATGCGGACTATCAGATCTAACATAGAATCCCTCTCTGAAGATGGAGCCAAGGGTATCTACACGAGCTAGCAGATCAGAGGCTAACTGCATGGTGGCATAATGCTCATCAATGTAAGCACTCATGTCGGCAAGACTGACAGTCATTTGGGATCTAACTGAAGTGCTATCTGCAATGGCCACATCCCTAGAAGATAAGGCGGCATCCCGCTCCACTATTAATGCATCCCTAGCTAATCTAGCCTCATCCCTCTCTAACAGAGCGGCGTCTCTCCCATCAAGAGCTGACAACATCGCGGTCCTAGCCTAATCTCTCTCATAGGTCATCAGATGTAAGCTCTACTCCGGATGCTGTGCCGAATACTGAGTAATAGTGGCACTCGAGGTGGGAGAATCCATCACAAATGATGGCAGCCCAGCAGTCAAATCATCGATGGGAATAATAGCCTCCTCTTTAGGCTCCTCATCGTCAGAATCAATCCCCTGCACTGTGGATACTGCCGTAGCCGATGTAGTCTCTGTCTCCATTCATGCGAAATACTCAGCAAAACAACCTGGATGACTAACAGAAAACTCAGCCAGCTATCGCTGATCCCAACAAGCATACAACCTAGATCTGTCCTCCGCTGATAAACGGTGTGAAGTGAAGCGCTGACTCACTGCCCCCTCAAAAGGATTAAAATCCTGAAACTAGTCAAACTGACTCATCATAGCCAGTGGGTGGTAGAAAATCATGCCCCTCAAACCAGAGAGAGGAAGATAATCCATGCCCAGAGCATGAGTAATGAAGTTGTAGGGTGAGCTAAGCCCTGAACACGGCAATATAGCAAACGGGTCTCTAATCCCTGCCAGAAAAGCTAACCACGATGTAGCATCTGTACACTCAGCAGGCTGAAAGGAGTACGACATGGATATATCATGGGTGAAACAAAACCCCTGCCGTCTAAATGTACCAATCGGTCTCAAGTGTGACATAAACCACACGTATAACATGACTGAGCTACCTGTAAATACTCCTGCCGGATAAGTGCAGCAGTATGTAGCTGACGTCAGAGTCTCTGCAATGATCATCGGTATAATGGTATGACCCTCCCTGAGAGATCTCACTGCCATAATGACGCTGATATCCAGCTCATCCATGTACCACGACATGAAGACGTATGACAATACGCATAGAAGCAGTACATCCACTCTGGCTGAACACCAATGGTCCTCCAGTGTGGTAAAATCCCCGGAATGCCGTGCATAGCTATCCTCAGAGCTAAACTTGTCAAACAGGAAACGCTGGGATATCACGTGGTCGGATGTAATCTCGTCCTGGACCACCATACGCCTCAATCTGGTGAGGATCATACACTGTCTGCTCATGTCTCCAATAGCCATATACACGCAAGGTCTGTCCAGTGGCAGCATCGTCAACTGTGCATACTCCTCCAAAGTAGGAGTCAACTCCTGGGTCCCAAATCAGAAAACCTGCCTCTCCGATACCCAGTGCTCTAACATACCCTCTACAAATCTTATGGGAACTTGAAACATCAACAGGGTCATAGTATGCTGCAGCAAATCATCTACGATCACCATGTCTGATGGTGATATACTACCATACCATGAACGCATACTAGATACCACCAACAAATGGGGGGGTATAATCAATACGGCTAACTGTCGAAGAAGATATCTGTACGGGCCCTGTCATAAGACCATCCAGGGGTTAATGCTGAATATCTATGGACATACATACATATGCATAACATAATAACATGCATGATACAATAGATGACAATATGATATAGGGAATGGAAAACTGTACATACATTCCTTAGTATATCATCATCTAATACATCTCTGTACATCTAAAGTATAGGGAAATGGGACGAAGCTACCAAGATGCTAATAGAGGCCTATCAAAAGAGATAGCAAGAAATACATCAGAAAAAGTCAATAGTGTCAATGTCTACATCATCGATGCTATCCACCTGATGTAACTCCTCCTGAGTCACTGGATCTCTATCTCTGAGGGATGTCGGTAGATACATGGAGGATCTGCCACCGCAAAGCCATATGGGTCACTGAGGGGCCAGCGCCAGAGCTGGAAGGATCAAAAGTATCTACCTCTGAAGGATCTCTGCCCAGATGCCGAATGAAAAGATGTGACCGGTCCAGCTGCCGAGTCAATTGGTCAATCTATGTCACATAAGTCGGATCTCTGACACAGGCTAGCCAATCTGTCATCATCACGGATCCTAGAACCATATCCCCCATAAACTATGTGGCTCACTCAATAGCCTGCTCATAGCATCTACGCTCAAAGGACACAGAGGAACAGTCCCCGCCTCGAGGCGCTTCCATCGAACTCCCAACAAGGATCGTGGCGGTGGGGTGATATCCGCCGTGCAAGGCATCGGCTCCCCTCCAAACTTCATCCCTGTGATAAACCGCTAATCCATCACCGTCATCATCACCTCACAGTCCAACAAATGGAGTGATTGAGTCTGGTGAAACCATTGGTCAGACAATGCCCTGAGGTAACCCCATGGAGAGCGATGGGGTAGAATGGAGAAGAACATCCCAAATCCCCAGTCATGGATGATCGCTCTGTAGTCATCATGTAAAGCCTGATACATAGAGTGGATGTTAAACCAGTTCCCTCGAGGCTGTGTGAAGCCAGAAACCTACATCAAATGTAGAACAACATCAGAATCCTTGACTCATCATCAAAAGGAAATAAAGAAGATTAAAGATCTAACTTCATACCTCGTTTGCGTGCAGGTATACTAACGGATGCCTACTCAAGTTACCTAGAAGATCTGGGTTCGCCACTTTAATTCCTGGCAACTCCCTACGGGGAACACGGACAACAGGAGTAGGAACCTCGATCGGGACATCCTCCTCCTCGTCCTCGACATTCGGCACTTCAACCCGAATAGGATGTATCACCGCCTCCACCAAATGACGAGGTTGTCTAACAGAATGGTGTTGAGGCTCTTCAGAAGCTCTCCTCCGTACACCAGAAGTGGTCCTGTGGGAACTACTCGGTTGATCTAGATCCATAATATCTGGACAACAAGTCTCCAAATCACCTCAGAAAGGGTGTGGTAATTTCTTACACAGAGCTTTTCAAAATGCATTGTTTTAACATCTACTTCTGATGAGAGTTAAAATGTACATGACTACCCAAAACCTACATTTTGGGAAAATTTTGCTATAGCCCCCTTTATAAATGGGACTATCCACATGCACATAGGCATGACTAGGTGGCCATTAAGTAGCACACCTATACACAGTCATATACATCCTATATGCATTAATCACATCACAGAAAAAATCCGTAAGTGTAGTCTAATTACCAGGATTATTTTACTTTTCTACCTTTACTCAATTGCCCTCAGATAGGATAAGAAATAACAGTAAAAGGTGCCAATTTGATTGTTTTAAAAGTCAAAAATTTTTCACATCATTATGTTCAGCATGGTTTAATACTAACATTTTCTATGTTGAATATTTTTATCAAGTCATATCAGCATGCATATTCACTACTATGTGTCTAAATGCATTTCATGTGATAAGTCATTTTCCAACGGATATAAATTGGAAAAAATACATGCATACGTTACCAGGATAGTGAAGAACGCTTGTACGGTGGCAGAATATGCAGAAAGTTGCCCAAACTCAGCAGATCTGAAGAAGAGCTCTCAGATTTCCTTCGTTGCGCAACTTGAAAATGACTTATAAAAGCAACCATTGGCCTATACATAGGCACGGTTGGTTGCAGGCTCACCTGCGGCTCCTGCAAGTGTACCTACGACACTTCTACATGGGTCCCACACCTCCGGCTCACTCCAGTTAGAGTTGCAAAGGAGGTCTCACAAGCTAAAAAGGCCAAATCAGGAATAAAAATGCTACGCGATTGAGCAGAATAGCAGGAAATCTTGGTTTCTTGTCGGTCAGAGTTAAACTCCCGTCATCTCAATGGTATTTTTTCCCGAATGCAGGGTATACTATACCAAGGAGCTTAGCTTTCACAGATCATGCTCGGCAATACCCCACAAAGGTCCGATGCCGTCATTTGCAGGGTCACAACCCTAAAACATCCCCGGTGGGGGTTACAACGTAAAACCACGAATTATTAAACATCCCCGACGGGGGTTACAACACAAAAGCATGAAATATCAAACCTCCCCAGTGGGGGTCACAACGCACATCTTTCAAGCATCTAAACATCTCCAGCGGGGGTTATAACGCAATGCAACCATTGATACACACATCAATGAAGGTCAAGCAACCTTGACGTCATGTCAGCCGATGGCAAGTAAACCCATCAAAGAAACTAATCTAATATCCCCGAAGGGGGTTACAACGCAATGCTACCATTGACACATACATCAATAAAGGTCGAGCAACCTTTGTCACCCATCAAGGATCTATCCGGTGATACACACATCAACGATGGTCGGGCAGCCCTGACATCAACAAAACTATTGGCAGTAACTCTAACAGAATGAGGAATTATGTTATACACATCCTCAAATAGACGAAGCTTTATCTCCACAAATCTCTTACACACAAGAGGTACCTCTATGGAATATAAGCCAATGTCTAGGATTCAAGACTTTGGTGATAACCCCAATGTCAACATCCTTGGAGACTTGGATCGCATGTTCAAACCATCACTGATTGTCATCCCAACAGGATTACCTGGCAATCATGCATCATACATTTGCATCATGTTGCTGCATATAACATCATGTTTATCTTGCTTGCATTTCAAGTGTCTAGGATTCTTTATCCTATCCATGCCTTGCATTGCATGAATATGATAAAGAGGGGCATCTGTAGACACTCGAAATTTTCTGCATGCCTGTTACTAACATTGCAGGAGGGCAAATTAGTCTTTCGGAGATAACCCTGGAAGATAGTTAACACCCATTCTGGATAATACCGGAAGTTCAGTTCCAACCCGGAACACAAACTAGGAACATCAGTTCCAACCCGAAACACAAACCGGGAACGTCATTCCAAACCCCGGAACACACACCGGGAATGTCATTTCCAATCTCAAAGACAACCCCGAGGTATGCAGATCAATAGACCGGCAACAACAACGTAGAGGATAGTTCTGTCTCGGTGATAACACCGCGACACTCAGTTCCAGCCACAGAACTAACACTGTGAGTAGCGACTTCATCCTTGGTGATAGCCCCAAGGGATGCTTTTACAGTTAACGATAACTCCGAAATTGTTTGTTCTAAATACATGCGATCAGCTTCAAGCTCAGACCTCTTGCCGAGGCACTCATACCTCAGACCTGGAGCTAACAACGGGCAGACAGGAACATCCACAAGATGACCTTATGGCATTCAAACACTTGTAGCAGCCAATCTTAGAAGTAACCTTGAGCAACGTCTACTTTTTGCTCAAATCGGCGATAACCCCGGGGAGGAGTCAAACGTCATCTTGCCACTTCAACACTCACAAGATGATATCACGACATAAGAACAAGTAGTCCAATCTTAGATGTAACCCTGAGCAACGTCTACTTTCAACTCAACACGGCGATAACCCCGACGAAGAGTCAAACATCATCTTGCCCCTTTCAACACATGTGCTTCGTCTCAACACTTCATACATACATATATACAACAATGTCCCACAAGAACCGAGAAGTAACAATCCTAAGTGACTATTACACGTGGCAGTACTTTGTTATAGAATTTGAAGCTTGAAGACCATGGACATAGACCCCTCTTCCTGACTTCGTACAACCTCTAATCCATGTCATTGCGTAAATCTCGACATAGGCGGTCCGAAGAAGGTCAGATATTCCTCGTTCGGATGCTCGGATTGATGTTCTACAAGTTTGAGCGGACATTACAATGCATGGTGCACATACTACGAGACGACGAGACCCGCATGGCTCGAACGCTCCATGACCAGCCGCAGGTACAACCGCGGCTGCCGCAGGTGTACCTGCGGCCATCCGTCTATATATACAAGCCTTAGGGTCAGCCATTCGAGAGAGAGAGAGAGAGGGAGAAAAAGGCGAGGAAGCCCTGTCCATTTTACTCTGTATACACATCTTTTGAGTGTTTCCTCATCTTTAAACACTTGTTAGCTCACATATAGCTATCTTATATCCGGCGGGAGCTGAGTATTTATCCATTTAAAGTCATAGAAGTCTACATTAGCAGGCCACTGTAAGCCTTCTCACATTATATAAAGCCTTCTTCTCATATTAGCACACATTGTTATACACATTGAGAGTCGCGTTGTCTGCGTTTGCCCGGACTTCAGTCCGTTGTTTTCATTTTTGTCTGTATAGATATACTTATATATATGTATATATTTTATATATGGACTGACATTATCGAGTTATGCCTCGATTGAGCCTAGAACTTTGTTACGGGTGTTTATTGCTTTTATATATATATATATATATATATATATATATATATATATATATATATATATATATACTTATATATATAATTGTTGTCGATATATCTCGATGAGCCTGGATTTTATATCCTATTGCATTTACTCGCTTATATATATATATATATAAGCTCGTTGTCGGACATATCCGATGAGCACGGATTCACATCCAGTCGTTCTTTCGCTTTATATATATATATATATATTTACATTTTAAATCCTGCCTGGAGTTTACTTGTGGCGGTTGATCGCTTTTACAGCTTTATTTATATTTCGTCCCACCTAAAGTTTACTTCGTAGTGGTTGATCATGTCCATATATATATATATATATTTATCGATTTTATATATTTATATTTCTGATCCCCCATGGAGTTTCTTCGTGGTGGTTGATCATGTTTGTATATATATATTTATAGCTTTTATATATATAACTTCTTACTGTTTTCCATACAAATTGCAGTATCATGTCACAGATTCAGTCTACTGAATCTAGATTTGGTTCCCATGATGGACATTTTTCAGCTATAAGTAGCTTGTACATTATTTTACGATTAATCTCGAATTTCCTTGGATGGTATCATGTCTATGAGGAGTTCTAAACGCTCAGATATTATTTTCTAGAATGCTTCGTATCTAGAAAATAAAAGCAAACAAGCCGAACATTTAATAATAAAATGGAAGCATCAAAGGCCTCAATTACTATTGAGCATGTGGTTTGAAAACCTCTTTACAAAACGACATTGCTATATCTTGTTTAAAACTGAATTTTTCTATAAATTCAAACCCTATGTATATAGGTACGAACGAGGTACTGCATTACTTCCAAATAATTGCACATTGATCCACACACACACACATATTTATATAACAGTTTCTTTGAAAAGTTCCTTCGTATTCATTCCTTATTAAATTATGGAAATGATCTGTCTACGTGGATTACCACATGGTGGGTGACAATCCATTTGCAGTTTCGTAATTTTTTCGACACTCAAAAATTTTGGAAAAATTGGAAATGATGATTTGTTGAGTTTTCTAGATTGTGTCCAAAAATGGCGATTTTTGGATGTATAGATTAGGAGTTATGAATTTTATGGGAAAAGACTATTTTAAAAATAAACCCTTATAACTCCTTCTGGTTAACTCCAAAATTAGTGAAATTTTTTTTGGGAGTACATATATATAACAGTAGTATACTCTGTAAATTTTGGAATTTTTGGACAAAAGTACAGTTTATGATAAATGTTTAAATATTCGGCAGTTTTGGCCATATGAAAAATAGTAAATGAATTTTAAAAATTCCGAGAAAAATATATGTTCAATATGGGACTATATTCTGCTAAATTCCAAAAAAAAATATTTTTGGGACTGATTTGGTATTTTTCATGAAAATGAACTAGTTATGAGTAAATGAATTAAATACGTTATGTGAAGTAACAAAATTGAAAAATAGGATTTTATGGCTTGGAAATCCTATATAAGGTATATGCAGATTTTTGATGATGAAATCTTAGGAGTATGGCATTTTTGAATGATTAAATGCATTATTCGGTAAAGTGTAAATAATTAAAATAATTTGTTTATAAGTTTAGGAAGTGATTAAAATATTGTTATAATATTAATAATATTAGATTATGAGTTTATTAAGTGATTGATAATATTTGGATAAATTTAAAGTCTTTAATATTTATCCTTGGTTTCGTTTGATTAAAGCTTATATCATTGTCATCATCCTCATGTTTATATTGTGATGAAAGTAATCTTTGTCTTATGTGAATAGATGGACTTGGTATGATTATGACCAGGGACTTTCGATATAATCATGACCGTAATGTGACAAATGAATGTGGTGAAAGTCCTCATTGGCATGTAGTTCATTGATGGACAGTTGTGGTATGATTATGACCAGGGATTATTCGGTATAATTATGACCATTGATGATTACATGAATATCTTTGGCTGTGATGCAGGGATGATTCGATTTTATTTATTAAGTTGAGTCTCAGCGATAAAAATTGATGAAAACATTTTAAATCATAGAAGATAGTAGATATCATGCTCTACTTGACTCTTCCAATGGATTGCTTATTCCGCTGCAGTTAAACTTGTTATCTATTGTATTTTATCAGTTTAACATTGTTGAAGACTAATGATAATTTATTTTGCATTATCTTAGTTATAATATTTCTTACTGGGCTAGTTGAGCTCACCCTTTCTTTCAATGTTCTCTTTAGGAAATGAGAATATAGGTTTGAGGGCAGTCGGGAACTAGAGTGATGGTCCGATGATAGCATTAGTAGTCCTCACTATTCTGTTAAATAGTGTGACAATAAATGTAATGAGGACTCCATTGAGTTTGGATATTGTTTAGATGACAATATTCTTATTAAAACTCTCAGCTATGTTTTGTCGTATTTTACACGACTGTTGTATAATTAAGTTGTATTTGAATTTATGTACCATGTATCTGGTGACTCAAGATGGGTGATATATACCTGTTTTGGGGGCATCACATTTTCTGTTTCGTTAAAGGCAACTTCCTAAGGTTTCCCCACCTAAGGTTCATAACCTAAGGCTTTGATACCAACCTGTGACACCCCCAAATCCAGGTACTCCATTCCCACAGAATTTGGTGTTCACTATCCAAAACCATTACATCTAACTACCCATCATAAAGGATAAAGACATAATTTAATTAACTTAAATATTAATCTTTCCCATTAAAGGGTTACATCATCATCTCAAAATAATCCCAAGTAATCTGACCTTAAAATTATTATATAAGTTTGCGAAATACATCATAAAATAAAACAAGTCTTTAACATAATTCATTAAAATAAAATTCTTATAAGTCTTCAACACTTGGACATTTTGCCCTTTCCCTTGCTAGTAGATGGCTCATCGACTTTCTCTACTTTAGCTACAGTATTAAACGCAAGAGTGAGCAAACAATTGCTCACTGATATAGGAAGTAGTAATGATAACAACATGAGAATGAACAATGAATGCTGAACAGTAATGAACTTGTTCTACGAATAAAAATAGAAAACAAGTTCGAATTTAATATCTGAGGGTCTTAAGACCATAAACTATGTCTTTGGTATTTAGGTATTATTACCTTAACCTTAACAGTCATTAGACTATACAGACCCTTCTTAACATACTTAGGGGGATCAGCCCTTTGTACCATGTATTGTGCACAAACATCTAAACGTCACACATACAAAATCCCCTATGTTAGGGTTGTTCGTCTCAGTTTGGATTTAGAATTTCCGCACTAAAGTAAGTTTAGATTGGAACTAGCTTATCAGTTGTTCTAGAATTTTAGAAAACTATTCAATTATAGATCAAATCAATTTAATAAATGTTTACTTGCTATTTGAAGGTTTAATGTCAGAATATAGAATTGAACAAGGTTATTAAAGTCAAAGCTCGAATATCAACAATATACAATTGAGTAAACATGATGTACATGCAAAGTACTATATTCAAAAGAGTTAGAATAATTTCCTTTGAATCAATGTATTAGATCAATATATGCTTCGAATAATAATAAGGAAAGTAAATCTCACTTGATGTAAAGAATTATGTTACAAGGGCTTGTACAATCATACACGAGAAAGAATCAATTGGCTTGCTTAACTTCAATGTAAAATTTAGGAATAGATAGATTGCTTGACTTAAAGATAACATAGCTATGAAACTTGCTCAATGATAACAAGGTAGAGTTAGAAAACTTGCCTCAAGCGTAAACTATAATATTAAAAACTCACGTTCACCTACACATTTTAGTGGAATCACAATATCTATTAGACATGTTAACATCCACTTACAAAATAACACCCACTTCTAGTTAAACTTGTTAATTTAGTACAAATCTTACCTTATCATACGTATTTCAGAATCACAAGTGTACATTTCATAACACATATTCATTGATCAATAAGTTTCTTAAATCATACATATCATTTTTACAACTTACTAACTTTACATTTTAGTGTGACTAACCACATGATACGTTTCTGTTTTAACCTTATTATTACACATTTGACAAATTAACACAATCATTAAGCTAAGTTATAATGAATATCCAAAGTTTACAGAAGTAGCAGACTTCATTATCTCATGATCGACTATCGCACGGCCACGCGCCATATTACCTTAGGTTATCTTGACGACGTAGAGGTCACGTCGGTATACACGCACCGATTCAGCTTCTTACAAAACACAAAATTAGACTCTGTTATAGACCAAAAATCTCAATTCCACAGAAATTCACCTAACTTCAACATCTAAAACTTTGTAATATCATAGTTAAGCATTCTATACACCATTATAACTACATAACCATCACATACACACGAATTTGAAGAATCAAAACCATATTTTTCCAAATTTCACAATATTTTACACTTTTAGCAAACTCGATCGCCATGAACTCGTTTCTTAATCAATTGACATGATTTAAACTATGCCGCTTTTGTTTCTTAACATAATAACATAATCCAACATCAATTTGCATATTATAACATATATTGGACATAAAATTTTATACTTTTTAAAGCCAATTTTCTTGTATAAACATTGTTATCTATTTTTTTCTTCCAACAAACCAAATTACACGAATTTGATAACTAATATACAATTACAGATGATATTCAACCCCTTTATCAAGAGTATACATATATATAATCAACATATGAAACACCAATTTAACAAAAACCCATTATAGAGAAATTTAAATCAATTACAATTCCAACTAAATAATTATATTTATGATTAATAAATAATTATATATCTAATTTAATTAATAAATTAGGCACATCACTTTATTTAATTTATTTATTTCCTTTAATATTAAATAATTCATTTAATTTAATTATTTTATTAAATTAAATCCTTCAAATAAAAATTACCATTATTTAATTTAATTAACATTAATCACTTTAGTTACTAAATTAATTCACCATAATTCATCAATTATTTATTTTCCTCAATAAATAAATTATTTAAAATATTTATTTAATTCAATAAATATTTAAATTAAATTTCAAATTTCTCGATCATTATAAAAATTCACTAAGCGAATTAATATGGAATTAGGAAGATTAATCGTGTAAGATTATGTGAATTCATATAAGTAATCAATACGCTCTTAGATTAGCAGTATCACTCATGTTGACAGTAATTCATGTCGTGTAAAACAAGTTTAGCGATGAATGTTGACACTGACTTGAAACTAAACCAGTCTTGGCAATCGCTGTAGAAGTGACAAATTGCTGCAAGCGCCATCCTAGCAAAGACAAATCCGACGCAATTGCGTGCCAGTGGTCAGTTGGAGTTGGTTACTTTCTACTATAGCACTGAGTTGGGACATTAATGTTATATGTGTGACATAAATAAAACCATATGATATGAGTATTTTGAAATAAAATGAGGTACCTAGTAGCACCATGACATCATATGAAGTTGTAATGCATAAATGATTAATTATCTGGGTATTCTAGAATTTGAGAAAGGAATTCAATGTTTAAATAAACATTAATATTAAATAAGGTTATAATGTGGCTATGTGAGTGGTAGAGATAATTATGGAACTACCTGGACCATAATATTTAACCGTGTTATATTTATTACATGTATTTAATGTACATGGATTATATGATGTGAGTATAATTTAATCCCTAAATTCCTAATATGATAACAATTGTACCTTGATATTACATTGTGGGAATTAAAAGGACTAAACGAAGCTTTACATGACCAAATGCTGAGATTTTTCTCTTTTATCCCAAATTAAGTGTCACCAAGTACAATGAACAGTGTCCTAAACTATCTTTACGTATTCTCCAAGTGGCTAAATCATAGGTGATCATTTGCTAGCTAAGTGGCAGGTATGGAGTTGTTAAACTACCCTCTATGAACCTATGTATCCTTCAATTACACCATGGACTCCAAGATTGTGTAATGTCAAGATCTAGTCCATGCTCTTTCTATAAGTATATGCTACAAGTTTAGTTTGTGTGTTGATTAAAAACTTGTCTGGTAATTCTAAGTGTAGAGTATAAGTTGCTGAGCTATTTTAGAAGCATACTCAGAGTATAGGAAGTTCAATTTAAGCTCAAGAAGGTATAAGTCGTAACTATGCTCTTGAAATGAGACGTGTTTGATTATTGAAATTTCTTGAATTCATTTGTTAATCGATATTAATAAACATGTTATAAGGTGTTTATGAAGTTTACTTATATATATGAGTACTTTAATAATGGTTTGGAACATGCTTGAATCGTTGGAAATCAAGTTAGTAGTTACTCTGCAAAATAGAGTATACTTGCTGCTTCTAAAATCGACTTGGCGCAGCCTCCCCTGTCAGTATTAGGGTGCAAAATAGCGATTCTGTGCTGCACCTCGTAACCAGTTGATGGATTCTGTCATGCTAGGTTGTTGCTAATATGGTATTATGACTTGTATATACATGAGAAATAGGTATGACATGTGTTATAAAGTTCCCTTATGTTATATGAAGTGTCCAACATGATTTGGTAGAAGATCTTTAACAAGGACTTTAAGCTTTAAAAATAAACTTTGTTAAGGTTCATGTTCTGCAGATTTTGAGCTTAGTACTATACACACATGACTGATTTCGCACATAAATGAGCATGATATATGATTTATAGTTCCTTTGTTCATGACCACCTTATTAGGCTTTGTGTTAGAGAAGTTTTTTAAGAAAAAGTTTAGTATAGTAAGCTAACATTCATAACAACTACATGATTTACATTCGAACCTTGCGAGCATGTTAACATGACTTGACTACATATGATTAGAGCCTTAAAGCTGCCTTGTATGTGTTAAAACTGCATTGTTCAAGATTAAAATGATTTCAAAAGCAAAGTTGAACATACTTTAAAAATCTAGTTGCATCATATGAGTATATAGATTCTAAAGGATTAAGATGTCATGTTATGTCTATAATATCCCAAGATATGATATATATGTGTTGAACATGATGATAACTAAACCAAACATGAGTTTAAAGCATGATTCGAAGTGTTAACCAATGATAGTTGTGAACAAACATTATGAATATTATAAACATGTATATTAACAGATTTTGATATCTCTATGTGGACATATAAGCCAAGTTATAAAGTGTGGTAACCACTTGATCTTGTTATGCTTTAATACCATATAAATTGTAAACTAAAACTTGTACAAATAAACTCAAGAATGCTCATATGCTTATGTGAACACCTCTAACATGTATATATGATAGTATATTAGTATATAGGTGTGTAAGAATTGGACAGAAACAGAAAGTGCAAAGCTCAATCTTGGTCTCGCTGGGGGACAAATAAGAACATTGCCATCGTCCCTAAGCCTAGATAGAGAAGCAAATTGTCTTGGCTTCTATGGAGCCTTAAATAGTTTCTGTTTTTTGATTTGGTGTTTGAAGCATGCTCATATGATTACTTTAACTTGTAATATAAGACCAACATGCTAAGTAATGTGTTAAGAAGCATGTTATGTGATAGAGATGAATGTTGATCATGATTTTCAAATACTAAGTAAAAAGAAATGTTTATAAGATATAAAGCAATGATACGTTGTTTGCATTTGTGATTTTTTACAATCTGATTTGTGCTATGAAAATATAGGATAATCGATGTGTATTAAGTTACAACCAAGTTAGACGTTTATATGTACATTAAACTTACATATGTGAGTTTATATAACTAATGGGAATCCTACACATATAATACGCTATAAAAAGGATTTGAAAGTGTTGATTTATTAACGTGGATAGACTACGCTTAAGGCAAGTTCCCTAAACTTACTCCAATTATTATTGAGCAAGTTTCCTTGAACTTCATTCTTTGGTTGTGCAAGTTCTCTAACCTTATTCAAATTTATATTGAGCAAGTATATGAACCCTACTCTTATTGTGTAAGTATCTTTGCATTAATTTATTCAATGAATACCGTAAGAGTATCTAACCCTTATCTCTTTGAATGTAAGTTATTCTAATTATTCGTTCAATTGAACAAGTATGTTTAAACTCTTGTGTAAACTATTATTCATGTTGAATTTAGTATTTTTCTTAAATATTGTGAAAGAGTCGATGCCATTTGATTCGGCTAGACTATATGCATGTTTATAAAACTGTCCAAACCAATTGCTTGGTGCAAAAATCTTGAAAACTGAGTTGAACAACCCTTATGGTAAGGGGAGTGTATGTTGTTCGAAACCCCAACACATGAATAAATATTATTGTGGTGTTATGCATAACTTAGAGTATTGCAGACTGATCATCTATAGTACTTGAATCTTTTGGGTTATCAATTTAATATTGGTAATTCTAGTAGATGTTCAATAGTCCTTAGTGACTGCTCATTATAAATTGTTTACCCAGTTGGATACATTAATAGTCGTTGAAATCATATATATTTGTTGATCTATATTGAATTTTCATTCTTATTCCAAGAATTATTGATGTTCATTATTCATGATATTATTCTGAAACTCTGAACTATCTTAGAGACGATACTTCGATATTTTAAACTTGTGTTATGAAACTCTTTACCCTTGTTATATATTACTTGGTGGGAAATTTGTGCTCATCCTTGCTTATTTAAAACCTTTCAGTTAAGGAGGAACATGGAGGTGTCTCTAGAATAGACAAGGGCAAGGGCAAGGCTACCGACTAGCTTGTCCTTTTATGTTTAAGACTATTATGTTATATTAAGACTATTTTCAGACTATGTTAAGCTTAAGTAGGATTATGTAATAAGTCTTTATTTAATATTATTATGTAATCTATTAAGTACTGTAGGTTATGAGACTTGGGGGAATAATTATAATAAATCATTGTATATTATTCTAAATTAGATTTTCCATTGTGAACGTGTTATTTTAGTTATTATGGTTTTACCATGAGAACATGATGAAGCGAATTCGAGTGACCAAATGGAGGTCCGAATTTTTGGGCGTCACACTAGATTGTTTCCAACTCTCCTATTTATGGGGAGGCCAGGTAGTTTCATCCCTTTGGTTTGAAGTCGATGAAATGTTGTGGATTGAAGTTTGATCGTAGTACCATTGATAAGTATTTGTTTTGGTAGGGGTAAGACCGAACCATAAATGTCTGCCTACATACTCTTATTGAAGAGGAGATCAGGTCTACGTAGTTCGAACCTACTGTAAGAGGTTCAACGCTGTATGTGAAGGGGTAGAAAGGTGTAGAAATGTTTTTGTGATTTTTGTTTGTATAGGAGGGTGTAAAAATGTTTTTTTGTTTTTGTTTATATAGAAGGGTGTAGAAATGTTTTTAGTATTTTTGTTTTATTGCGACCGGGCCATATAAAATGGTTGCCTACGTATTCCCAGGTATCGGGAAGATCGACGTAGTTCCCCCCATGTTCAGGATAATTTGTAACCAAAAAAAGTTGGATCTCATATCCAGGACAAACTGCGGGGGAAAAGTTTGATCCCATGTTCAGGACAAACTGCAGGTGTGAAAAGTCTTATCCGTAGTGGGATAAAACTGGGAGTATGAAAGGTCCAATCCCTGGTGGGATAACCTGAAAGGTTTGAAATGAAGTTGAGTGAAAGATTTGATGATCTAAAAATTAGGTTGCTGGCTTGAAGAGTGTGTTTCCCTGATGGGGCAGATGGGTATGAAGAAAAGGTTGTGTGTAGTAAAGGTTAGAAAACCTGAAATGTTTGGTGATCCAAAACAAGGATGTTTGTTTGATGGTAACTTCAGACATAGTACCATTTCACGATGTCTGAGTTGATAAGCTGTGGAAATTTATCGCCATCCATTTCATATAATCTGAGAGCACCTCCTGTCAATACCTCCTTGACAATAAATGGGCCTTCCCAGTTTGGAGTGAATTTTCCCTTAGATTGATCTTGGTTGTCAATGATCTTCTTCAAAACCAAGTCATGTTGTTTAAACTACCATAGCCGAACTCTCTTATTGTAGGATCTAGTGATCCTATGTTGGTATAACTAACCATGGAAGATAGCATCACTTCGCCTTTCATCTATTAGAGATAATTGGTGATATCTGTCTTGTAACCATTGGTCTTCATCCAGCTGAGCGTCAATCAACAGTCCGAGGGATTCCATTTCCACTTATATGGGAAGCACTGCTTCCATCCCATAGGTTAATGAGTAGGGGGTTGCCCCAGTGGAAGTACGCATTGAAGTTCTGTAGGCTAATAGAGGCAGAGGCAAGAGGTCAGACCATCCTTTGTGATTAGCGGACATCTTTTGCATGATTAGATGACAGAGTTAAGGTGTTTGATGTGGAATTTTATACACAACTCCTCCATCATTTTGTTGTTGAGGTTCTTAGCATTGTCTAACACAATTACCTCTAGTTTTCCATACCAATAAATGACATTGTTTCTGATGAAAGCAATGATGACTTCTAAGGTAACCCTGGGGAAGGAGGCTGCTTCTACCCATTTGGTGAAGTAGTCGATCATGGTGAAGATAAATCGATACACATTACTGGCTTTGGGCTTGATGGGCCCGATCACATCCATTCCCCACATTGGAAAGGGCCAAGGTGAACTCATATTATGGAGCTCCCTCGAAGGGGTATGGATAGAATTCCCATGAATTTGACATTGATAGCATCTCTTGACGTGATCATCACAGTCAGCTTTAAGCGAGAGCCAGTAATACCCTATTTTGAGGATCTTTTTAATAAGTAGGGGGCCACTCAAGTGTGGGCCACATACTCCACCATGGATTTCATCCATGAGCCTTTGAGCTTTGTCCTTGTCCAGACATCTGAGAAGACCTATTCCTGCATCTCTTTTGTAGAGTACATCTCCGCTCAGGTAAAATTTTATAGCCAGTCGATGGATCCGCCTTCTTTCAGTCGGGCTCGACTTAGCGGGTGTAGATCCATCTCGCAAGTACTCCTTGATGTGCTGATACCAAGGGTGTTGGATGGGAGGTAGCTCATCCGATACTTCTCTAATATAATTCCTATAGGATGGAGCCTTTTGTAGGGAAAATGGGATGCTTGGCATGTTTTCCTTGTTAGGTATGTTGATCAAGGATGCCAAAGTTGCTAGCGCATCCGCAAAATCATTTATATTTTGAGGAATATGGAGGAAGTTTATTTCTTCAAATTTCTAAGCCATCTGTAAAAATTGTCGATGGTAAGGCAGGAAATGTAGTTCTTTAGTGTGATAGATTCTTGTGGTCTATCTGATTACCGATTCTGAATCCCCAAAGACAGTTAACAACCTAATACCCATTGATTGGGCAAGTTTGAGTCCCATGATACAACCTTCATACTCAGCTATGTTGTTGGTGCTGACAAACTACAATTTAACGGTGACGGGATACTGCTCCCCCGTACTGGATACTAGAAATGCTCAAGCTCCAGAACTTTCCATGTTAACAACTCCATCAAAATACATTTTTCATGATTGGTGTGTATTGTACTGATGGTGTTGTTCGACTGTCATTACTCCTTTATCGGGAAAGTATGTTTCTAGGGGGTTTGAAATCCCCTGAAGGTGCAGCGACCAGTTGATCTGCAATTCCTTGACATTTAATGGACTTTTGCGTCACGTAGATGATGTCAAACTGTTGTAAGATCAACTACCATCTGGATTTCTGCCAATTTTACATGGGTTTGCCGAACACGCACTTGAGAGGATCCACACGGGATATGAGATGGGTTGTGTGACCATGAAGGTAATGTTGTAACCTCATGGAAGCCCATGCTAAAGTACAACAAGTCTTCTCAATCAGAGTGTATTTGTGTTCACTGCTACTGAATCTTTTTATGAGGTAGTAGATAGCTTGTTATTGGACTCTATCGTCTTTCTGTCCCAGCATGCAGCCCATGGCATTGTCATTAATGGACAAGTACATGAACATGGGAACATCATCCCTGGGAGGTACCAAAATAAGAGCATTAACCAGCTGCTCTTTGATTGTAAGGAAGGATTTTTGATACTCATCATTCCAGTTCATCGAGGGATTCATCCTTAACAACTTGAAGATAGGCTCACAGGTTGCTGTGAGTTGAGAAATGAACCGGCTAATGATGTTGATTCTTCCCAAAAATCCCTGTATTACCTTCGTTGTCTGAGGAATGGGCATTTCTGTAATGACCTGGATTTTGGTGGGATCCAGCTCAATCCATTTATGGCTGACTAGGAAACCTAGCAACTTACCTGATTTAACGCCAAAGGCGCACTTGGCTGGATTCAACTTCAAGTTGTACTTACACAACCTGTTGAAAAGCTTTCTGAGATGGTCTAACTGGTCTTCTTCCCTTCAGGATTTGACAATGATGTCATCCACATAGATCTCTATCTCTTTGTACATTAAGTAGTGGAAAAGAGCCATCATGGCCCATTGGTAGGTAGCTCCAACATTGATGAGGCCGAATGATAAACGTTTATAGCAAAAGGTTCACAAAGGCATGATGAATGCAGTTTTCTCACGATCCTCCTCAGCAACCATAATTTGATGAAGGTCTGTGAAGGTCATCACCATTTTTGACTCCGTCATATAACGAATAACTTGAGCAGCAAGGCGCCTCCACCTTTAAGCATACTCTCTGAAAGACTCATTGGCTTGTTTCTTGACTTTGGTAATTTGGTACCGGTCAGGAGCCATTTGAGATTGGAAACTATACTGGCTGAGGAAGGCATGAGCTAGTTCTTCCCAGCTATGGATCTTAGAATTGTCTAATCTGGTATACCATGATTGAGCTTCTCCAGTTAGACTCTTTTGAAACAACTGCATTCTGAGCTTTTCATCCTCGGCAAAAGATCCGAGTTCTCCAATGAATACCTTCAAGTGTGTGTAAGGATCTCCTAACCCATCATACTTTTCAAAGTCAGGAGTCTTGAACTTCTCTAGATAATAAACACTAGGGAATATACACAGGTCAACATATGAGACACTCTCGTGTGCCCTAATCCCTTTTATAGAACGTATTGTCTATTCCATTTGAAGGACCTTTTTCCTGATATCACCGGTGTCTGGATCTTCTTTGAGATGGGTGTTTTCTAGAATTTTTTAGACTTATCCAACTGAAGCTCAGGTATTGGATTTGCTTGATCTGCACCTTGTGTTCCTCCATATGCAGAGGATTCTGTATGTATGGGTATTCGTAGACCCTCAGTAGACTGGTGTAGTTCTTTAAGCAGAACAACCAAATCTATAATTTGTTTTCTTAATCCGTCAAACTCTTCATGAGAGACAGGAGCAGGATTAGTCTGGTCAGATGAAGACATAATTAGTTGTAGGCTCATGGCCTTTTTGGACTTTGATCGGGTAACATGCCCAATTGTTTCCCTACAAAAACTTATGTAGTTTAGTCTTAGGGAATGTATTAATGTTTAAATGTTATCATAATGTGCATTTTTTAGGAGTATTATCCTACAAAACGGATGTCAGTTGATAGCATGCCAAGCTCTAATATGTATATAACATATTCTTCATATTTTCCATTATATAAAGATTGACATGGAATGAAATTACAAGTAATTGTTTTTTAAAAGTAATTGAAAATGAAAAGCATGAAGAGACTTTCCTCCGCATTTGGTTTATCAGAGGCTGACCTATCTTAGGTTACTCTCGCGGCTTTTTGGCATGAAGGTTCCCAGATCATCGCAATTTACTTGACGAGAAGTTAATCCGATCTTTCACCTGGAGCGAATCTGGGTGGTGCCTTTCCTGAGCCTCGTTGAAATTAGTCTCCCTACGAGTCCAATAATCAAACACCGACAGGATAGACTCCTAGTAGAGGAACCACACAACATACATTCACACACAACGTGTCTCACCGTTATGGAAATGATGACATGTGTGAAGCACTAATATCATATGCAGATTAAGTGCAGTAAGTAAATGCATTCGTACACATTCAGCAAAATGTAAATGCAGCATCCACACACAAGCATATAATAGTTTTGAAAATCTTGTAATAACGGCTTAAGTAATCTTACTGAAGTCCCCAGCAGAGTCTCCACCTGTCGACGTCGGGATTTTTACTGTCCCTTTTCTGTTCTTGTCTTTTAGTGTTCTCATGTTAGGTGAGATTTGTTTGAAAAAACAAGTTATGAAAAGGTTCAACATTTATATATCGACGATTGGACTGTAAGAGTCGCCAGTTGGTATTTTTAAATGGTTGCACCAACTCAACCGAGAAAAGGTTTGCACATTGACCATGTGATGTAACACTGCTAAACTAGTCTGTGAAACCAAGATTCGTTAGGGTTCGGGGACTTGCTTATGTGGAGGGAAGGTGTTAGGCACCCCCCCCCCCCCGACATCCGTGTTACCACGGTGACCGCCACTTTTCAATTAAACTGTTATATGAATGTGGGTGTTTGTGTATGGGTAAATGTGAAATTATTTGGAAGTAGTGTTATGCCTTGTTCGCACCTATATACAAAGGGTTTGAATTTATGTAAAAATTCAGTTTTAACGAGATATAGCAATGATGTTTTGTAAAAGAGGTTTTTCAAACCCTTATGCTCAATAGTAACTGAGGCCTTTGATACTTCCATTTTATTAAGTGTTCGGCTTGATTGCTTTTATTTTCGAGATGCGAAGCATCTTCGAGAAAATAAGATGTATAGCAATGCCGAATTCCTTGTGGGCATGAGAGCCATCAAAGGAAATTCAGACACCGTGAATAATGTACAAGCTGTTTATAGCCGAAAATGTCCATCACGGGAACCGAATCTAGATTCAGGAGACTAAATATGTGATAACATGATTCTTAGGCTCACATGATGTAGCACTTTATATGAAAGCTGTAAGCAGTTATATATATAAAAGATGTAAATATATATATATATACAGACTGTCAACCACCACGAAGCGAACTTCATGGGGGACTGTAAATGCAAATATATAAAAGCGATAAATATATATATAGAGACACGATCAACCACCACGACGCACCTCCATGGGGGATCTGAAATATAAATAAATCAGTAAAAATGATCCATTGCCATAAAGTAAACTCCAGGCGGGACAAAAATGTAAATAAAGCAGAAAAAACGATCCACCGCCACGAAGTAAACTCTAAAGCGAGGCGGAATGTAAATCAAGCAAAGAAAAGGCCACAAGTAAACTCTGTGTCCGGCGATGAAAATGTAAATATATATATATAAGCAATAAACGCTCAGGATGTAAAATCCAGGCTCATCGAAAAAAGTCCAACAACAGTTTATATATATAAGTGTATATATATATATAAAAGCAATAAACGCTCCGGATGTAAAATCCAGGCTCATCGAATGAGTTCAAAAATAGTTCATATATATATATATATATATATATATATATATATATATATATATATATAAAAAAGGAAATAAAAGCCACGGACCGAAGTTCGGTCATACACACGCAACACGACTCTCAACGTAAAAAAAGTGTGTGCACAGTAGAAGAGAAAGGCTTTAAGAAGTGTAAGAAGGCTTATAGTGGACTGCCAAATATGACTTCTATAGCTTTAAATGGATGAACACTCGGTTCCCGCCGGTAAAAATAGGACAATATATAAGCTCACAAATGTTTCAAATGAGAAAGCACTCAGTTTATAGTGTGTACAGAGAAAATTGGACATGGCTTTTTTGTCATTTTTTCTTACAAAATGGCCACCCCAAGCCCTCTATTTATAGAGGGGGAGCCGCAGGTGCACCGCCGTCTCAAAGTACGTGAACGCGTGTAACGTGATGTCCGCTCGAACTTTCAGAACTTCAATCTGGGCCTCCGATTGAGGTGTATAAGACCTTTTACGGAGTGCTGTTGTCGAGAGCTACACAAATGACATGGGATTAGAGGTTTTAAGAAGACAAGAAGATGGGACCATACCCTTGGTCTTCAAGCTTCAAATTCTATTCGGTGTGATGTCTTGTGTAGTAGTCACTCGGGATTACAGCTATTCGGTTCTTGTAGGACACTGTTGTGTAGAATGTATGTTGAAATGTGTTGAGACGGCGCACATGTGGGATCGAGGTGGAAAAATGATGATTTTTCCCCTCACTAGGGTTATCTCCGGTTTGGGGTGATAAAGCAGTCGTTGCTCAGGGTTATCTCTAAGATTGGGCTGTTGCAAGTACTGGATGTCCTCAGGGTTATCTCGGGGTTATCTCTAGGTTTGGACTGAGTGCCTCGGGGTTATCTCGGCGCGCCTGACCTCTCAGGGTTATCTCTGGGTTTGGACTGAGTGCCTCGGGGTAATCTCCGAGGTTGAAGCTGATTGCAAAGTTGAAAAGAGAATCATCGGGGTTATCTCCAGAACTGCAATTGCACTCCTCGGGGTTATCTC
Source organism: Panax ginseng (assembly GCA_020205605.1). Taxonomy (NCBI): domain Eukaryota; kingdom Viridiplantae; phylum Streptophyta; class Magnoliopsida; order Apiales; family Araliaceae; genus Panax; species Panax ginseng. The sequence goes on along the minus strand of CM035128.1, from coordinate 96,922,641 downwards.
TGAGGTTGAGACTGAAACTCATGGTGTTGTTTATGGGATTGAATATCTTGGGGTTATCTCCGAGATGGAAAAAGAACTGGAACTGGAACTGTCTTGTCCTCCAGGGTTATCTCTGAAAGACGGTCTTGCCCTCCTGCAATGTTAGTAACAGGAATGCAAAATTTTGAGTATCTACATGCTTCATCTAATATCTTGACCTGGATCTTTCTATTTAGTCATAAGTTATTATTTTTGAGTCAGGAACTTTACATTACTTGAACTTTATATTTTATCAAGAATTCTAATCGATTTTCTGGATATCATGTTGGCAACTTGGACTAATGTTACAAACAAATGATGTGTCAAAAGTCATCTTTGGTCTGTAGTGCAAAGATGGGGTAATGTTATAGACAAATGATGTGGTAAAAGTCATTTTTGGCCCGTAATGCAAAGATGGACTAATGTTATAGACAACTGATGTAGTAAAAGTCATCTTTGGCTTACGTGCAAAGATGGACTGTTGATTATTGGTTTTACAGTTGTATATCTTTGGCTTACGTGCAAAGATGGACTATTGATTATTGGCTTTATAGTTGTATATCTTTAGCTTATGTGCAAAGATGGACTGTTGATTATTGGCTTTATAGTTGTATATCTTTGGATTACGTGCAAAGACGGACTGTTGATTGTTGGTTTTACAGTAGTATATCTTTGGCTTACGTGCAAAGATGGACTGTTGATTATTGACTTTATAGTTGAATATCTTTGGCCCATAGTGCAAAGATGAATTTTATGGCATAATTATAAACATGAACTGTGAATTGGTATAACCATGAGCTTTGTGTTTCAGGTAAAAACAGGTGGTACAAGTTCTCTTTGTCTTGGGTACAACGAAGAATTGTTGATTAGTGTTACAGGAATAAAATATTGACGATGGACTTTTAATTTAGAGAAGATAGTAGACATTATGCTCTACTTGACTCTTCTAATGGATTGTTGATTCCGCTGCTATTACGGTTGAAAACTTTTATCATCTACCATATGTTCTAAATATCTGAATTATTATTGATGAAGGCTATTAATAATTGAATTATCTTAAGTGATGATATTCTTTACTGGGCTATTTGTGCTCACCCTTTTGCTTCACAATTCCTTTCAGGTAAGAAAAGTGTAGCTGGGGCTAGGAGAGAGAACATGAGTATAAAGTGGTGTTTCGAATTAGTCACAATCCTAATCAAATTATGAAATGGTGTGGCATAATAATTATACTAAGAACTTAAAATGTGTGTGACATATTTTATACATCATTTAATAGTTATATTTGATGAACCAAATAGGGGGATGCGAACTTGAATTTGAAAGCGTCAAAATACACTCCATTAGAATGAGTACAAAAATCTTCTCGCGTTCTTTTGAGGACTTGAAATATTTTCTGCTATATTTTATATGGCATTATAATAATTTCAGTATGAATATTGTCGTATTATATACATTACAATATTTGTATTGAAACTCACAGTAAATGTGTCGTCGTATTTTACACGGCAATTATTAGTTGTAATATGAAAGTTCGCATCAGTAGTGTTGTATTTCGGGTGATCCAAGATGGGTTGTGTGGACCTGTTTTGGGGGCGTCACAAACTTGAGTTCACTACACGACAAAATCGAGCTAGGTGACTTTCATTTCCCCAATTGAAACACACTTTGGGTTGTTACGTACAGTTTGGACTGATGTGTCCCTCCTCTCCGCATTTGTAGCATACGATCGGTGGTCCTTCTCATTCCTTAAAAACAGCTGTTAATGTTGTTGTCTTTCCATCATTATTGAACCTTATCTTTTTGAAATTTCCACTTGACTCATTTCTTCTATTATCTTGGCCAGGATTACGACCGAAGTGGTTACCATTTCTGGCATGATAATTCCACCATGTTTGCTATCACCACTTTGATTACTGTTGCCACTTATATGACCATTATCATTTTACCGGCTATTTTCTTTTGGTTTGGCTGACTCATTATCGCGCTCCAATAACTGAGCCATACTCACCACATCTGAATATAAACAAAGTTTGTGAGAAATGAGGTATTGACGAATTTGGGGCTTCAAACCTAGTAGAAACATTCGCGTCATACGCTCCTCATTATCTACCAAATAGGATGCAAACCGAGATAACCCCATAAACTTAGCCTCATATTACGATATGGTCATATTGATTTGTTCAAGCTTGATGAATTCCACCTCCTTCATGTGACGAATACTCTCTAGAAAGTACTTATCATTGAACAATTCTTGTAACTTCTCCCAAGACATATTCAGTGCAGAAAGATGAGTACGTTATACATATTCTCACAAGTAATTTGTCTCTCCTCGCAACATAAAGGTGGCGAAATGAACCTTCTGTTAGGTTTGTAATATTCATGAACGCAATCAAATTGCACAAATTAAGAATAAACGTGGAAAAATAGAGTTTTAAAATTTTTATAAACCATATACCTGGATCACCCTTTATGAAAAATTATTAATTAAACGAAAATATGAAGAACAAGAATCATACCCTTGAAGATTCGAGATCGAGCTTCCTCAAGTACAAGTTCACATCCAATCTTTATTTTGTTCAACTTGAATCCGCCAGGTTTGGTTCCTTCCTTTGATCAACGTTAGCCACCCAAGTGTTTGGCCTCTAGAGGTGATCCACCAAGGAAGAAGAAAGATTCGAGAAGATGGGTATTTGACAAAACCCTAGTTTTTCTATCTCTCATAAAAAAAGAGCGTACTCTCCAACAATTGGAATCACGTCTATAGATATCTGATATAAGACTCCTCTTATAAAGATATTAGTTAACCCTTCTAATCTAATTAGAAAATAGGGTATTAATTAATTAATTAAATTTCTTTAATTAATTAAGCTCCCTAATCTTAATAGGGATAATTAATTAAACTCTTTTAATTAATTTAACCTCTTAATCTTAGTAGGAATATATGAGAGTACTTTTATTAATTAATTCCCAAACTCTTTTAGGAATTAAATAATAATAATAATAAGACTCTTCTTATTAATTTATATTTAATATTTCCAAAATATTAAATAATAATATTAAGCTATTTAATTTATTCTATCACCATAGATTAAATTAAATATACTTAACTTATTATTACGATTATGCCATTAACTTCTTAAATAATTATTTTTCCTTTTATGGTGTAACCCTTTAGGTTCTCCATATTAAACCGGTTGTGAATAAATCAACTAGAATAATTGTAATCTTATTTAAATAAATAAATTAAATAATTTATTTATTTAAATAAATAATATTTATTCTACAATAGGGATAAGCCTCCTTAGCGATTAAAGACTTTTCAGATAATATAGATTTCAACATTAATCATAAAAGAACCTTTGAGTAAATAGTTAACATACAATTCAATCCTTCCACCATACAATGTCCCAATTAAATATAAGACATGGAATTACTGTCAAGTCTTATTTTATTTAATTATATATATTTTGACTCTTAAATACACAACTCCAAATAATTCAAATTAGAAACTCTTTTCTAATTTTATTCTTCCTTGACCAAGGACTACTGGGTTGTCATTTATCGAATCACATAAGACATTTTTCTTCTTTTACTAGAAGTGGTAGATTCTTTATTGATCATACATTATCTCCATGTACAACTTATTATACCTAAGCATACCCTTTGATATACCCTAAGGGTCTTAAGGAATAAGTCAAAGTATAACTCATCATACACAAGATACTATGATGATCTCAAGTCCAAGGATCACTTGTACTACTATCACTACAGGAATTCCTATTGACAGGCAAGTAAAACTCCATTAGGTATTCCTTAGTGAGCCACGTTCAGTGAACTTATTCTCTAATAAGCACCTATATACTTGCTTTAGTGTCTCCACACAAATAATCATGAGATAAATCATCCTTATCCAATGAGCAAGCAACGTATGTACCAATCTATCCGGATTCACTAATCCCCAATTTAGTAATCCAACGATTGGGAACTGTTTTAGTTTTAAGCTTTCTAAGAATTTAAATCTCATTACAATGATCATCGTCATTATTCTAAAAGCATTGCTTAAAACTATGGGTTTATCACATATTATAAAATAGCATCATGTTGGGTAAAATCTATATACGCAATACACACAAGTATACGTGGTCAACAAGTAATAAAGTGATGAGTAGAGTATCGTTCCCACATAGATCAACTAGCAATAATCTTAACTTATAATTACCAATTTCCTATTAATCCTAATTTTATTAAACTCTTCAAATCAATGATTATAATTAAAGAAACTAAATTAAATAATAAAATGAACTACCACAAACCAATCACAATTATCAAAATCTAGAATTTCACACAATCAATGGAGATTTAGACTTATGATTTCACCCTAAGCTTCACTCTGATTTTAACATCTGTATTCCAATTTATTTCACTATCCATGTTTATTAATCAAGAACACAAATGTAGTACTAACCACCTCTCGATGCACTAATACCATATTAACTTAAATCCACAATTAAGATAGAAACAAATTAAACACCTTAATCAACTAACTCACTATATCTTTATGTGAATTACAATTAAAGAGGGTTTAAGATTAAGTTCTCTATCCGATTACATGAGATGTCAAGCATATCTCTACCTCAACATTCATCACGATTCTGTTATTCACAAAATTCGTGAACACATGCTATATTAACTAAGTCTAGATTCGAATATCCTCTCTCGATTTCAAATAAATCCACAAAGAATTGTTGATCAGGCAATTCATAAATTCACGCTCAAATTAATATAGATAAACTAGAAATAGAATATTAAAATTGGAATTCACAGTTTATAAAATCATCGATTCACTCAAGGATCCATCATAAGCCTAAAAAGTGAATTAGTTCATTATAAACAAAATAAACACTGAATAAATTATAGAAAACATTCTTTTAATTACAAATAATAGCCTAAGATGAATAATAGTGAAAAACACCCTTCACGTAGCCTAGAATCGCAATCGTCTCGAAAATCTCTTCGAAATACTCCTCCAACGCCTGCGTAGAAAAACTGAGCTTAATCTTCGTAATATACCTTGTGTGTTGTTGAATTCGTTGTTAATTGAGTATTAGATGTCCAACACACAAGTCCCAACCGAAATTCTCCATCAAGTATAGTCCATGTACAATCTAATATGCTAGAAATCATGTCAAGTAAGAATTTCAAACTCAATATGACACAGCAATAGTCGACACCCCTCGCCTTCCGAAGTGTGTATGCTAAAAACAAGCACATTTTGCGTGAGCTACCCTTCTGCTAGTTCTTGATGAAGATCCCCCGCCCTGGTAGGGGTATACACTACAAACATGCCCGCCCCGGCGGGGGTATGTTCTGCTAAATAATTTGCTGAGCTTTATAGCTTCTCCCAAATTTGCACCAATCGACTCCAAATCATCCCAATTGATTCCAAATACACGTTAAATACCGCAACAACCCTTCTACACATAAAATAACATAAAACAAGTAAAAACGAACATGAACACAAGAAATTAGCAACAAATAAGCATGAAATGGACATTGATTCGCGTATATAAAATCCACTTATCAAAATCCCCCAAACATAAACCGTGCTAGTTCTCGAGCGAAAAATAACTACATGCTATGTAATGAAATGAAATGAATATGATCTAATGTAAATGCTTTCGAATCCATCAGTATCGCAGAATCAAGATTATCTTAATGGCCTCAGCGAAAACAAGCAACTAGACAATATCAATCACCAAAACCAATTTACAATTTTGCCTTAATCCTTAAATCTCAAACCATTATCACTGGTATAGTGTGTGTGTGTGTGTGTGATCAACAACCATAATAACTACTGCAGACTCAAACACAATATATAACCAATTTCTTAGAATGAATCATACAATGCAAACTTGAAAATTTCTATAGATAGACAAGTTCCAACTAGAACTAAGCAATTACTATTTCCAGGGGTTCACACAGGGTATTTATACTTTATTTCTATATATATTTTTTCCCATGGGTTTTTTTTGCTCTTTTCCCTTTTTATTCATCATATTTTTTTTTAAAATTCATACATGACTGTGCAATGTCTCATCCCATTAGCCTGACAGTGCTACCCCTTAGTGAGCTTTCAACCAACGACTCCTAAACCATAAAAGACCTTAGAGCGCTAGGTGTAAAGACAATCCCCCCGGGCGTACTTGCTCAAGTAACAAAGGCCCCGAAACAAGACTAGTCACGATATCTATATCTCTTTTTTAGATAAAGCTTATATACCCCACATATCATCCCCCAAACTTAGGTTATTGCCTAATTTTCGCCTTTACTGTCTATTCTTGTCGTTTTCTCATCTACTCCAGCATTATCCTTTAGAGACTATTTATGTATCAATTTGAACTAACCAGTCAACAAGGATGTTATTAATCGTGCTAAACTTTTCTATACCAGTTTCAAATGAACTCAAGATTCGATTCATAATTGAAATTGCATCACAGTTATAGTACTCAATGTTATATTAGTTATCTTATTATGAATATCATCATTGGTCCACAAATAACATGAACTACCACACTGCTGGACTTATGCAAACACAGTATTTAACTAATTTTTTTTTATATAGATAAACTGATATTCAACAAAATGCAATACTGAAATTAAGATGACAAAATGCAAACCTACTACATATGCATACAAACATGAATTTAAATCCCCTAAACTTAAGTAAAATAATGTCCTCATTGGATGAATAATCAAATTAAAGTACGTGAGGACTTCCCTTCTATCACTTAAGTCTGAGGAGATGGTTGTTGCTCTTCTTCGTCTGAATCACTTGGTGGAAATCTCGACATTGGCACGGGCTGCTGATATGGAAATTGGGCCGCCGGGTTGAAACTTTGAAGGGTTGTGTTGAGTGAGGCGAAAGATGCGTTCATAGCATCAAACATGTGATCTTCCCTCATTGCTAATCGTCACATTTCTCGACGTGCTGCCTTGTTGTGTGCATTCATTTAATTTTGGAAATCAAGGAACTAAGGACTAGATAATTCCTCGGTCTGTGGTACCTTCTCGGCCCCTTGATCTCCCATAGCTTCATCATCATCCTGTGGTGTCTCTATAGCATCAACTTCGTCTTCCGAAGCCGACGAAAAAATAATGCCCAATCCACACGGATGTGAATTGCCTCCTGCCCATACAGAATACCGCGCTATCATTCTGGAATCAAGAAATGCAAGCGGCATTTGTGTGGGCTCATTGTCTGACCATCTCACCCCTGCTTGACAGCATAACCCACATATGAGTGCGGGGTGTGGCAAGCCGCCCGAAAAGTTTCCACGTAAACATCGATGGATTGAGAAATAGATAATGGTCCCTACGTTGATGATTAAATCTTGCACAATTGCGTATAGCAGTAACGCCTTCTCTTTTGTCACGTCCGAGGTGTATTGGGACAGATACAGTTTAGCGCATAGAAATGCGTACCAAATTTTTCCATACCGGCTGAGGTCCTTACTGTGGAATACTGTGCCTCCCTTCCGACCTTTGATCCAAGATGTTCTCGGGTTTGTCATCTCCGTGATTATTGCATCATAGTCCGGATAAGAATCTCGTAGATGAGCATATTGGCAGTGGCGAGGTACCCGCAGTTGATAGTAGGTGTTGATTACATCGGCACTGAACGGAACCAAACGACCCCTCACAAACGCGTTGAATGGAGCTTTGTCCTCAGCGCTTGCATAGAATTCCTTGACAATGTTGACCACAGCGGGTTCCGACTCTTTGGTAAATTTTGTCCACCCCTTTTGATAAATTTGAGGCATCATCTCCACATCGCTAGGATCCGTTGCCAACCCCCGCTCTGGTGTAAGGGCTTTGGTGAGCATGTATTCATACCGGTCGCGCGGCGGTGGCACTCATAAATTTTTGGCGATTGAAGGGCTAGTTTGGGTGTGACGGTCTTGAACTCTCTCCCCTTTGATGTTTCAAAGTTGGTTGCGAAAACATGGTCTCTCTATTGCTTAACTTACACTACCTTGCCCCTCCAAACTTGGTTTAGACACACTGACAAACACTTGGTGTGCACAAATGAATATCCCCCACACTTGTCAAATTTGCCCTCAATTATGGTGAACTAAGTTGAGTAACTTGATAAAAGTGATATGCTTGCCTCTCAAATGCTCACAAGTAGCCTCTATGAATGCCTTAATTCAAAATTTGATGAGTATAGTTGAAGAGTGTTATGTGGAATATGGGATGATATGTGGTAATATATAGAGGTTGTGTGGGGTAGTTTATTGGTGGATTGAAGAGGTGGGGAGATGTAGTGGAGCATTGGAATTCATGGGTGTAGTGGGTGGTGGGTGAAGGTTATGGGGAGAATTAATTGAGGGAGAAGTTATGGGAGTTGTGGAGTCTAGTATATGTAACTGCCGAAAAATTCAATTTTGAATTCAGGACTTTCCCAAATGGGGGTACTAGGCTTAGAAAGCCCGCCTTAGGGGCATGGCTATTAAAACTCCCAGAGACCCCTCACTGTGACAACCCCAAATCCAAGTTACCTGATCACGAGAGTTTGGTGTTCACGATCCACAATATAAATAACATTTAACTACCCATAATATATATAGATAGTATCTTACATAAGTTTTTATCAAAGTTTTATAATACATCACCCAGGTTTTCCAACCTTAACTTTACAAACATACCCTTTAGTTATACAAAAAGGGTTTACAAATACAACATCATAAATATGTTAATCATAACTAGTTTATTACAACGCCTTTGCCTTTATTCTTCGCAAAGACTCCTCCCTCGCCACTTCGTCCCTAATGAAATGTTTTATTTAGCAAGGGTGAGCAACAAATTTGCCCATAAGTTAATACATACAATAAATGTATAAGTATTCAAATCACCGGACTATCTATTTTGATAGAATGAAACCAAAGTTCGGGGAACTTTGAAATAGTCAACAAATTGTTATTCAATAACAAGTCTTCTCGCTTTCTAATCAACACAATAATTCAATGATGAAAGATTACAACGCTTTCAAAGTTTCTACGATATTCTAATGAATAATCAAAATCAATTCTACTGAAATATCAAAGTGGAATGTTTTTCCAGATTTATCTTGAAAGCGATCCATTGATCTTGAACTTCTCTTCTCGAGTAACTATCAAAGTTATACTTTGATATACCCAGTGTATCGATAACCGTAAAGATTAAATCATACCCTCTCAAGCAAGTATAACAAGTGATCACCGATTATACCCTATATTATGCATAATACTTAAGTCATGCAGCGCAATGATCGAATATACGATTTAATGATATTCCTTTTATAAAAGGTTGTTCTTCTCGATCTCGTAATCAAGATTTTGATTTAACAACGAAATACTTGTGATTTCAAATTTATTTACTTCTCGATCTTAGCCAAAATAATTGGCATCGATCTATCAATAATAATTGAGTTCTCTTCTAACTTATCAAGTTCTAACTAATATTCGCTCAGCCGTAATAATTAGCTAAGACATTTCTCAAAGATAATTTGACAATAAATGAATTATCTCAGATTGTCAATTCTAACTTCTGAGATATGAATATCCAACAACAGTTATTCTACAAATATATATTTCTGAATCAATAATTCAATTTAAATTATTAAGCATGCACTAACTGCGAATAATCAACAATAAATTCCCTGGATGTGGTGTAATTAGCAATAATTAACCACTATAATAATTGAATGAATTTAACTCAAGGTTGAGTTAGGAAACTTGCCTCTTCCGCTGATTACTGCTACACAAAATACTTATCTGTTTTTGAAAGACCTATAACCAATAATATCGGTCTTACAATTAGCACAATTATTCATAACACGTAACACTGTGGTTCACAGTCAAACTTCTCCTAGGCACATTACCACATAGCCACATCAGTGTTTATAATCTATATAAACACATAACAAGTCTAACTATATCAGTCTGGTTGGACTTCGGTCCATCCTCGGTGTTCTGGTCACCCTATCCGACAATTAACACATTGATTGTCCATTAAACTTGGTCTCTAAGCTTCAATATTAATTTAGATAAGTCAATTATCAATTATAATATTTTTCTAAGCTTTTAATAATTATCAAGCAATTATTATAATTTATAATAATTTTTCAAATATCGAAATCATTTTTAAATGATTTAATTCTCAAATAATCTTATTATTATTAATATTTAATAATATTAAAATATTAATAACATACTTAATATAAAAGTTATTATCAATAACTTAAAATATTTTTAAATCAACAATATTCCACTTAAATGATTTTTAAAGTAATAAAAATCATTTTTAAATCACCACCATTAATATATAAATATTAATGAAATTATCATCTAAATATTAAAAGTCATTAATTATAACTTAAAATATTTTAAAATTATTTTTCTCACTTGTAAATGATTTTTAAATAAATAAAACCATTTTTAATTCATTTATTTAATATCATAATTAAATAAATCAAATATCATTATTATAAATTTATTAATGAAAATTCTCCAAAATATTGAAAATTATATTTTATAATTTAAAATATTTTCTAACACATTATTCTCAATTAAAAATGATTTTTAAATTATTAAAAATCATTTTTATCTTATTTATTTAATTTAATAATCAAATAAATCTAATATCATTAATATTAAATTATTAATGAAAATTCTCCAAAAATATTAAAAGTTACATTTTATAACTCAAAATACTTTTAAATACATTTTTCTTATTTAAAATGATTTTTCATAATATTAAATCATTTCTCTCTAATTTATTTAATACACTAATTAAATAAATTAAATACCTTTAATATTTAAATAATTATAAATATTAAAGAAAAATATTTCAATTGGTTAGAAATTATTTTTCATAATTTAAAATAATTTTAAAACCATTTTGGTAATTTTAGAATTTATTTCTAATTTTTATTAATTTCCTAATATTCGTAAAATAAAATTAATTAAACCGTTGCTAAAAGCCTATAGCGACACAAAGCATCGCTGTTGGTGTTCTTGGCTCAAGAACACCGACAAATGCGGCTCATTCAGCAATCATCGTTTGACCGCTTTGCCATTCTCGATCCAAACAGCTCGAAATCTTTAAGCACGATCTTGTAGGGTTTATGTAACACTACAAGAATCAACAACAATCAAGGTGATATCACTCAACACCATCAAGATTCAAGCCCCTAAAATCACTGACAACGTGACCTGGGAATTTTCTAGGCATGAGCAGTTCGAGTTGCCATATTCAACCTTAATTATTTCTGCTTTCGGTTCATTGTTTATGTGATATAAAAGTTTGAACATGTAGTCCATGTGTCAGTGAACAATACTAAAGCAACAAATTTGTTTATCAACAACCGAATCAACATGAAACATATGGTCAAAGTATGTCAGAATAGTTGTTCTAACTGTTTCTGGGTTTTCCAGAAAAGTAATAATCAGTTCGGGTGGTCTAGTTTGACCATCCATAAAATCCAATAAATTTGATGTTTATGGAATATAAAGGAAGTTTCTTGGACTCGATATTACAGTCTACAACATTCATATAACAACATCAACAAACAACAATCAACCGGATAGATAGGGACCTTCAAAGATCTTGTCGTTCGGTTTTTTCACTTTCTAGTAACCCATTTTTACTCGGTCGAAGCCCTTGGCCAACTAAGTTTTGACCGATTATATCTTTTGATCTATAATAGATCCGGTCCGATTCTTTTTCCAACTTAAAGAACACATATCGGGGCTACATGTTACAAGTTTTAAACATCAAAAAACTTAACACACACGGATCTATAAGATCTGACATTTGACTGAAAAACACAATTTTCCAGATTTCCAGATTTTGAAAAACTCTAAATTCGTGCACTTTGATGTTATGGGTCATGGATTTATCAACCCATAACTTCAATTGACACCTTATTACATATCTTTGAACAATTAATTACAACATTTAACAAGGAATTGAAGGATTTCAAAATTTAGGGTTTTATACCTTTTATGCTTGATTTTCAATTCTGACTTTTGATTTCTGATCTTGGGTGATCTAAGGCTGTATAAATGACTGATCTACTATAATATTTCGGAGCTTTGAGATAGAGAGAGAGTTGGTGAGAGCTTGGTTAGCAATATGGCAAATTCTATGCATTTTCTCTCTCTTTAACACTTATATAATATACTAAGTTGCTAGATCTGATCTTGTTGGACGAATTTGGCTGGCTAGGTAGACTGATGTGCTGTGTTTGTAGGCTAAATAAAGTCAAGGGTTAGCTCAACAACTAAAGTCATGGCCATTTTTGCAAGCAATCTTATAAAAATCCCATAAAGGGCATTTTGGTCATTTCCTTAAATTTCTAGATTTTCTCATTTGATGAAACCCTTAGTGTTTAGGGTTTGAGCATACTAAAATTTAGGGTTTGGACAAATTTAGGGCTTAGGTTTTTAACCCTCAAATATTTAGCAACTTGGATTTCAAAAATTTTCTAATTAAATTTTAAAATAGAAAATTTTGATTTCTAAATTATAATTAGGGCTTCCTAATTATTTTGTAATTTCCCAATCATGAATCATTATTTGCTAATTAGGACTATTTTATCCTAGTTAAAATTGCTAATTTAGCACTTAGGGTCAAATTTGTACATTATAATTTATAACCCAAAAATTAGGGTTTCTAAAATAGAAATTTAAATTACAAAAATACAATTAGTGATTTCTAATCATATTTAAGTTTAACAAACTCATTAGGCTTGTCAATAAAAATTAGGGTTGCCTAATTAAGGTTTAGGAAATCCCAGATTTTAAATTAGGGTTCCTTAACGTACAATTAGGGTTTTTAACTGTACATTTTATTTTCTAAATTTAAGATTAGGGTTTTAAATCCCTTATTAAGGTTTATTAATATTAAACCTTATCCAGCCAACAATTGATCCACATTTCTATACAATCCAAACACATAATCAACAATACAATTATTTTAATTGTATTTTCTACTGAATCCCTATCCGAAAATTAGGGTTAGGGTTTCTAAAGTTGTTAAGCACAACTCTACTCTATTTTCTCAGTCAAAACACAAATTGACTAATTTTTAAAATTCGTATCACAGATACACAGAACCTTATTAACAGTCAATTTTAATAAGAAAAAAAATTTATTCGTAAAATTTTAATTATTCGAAATTCCGGGTTATCACATTCACCCCTCCTTAAAAGGATTCCGTCCTCGGAATCACCGCTTTCTTATTCTCTACAATCTTTTAAAGTTGTATCATCAATTTATTTTTATCAACACAATATTAAATTGTGTCTTAATTTCTAACCTGAGACTTGAATCTATAAAAGAAAACAATTCTCAGCCATATCAAACTAATATTACTCGCGTAATTTAAATATTAAGCAAAATCATTATTCATTGTTACCTCCTGAGTAGCTATCGCCTCCAAATAGCCGTCGTTTAAATGTACGGGCGGTTGATCTTCCCCGGTCATGGCAGTCCTCCCTGATTGCCAAGGTTCCACTACCGGGTCCCTTATTGGCGCTTTCCTTCTCAGCATTTCTCTTCGGACAGTTTCGAATCAGATGATCAGTCGATCCACACGCATAGCAACCTTGAATCTTTTTCGGACTGGGACAATTTGGCAACATATGCCCCTCTTGTCCGCAGTTGTAACAAACCCCCTTCTTCTTCAAACAAACTCCTGCATGATTCTTCCCACAGTTTGCACAAGGCCCTCCTCCTTTCATATTCCCTTCAGCTTTGCTACCCGATTGGGTAATCTCACTCCACTTCCTTTTATTTGGGTTACTACCACCACTACTTCCACCTTCATTGGTATTTTTCTTCTTCTCCTGATGAAAACGAGATGCAGCCTCGCTTCCTCCTTCAGCAATTAATGCTTTCTCCAATAGAGCCGCAAAAGTGTTGATTTGTAGCACAGCTACTTTGTTATAAATCCCTAAGCTTCAACCCATTCTCAAACCTTCTCGCTTTTCTTGCTTCAGATCCACCGATGAGGTGCAAATCGTGCCAATTCGTTGAATTTAGCAAAGATACTCCAAATGCAGACATGTTCTCCTACTTAAGTTCCAAGAACTTAACTTCCATCCGAAACTTGATACTTTGGTGAGAAGTAGTTCTCAAAGAACAACTCCTTAAATCTTGTCCACGACACCACCTCCTCTGTATTTCACTCTTGCTTGGTTTGTCTCCCACCAATAATTTGCTTCTCCTTCATTAGATAAGTCGCAAAGCCGCCTTTTGCTCTTCCGCCACTCGTGCAATGACAAACGCTTTCTCCATTTCCTTCACCCAAGTCTGGCTTCAATCGGATCCAGTAGTCCCCTTGAATTCAAAGGTCCCACCGCTTTAAAATCCTTGAAATTAGCCAATCTTGTCGGTTGGTGGATTCTTGGTCTTCCCCTGGCTGGAGCCCTATTTTCCATAGCTTGGGCCAGCATATCCATGAAATTTTGCATCGGGTCCGCTTGACCTCCTTCGTTATTCACCGATCGTTTTTACTCTTTGATTGCAATTACATGCTTTAAGCGGCATGATCTGATTTAAATAAAAATCTTATATTAATTCTCTTTATATACACAAATTCTTAACACAATAAGAATTCAACACATATTTCTCATTTAATCGCATATTTATTCAAATAGCACATAGTACATATAGTACCTAACACATTTTACTATCTTGTTAAAATATTTTAGGATTAACGTTCACAACTTTACAAAAGTTGCAATTCTCCAACTTTACACAAAAAGTTGACATTCTCCATTTTCAAATTACCATTTCCAGTTCATCAAACTTACCACACTTATGAGTTCATTAACTTGCCACAATTATATTAGTGTATGAACTTATCCTAGTCAGACCTTTGGCGTCCATTCGCTGAGGGGTTCAAAACATTTCATATAATTATGAGTCATTAATTTATCATAAGTATGAGTTTTAAGAACTCACAAATTTATCTTAATCTTATATTCATATAGAAAATAAAGATTTTATTCATTACAAACATATATTTACATATGTTCAAACACCGTTCTTGATATTACATATCTTAATATCAGAAACTTCTACTAAAAGATATTATAACTTATATCTAAGTTATCTAAAGTCCACTGCCTTCTCCCGTCTTCTTCTTGTTGGGACACTTGTTAAATCCGTGACCCGTTTGCCCACATGAAAAACATTTCCTCAAATTTGGCTTAGGACAATGCAGAGAAATATGTCCTTCTTGCTTACAGTTGAAGCATACATTCTTCCACATCATGCATTCTCCAGCGTGAGTCTTTCCACACTTGATACAAGCTTGCTTCTTCTTCGGGTTTGAATTTCCAGAGTTGTCATTGCCTTTTGTTTCTCTTCCTTTTCTTCTTGTCTTTTCTTCTTTGGTTCCTTCGTGACGATCCTCCACCTTCGGTCTTCATCCTTTCAACTCAAGCTCGAGCTCATTCCGCTCTTCCGTCATTTCACGTAACGCCTGGCTCCGTCTTCCACAACTCCTCCAAAAGAAATACCTTACTCCGAGTTCCCGGACTTCTACGAGATAATTGATCTTGTTCACCAACCTTGATCTTATTCTTTAGTTCCACCTTAGCTTCTTCAGACTCCGCCTCCTCATCACCACTTAGATACATCTCAGGATAATCATCATGATCACTCCCAAGATTGATCATTGGTTCATCTTTCCCCACTTCTTCAACAGACTCGCTATGTGCTGGCACCTCGGCTACTGGCACTGGTGCAACAGCCGATGGCATCACCGTACCCATTTCGCCTTTTCCAAACATCCTACCATTAGTTTAAACAACTTGATTAGTACTTTACCAGTACAAACTTCTCACACTATGTGTCCACTTTTCTCACTATCGTTGCACTTTGGCAATCTCTCACTTAGTACTCTATTTGAGTATTCTCTATCTCGCTTTTGGTTATAATCCTAGGGTTTTTCCCCACCCCACTTAAGGTTTATAACTCATACTCGCTATCACCGGTGATACCTTGATCACTACATGTACTGATACTAACTCGTGACACCCCAAATCCGGGTTACCCGACTCCAGAGTTTGGTGTTCACGATCCACAATATAAATAACATTTAACTACCCATAATATATATAGATAGTATCTTACATAAGTTTTTATCGAGTTTTATAATACATTACCTGTGTTTCTAACCTTAACTTTACAAACATACCCTTTAGTTATACAAAAGGGTTTACAAATACAACATCATAAATATGTTAATCATAACTAGTTTATTACAACGCTTTGCCTTTATTCTTCGCAAGACCTCTCCTTGCCACTTCGTCCCTAAATTTGAAATTTTTTATTTAGCAAGGGTGAGCAACAAATTTGCCCATGAAGTTAATACATACAATAAATGTATAAGTATTCAAATCACCAGACTATCTATTTTGATAGAATGAAACCAAAGTTCGGGGAACTTTGAAATAGCTGAACAAATTGTTATTCAATAACAAGTCTTCTCGTTTTCTAATCAACACAATAATTCAATGATGAAAGATTACAACGCTTTCAAAGTTTCTACGATATTCTAATGAATAATCAAAAATCAATTCTACGAAATATCAAAGTGGAATGTTTTTCCAGATTTATACTGAGCGATCCATTGGATCTTGAACTTCTCTTCTCGAGTAACTATCAAAGTTATACTTTGATATACCCAGGTGTATCAGATAACCGTAAAGATTAAATCATACCCCTCTGCAAGTATAACAAGTGATCAGCTTATTATACCCTATATTATGCATAATACTTAAGTCGCGCGCAATGATCGAATATACGATTTAATGATATTCCCTTTTTATAAAAGGTTGTTCTTCTCAGTCTCAGAATCAAGATTTTGATTTAACAACGAAATACTGTGATTTCAAATTCTATTTACTTCTCGATCTTAGCCGAAATAATTGGCATCGATCTATCAATAATAATTGAATTCTCTTCTCGAACTTATCAAGTTCTAACTAATATTCGTCTAGCCAGAATAATTAGCTAAGACATTTCTCAGTATAATTTGACAATAAACGGGAATTATCTGTATTATCAAATCTAACTTATACATATATGAATATCCAACAACAATTATTCTACAAATATATATTTCTGAATCAATAATTCAATTTGAATTATTAAGCATGCACTAACTGCGAATAATCAACAATAAATTCCCTGGATGTGGTGTAATTAGCAATAATTAACCACTATAATAATTGAATGAATTTAACTCAAGGTTGAGTTAGGAAACTTGCCTCTTTCGCTGATTACAGCTACATAAAATACTTATCTGCTTTCGAAAGACCTATAACCAATAATATCGGTCTTACAATTAGCACAATTATTCATAACACGTAACAACTTTGTAGTTCACAAATAAACTTCTCCTAGGCACATTACCACATAGCCACATCGTGTTTATAATCTATATAAACACATAACAAGTCTAACTATATCGATCGGTTGGACTTCTCCATCCATCCTCGATTTTCGGTCACCCTATCCGACAATTAACACAATGATTGTCCATTAAACTTGGTCTCTAAGCTTCAATATTAATTTAGATAAGTCAATTATCAATTATAATATTTTTCTAAGCTTTTAATAATTATCAAGCAATTATTATAATTTATAATAATTTTTCAAATATCTAATCATTTTTAAATGATTTAATTCTCAAAAATCTTATCATTATTAATATTTAATAATATTAAAATATTAATAACATACTTGTCAAAATATTAAAGTTATTATCAATAACTTAAAATATTTTAAATCAACAATATTCCACTTAAATGATTTTTAAAGTAATAAAAATCATTTTAAATCACCACCATTAATATATAAATATTAATGAAATTATCATCTAAATATTAAAAGTCATTAATTATAACTTAAAATATTTTTAAATTATTTTTCTCACTTGTAAATGATTTTTAAATAAATAAAACCATTTTTAATTCATTTATTTAAAATCATAATTAAATAAATCAAATATCATTAATATTAATTTATTAATGAAAATTCTCCAAAAATATTGAAAATTATATTTTATAATTTAAAATATTTTCTAACACATTATTCTCAATTAAAAATGATTTTTAAATTATTAAAAATCATTTTTATCTTATTTATTTAATTTAATAATCAAATAAATCTAATATCATTAATATTAAATTATTAATGAAAATTCTCCAAAAATATTAAAAGTTACATTTTATAACTCAAAATATTTTTAAATACATTTTCTTATTTAAAATGATTTTTCATAATATTAAATCATTTCTCTCTAATTTATTTAATACACTAATTAAATAAATTAAATACCTTTAATATTTAAATAATTATAAATATTAAAGAAAAATATTCCAATTGGTCAGAAATTATTTTTCATAATTTAAAATAATTTTTAAAACCATTTTTGGTAATTTTTAGAATTTATTTCTAATTTTTATTAATTTCCGGAATATTCAGAAAATAAAATTAATTAAACCGTCGCTAAAAGCCTATAGCGACACAAAGCGTCGATGTTGGTGTTCTTGGCTCAAGAACACCGACACGGCGATTCATAAGGTAAATAGTCGTCATCGTCAATCGCTTGCCATTCTCGATCCAAACAGCTTAAGAAATCTTTAAGCACGATCTTGTAGGGTTTATGTAACACTACAAGAATCAACAACAATCAAGGTGATATCACTCAACACCATCAAGATTCATGCCCCTAAAATCACTGACAACGTGACCTGGGAATTTTCTGGGCATGAGCAGTTCGAGTTGCCATATTCAACCTTAATTATTTCTGCTTTCGGTTCATTGTTTATGTGATATAAAAGTTTGAACATGTAGTCCATGTGTCAGTGAACAATACTAAAGCAACAAATTTGTTTATCAACAACCGAATCAACATGAAACATATGGTCAAAGTATGTCAGAATAGTTGTTCTAACTGTTTCTGGGTTTTCCAGAAAAGTAATAATCAGTTCGGGTGGTCTAGTTTGACCATCCATAAAATCCAATAAATTTGATGTTTATGGAATATAAAGGAAGTTTCTTGGACTCGATATTACAGTCTACAACATTCATACAACAACATCAACAAACAACAATCAACCGGAGAGATAGGGACCTTCAAAGATCTTGTCAGGTTCGGTTTTTCACTTTCTAGGTAACCCAGATTTTTACTCGGTCAAGCCCGGTCAACGGGTTTTGACCGATTATATCTTTTGATCTATAATAGATCTGGGTCTGATTCTTTTTCCAACTTAAAGAACACATATCAGGCTACATGTTACAAGTTTTAAACATCAAAAAACTTAACACACACGGATCTATAAGATCTGACATTTGACTGAAAAACACAATTTTCCAGATTTCCAGATTTTGAAAAACTCTAAATTCGTGCACTTTGATGTTATGGGTCATGGATTTATCAACCCAGAACTTCAATTGACACCTTATTACATATCTTTGAACAATCAATTACAACATTTAACAAGGAATTGAACGATTTCAAAATTTAGGGTTTTATACCTTTTATGCTTGATTTTCAATTCTGACTTTTGATTTCTGATCTTGGGTGATCTAAGGCTGTATAAATGACTGATCTACTATAATATTTCGGAGCTTTGAGATAGAGAGAGAGTTGGTGAGAGCTTGGTTAGCAATATGGAAAATTCTATGCATTTTCTCTCTCTTTAACACTTATATAATATACTAAGTTGCTAGATCTGATCTTGTTGGACGAATTTGGTGGGCTAGGTAGACCATGTCTTTGTGTTTGTAGGCTAAATAAAGTCAAGGGTTAGCTCAACAACTAAAGTCATGGCCATTTTTGCAAGCAATCTTATAAAAATCCCATAAAGGGCATTTTGGTCATTTCCTTAAATTTCTAGATTTTCTCATTTGATGAAACCCTTAGTGTTTAGGGTTTGAGCATACTAAAATTTAGGGTTTGGACAAATTTAGGGCTTAGGTTTTTAACCCTAAAATATTTAGCAACTTGGATTTCAAAAATTTTCTAATTAAATTTTAAAATAGAAAATTTTGATTTCTAAATTATAATTAGGGCTTCCTAATTATTTTGTAATTTCCCAATCATGAATCATTATTTGCTAATTAGGACTATTTTATCCTAATTAAAATTGCTAATTTAGCACTTAGGGTCAAATTTGTACATTATAATTTATAACCCAAAAATTAGGGTTTCTAAAATAGAAATTTAAATTACAAAAATACAATTAGTGATTTCTAATCATATTTAAGTTTAACAAACTCATTAGGCTTGCCAATAAAAATTAGGGTTGCTAATTAGGGTTTAGAAATCCCATTTTAAATTAGGGTTCCTTAACGTATAATTAGGGTTTTTAACTGTACATTTTATTTTCTAAATTTAAGATTAGGGTTTTAAATCCCTTATTAAGGTTTATTAATATTAAACCTTATCCAGCCAAGAATTGATCAACATTTCTATACAATCCAAACACATAATCAACAATACAATTATTTTAATTGTATTTTCTACCGAATCCCTATCCGAAAATTAGGGTTAGGGTTTCTAAAGTTGTTAAGCACAACTCTACTCTATTTTCTCGGTCCAATACACAAATTGACTAATTTTTAAAATTAATGATCACGATACACGTAACCTTATTAACGATCGATGTTAATAATAAAAAAATTTATTCAGTAAAATTTTAATTATTCAAATTCAAGGTTATCACAAATTTTGGTTTAGGGTTATAGTATAAAATGGGCCCGCCCCATCGGGCTTGTCTACTGTTAAACTCCCCTGTTTCCTCAACCTCGCTTCATTGTAATTCACTTAATGATCCTTTGTCCATCCTGCACGATATAAAACATGGAATTTGTGAATTGTTTTTGATAACATAATGTATTATTGAGAGATTAACAAGACTTTTATTGTATTCTACTACCTAGTCATTTAATAAAAATTATATTTTAACAAATATGAATGCAAAATACGATAACTAAACTAAAGATTGGCTTGCCTCCCAATTAGCGCTTGATTTTAAGTCGTTCAGCCTGACTACTTCCTATTTATGGTGCGTTAGTCAAGGTGATGGTGATGACATCGGTGTTGGCCTTACCAACCGAATAGTTCTTTGAATGTTGATTGTTGACCTTGAATGTTTCTAATGGATTATGACTGAAGAGTTCGACTGCGCCATGAGAGAATACCCGTTTGATAGTGAATGGTCCCGACCATCTTGATTTGAGCTTTCCTGGGAACAATCACAGCCGTGAGTTGAACAAGAGGACTGATTGACCCGGCTCAAATGTTTGATGCATAATTTTCTGATCGCGCCATCTTTTTATTTTTTCTTTGTATAATTTGGAGTTCTCATAGGCGTGAAGGCGAAATTCGTCGAGCTCATTCAGTTGCAGTTGTCTCTTTTCCCCTACAGCTGCTTGATCAAAATTGAGTTTTTGAACCGCCCAATAAGTCTTATGTTATAGCTCGACCGGTAAGTGACATGCCTTCCCATACAGTACTTAATATGGTGACATCCCGATTGGTGTCTTGTACGCAGTCTGGTATGCCCATAATGCATCATCTAATCGAAGCGACCAATCTTTACAACTCGGATTTACTACTTTTTCCAATATCTTCTTAACTTCTCTATTTGATACCTCAGCCTGTCCACTTGTTTGAGGGTGATACGCTGTAGCTACCTTGTGGTTGACCCCATATTGTGCCAAAAGAGTTGTGAAGGACTTATTACAGAAGTTACTACCTTCGTCACTGATTATTGCTCTTGGCGAACCAAATCTCGTGAAAATATTTTTGTGTAAGAATTTGAGGACCACCTTGTCATCGTTGGATGGTAGTGGTGCAGCTTCAACCCACTTCGATACGTAATCCACTGCGAGTAGAATATACTGATTGTTCAAAGACGAAGGGAAAGGCCCCATGAAATTGATGCCCCATACATCAAAGATTTCCACTTCAAGAATAGTTTGTAAAGGCATCTCATTTCATTTCGAAATGTTGCCCACTCTTTGACACCTATCGCATTGTTTGACAAAATGATGGGCATCCTTGAATAATGTGGTCCAATAAAACCCGGATTGTAGCACCTTTGATGTTGTCCTTTCGCTACCATAATGTCCGCCATATGAAGATGAATGGCACTCATGCATGATGTTCTTCACTTCACTATAGGGGATGCACCGTCTAATCATTTTGTCAGCGCACTGCTTAAACAAATACGGTTCATCCCACATGTACCATTTTACATCATAAAGAAACTTCATTTTCTATTGTCTTGTGAGGTCAGGTGGTAGAATGTTGCTCACAAGAAAATTTGCATAATCCCCATACCAAGGAATCTCTGCAGAAATCCCAAACAGTTGCTCATCTGGGAATGATTCATTAATTTCACATCTGTCTTCTTTGCTTTCCCTTGGTTTTCCAGCCTAGACAAGTGATCGGCTACTTGATTCTCCGTCACCTTTCTATCCTTTATTTCTAAGTCAAACTCTTTAAGTAGGAGAATCCATCGGATAAGGCGTGGCTTAGCATCTTTTTTCGCTATTAGGTACCGAATCGCCGAATGGTCCACGTAGACTATTACCTTAGTCCCAATCAAGTATGCCCAGACTTTGTCAAACGCATACACCACTGCAAGCAATTCCTTTTCTGTGGTTGCGTAATTCATTTGACTCTCTGTGAGTGTTTTGCTTGCATAGTATATGGCGTGAAACACCTTGTCTCATCGTTGGCCCAAAACAGCCCCAACCGCGTAGTCACTTTCATCACACATTAGCTCGAATGACATGTTCCAATCCGGCGCAACGATCACGGGTGTTGTAGTCAATTTCTTCTTCAATAATTCAAACGTTGACTTGCATTCCTCATCAAAACTGAAAATAGCATCCTTCTCTAAAAGACTGCATAGAGGTTTTGCAATTTTAGAGAAGTCTTTTATGAACCTCCTGTAGAACCCAGCATGTCCTAGAAAACTCCTAATACCCTTAACTGAGCTTGGTGGAGGCAGTTTCTCGATTGTTTCCAGCTTTGCTTTGTCAACCTCCAATCCTTGAGCCGATACCTTATGGCCCAAAATTATGTCCTCTTCAACCATGAAGTGGCATTTTTCTCAATTAAGTACGAGGTTCGTATCCTTACATCGCTGCAACACCATGACCAGATTCCCAAGGCAAATATCAAAGTTGTCCCCATAGACAGAAAAATTGTGACGCCCCCAAAATAGGTATACATCACCCATCTTGAGTCGCCAAATACATGGTACATAAATCAAATACAAGCTTAATTATACAACTTTCGTGTAACATACGACAAAATATAAGCTGAGAGTTTAAACAAGAATATTGCCTTCTAGACAATATCCACTCTCAATGGAGTTTTCATTACATTTATTATCACACTATTTTACAGAATAGTGAGGACTACTAATGCTATCATCTGGACCGTCAATCGGTTCCCCGACTTGTCCCAGCTATATTCTCATTTCCTGAAAAGAACAGTGAAAGAAAGGGTGAGCTCAACTAGCCCAGTAAAAAGTATTATGACTAAGATAATGCATAATAAATTATCATTAGTCTTCAACAATGTTAAACTGATAAAATACAATAGACATCAAGTTTAACTGCAGCGGAATAAGAAATCAATTAGAAGAGTCAAGTAGAGCATGATATCTATTATCTTCTATAATTTAAAATGTTTTCATCAATTTTTATCGATAAGACTCAGCTTAATAAATAAACCGCATCATCAAATCATTCCTACACTACGGGCCAAGGATATTCATTAAATCATCAATGGTCATGACTATACCGAATAGTCCCTGTTCATAATCATACCAAAAACTGTCCATCAATGCATTACAGGACACTGAGGACTTTTACCACATCATTTATAACATTATAGGTCATGATTATACCGAATGATCCCTAGTCATAATCATACCAAGTCCATATATGCACGTAAGCCAAATATGACTTTCATCACAATATAAGCATGAGGATGATCACAATGACATAATAATTCAATAAAACAAGTTCAAGAATAAATTTTAAAGATTTATAAGTTAATTTATCCTGAAATCAATAACGTCCAAATTGTCAACATGATACTTCTTTGTAGAGTAAAATTCAAGAATAATATTCATGCACCAAAAATAATTTGGACAGAAAAGAATTAATTTTTGTCGTGAATAGTACCCCATGAATAGTACTTCGGGAATAGTACCTCGTGAATAGTACCCTGACATGAAAAGTACTCCAAATACCCGATTGAATAATATTCGGGTGAATAGTAACCTGTGAATAGTAACTCATAAATAGTATTCTGGCATGAAAAGTACCCTGAATACACAAGTGAATAATACTAGAGTGAATAGTAATCGGGTGAATAGTAACTCATAACAGAAAATACCAAATAAAATGATATTTCACGACGAGTGCAAAAGAAATGATATCTCATATGAGTATAATAGAATATACGAAACTATAAATTGATTTTCATCCGCCATGCGGTAATCCATGTAAACAGATCATTTTCACAATTTAATAAATAATGAATATGAAAGGTCATTCACCATGCATGTGGTAATCCATATAGACAGGTTATTCCAATAGAACAATAAGGAATGGAATAACAGATGAATTCACCAGGCATGCGATAGACCGCACAGACAGGTTATTCCAACAGAATAATAAATAATGGAATAACAAAAGAATTCACCAGGCATGCAATAGACCACACAGATAGGTTATTCCAATAGAATAATAAATAATGGAACCAGTGTCATGCGTAAATGCACGTATGTGATATTACGACGAGAATAATAAATAATGGAACCAGGTCATGCGTAAACGCACAGACATGATATTCCGACAGAATAATAAATAATGGAACCAGGTCATGCATAAATGCATAGACAGGATATTCCGACAGAATAATAAAGAATGGAATAATAGAAGAATTTCACCATGTATGCGGTACTTCGCATATACAGGTTATTCCAACATAATAATAAAGAATAAAATAACAGAAGAATTTCACCATATACACGGTAGTCCGCGTATACAGGTTATTCCAACAGAATAATAAGGAATGGAATAACAATAGCTCTCTTCATGAATACGAAAGAATTAATACCCCTTACCTTAGAAAAAAACTGGATACTGGAATAGAGAGGTAGCAGACTTCTCTTCTTCTTTCTCTCTAGAATTTCTCTCTATAATTATTGCTCTATAGCTTTAGTGAATTGGTGAGAAATGAAGGAAGAATGAGCTTCTATTTATAGAAAAATATAATTTCGATATTGCACGTTTTGGGGCTCAAAATATTATAGTACAATACCTCCAACTTTTCTTTCATTTTTAATTTAGTCTTGCAAGTATTATCAAACTTTCACCATCTCCCCTAATAGTAAATCATGTGAATCAATAGTTCTAGACATGTAAAAATACGAATTACAGTATAGTACCTCCATATATACCTCCATTTTTAACTTAGTCATGCAAGTATTATCAATCTTGCACAACTCCCCTAATAGTAAATGAATGTGAATCAATAGTACACACATGTGAACAAATAGTTATAATCATGTGAATCAATCGCAATTAATTGCTCATTTATCCGGTTAATTACCCGATTGGTCAATATAACCTCCAGACATCAATTATTATCGAAATAATTGTCGATTTTCACTAACACTAATAATTCCAACACAATGGAACTATCAATTTCATCTTTAATCAACACAAACTTATGCATCATTAATATTATAATTCATAATATTTAACAACCAGGTCATTCCCAAGAAAGAGGGGGCTTTCCGATAAGGATTTCTCCTTATTAGTAGCCGCAATTAGGTGACCAAACCTCTCCTTGATGTAACTTCTAGACATTGTCAATATTGCAAATAATAATATGAATAACTTTCTTTGTCTCAATTATTGATTTAATAATATATATTATGCAGAGATGATCTTTGTGACAATAATTGAATCAATAATATGAGAGATATGATGCAACAATTCATCGTAGTAATAATTGAGTATAACTAAGTGACTTCTTATGCAAGCATCAATAATCAATACCGTAATGCTACTATGCAACCACGCCAGACATCGCATTTCTTTACTACTTAGGGTAGTTCAACAGTTTTAACGGTAACACTTTTGCCGTTATTTTAATAAAATAATAATTTTGTCATTTTCTTACTACGACAATACATTCGTTGTGGGGTCCACCAATGATTGTGCCGTTGTACAGATATTTCCTGACAAAAGGAATATCCATGATCAATCGAACATTATATAACAACTTGCATACTTTGCAAAATTTACAAATATTACCCACAACTATAACATTATATAAAATCCACACCATAATATTTTAAGAAATTTAAATCTTTATTCATAAAATTTGGGGTCTCACAAAAATCGTCCATGAAGACTTCAACATTTTTCTCCACCATATTTGAAAAAATGGCCATCATACACCGTTGGAAGGTTGTAGGTGCATTGCATAACCCGAATGACATCCTCCTAAACGCAAATGTGTCGTAAGGGCATGTAAATGTCATCTTTTTCTTGATCATCCGGAGCAATGACTATTTGGTTATAGCCCGAGTACCCATCTAATAAATAGTAATATTTATGTCCCGCCAATCTATCCAACATTTGATCAATAAAGGGTAGCGGGAAATGATCTTTTCAGATTACCTGTTCAACTTCCTATAATCCATGCAAACCCTCCAACCTGTCACTGTTCTAGTCGGTATTAACTCGTTGTCCTCATTATGCACCACAGTCATTCCTCCCTTTTTTTGGTACGCACTGGAGCGGAATAACCCACTTACTATCGGAAATTGGGTAGATGATATCGGCATCCAACCACTTTAAAATTTCCTTCTTCACTACTTCCTTCATAATAGGGTTAAGTCGTCGTTGTTGGTCCACTGTTGGTATTGCTTCATCTTCCATCAGAATCTTGTGCATGCAAAATGAAGGGCTAATTCCCTTTATATCCGCAATCGTTCACCCAATCGCTGATTTGTGTTCCCTAAGCACCCTCAACAACTTTTCTTCATACAATTTGTTAAGTGCAGCAGAAATAATAACAGGTAAAGAATTTGAATTGCCAAAGTACGCATACCTGAGATGTTTAGGGAGTGGCTTAAGTTCCAACTTTGGTGGTTCTTCCAATGATGATTTCAGTTTTTCTGCGGCTATCTCCTTCGTGTGCAATGGTTCAAACGGTTCTCTAAATCGGCTAACTCGTGGCAATGAATCTAGCATCTGTAAGTAATCCACAAATTTTGGGTAGTCGACCTCTTCATCCCCCAGTAAAGTTATTTCTAACGGATTGTTGGCCAAACTCTTGCTCATATCTTCACTGATGATTTGCTCAATTAAATCCATCCGAAAAAATTCTTCCTCATCCGTAGGGAATTTCATGGCCTTGAACACATTAAATTTGATTTCTTGATCTTGGACCCTCATAGTAAGTTCTCCTTTTTATACATCTATGAGTGTCCTACCAGTGGCCAAGAATCCCTAGGATAATCGGGATGTTCTTGTCCTCCTCAAAATCCAGAATGATAAAGTTCGCGGGGAATATAAACTTATCCACCTTAACCAAAATGTCCTCTACTATGACTCTCGGATATGTTACTGACCTATCCGCCAACTGTAATGAAATGTTTGTAGGTTTTGGCGCTGGCAAACCCAATTCCGTGTATACTGACAATGGCATAAGGTTTACACTCGCTCCCAAATCACATAAACATTTATTAAAAGATATATTCCTGATCATGCATGGAATAGTGAAACTCCCTGGGTCCTTGAGTTTTGGTGGTAATTTTTGCTGTAACACAGTACTACACTCCTCTGTTAGTGCAACTATCTCAAAGTCTTCCCATTTCTTTTTCCTTGACAGAATCCCTTTCATGAATTTCGCATAACTGGGCATTTGCTCTAGGGCTTCTGCAAATGGAATATTAATCTGAAGTTTATTGAACACTTCCAAAAACTTTGTGAATTGTTTATCTAATTTCTGTTTTTAGACCCTCTGTTGAAATAGTGGTGGTGGATAAACAATTGGCTTAGTGTTTAACTTTGTTTCCTCACTCTGCTGATCGTCACCCTTGTTTCCTTCAACCACGTTACTGTAAATCAACTTTTTCCTCCGGAGTCGCTGAATTTTCTACATTAGTACCCTCGAGATGTTTTCCACTCCTCAATGTAATTGCCTGACATTGTTCGTGGTTACTCTTCGGATTCCTCTCTGTATCGCTTGGTAGGGTCCCTTGTAGCCTGTTATTTAGTGCTAGGGCAATTTGCCCCATCTAATTTTCCAAGTTCTTGATGGATATTGCTTGATTTTTCATTGTTGCCTCATTACTAGTTATGTACTTCGACACCACTTCGTCAAAATCTGATTTCCTTTCCTGATGTTGAACCGGTTGTTGGTGATTCTGAAAACCTGAGTGATATGACTGTCGTGGAGCTTGATGTTGCTGGTTATTACTCCATGAGAAAATCGGATGATTCTTATTCCCTTGATTGTACGTATTCTGATATGTATTCTATGGAATTCTGTTATAGTTGCCCACAAAATACACAGACGCTGGATTAATCACGCATTGATCCATTGGGTGCTCTCCCGCGCACAACTCACATATAACTGCCACTTGTTGTGCTTGTTGTGCCTGTACCCATGTCATAGAATCTAACTTCTTTGAAAGTGCTAAAATCTGTGCTTGTATAGCTGTTACACCATCCACTTTTAACACCCCAGCTGCCTTCGTCTGTGTCATTCTAGTTGTAGACCACTGGTAGTTGTTAGCCGCCACGGTTTCAATCAAATCGTAGGCTTCCTCGTAACTCTTAGCCATGAATGCTCCGTCTGACGCTGCATCAATACTCATTCTGAGATTCCCATGTAGTCCATTGTAAAAGGTGTTCATTTGCAGCCACTTGGGCAATCCATGATGTGGACACTTTTGGAGCAATTCTTTGTCTCTCTCCCATGCCTCATATAACGACTCCCCATATTGCTGTTCAAACATCGTTATCTCGTTCCTCATCTTTGAAGTTTTTACCGGTGGGAAGAATTTGGCGAGGAATTTCTGAGATAAGTCCTCCTATATAGTTATCGAACCGAAGGGTAGAGAATGCAACCAACTCTTCACCTTGTCCCGTAAAGTGAATGGGAGTAAGCGAAATCTCACCGCCTCATCCGACACCCCATTGTACCTAAAGGTGTCGCAAATCTCCATAAAACTGACTAAATGTTCATTCGGATCGTCATTTTCCAATCCCCCAAACTGAACTGAGTTTTGAATCATTTGAATCGTCCCAGGCTTAATTTCAAATGTATTTGCGCTACTATTGCATGAACTTCGGTGATGCTTGGATCATTCGACCACCTTGGGTGTGGCGAAGTCCCTTAATGCTTTATGATCTTCGGCTGCCATTTCCTCTTCTTTCTCAGATGTTTCAAATTCTTGCCTCATTTCCTTGATCCACTTACTTAACCTCTGAAACCTTTTTTCTATGTCGTCATCAAAAGGCAGCAAGTCTGGATTTTTGGACCGAGTTTGCATAAACCACTTCAAACACCTGAAATAAGAGGAACAAAACAAAAATAAAAATGTCTAAGTAAAACAGGATTAATTAAATGATACTGTAAGAATATTAAGATCTATACTAATTTAAATCCCCAGCAACGGCGCCAAAAACTTATTGGGTAAAATCTATATACGCAATACACTCAAGTATACGTGGTCAACAAGTAATAAAGTGATGAGTAGAGTATCGTTCCCACAAAGATCAACTAGCAATAATCTTAACTTACAATTACCAATTTCCTATTAATCCTAATTTTACTAAACTCTTCAAATCAATGATTATAATTAAAGAAACTAAATTAAATAATAAAATGAACTACCACAAACCAATCACAATTATCAAAATCTAGAATTTCACACAATCAATGGAGATTTAGACTTATGATTTCACCCTAAGCTTCACTCTGATTTTAACACATGTATTCCAATTCAATTCATTATCCCTGTTTATTAATCAAGAACACGAATGTAGTATTATGTGAGACCCCAAATTTTATGAATAAAGATTTATTTTCCTCGAAATATTTTTTTAATATTATGGTGTGGATTTGAGATAATGTTATAGTTTTGGGTAATATTTATAAATTTTGCAAAGTATGGAAGTTGTTGTATTATATTCTATTGGTCGGGGAATATTCATTTACAGGGAATATTCGTACAACGGTGCAATCATTGGTGGACCCCACAATGGAATTATTGTCGGATTGAGAAAACGACAAAAATATTTTATAAAAATAACGGCGGAAGTCTTACCGTTAAAACTGTTGAACTACTCGGTAGTAAAAGTACAGTAATACGTGTGGTTGTATAGTTGCACACGGTATTGATTATTGATGCTTACTTGAGAAGTCACTCAGTTTTGTTCAATTATTGCTATAGTAATTGTTGCATAGTATCTCACGTTAATTGATTCAATTATTGTCAATATTTTATATATTATTAAATCAATAATTGAGACGACAAAGTTGTTAATATTATTATAGGAAATATTAACGATGTCTAGAAGTTCTGTCAAGGAGAGGTTTGGTCACCTAATTGCGCACCAATAGGGAGAAATCCTTATTGGAAAGCCCCTCTTTCTGAGGAGCGACACAGTCGATTAATAGTGTGAATAATAATAATGATGATGAAGTTTGTTTTATTATTATTATAAATATAATAAAACAGAAAACTTTTTATATAAAACAGAATATTTTTATAAAGTTATTTGTTTTATTAGACTATAAATAGAATATATTATATTCTATTATGCATAGTGTTTGCATAGTAAAATCTTTTTTATATAAAACAGAATACTTTTATAAAGTTATTTGTTTTATTAAACTATAAATAGAATATATTATATTCTATTATGCATAGTGTTTGCATAGTGCCTGTATAGTGTTTGTATAGTAAAATCTTTTTATATAAAATAGAATACTTTTATAAAATTATTTGTTTTATTAGACTATAAATAGAATATATTATATTCTATTATATATAGTGTTTGCATAGTACTGCATAGTGTTTGCATAGTAAATTTTTTTTATATAAAATAGAATACTTTTATAAAGTTATTTATTTTATTAGATTTTTAATATATATATATATATATATATATAAATAGAATATATTATATTTTATTACATAGTATCCTTTCTATTTTTCTATAAATAGGATGCTTAGTTAGAATTGAAATCACACTAGAAGTTCAGAAAATTCTTCTTCTATAAGCTTTGAGCGTATTTCTTTAGAGTTTAAGCAAGCTTTGAGGATAGTGAAAGTTTTCTTCAAGTACATTCCCGCCCTACCCGTCGAAGTACTCTTCTTTATAAGGTAAGGGATATTATTTCTTTCGTATTCATGAAGAGAACCTCTGTTATTCCATTCCTTATTATTATGTTCTAATAACCTGTCTATGCGAAGTACCGCATACATGGTGAAATTCTTTTGTTATTCCATGAAATTAGTGGAATATCCTGGATATTTGCACTTCATCCAGTATCTTTTCATGGAAATATTCTTCTGAGCATTCTTGAATTTTACTCCACAAAACAGTATCATGTTGACAATTTGGACGTTGTTGAGTTCAGGATAAATTAACTTATAAATCTTTAAAATTTATTCTTGAACTTGTTTTATTGAATTCTTATATCATTGACATCATCCTCAAGTTTATAGTTTGTTGAAAGTCATATGTGGCCTGTAGTGCATAGATGGACTTGGTATGATTATGACCAGAGATTATTCGGTATAATCATGACCGTAATGTAACGAATGATGTGGTAAAAGTCCTCATTGGCCTGTAGTTCATTGGTGGACAGTTGTTGGTATGATTATGACCAGGGATTATTCGGTATAATCATGACCATTGATGAAAACACGAATATCCTTGGCCCGTAGTGCATGGATAAATTTGTGGTTGTGATACTAATGAATATCCTTGGTCGTAGTGCAGGGATGATGTGGAATATTTATTGATAAAAGTGATGAAAAACCTTTTTAAATCATAGAAGATAGTAGATTTTATTCTCTACTTGACTCTTCTAATGGATTGCTTGTTCCGCTGCAGTTAAACTTGATGTTTGTTATATTGTATCAGTTTAACCTTATTGAAGACTAATGATAAATTATTCTGCATTATCTTAGTCATAATATTTCTTACTTGGCTAGTTGAGCTCACCCTTTGCTTTCATTGTTCTCTTCAGGAAATGAGAATATAGTTGGGACTAGTCGGGAAACGGAGTGACGGTCCAGATGACAGCATTAGTAGTCCCCACTATTCTGTTAAATAGTGTGATAATAAATGTAATGAGGACTCATTTGAGTAGGGATATTGTCTAGATGACAATATTTGTATTAAAACTCACAACATATGTTTTGTCGTATTTTACACGACTATTGTATAATTAAGTTGTATTTGAATTTTGTACCGTGTATTTGGCGACTCAAGATGGGTAATGTATACCTATTTTGGGGGCGTCACATATTAACCACCTCACGATGCACTAATACCATATTAACTTAAATCCACAATTAAGATAGAAACAAGTTAAACACCTTAATCAACTAACTCACTATATCTCTATGTGAATTACAATTAAAGAAGGTTTAAGATTAAGTTCTCTATCCGATTACATGCGATGTCAAGCATATCTCTACCTTAACATTCATCACGATTCTGCTATTCACAAAATTCGTGAACACGTGCTATATTAACTAAGTCTAGATTCGAATATCCTCTCTCGATTCCAAACAAATCCACAAAGAATTGTTGATCAGGCAATTCATAAATTCACGCTCAAATTAATATAGATAAACTGGAAATAGAATATTAAAATTGGAATTCAAAGTTTACAAAATCATCGATTCACTCAAGGATCCATCATAAGCCTAAAAAGTTAATTAGTTCATCATAAACGAAATAAACATTGAATAAATCATAGAAAACATTCTTTCAATTACAAATAATAGCCTAAGATGAAGAATAGTGAAAAAGACCCTTCACGTAGCCTAGATTCACAAACAGCTCGAAAATCTTTTCGAAATACTCCTCTAACGCTTGCTTAGAAAAACTGAGCTTAATCTTCGTAATATGCCTTGTGTGTTGTTGAATTCATTGTTAATTAAGTATTAGATGTCCAACACACAAGTCCCAGTAGAAATTCTCCATCAAGTAGAGTCCATGTACAATCCAATATGCTAGAAACCATGTCAAATAAGAATTTCAAAGTCAATATAACACGATAATGATGACACCCAGCCATTTGTGGGGTGTATGTTAAACAAGCCCACCCATGAAGTTACCCTTCGCTAGTTCTCGATGAAGACCCCCACCCAAATGGTATATACACTACAAACATGCCCGCCCCGGTGGGGGTATGTTCTGCTAAATAATTTCCTGAGCTTCATAGCTTCTCCCAAATTTGCACCAATAAACTCCAAATCATCCCAATTGATTCCAAATACACGTTAAAGGCCGCAACAACCCTTCTACACATAAAATAACATAAAACAAGTAAAAAGAAACATGAACACAAGAAATTAGCAAAAAATAAGCATGAAATGGACACTAATTCGCGTATATAAAATCCACTTATCACATCATGTAGATAATTAAAAATCTGTAATAAATTAATATTTTTTATTAATAAATGAATAAGATTGTTACAAAGTATATGCTTTATCATCAATCATAATTAGCTTGTATGCATACTACTTTCAATCTCTCACTTGCACTAAAGCCAATCACCATGGTATCTCATACCCTTCTTCTCTAAGTGACGATTATCCTACTATTGGATAAGCTTTAGTTAATGGATATGTAATGTTTTTCTTAAGAGTCCACTATCTTTATAGTGATTTTCCATCTTTCAATGATTTCTATAATCAAATGAAAGTGCCACAACACATGTTTAGATCCACGATGAGACTTAAGAACTATTCTTAGTTCAGTAATGAACTTTTCATCCAAATAATCAACTTGCAGCTTCATTTATATCTATATACTTTGTCTTTATCACTAAAATAGAAACTCTTTTTTATTTGAAATCTTCCAATTCACTGCACCACCGTTCAAGGTAACCCATTACCTTAAAGTGGAATTTATGTCGTCTTGGTCTGTCTGAAAAACTTGAGTCTGTTAAGCCCTTTACTTTTAATTTAGACCTGCCATAAATTTTAATCACATCCTTAGTGATGGTTAAGTACTTTAAGATGTTTTTCACTGTCTTACAGTGATCTTCTCCAAAATATGACTGATCATCATCAGGTCTCGTATATTTCATTGTATACATGATTGTCACTCATGCGATCTCTCTTTTCAGGAGTCTGTGTTGACTATTAAGAGAGATACACTCCATGGCTCATCAACATGAGACATCTCTTGGAGTTTTCCATGCTAAATGACTTTAACATCAAATGAATATACGTTCTTTGGGTTAAGTCGAGCATCATCTTGAGTCTATCTATATAGATTTGAATCCACCAATTAAGATACTCTCACTACAAAAAAATGGGCCTTTAGCAATGATTTTTCGGGCAACGACTTTATAAGTCATTGCTAAAAGTATATGTTTAGTAACGAAATTTGCCCTTCGTTGCAGATTGTGTCAGGCTTTCACTTTTTGCAACAAAATTTGCCCTTCGTTGCAGATTGTGTCAGGCTTTCATCTTTACAATACTGGACGTTTCTATCCAATACTGACATGAATAATGCCTTCATTGACTCCTCTGAAGCCAACTCTTCTGTAGGTGCTACCTGGTCAAAAGACATCACATCCACCTCTTCCTCTAGCATGCCATCAAACACAGACATATAGTCAAAGTTGTCCAAGTTCTCCAGACTCGATTGCCACCACTTCCAGTTCTACTGCTATGGGATTTGGTAGTATCTCTACTTGATTTACCGAATCCTCGCTTACTACATGTATATCTCTATACATTTCATTTTCTCCTGACATCTACAACAAAACAATATAGTTTGATTAGTACACGTCAGTAGAATAATAAAAACACATAACATAATATAATGCATTTTTATAGGGTTATCTATCATCTTTTACTTCTTTATCCTTTCTTAAGGTTATGACTTAAGGTTCTAATTCCCCCTTAAGTTTTATAACCTAGGCTTTGATACCAACCTGTAACGCCCCAAAATCCGGGTATCTTCCAACCCGACATATGGTGCTATACTGTACTAACATTCATACATTCATTCAATTGAAAAGCCTCAAAAGAACAAATATATCTTCTATATATTCAAAGTAATATTTACATTTCCCAAGTTCTATACCCATTACAAAAGTTCTTTGTCATAATATCAATTACATTATAACATTAAACCTATACTATTACATAGACAGCTTAACGATCAGCCTTAGCTTTCCCTTTATCCTTATTTGATCCTTCGGGACGTTCAGTCTTAGCTGCATTCATATGGTTCAAGCAAGAGTGAGTATAACTAGCTCAGCAAGTATGACAATTTAAATAATAGCATGCTTGACACATAAGAATCGTATATCTTCAATAACTGAACAATAGTTACGAAGTAGTATTGATGATTCAAAATAGCACTTCATCTTTCTTTAAAAATGTTTTACAACATCATTATTCAGTAAAACATTAATTCCGATCCAAGACCTTGAGCATTTCATTCTTCTTTGAAAAGGACAACCAAGCACTAAGTCCGTAAGTCCGGTATAACTTACAAGCACTTTTAGGTGATCAGCCTATAGTACTCTATGTTGATCAACACTACATTCATTAAACGTATATACATTTAAGCTGTGGCAACCTCACGCGCCTATCGTTTGATGACAAAACATTTGTTTAACATACTCAGTCTTCTTTTGAAAACCATATCAAGTAGTTGACAAAAGATAACAACAATTGATAAGAGTTGGATAGATTATTAATAATCCACCATATACATTAAGTCTAGCCAAAAGAGTTGACTTAAACTCCATCATACATCAATTCATGCGTAAGGAAACATGAATTTCAAAACTTGTTTAGATTGAACTAAGACAAGGGTTAGAATACTTGCCTTCAGCGTCTGCTACGGTATAATTACTTTATGTTCGAGTCTTTAGAGTCTCTACAATACATGATCACATAATGTATCATATTAGGTTATATATAATCAAGTATGTATATGATTATATCTTACCCTTTTTCTTAATATAATCATACATTAGATTCGTTTAATATTAATTCCAGTTTGTCATTTATACTTACATTCATAATTGAATAGGTTATCAACAACCTTTACATACTATTCTTAAGGTTTAACAATGTTACTTTAAGTTCCTTAAGATAAGTTTAATTGGAATTAATTCCATTCCTTACTTTGTATTCAAAAACATTCTTTACTATCTTTTATCTAGAAATCGGGCGCTACTCTGGCGCCAACTTGTTCTTTTTTAAGCCGCGTTGCGGTAGCGAGTTTAACGATAGGGTGTGTCCCCGGACTTGGCTGCTGCAGTATGAGTCCTTACTTAGTGGTCCGCACTGCGGCGCCACTCTTTAGTAGGTCATAGACTATTCACGGCGCTACGACGCGATGAATTACTCTTGAGCTGGCGCCAGCTCTGTGCACCAGATAGTTTTGACAGTTTTGCAACTTTGAGAAATTCTCGGGCTCATAACTTCTTCATTTTAAGTCTGAATTGGCTCGTTCAAAAGCCTACGGTTCACAAATTACATACTCTATGCATTCATGCAAGAATTTTATTTATTTGACTTCTTTTGCTAAAAATTCACCTATTGGTTCGTTTTTAACGAAAACGATAAACGTTCGTGAACGTTCAACGCTCGTTTCTTTGTTCTAAGTCAGAATTTGGTCATTTTTGAGTTCGCAACTCTAGAATGCCAAATATTACTTGTCTCCATTAAGAACCAATGTTTTCAAGTTCAAACACAAAATTTGACTTCTATTTCGAGAATTTCACGAATTCTACGATTATCGTCCAATCGTGCAATTTCTGGCATAACTTCATTACTTGTGATTTGTTCATTGCTTCAAATGTATTCAATTCATCATATGAACATCTCAACATCCTTATTACAACAACTCATTTTTATGTTGGATTTTGACTTTTTTCTTGCATGAGCTTATAACTTATTAAGGTATAAACTACATATAGCTTTATTACTCATGACTTATGATAATTATGGTCTTTTAATCATCATTCTTATATGTTCTCAACATATAATTTCATTTATGTATTCATGATACAAATTGTGACAACCCGAATTTTTATAAGATATTAAAATAAGAATTTAATAATTAAAATTCTTATTATAAAGGTGTATATATTTTGAATTATGTGATTTGGTGTGAAGAGAATTATATATTCATATGTTGGAGAATGTGAGATTTAATAGTTAATTAAACTATTAAAGAAATTAAATAATATTAGTTTATTTAATTAAGTTGAAATTATTTTATGAGATAATATAATTTAAATTATTATGCCTTGTGGGCAATGGAAATTATTATGAGTTAAGTTTCATAAATAGTGTGAATAATTCACTTAATTAAAATAGTGAATTAATACAAGTATAATTGATTTAATAAAGCGAGAAGGTAATATATTGCATGAAAATGTAAATGTTAGTATAATGCGAGTATAATATTTATTAAATACATTAAATATTTTAGTTGCAAACTTTATGGAATAAAATGAATATTTATGATATTAAATAAATATTTGATGAAAATTGTTATGGGATAGTTTATTTAAGTGTGATAAAATAGATGGGATTTATACGTATTTTATTATGCGAGTATAATTGTGATATTATAATTTAATTAAATAATTAAATTAGAGGAGTGAGAATTTGTTAAATAATGTTATGATTATAATGGTTGAATAAAATTATAATTTTACTAATAAGGTTAATTTTATTTCTTAAGGAATTAAAGGCACATAATCTAGTTTATATTTCTAGTTTATGTGTTCTTGAGTTTCTTTTAAAATTAGAGTATTGGTTAATGAATTTGTGGGTTATGATGTTTTATATGTTATTAGATATTTATAATTTGATAATGGTCATCTAGAAACAAATTTTCAAAAATCAAATTCATGTATTTATACAAAAGAAGAAGAGTTTGGGTTTTGATTATAATATGTGTTTTTGTGTACTTTGGGACTAAAGTTGATGATAAATTCGTGATGAAAACTTTAAATTGATGGATGATTGTTGTTCTCCTCTTTAAAATGAAAACAACGCAACTTGAACGGATCGAATTGGTTAAGAAACAAATTTGTGATGAATGAATACACTTAGTATGTTGAAAATAGGAAAAATTAGTATAAATAAATTAGAATTAGTATAAACCAAGTCCCACATCAACTAAATTGAGAACTTTACCCTTTGCTAAACCTATAAATAGAAGGGCTTGATCCTTTGTTTCATTCACCAACAATAAGGCCTCCAATTTTTGAGAAAGACTTTGTTGTGGGAGGACTTTTTATAAAGAACTCCTTAGTTAAATTTTAGGCGTGGAAGTGTATTCATTTGTGAAACTTAAATTTTCTGAATTATGTTTCTTATTTAATTTTTGGTAATGTTATTATTTTAAATATTGTATTTAGTTTGTTAGTTAAAGTTTAAATTTTGGAAGTTTAGTTAGTTTTGTTAGTAAACTAGTTAGTTTACTATGTTTATTTTGGCTTGTAATTGATTATGTAAATGAGTTCTAATGATTGTAATCAGAGATATGAAGCCTTAACATCATCCAAGTGTAACCAAAACTCACAAAATAAAATATTTACAAAGAACCATGTTGGACAGTTTTTGGGACTGAGCTTGAGGACCATTTGTGCTTTTTATTTATGTCTAAAAGCATAATTTGATGATTTTATGTTATATCCCTCTAAGTTCTGAAGATTACCTAACTTGAATGAACCAAAACGGAGTTAAAATGAATCCGTGGTGAGGATTTTAGTAAACCATGTCCAGAAATGAAAACTGAATGAACATTGACTATAGTGTCAAATTCTAGAATAGCTATGTGGCCTGAAAAATTCTGAGTTTCTGGGTAGTTGTAGTACACTGAGTTAGGAAGCCATAGGATTTGGAATGACCTCATTCCGACCTTGGATGAGGGAGTTACGGTGATTGGAAGGAAATGTGTCGAATTTGACAAACTGAAAGTCAACAGCGGGAGGTGCAATTCGGGACACTGTTTCTATCAGTTAATATTTCTAGAAACTTCTGGGCTTTTCGTATGTTATAGTACACTGAATTAGCTTTCCATAGACTCTGCAACGGACTAATTCCGACTTGAACAAAGAGTTATGACCATTCAAAGTAGTCGCACAAAACCGCCTAACCAACTCGGATACCACCTTGAAACGAATTTTACGGAATTCTGTGTTTTAAATTTGGAAATGGTGAAAGAATGAAAGTTGTAGCCTCGGAAGTTAGCTTCGCGTGGGCTTAAGAATCGCTAAAAAAATGTTTTGAAACGAATTAGTTATGACTGTTTTAGCGAGAGAGGGTAAAGCTAGGAAAGAATGAAAAACAGATTTGAAAGCCCTTTTTGAACACTATTTTGGACTGTCTATCTTATCCGAAATAGGTGTCCAATAACTTTTAAAAATAGGTTTATATGATGTTTATAGCATATCCAAAGTTGGATGTCATCGGACTTATGAGATATAGTGTAAAGTTTACATTACAACTACTATGCGTTAATATATGACTAATGGATGTGAATCCATGATTATATAACTGTGTAGGAATACACGAAGTGCAGATAAGCGTTAAGCAGTTAAGTCGTAGTTCATAAACAATGGATCGGAAAAGTCTTTCGGTTCTATTTGCTATGTGAACTTGATGATTAACTGTTTTAAATCTTTATTGCAAAAAGCATGATGTGTTATATATATGTTGAAAGTATGAAATGTTAAAGTCGATTTATGACTGTGTTGATTGATTAAAGCATGTTGATTGAGTAAGGACTCAATATTTATACTTGTTATATGAATTGTAGCATGTATGTTATATCTTGAGCATGTTAATATGTGTTATGTGATGCATGAAAACTGTTAGATTTTGCTGAGCTGTCAAGCTCAACCTTGCAAATAACCACTTTTGCAGGTTCAAGATTCAAGGTAAAGTTATGTGTTACTTGAAAGACATGAATCAGATGTGATACTTGAAGATTTATACACTTTGGTTGTGTTATTATTATTTATACCATGTTTAAGGTTCCGAATAATGTATTAATGTTGAATTGTAATATCGTTTTGCGATGTATTGTAGTATTAAAATGATTCTGAAATATTTAGATGTAAAGGTTG
Organism: Panax ginseng; assembly: GCA_020205605.1. Classification (NCBI taxonomy): domain Eukaryota; kingdom Viridiplantae; phylum Streptophyta; class Magnoliopsida; order Apiales; family Araliaceae; genus Panax; species Panax ginseng. Next base: position 96,882,135 of record CM035128.1, on the reverse strand, counting down.
AAGGTTTTGGGAACAAGGATAGTTTGTAATAGAAAATTTTAATTATTCCGCAAATTTCAATGGTTGTATTATCGTTTAAGGATGTAAAATTAGAGGTTGAATGTATTATTAACGACCGAAGTTGAGAATTAAATTGTATGAATTTTGGGGTCGTTACACAAATTCATACAAATTCTTTATTTTCATACAAACACTTACGATTAACTTATAATAAGTTCATATAGATTCTTTATATGTTCATAACTTTTGTAAGTTCAAATGACTTTTTGACTTATGCGGCTTAAGTCCATTGATTACTCATTACTCTTACTTCTTAACATTCATGTTCATTAATTCCTACTTCTCTTATCAACCCATCACGGTAGAGATAGAAGATTAATGGACAAGAAGTCTTCCCCTTGAAGTTCTTTGGAATAAGTCTTCTTCTTCTCTTAATGAAAGTAGCTTCTTCTTGCTTATTCTCTCTAACACTTAAGCATTTTATAAGTTTGGATGAGTTGAACAATTAGCAAATGACTAGAAAGCTCCTTATATTTATAGGATTCCCAAAGCTAGGGTAGTTTAGTTAATACACCATCCCACCTCCTTAAGCCACCTCCTTATTATTCATTACTTGTTAATCATAACACTTATCTCTTGCTTGACCATTACACCTAAGTCTTAGTCATGAAACATAATACTTGATTACCAAGATTAACCATAATAACATGGTTTGCCCCATGGGTCACTACAACTCATTGAATCCTAGCTTGCTTGGATTAACTTTCTTGACTTTTGGGCTTGTATTAATAAACATTGATTTGTTCATTAATTAACCTTTGGGCCTTACCATTTATTTACTTGGGCTTGTACAATTTCCTAACAAATCCTACAACTCCAATTCCATTGCTTAATACATATAACATATTGTTTACGTATTATTTTCATATTCTAACTCGTTTACAAATTCTTTATATACGATAATCCATCATTCATACAAACTTGTATAATACCTCGTATTATACTCATTTTCATTACCTCGTACAATACTTACGCATCATACAATTATTACTTAACTCATTAATACTGCACCTTCCTTAATGTTCTCAAATTAAGTCCGCAAGCGAAATATTACGTTTTCCATACTTCGATTATTATTTCATAATCCGTCTTACCTTGATATTTTATCATTACGTATTTCTCGGATGTTCAAAAATAATTCTCGAGAAAATACCAATGAATAGTGTTTTTCTGAAAAATTTTCGGAAAACTTTTATTTTCGCCTTAGAAATTCAAACACTTTAATTCCTTCAGGTAGCTTAAATACTACGACATTCCAATATTATTAGGTTATAGAATGACAACCATCTTGATATCACATAAAATATAATTTTATTTATTATTTAGTTCAATAAAATTATTTTACAATAAGATCCGAATTTCTCGGTCGTTACACTAGTTCCATTCTTTATTATTCTGTTGGAATAACCTGTCTGTGCGGTCTATTGCATGCCTGGTGAATTATGTTGTTATTCCATTCTTTATTATTCTGTTGGAATAACTCATGCTGTCTTGGGATTACGCATGACACAGTTCCATTCTTTATTATTACATTGGAATATCCTCACTGCATGCGGATTACGCATAACTTAGTTCCATTCTTTATTATTCTGTTGGGAATTACATGTTTGTGCAGTCTATCGCATGCCTAGTGAATTCTTCTGTTATTTCATTGTTTATTATTCTGTTGGAATAACTTGTCTATATGGATTACTGCAGGCATGGTGAATGATCCTTCGTATTCATTCTTTATTAAATTGTGGAAATGATCTGTCTACGTGGATTACCGCATGGCGGGTGAAAATCCATTTGCAGTTTCGTATATTCTATTATACTCGTATGAGATATCATTTCTTTTGTACTCATCATGGAATATCATTTTCTTTGGTATTTTTTTACGAGTTACTATTCACGGGTTACTATTCACCCAGTTACTATTCACTCTAGTATTATTCACTAGGGTATTCGGGGCGCTTTTCGTGTCAGAGTACTATTCACGAGTTACTATTCACGGGTTACTATTCACCTAAATTTTATTCACTCGAGTATTTGGGGTACTTTTCATGTCAGAGTACTATTCGGGAGGTACTATTCATAGGGTACTATTGTGGGGTACTATTTACCCGAAAAATATATTTCTTTTCTGTCCAAATTATTTTTGGTACATGAATATTACTCTTTAATTTTACTCCACAAAGCAGTATCATGTTGACAATTTGGATATTTTTAAACTCTGGATAAATTTAAAGTCTTTAATATTTAATCTTGATTTTATTTGATTAATGTTTATATCATTGTCATCATCCTCATGCTTACATTATGATGAAAGTCATCTTTGGCTCACATGCAAAGATGGACTATTGATTATTGGTTTTATAGTTGTATATCTTTGACTCACGTGCAAAGATTGACTGTTGATTATTGGTTTTACAGTTGTATGTCTTTGGCTTACGTGCTAAGATGAACTGTTGATTGATATCTTTGGTCGTAGTGCAAAGATGAACTGTTAATTGATAGCTTTGGCCCATAGTGCAAAGATGGACAGGTGTATGACATGATCATGACCACTTGTGATACTAATGAATATCCTTGGTCATAGTGCATGGATAATTCGATGATGTGATTGGCAGGATCATAACCATTATTAATAGTTGAATGTCTTTGGCCATAGTGCACTGACAGACAATTGATTGGTATGATCATGACCATCGATTTTATAGTTGAATATCTTTGGCCCGTAGTGCAAAGGTAGACAACTAATTGGTATGATCATTGTTATTACATTTGAATATCTTTAGCCCTTGGGGTAAGGATATTGAGTAAATGTTCTATTAAGCCTTTGTGGCAAGGAGAAATTGTTGATTCACATTATTATAAACATGAATTGTGAATTTAACTAACATATTTGGTGGTTCAGGTGAAGACAGGTGATGAATGTTCTATTTGTAATGGGTATAATAAAAAACTGTTGATGAGTATTACAGGGATAAAATTGATGATAAACTTTTAAATCATAGAAGATAGTAGATATCATGCTCTACTTGACTCTTCTAATGGATTGTTTATTCCGCTGTAGTTGTTGATCTAAAACTTATTGTCTATTGTATTCTATCAGTTGTTATATTGTTGAAGGCTAAGGATAATTTATTCTTCATTATCTTAGTCATAATATTTCTTACTGGGCCAGTTGAGCTCACCCTTTCTTTCACTTTATTCTCTTGAAATGAGAATATAAATTTGGGACGAGTCGGGGAATGGAGTAATGGTCCGAGATGGTGGCTATAGTAGTCCTCATTATTTTTATAAAATAGTGTGATAATAATTATAATGAGGACTCCATTGAGTGTGGATATTATCTAGAAGGCAATATTCGTGTTTAAACTCTCAGCTATGTTTTGTCGTATTTTGCACGACAGTTGTATAATTAAGTTTGTAGTTGAGTTATGTACCATGTATCTGGCGACCCAAGATAGGTGATGTAAACCTTTTTTTGGGGCGTCACAGTTGGTATCAAAGCTTAGGGATATGATCCCTGGCTGAGATGTGAGACTAGAACAAGGAGGGGAGAGACGGGTAAATTCTTTCGCTAGTATGACCTACTTAAGCTTATGTGTTATTTAATTGGTCAGTCAGAATATAGGGATAATATGTGGCATGTCAATTAACCCTTATTTTGAAACTATATTCTAGAATGATATCTGAAATACAGGAGATGAAAAATGGGAAAATCATGATAGATAGGAAATAACCGGGAAGGTACAATCCGAAAAGGAAGCAAGATATTCTCATCTCTTCGAACTACCAGGTACGTAAATTTCGAGGGCAAAATTTCATAAGGAGGGGAGATTGTGAGATCCCATATTTTATGAAATAAAAGTATTCAATTTTTCTATTTTGATAAATAGTTAAATTGATAAAAGTTTAAAGTTAAGGGTGATATATGAAAAAATTTCAAAGTAAGCAAGTTGTCATAAAATAACCGATAGTAAAAGTACAATAATATGCGTGGTTGCATAGTAGCACACGGTATAGATTATTGATGCTTACGTATGAAAGTCACTCAGTTATACTCAATTATTGCTACAGTTACTGCATCATATCTCTTATATTATTGATTCAATTATTATCACAATATCATCTGCATAATATGATATATTATTAAATCAATAATTGAGACAGTAAAGTTATTCATATTATTATTTGCAATATTGACAATGTCTAGAAGTTTTGTCAAGGAGAGGTTTGGTCACCTAATTGTGCGCCAATAAGGAGAAATCTTTATTGGAAAGCCCCCTCTTTCCTGGGAACAACCTGGTTGTTAAATATTATGAATTATAATATTAATGATGAATAAGTTCGTGTTGATTAAATATGAAATTGATAGTTCCATTGTGTGGGAATTTTTAGTGTTAGTGGAAATCGGCATTTATTTTGATAATAATTGATGTCTGGAAGTTATCGGGTAATTAATAGTATAAATGAGCAATTAATTGCTATTAATTCACATGCATATAACTATTTGTTCACATGTGTGTACTATTAATTCACATTCATGTACTATTAGGGGAGTTGGTGCACGATTGATAATACTTGCATTACTAAATTAAAGATGGAGGTATAGTTGAAGGTACTATACTGTAATTAATTCTTTCATATGTTTAGAACTATTGAGTCACATGATTTACTATTAGGGGAGGTGGTTCAAGTTTGATAATACTTGCAAGACTAAATTAAAAATGAAGAAAAAGTTGAAGGTATTGTACTGTAATATTTCGAGCCCCAAAATGTGCAATTATTGAAACTATATTTTCCTATAAATAGAAGCTCATTCTTCCTTCATTTCTCACCAATTCACTAAAGCTTTAGAGCAATTATTATAGAGAGAAATTATAGAGAGAAAGAAGAAGAGAAGTCTGCTACCTCACTATTCCAATATCCAGTTTCTTCTAAGGTAAGAGGTATTATTCATTCGTATTCATGAAGAGAGTTATTTTCTTTCAATACCTGTAAGGGTTGTTATTCTATTCTTTATTATTATGTTGGAATAACCTGTCTATGTGAAGTACCGCATACATGGTGAAATTCTTCTATTATTCCATTCTTTATTATTCTGTTGGAATAACATGTTTGTTCGATCTATCGCATGCCTGGTGAATTCTGTTGTTATTCCATTCTTTATTATTTTATTGGAATAACTCATGCATGCGGATTCGCATGACACAGTTCCATTCTTTATTATTATGTTGGAATAACCTGTCTGTGAGGTCTATCGCATGCCTGGTGAATTATGTTGTTATTCCATTCTTTATTATTCTGTTGGAATATCCTGTCTATGCGGATTACGCATGACCTGGTTCCATTCTTTATTATTCTGTTGGAATATCTTGTATGTGCGGATTACGCATGACCTGGTTCCATTCATTATTATTCTGTTAGAATATCATGTCTGTGCGGATTACGCATGACCTAGTTCCATTCTTTATTATTCTGTTGGGAATAACCTGTATGTGCGATCTATCGCATGCCTGGTGAATTCTTCTGTTATTCCATTCTTTATTATTCTTTTGGAATAATATGTCTATGTGGATTACCGCAGGCATTGTGAATGATCCTTTGTATTCATTCTTTATTAAATTGTGGAAATGATCTGTCTACGTGGATTACCGCACGGCGGGTGAAAATCCATTTAAAGTTTCGTATATTTTATTATACTCGTATGAGATATCATTTCTTTTGTACTCATCATGGAATATCATTTTCTTTGGTATTTTTTTACAAGTTACTATTCACGGGTTACTATTCACCTGGTTACTATTCACTCTAGTATTATTCACTCGGGTATTCGGGACACTTTTTGTGTCAGAGTACTATTCACGAGTTACTATTTACTGGTTACTATTCACTCAAATTACTATTCACCCAAATATTATTCACTCGGGTATTTGAGGTACTTTTAATGCCGGAGTACTATTCACGAGGTACTATTCCTGAAGTACTATTCATATGGTACTATTGCGGGGTACTATTTACCCAAAAAATATATTTCTTTTATGTCCAAATTATTTTTGGTACATGAATATTATTCTTGAATTTTACTCCACAAAGCAGTATCATGTTGACAATTTTGATATTTTTATACTCTGGATAAATTTAAAGTCTTTAATATTTATCCTTGATTTTTTTTTATTAATGCTTATATCATTGTCATCATCCTCATGCTTATATTATGATGAAAGTCATCTTTGGCTCACGTGCAAAGATGGACTATTGATTATTGGTTTTACAATTGTATATCTTTGGCTCACGTGCAAAGATGGACTGTTGATTATTGGTTTTACAGTTATATCATTGGCTTACGTACTAAGATGAACTGTTGATTGATATCTTTGGTCGTAGTGCAAAGATGAACTGTTAATTGATAGCTTTGGCCCGTAGTGCAAAGATGGACATGTGTATGACATGATCATGACCACTTGTGATACTAATGAATATCCTTCGTCATAGTGCAGGGTTAATTCAATGATGTGATTGACAGGATCATGACCATTGTTAACAGTTGAATGTCTTTGGTCATAGTGCACTAACAGACAATTGATTGGTATGATCATGACTATCGATTTTATAGTTGAATATCTTTGGCCCGTAGTGCAAAGGTAGACAACTATTTGGTATGATCATTGTTATTACATTTGAATATCTTTAGCCCTTGGGGTAAGGATATTGAGTAAATGTTCTATTAAGCCTTTGTGGTAAGGAGAAATTGTTGATTCACATTATTATAAACATGAATTATGAATTTAACTAACATATTTGGTTGTTTAGGTGAAGACAGGTGATGAAAGTTCTATTTGTCTTGGGTATAATAAAGAACTGTTGATGAGTATTACAGGGATAAAATTGATGATAAACTTTTAAATTATAGAAGATAGTAGATATCATGCTCTACTTGACTCTTCTAGTGGATTTCTTATTCCACTACAATTGTTGATCTAAAACTTATTGTCTATTGTATTCTATCAGTTGTTATACTGTTGAAGGCTAAGGATAATTTATTCTTCATTATCTTAGTCATAATATTTCTTACTAGGCTAGTTGAGCTCACCCTTTCTTTCACTGTTCTCTTCAGGAAATGAGAATATAGCTGGGACGAGTCGGGGAATGGAATGATGGTTTGAGATGGTGGCTATAGTAGTCCTCACTATTTTTATAAAATAGTGTGATAATAATTGTAATGAGGACTCCATTGAGTGTGGATATTATTTAGAAGGAAATATTCGTGTTTAAACTCTCAGCTATGTTTTGTCGTATTTTGCACGACAGTTGTATAATTAAGATTTGAGTGTAGTTCTGTACCATATATCTGGCGACCCAAGATGGGTGATGTAAACCTATTTTCGGGGCGTCACAACTTAAATTTGTACTTTTACAAGACATATGAGAAATTATTCACTGTCATTATTTTTTTACTTTTAAACGAAATTAGCATACAATTTCCCTAACTAAACATAAACTTTGGCATTACAATTACTTACACTTGCAACAATTCAGTTTTTTTACAACAATTCGTGAGAATTTAAATTTACAAAGGCTAGAAAATATACGTCGTACAACAAATTAAAACATATATGTATATGTAATACTAAGGTTATGAAAATACCTTCAATTAACTTGTAATCCCAACTTAAATCGCTGGAAATTAATTTGAAAATCTTTAAGTTCTCTCTCAATTCTCTCAAGTTCTCTGTATTTTCTTCTCTTACTCAGTATCACATATAGCCAACTAATTCCCAAGCACCAACATAATAAACTGACAGGCGTATACTTATTATAACATCAGTTACAAATTTAATGCTTAGGTTATAATTACATTTTATTTATTATTTATTTTATTTAAAATTCAAAAATCCAAAATCCAAAAGCCATAAGGCTTTATTTGGCAAAACCCTTTAAATATTAAAGACTTAATATTTTAAGTCTTGTTTGGCAAAAACTAAATTAAACTCCATTAATTTATTTTAATAAATAATTTAGTTTATAATTTATAATCACATATTATTTATCCGGATTTTCATATCCAATAATAATCAAATAAATTAATTACACATACTATATTTAAAATAAATATTCCACTTAAACAAATATCACAAAATTATAATCTCACTATAATTTTTATTTAATAACTTATCATACCATCTAATTTATTAAATTAAAACAACAATATAACATATCATGTTATATTAAAACTCTCTAAATTATAAATTAATTTAATTTAGAATATTATCTAGTCCTAAATATTTACTAATAATAACCATGTAACGCCCCAGAAAATCAAGCCTTTTGTAAATACTTCAAATAATGAATATAATAATAATATTTGTTATTATTATGTGTTAGTAAGATGAATGTCATTCTATAACCTAAAAATGTCGGAACGTCGTAGTATTTTAACTACGTGAATGAATTAAAGTGTTTGAATTTCTAAGACGAAAATGAAAGTTTTTCGAGAAATTTTTCGAAAAACACTATTCATCGATTTTCGCTCGAGCATTATTTTTGAACTTTCGAGAAATACTTAATGTTATAATATCGAGGTGAGATGGATTATGTAATAATAATCTAAGTATGGAAAACGTAATATTTCGCATGCGGACTTAATTAGAGAACGTTATGAATTTTAAGTGATAAGAAGAGGGGGTATTGATCGTATGATACGTAAGTATTGTACGAGGTATTGAATACAAGTATAATACGAAGATTTTCATCATCCTCAGTCCTAAATGATGATATTACTGAATATCTTTGGCCTGTAGTGCAAAGATTAATGATTTTTTGATGAATATCTTTGGCCCATAGTGCAAAGATGAACAGGTGTTGAGATGAACATGACCAACTGATGAATATCTTTGGCCTGTAGTGCAAAGATGAATATTGATTGATGTTGCAGGGATAAAATATTGATGATGGACTTTTAAATTCATAGATTATAGTAGATTTCATTCTCTACGTAACTCTTCTATGGATTGTTATTTTCGCTGCGAATATTGATCTAAAACTTGTTGTCTATTATATTCTATCAGATTTTTCCCTGTTGAAGACTAATGATAATTTGTTATATATTATCATAGTCATAATATTCTTTACTGGGCTAGTTGAGCTCACCCTTTTCCTTTTTGTTTCATTTTTTTTCTCAGGAGGCGAGAATGTAGCGAGTTCTAATCGGGGTATGGAATGATGGTTCTAGAAAGTTGTTTTAGTAGTCCTCACCATTTTTGTAAAATAGTATATCAGTAATTGTAATGAGGACTTATTTAAGTGTGGATATTGTCTAGAAGACAATATTTGTATTTAAACTCACAATTTATGTGTTGTCGTATTTTGCATGACAATGGTATTAATAAAGTTGTAGTTGTTTTTGTACCATGTTTTTGGCGACTCAGAATGGGTGATGTATACCTATTTTGGGGGCGTCACAGTTGGTATCAGAGCTTAGGGATATGGTCTCTGGCAGAGATCGGGGAATAGAACTAGGAGGGGAGAGACGAGTAAATCTTTCGCTAGTGTGTCTTACCTAAGCTTATTTGTTGGTTGGACAGAATATAGGGATATTATGCGATATGTTAATTTCTTTAATTAACCCTTGTTTTATGGCAGTATTTGAGAATGGCAACTGAGAATGTTAACAGTGGAGTAAATGAGACTGTGGAGACACTTTTACTCACCAATGAGGAGAACGTGCAACAGGCCGACAATGTTTCTCCTATGAACAACACCACTTAGCAGACGATGAACAACGGGATGTTTAGAAGCTTTTTGCAGTTCATGCAAAATCAGACGAGGGAGACTCGTGTACAAAATACAGGTGGAAATGATAGCAACGCACGGTTTGTCACAGCCAAGCAGTTCAAAGAGTTGGGACCACCAAAATTCTAGGGAAAGCTAGATCCGATTAAGGAGGAGATGTGGGTCAAGAAAATTACCAAGATATTCGATGTGTTGGGATGCACGGAGGAACAAAAGGTTCCATTCGCTACTTTTATATTCCGTAATGAAGCAGATTACTGGTGGGAATTTGTGAAGCGTACCCATCCAGCCGCACTCACCATGTCTTGGGAAACATTTCAGAAACTGTTCAATGACAAGTACTTTCCTGAAAGTATTCATCATATGAAGGAGGTAGAGTTTATTAGACTGGAGCAGAACAACATGACGATGTCCCAGTACAAGGCAAAGTTCGCGGAGTTATCCAGGTTTGCACCTCATTTGGTGGAGAATGACAAACGTATGACGCAGATGTTTCTGAGAGGTTTGAAACCCGACATACGTCAGTATCTCATTTCTCATAAATTTTCTCTATATCCAGATGTTGTCAACAGGGCTCAATTATTAGAGCGAGATAACGAGTACGTTCAACCGAGGGACCACAACCAAGGTCATACCGGTGACAGCAGTCATCGAAGCAACGATAACTAGTGGGGAAAAAAAATACAGACAAAAGCGGTAACCATTCTGGTGGTAATCATGGCCATGAAAATAGAAGAAGCGAGTCGAGAGGAGATTTTAAAAAGAAGAGATTCAATAATGACCATGTGAAGACGTCAGCACCAGCAACAACTGGTTCTAAGGGAGGAGAACGACCACCGGTCGTATGCTATAAATACGGAAAAGAGGGACATATTAGCCCAAACTGTCCACAACAGTTCAAGGTATGCTATAATTGTGGAAAAGAATGACATATCACTCGAGATTATACGGTAGCGAAACCAAGTCCAGGGGGGATTGTGACTCAAAAGGCTATCCCAAAAAAGTCAAAGTCAACGGTTCCTGGAAGAGCATTTATCGTGACTGGTCAAAATGCGAGGAACCCAAACGAGGTGATCACGGTTAAGCTAATCATAAATTCTTGCGAAGTTTATACCTTACTAGATACCGGTGCTACCCATTCATTTATCTCTCCTGCTTGTGCTCAACGTTTAAACTTAACTCTAGAGAAATTAGACATTGACCTATCTGTGGAGACTCTGTTAGGAGACACTTTTATTACACCCATTGTTTATAAATCTTGTTTAATCCAAATTGGCACCATCACATTACCTATTGTCCTTATCTCTTTAAAGATACTTTCTTTTGATGTGATTTTAGGGATTGATTGGTTAACTACTCATCATGCCAAAATTTATTGTTTTCATAAGGTTGTTAGTTTTCATATTCCTAACCAACCTGTTGTACGAATTCAAGCAACTAAACCACAAAAATCAATCACTGTCATATCAAGTCATAAAGTTATTCGTTTATTAAAAAATGGATGTCAAGATTTCTTAGCCCATGTTATGGATTTGAATAAAGACATGTCAGATTTGAATAATATTCCTGTAGTTAGTAAATTTCCTGACGTATTTTCTGAAGAACTTCCCGGTCTACCCCCAGAACATGAAGTTGAATTCTTTATTGACCTTGAACATGGTACAAAGCCCATTTTTAAAACCCCATGTCGAATGGCTCCTATTGAACTTCAGGAGTTAAAGGTCCAACTAAAGGAGTTGTTGGACATCGGTTTCATTCGTCCTAGTACATCTCCTTGGGGTGCTCCTATTTTATTTGTAAAGAAGAAAGACGGGAGTATGCGACTTTGTATTGACTATCGGGAATTGAACCATGTCACCATCAAGAATAGGTACCCGCTACCTCGCATTGATGACTTATTTGACCAGTTGCAAGGAGTCCAATTCTTTTCAAAGATCGATCTTCGTTCTGGATATCATCAGCTGAAGATTAGAACTGAGGATATTCCAAAGAATGCCTTCAAAACTCGATACGGGCATTATGAATTCTTAGTCATGTCTTTTGGATTGACTAATGCTCTTGCGGCTTTTATGGATATGATGAACCGAGTATTCAAGGAATATTTGGATCAGTTTGTTGTTGTCTTTATTGATGACATCCTCATATATTCCAAAAGTCGTGAAGATCATGAGCACCATTTGAAGCTGGTACTCCAAAGGCTTCGTGAAAACAAGCTATATGCTAAGTTGAAGAAATACGAGTTTTGGCTTGAGGAAGTAGCATTCCTTGGGGTGGTGTCAAAACATGGAGTATCTGTTGACCCGGAGAAGATTGAAGCAATACATAGTTGGGAGCAACCGAAGACGGTGACCGAAGTGCGTAATTTTCTGGGCTTAGCTGGTTATTATCGGAGATTCGTGGAAGGATTTTCTCGAATCGCTACTCCGTTAACTCAGCTGACTCAGAAAGATATAAAATTTGTATGGAGCGAGGAATGTGAGAAGAGTTTTCAAGAGCTTAAGAGGAGACTTATTTCGGCACCTATTCTGACAATATCATCTGGTTCGGATGGATTTGTTATCTACAGCGATGCTTCAGGCAAATGGTTAGGATGTGTTCTCATGCAACGTAGGAAAGTCATAGCCTATGCCTCGCGATAACTTAAAGAATATTAGAGGAATTATCCTACTCATGATCTAGAGTTGGCAGCAGTTGTTTTCGCGCTAAAGATCTAGAGGCACTATCTATATGGGGAGAAAGTGGAGATATATTCAGACCATAAAAGCCTCAAATATTTCTTCACCCAAAAGGTACTTAATATGCGATAACGATGTTGGCTCGAGTTGTTGAAAGACTATGACCATACCATTCAATACCATCCCAGAAAAGCGAACGTGGTAGCTGACGCATTAAGTAGAAGATCATATGCAGGAACATGTGCGATGTTGTCAACACAAAGGCCCATTTTGTGTGATTTACAAAAGATGAAGATAGAATTCAAGACTCCGGGGACCCATGCGATGATGTCAAGTATACACATAGAATCGACTTTAATCGAAAAAGTTAAAGTTACTCAAGCCACCGACCTAGAGCTGATGCGTATGAAGAAGAAAGTACAAGAAGGTGCTATTCCAGAAGCAAGAATCAAGGAAGAAGGAATACTTCGAGCCCACTCCAGACTTTGTGTTCCTAACAACTCTGATTTGAAATACAAGATCATGATGGAGGCACACAATACACCGTTTGTAATCCATCCTAGAAGTACCAAAATGTATCGTGATCTTCGACATACATTTTGTTGGAACAATATGAAGAGAGAGATCGCGAAGTTTATCTCGAGGTGTTTAACTTGTCAACGTGTAAAGGCGGAGCATCAAGTACCTAAGGGTCCGTTGCTTGAGATTCCAAAATGGAAGTGGGAACACATTACCATTGATTTCGTTACGGGTCCTCCCACGGTTTCTTAAGGTATAGATGTTATTTGGGTTATTGTTGATAGATTAACTAAGTCTGCTCCTTTCTTGCCGATATGGGAGACTTATTCCTTGAACATCTTACTTGTATGTACGTGAATGAGATTGTGAGATTGCATGGCATGCTAGTATTCATAGTTTCGGATCCTGACCCAAGATTCACTTCAAGGTTTTGGGTTAGCTTGCAAAAAGCTATGGGCACGGATTTACGATTCAGTTCGGCATACCATACTCAAACGGACGGACAATCAGAGAGGACTATTTAAACTCTTGAAGATCTATTAAGACTCTGTGTCCTAGACTTCAAAGGTCGTTGGGATAAGTATTTACCATTGGTGGAATTCTCCTACAACAATAGTTATCAGGCAAGTATAGGTGTGGCTCCATTTGAAGCATTATATGGACGAAAGTGTCGCTCTCCAGTATGTTGGGATGAGGTGGGTGAAGCAACATTGTTGGGACCATAGTTGGTACATATTACTACAGAAAAGATCCAAATGATTTGACAACGTATACAAACGGCACAAGATCAACAAAAGAGTTATGTGGATCTTCATCGAAAGGACGTGGAATTTAGTATTAGGGATCGTGTATTGTTGTGTGTAGCTCCATGGAAGGGAGTAACAAGATTTGGGAAGAGAGGAAAGCTCAATCGACGATTTATTAGTCCATTTTAGATTCTTGACCGAGTAGGAAATGTAGCCTATAGACTCGCGTTACCTACAAGTATGTCTCGTGTTCATAATGTTTTTCAAATATCTGTGCTTTGTAAATATGTGAAAGACTCGAACCACATTATTGAGTTAGAACAGGACGAGATAGCCGAAGACTTAACATACGAAGAGGTACTTGTCAAGATCTTGGGTAGGAATGAGCATGTCCTACGCACAAAGGTCAGACCACAAGTCAAAGTTTTGTGGAGGAACCATGCTATAAAGGAAATGACCTGGGAGTCGAAAACGGAAATGAAAGTGAGGTATCCTCACATTTTTGAAACACCAGGTACGTACGTCAATTTTGAGGACGAAATTTCATAAGGAGGGGAGGTTGTAAGACCCCAACTTATTATTAAATGAAATTGAAATTCCTCTATTTATTATTTTGAAATAGCAAGGGTTGATTTGATTAATGTGGTTAGTTATGGGTAAAATGCGCAAATATTTCAAATAAGCAAGTGGTTATAAAATATTCATTGTTGTCGGGGAATATTCGTTTGGTCGTGGAATATTCTTACTATCGGGGAATATTTGTACGACGGCGCAACCTTGTGTGGGCCCCATAACGGAAAGTGATTGGATGAAGAAAACGACAAGTATAAGTTGTTTATAAATAACGGCAGAGTTGTTACCGTTATTACTGTTGGAATACCCGGTGGTTAAAACACAGTAGCACGCGGTATTGCACCAATTATTGATTCTTACGTAAGAAGGCACTACTCAATAATTGTTACAGTAATTATTGTTCAATGTTATATTTTATTGATTCAATAATTGCTACGTTGATATTTTATATTATTGTTGTTTCAATAATTGTCACTGAACAATATTGTCAATGTCTAGAAAGTTCTGTCTAAGGAGAGGTTTGGTCACCTAATTGCGCGTCAGTAAGGAGAAATCCTTATTGGAAAGGCTCCTCTTTGTTGGGAACAGCCTGGTTGTCAGTATTGTGATTCTATAATATTATTTGTGAATAATTAATTATTGATTTATATGATGAGAAAAATATTCATTTTATGTGGATATAGATGGAGAAGATTTTTAATGTGACAATTGTTGAAAATTGATATTTTATCTTTTCTGATAAAATAATTCATTTAAATATATTATTATATTATAATAATATAATAATGGTGATATTTTACAATGAATCTGTGATATATGAATAAATGAGAAGGAAGAGTATTTTTGTTACAAAAATTGTTTAAAACATGTTAAACATCTTTGTGGGCCCATTTTTTGACTGAAATTTGATTATAGCCTGTAAAATCGTTCGTTTGTCGATTTTGGTCGACTTCTGCTTAGAATTTGGAAAAACTTATAATTACAAAGTTGTAGAGAATTGAATTTCCTATGGAATGGACATAAGATTCAAATTTTTCTGCTAAAAGGGGCTATTTATTATGAGGTATTGAAGTTCCAGAATAATTAATTTTTGAAGTTTTAATTATTTTTAATAACAAAAACGTTTTTTTTTATTTTATCATTATTGTGGGCCCCACTGGTGGTTGAATTCAGATCTTCAAAAGTGGGCGTAGGAAATTTTTAAAAAAATAATAATAATTTATTAAATTTTCTGCTTTGGTGTTCTAAGCATTTTCCTATAAATATGGTGCTTAGGTTAGAATTGAAAATCCCACCAGAAATTGAAATTTTTTCTCTCTATATTATCGAGCGTATTCTTGTGAGTATTTTTGATACGTTGAGTGTTGCTATACGGTGCAAGTTTTCTTCAGCACTATATCCAGTATTCCAGTCAGAAGTATTGTCTTTTCGAGGTAAGGGATATTATTATTTTTAAATGATATTATTTCTTTCAATATCATTATGCCGGAATATTGGTAATATTTTTCTTGTGAAATTCTTGTCTTTTAGCGTCGGAGTTACTATTCACGTATACAGCACTATTCACGTATACGGTAATATTCATGAATACGGCACTATTCACAAAAAAATTAAATTTTCATTTTTTTGTCCAAAATATCTATTATGGATACTAGCTTTGAGTGTATCTATGTTTTGGTCTTCATTCTTGAATTTTACTCCACTATGATAATTTATGAAGTATTTTTGAACTTGGATTGCTTGAAGTACGAATCCTTAAAATTTGTTCTTTTGTTTCACTGGATTCGTTTCTTTAAAAATATTTTCATCATCCTCAGTCCTAAATGATGATATTACTTAATATCTTTGGCCTGTAGTGCAAAGATTAATTATTTTTTGATGAATATCTTTGGCCCGTAGTACAAAGATGAACAGGTGTTGAGATGAACATGACCAACTGATGAATATCTTTGGCCTGTAGTGCAAAGATGAATATTTGATTCAAGATGAATATTGATTGATGTTGCAGGGATAAAATATTGATGATGGACTTTTAAATTCATAGATTATAGTAGATTTTATTTTCTACGTAACACTTCTATGAATTGTTATTTCCGTTGCGAATATTGATCTGAAACTTGTTGTCTATTATATTCTATCAGATTTTTCCCTGTTGAAGACTAACGATAATTTGTTATATATTATCTTAGTCATAATATTCTTTACTGGGCTAGTTGAGCTCACCCTTTTCCTTTTTGTTCCATTTTTCTTCTTAGGAGGCGAGAATGTAGCGAGTTCTAGTCGGGGTATGGAATGATGGTTCTGGAAAGTTGTTTTAGTAGTCCTCACCATTTTTGTAAATTAGTATATCAATAATTGTAATGAGGACTTATTTGAGTGTGGATATTGTCTAGAAGACAATATTTGTATTTAAACTCACAGTTTATGTGTTGTCATATTTTGCACAACAATTGTATTAATAAAGTTGTAGTTATTTTTGTACCATGTTTTTGGCGACTCAGAATGGGTGATGTATACCTATTTTGGGGGCGTCACAATGATGGTTAGAATCCATTTAGAATAATGATCAAATTGTTAGTAATGAAGTTTCTCCAAAATTCACACGATTGGATGATAATCGTCGAATTCGTAAAATTCTTAGAATAGAAGTCGAATTTTGGGTTTGAACTCGGAAACGTTTGTTTTTGATGGAGACAAGTCATATTTGGTGTGACACCCCCAAATCCAGGCACTCCATTCCCATAGGATTTGGTGTTCGCTATCCAAAACATTACATCTAACTACCCATAATCAAAGGATAAGGACATACTTTACATAACTTAAACAATAATCTTTCCCATTAAAGGGTTACATCATCAACTCAAAAATAATCGAAGGTAATCTAATCTTAAATTTATTACATAAGTTTGTGGAATACATCATAAATTAAAACAATTATCATAACATAAAACATTTAAACTAATTTCAATAAGTCTTCAACACTAGGACATCTTGCCCCTTCCTTTGCCAGTAGATGGCTCATCGACTTTCTCCACTTTAGCTACAGTGTTAATTGCAAGAGTGAGCAAACAATTGCTCACTGATATAAAAAGTAGTAATGATAACAACATGAGAGTGAACAATGAATGCTGATCAATATTGAACTTGCTCTACGGATCAAAAATAGAAAACAAGTTTGAACTTTAATATTTGAGGGTCTTATGACCACGAACTATGTCCCCGGTGCTTAGGTATTATTACCCAACCTTAACAGTCATTTAGATTATACGGACCCTTCTTAACATACTTAGGGGGATCAGCCTTTTGTACCATGTATTGTGCACAAAAATCTAAATGTTACACGTACAAAATCCCTTATGTTAGGGTTGTTCGTCTTAGTTTGAATTTAGAATTTCTACACTAAAGAAAGTTTAGTTTGGAACTAGCTTATCAGTTTTTCTAGAATTTTAGAACACTATTCAATTTCCATCAGTAAAGGTTTAATACAAGAATGTATAACTGAACAAGGCTATCAAAGTCAAAGATCGAATATCAACCATATATATAATTGAATAAACATGATATACGTGCAAAATGCTATAACCAAAAGAGTTAGAATAATCTCATTTGAAGCGATGTATTAGAACAATATATGCTTTGAACAATAATATTAAGGTTTAGAAAAAATAAAACTTGCTCGAGGTAGAATCAATAGTCTTGCACAATAAAAATTTAGGAACTTGCATTCATTAATAAAAGAATGAAGTTAGAAAGCTGGCTTAATATAAAGAGTTAAGGTTTAGAAACTTGCCTTGTATGTAAGCTACACAAGTGTAAAATAATCTCTAATTACCCTACATATATCATTGAAACCGCAACAACAATTAGTTGTATGAACATTAACTTTAGGGTTTAAACCATCATTTAGGTCATAACCTTAACCTAGCACCTAACCATTTAGGTTAACATACTTAACGCCTCTAAAATCACACATTAATCAACATAACTTAATCGTTCAACTCTAACTTTTGAAAACATCACTTTTAGTTTCATTATATAACTCAATTAACAATCACTTAAAAAACCTTTACACTTTGGATTACCACACCTAACAATCTGTTATTGTAGTTTCTATTATATCTTAACATCATTAACATACTTGCTTAGCTAACATAAGTCCATTAGTCATGTCCTATAATTAAGCAGACTTCACTGCCTAGGCTCGGGACCTGTAAGCAATTGCTACTGTCCCAAGCCTTAACCTTTGGCCTTACTCTGTTGGTGCTCGTCTGCGAGAAACCCAAAGCATAACAATTGCGCCATTTTGCTTAATGGTGATGGTAAATTGCATACACACAGAATAAAATCTGACGATGACTTCTGTTACCTACCAAACCCAATTCAACCAATAACCACTGATTTACATGAAACCTAGCAACTAAACTTTGTAATAGCATAGATACACATGTTATCCATCATTCTATATACAAAAATATTACATAAACACAAATTTGAAGATTTAAACCATAATTTTCCAAATTTCTTCAATTTTGACACTTTTAGCGAATTCAATCACCACGAACTCGTTTCTCAATCCATTGACACGATTCTAATTACGCCGCTTGCGTTTCTTAACATACAAACATATTCTAACATCAAATTACAGATTCTAACACACATTTAGCATGAAATTTTGTACTTTCTAAGCCATATTATATGAACATAAACACTGTTATATATATTTTTTTCCTCCTTACAAACCCAAATTTCATGTATTTAACAAATAAGCATCAACCATATATGATGATTAACAGATTTTGCAAAACTATATGAACATATATATATATACCACAATTCACGTGATTTCCAATCACATAGAATATATATATATATATATATATATATATATATATATATATATATATATATATATATATATATATATATATATATATATATATATATATATATATAAAACTAAAAGTTAAAATAGGGATATTTTATACCTTGATTAGCAAAATAATTGGTAAACCCTCCTCTTCCACTTGATAATCACAGAAAATTCTCTCAAGCTCTCACTCTCAATCTCCTCTGTGTTTTTCATTGATAACTAGCCTTAGGGGAAAAAAATAAGATGCGTAGGAATTATGAACTGGCCACAATCCCACGTACGCCAATTAAAAAAAACAAAAAGGCGTCAATTAAAAACAAGCCAAAGGTCACAAGGCCTTGTGTGGCTACCCCATTCCCCCTAAATTAAATTATTTTTATATTATTCTTATTATATAGTTTTCATGTCACACCATTAATTTAGTTAATTTAAATAACTTTAGTTTAGTTAATTTAAATAACTTATAATAATAATAAAAATTCTTCTTATCATAATACTTGTAATTAATAAATAATTATATATCTAATTTAATTATTAAATTAGAAATATCACTTTATTTAATTTATTTATTTCCTTTAAATTAATCAAATAATTTAACTTAATTATTTCCATAAATATTAATCAATTGATTTAATTTAATTATTTCCTTTAATTAAATCCTTTAAATAAAATTATCATTATTCAATTTAATTAACATTAATTAATTTAGTTACCAAATTAATTCACCACAATTAATCAATTATTTATTCCTCAATAAATAAATTATTTAAAATATTTATTTAATTTAATAAATATTTAAATTAAGTTACAAATTTCTCGATCATTACATTTGGTATTATAGAGTTGCGGACTCGAAAATGACCGGATTCCGACTTAGAACGAAGAAACGAGCGTTGAGCGTTCACAAACGTTTGCCGTTTTTGTTAAAAATGAACTAATAGGTGAATTTTTAGCAAATGAAGTTAAATAGATAAAATTCTTGCATGAACGCATAGAATATGTAATTTGTGAACCGTTGGCATTTGAACGAGCCAATTTGGACTTATAACGAAGAAGTTATGTGTCCGGAAATTTCGTAAAGTTTAAAATCTGTCAAAGCTATCTGAGGCACAGAGCGCAAATGAACCCAAGGCCAAATGGTGGCTATTTGCGCCGAGCACAAAGATGTTACAACCTTCTGCAGAGTCATGGCATGCGCGTAGCGTCCCTAGTGTGTTCTATGTGGCGTCGCAGCGCCGGACTTAAGAGAGGCATAGTGAGGAAGTTTACAAGTATAAAATGAATGTTAACTCATTAGTAATGAACTAAGGAACTTAATGATGCATTGTAAGGTATATTTAAACCTTAATTATGTTGCCTAAAGGTTGAAGATAAGTAATCAAACATGAACGTAAGGTGAAGGTAAGAACGATGTAACGAAAAGCCGGAACCAATAATAACAAATCTAAGTCGTAATTAGATTGAGAAGAAGGGTAAGATTCATTAGGAACCATGTATGTTCATTCATGACCTAATGTGTTATGTGATGTCATCATTTACTGTAGAGACTCAAAGACTTAAACGAAAACGTGTAGGCCGATGGGTTGTACCTTTAACGTGATAGTCCAAGATGCAGTTGCATCAGGGGACGTCGTCACAGGTATTATTTTAATCTACGACATAAATGCTTACGTGTTGTTTGATTCAGGTGCTACCTGTTCGTTCATAGCATGTGATTTTGCTAGACGATAAGGATTACTTTCCAAAAAGTTGCCTATACCTTTAAATATTAAGGTAGCAAATGAAGAAATAATTCATGTTGAAGATGTTCATAGGAGTTGTTGCATATATATACGAGGTTGTAAATTATCAGTAGATTTGATACCGATAAAATTAGGAGAATTCGACGTAATTCTCGGAATGGATTGGTTAGTTAACCATGGGGAAATTATAGATTGTCAGAAGAAATGTGTGAACCTTAGAACGTTAAAATAACCACAGGTAGTATTTTACGGGAATAGATCGCCGGGACGTTCGTGTTGTCTAACCATGACACAAACTAGGAATTTATTGAGGAAGAGATGTGTAGGTTATTTGTGTCATGTTGTTGATACCCAGAAAGTGGTAGCAACCATGGAACAAATACCTATAGTTAGAGAATTTGCCAATGTATTTTCGAGTGAACTGCCGGGTCTTCCACCGGATAGGGAGACTGAGTTTGTAATAGACATCTTGCCAAGAGCAGCACCCGTTTCTAGGGAACCGTATCATATAACGCCAGTGGAGATGACAGAGTTAATGGTGCAGTTACAAGACCTGTTGGACAGGAAGTACATTCAACCGAGTGTTTCGCCGTGGGGAGCACCGGTACTGTTTGTCAAGAAGAAGGACGGATCGTTTAGACTTTGTATCGACTACAGAGAGTTGAATAAGTTAACGATAAAGAATAAATAACCATTGCCCAGGATCGATGATCTCTTTGATCAGTTGAAAGGCGCTAAGTATTTTTCTAAAGATTTAAGAACGGGGTATCACCAGTTGAAGGTTAGAAAGGAGGATGTACCAAAGATAGCATTCATGACTCGTTATGGTCATTGCGAGTTTCTAGTGATGTCGTTTTGGTTGACTAATGCACCAGCTGCATTTATGGATATGATGAACAAAGTGTTCAAACATTATTTGGACAAGTTCGTCATGGTGTTTATCGATGATATTCTAGTCTATTCTAAGACACTAGAAAATCACGCTGAACACCTAAGATTAGTGTTGGAAACACTAAGGAAGGAGCAGTTGTATGCGAAGTTCACTAAGTGTGAATTTTGGTTGGAAAAAGTACATTTTTTAGGTCATGTCATTGACCATGAGGGGATTTCGGTAGATCCAGCGAAGGTGGAAGCCGTGATGAATTAGGAACAACTGAAAACGCCGACTAAGGTGCGGAGTTTCCTAGGGTTAGCGGGTTACTATCGGAGATTCATGCAGGATTTTTCGAAGATAGCTACTTCGTTGACTAACTTGACAAGGAAGGTGGTGAAATACGTGTGCACGGATAAATGCGAGGACAGTTTTCAAGAACTAAAGAAGAGGTTGAGTGAAGCGCCTGTTTTGTCATTACCCGATGATACAGCAAATTTCGTAGTTTATAGCGATGCAAAGAGTAGAGGACTTGGTTGTGTGCTCATGCAGCATGGTAAGGTCATTGTGTATGCATCAAGGCAGTTGAAGGATTATGAGAAAGTCTGCCCTACTCATTATCTGGAACTGGCCACAGTAGTTTTTGCTCTAAAGATATGGAGACATTATCTTTATGGAGAAAAATGTGAGATATAAACGGACCACAAGAGTCTAAAATATATCTTCACATGGAAGGAGTTGAATATGAGGTAGAGGAGATGGCTGGAGTTGATAAAGGATTACGACTATAAAATCTTGTATCACCCTGGAAAAGCCAATGTAGTTGCTGGCGCCTTAAGTAGGAAGGGTCGTGAAAAGTTGTCTTTGTTAACGGCTCAAACTGAGTTAATAACAGAGATGGCTAGGATGGAATTAGAAGTGAAGTTGTCGAGTGAAGCATGTGACGCCCCAAAAATAGGTATACATCACCCATCTTGGGTCGCCAAATACATGGTACAGAATACAAATACAAACTTAATTATATAACATGAGCTGAGAGTTTTTACACGAATATTGTCTTCTAGACAATATCCAAACTCAAATGGAGTCCTCATTACATTTATTGGCACACTATTTTATAGAATAGTGAGGACTACTATAACACCATCTCAAGCCATCACTCCGTTCCCCGACTAGTTCCGGCTACGTTTTCATTTCCTGAAGAGAACAATGGAAGTAAATGGGTGAGCTCAACTAGCCCGGTAAGAAATATTATAACTAAGATAATGCAGAATAAGTTATCATTAGCCTTCAACAATGTTAAACTGATAGAATATAATAGACAACAAGTTTAATTGCAGTGGAACAATCAATCCATTAGAAAAGTCAAGTAGAGCATGATATCTACTATCTTTTATGATTTAAAAAGTTTATCATTAACTTTATTGCTAGGACTCAACTTAATAAATAGATCACATCATCGAATCATCCCTGCACTACGGGCCAAGGATATTCATTAGTATCACGTCCACAAATTATTCTTGCACTACGGGCCAAGAATTATTCGTGTAATCATCAATGATCAAGACTATACCGAATTATCCCTGGTCATAATCATACCAATCAACAGTCCATCTATGCACGTAAGCCAAATAAGACTTTCATCACAATATAAGCACAAGGATGATGACAATGATATAAGAATTCAATTAAAAGAAAGCAAAGGATACATTTTTAAAGATTTATAATTTAATTTATCAAGAAATCAACAATGTCCAAAATTTCCACATGATACTGCTTTGTGGAGTAAAATTCAAGAATAATATCCATGTATTAAAAATAATTTGGACAGAAAGTAAATAAATTTTTTGGTGAATAGTACCCCGTGAATAGTACCTTATGAATAGTACTTTGGGAATAGTACCCCGTGAATAGTAACTCGACATAAAAAGTGCTCCAAATACCCGAGTGAACAATATTTGAGTGAATAGTAATTAGGTGAATAGTAACTTGTGAATAGTAACTCGTGAATAGTATTCCGGCATGAAAAGTGCCCCGAATACCCGAGTGAATAATATTATAGTGAATAGTAACCTATGAATAGTAACTCGTGAATAGTACTTCGGGTGAAAATATTGATATTTAATAAGAAAGTTCATATCAATATTCCAATAAAATGATAATGGATAAAGTGCAAAACTCATGGATATTCCACTAATTTCAAGGATTATAGAAGCAATACTTACCACAGTAAGTTTAGATTTAAGAATATGAAAAGAATTAACATACTGCTGTAATAGATTTTCACCGTCATACTGAGACGTAATCCGTGTAGAGCGGGTTATTCCCAAGATACTAAAGGATGAATACGAAAAATAGTATTCCTTATGAATACGAAAGAAATAATACCCCTTACCTTAGTAGGGAAGCTGGATACTGCAATAGTGAAATATCAGAATACTCTTCTTCTTGCTCTCTATAATTTCTCTCTCTATAGTGTCTCTTGTGAATCTCAGTGAATTGGTGAGAATGAAAGAAGAATTCAGCTTCTATTTATAGGAGAATGGACTAAATAGTAACTAATTCATGAACAATATAGATTAATTCACTATTAGAATGGACGGTCCATATTGATTACTATTAAAACTACAACTGACAGTCTAGATTGATTTTCTTTTAAAACCACCACCAACGGTCTAGATTGATTTAATTTTAAAACCACCACCGACGGTCCAGATTGATTTACTTTTAAAATCACCATTAATGGTCTAGATTTATTTACTATTAAAACCACCATCAATGGTCCAGATTGATTTACTATTAAAACCGTCATCAATGGTCCAGATTGATTTACTATTAAAACCACCACCAATGGTCCAGATTGATTTAACTTATTACACTTTAGTACCCCTAAAGTTTTCCAAGTTTGCATTATTCCCCTCTAACTTTTGTAATTGACTTATCTTCAACAAACACATTCTTAATACTTCAACAATTATTCATCATTAATATTATAACTCACAATATTTAAAAACCAGATCGTTCCCAGGAAAGAAGGGGTTTCCAATAAGGATTTCTCCCTATTGGCGCGCAATTAGGTGACCAAACCTCTCCTCGACAGAACTTTCTAGATATTGTCAATATTGCAAATAATAATATGAATAACTTTGTTGTCTCAATTATTGATTTAATAATATAAAATATTATGCAGATGATAATGTGATAGTAATTGAATCAAATAACGTGAGATACTATGCATCAATTACTGTAGCAATAATTGAGTATAACTGAGTGACTTCTCACATAAGCATCAATAATCAATCCGTGTGTGTACTATTATACAACCACGCCATTCATCGTACTTTTATCAATTGGGTAGTTCAATAGTTTAACGGTAAAACTTCTGCTGTTAGTTTTATAAAAGATATTTACATGGTTTTAACTACGCATAATACTTTCGTTAGGGGTCCACCAATAATTGTCTTTGTCGTATTTAATATTCCCTGTTAAAACGAATATTTCCCGACCAATCGAATATTCACTGACACAACAAATTTTTTATATCAACTTGCTTGTAAAATTTTCCAAATATTACCCATTACTATAACATTATATCATATCAACACCATAATATTCAAAAATATATTTCGAGAAAAAATATTCTTTATTCAAAAACGTTGGGGTCTTACAACCTCCCCTTCTTATGAAATTCCGTCCTCAAAATTAGGGTACATACCTAATATGTTGAAGAGGTGAGGATACCTTGATTTCATTTCAGATTCTAACTCACAGGTCATTTCCTCCACATCGTGGTTTCTCCACAAAACTTTAACTTGAGGTATAACCTTGGAGCGTAGAATATGATACTTCTTATCCAAGATTTTAACAGCTACCTCTTCATACGTTAAATCTTCCGCTATCTCGTACGGTTTTAATTTAATAATGTGGTTCGGGTCTTTCACATATTTACGTAACATAAATATGTGAAAAACGTTATGAACACGAGACATACTTGGCGGTAAAGTGAGTCTATAGGCCACAGTTCCTACTCGATCGAGGATTACAAATGGGCCAATGAATCGAGGATTAAGCTTTCCTCTGTTTCCAAATCTCGTAACTCCTTTCCATGGAGCAACACGTAACAACACATGATCTCCGATATTGAATTCCACATCCTTTTGATAAAGATTAGCATAACTCTTTTATCTATTTTGTGAGGTTTTTATACGTTGTCGAATCATTTGAATCTTTTCTGTAGTCATACGTACCAACTCTGGTCCCAACAACGTTGTTTCACCTACCTCATCCCAGCATACTGGAGAACAAAACTTTCTTCCATACAATGCCTCAAATGGAGCCATGCCAATACTTGCTTGATAACTGTTGTTGTAGGAAAACTCCACCAATGGTAAGAACTTGTCCCAACTTCCTTTGAAATCAAGGACACAGAGTCTTAATAAATCCTCAAGAGTTTGAATAGTCCTCTATGATTGTAAATTCTTGCCTATAGCTTTTTGCAAACTAACCCAAAATCTTGAAGTGAATCTTGGGTCTCAATCAGAAACTATGGATACTGGCATACCATGCAATCTTACAATCTCGTTTATGTACATACGAGCAAGACGTTCAAGTGTATAAGTTTCTCAAATCGGTAAGAAATGAACAGACTTGGTCAATCTATCAATAATAACACAAATTACATCTATGCCTTAAGAAACCTTTGGAAGACCAGTAACGAAATCTATGGTAATGTGCTCCCACTTCCATTCTAGAATTTCAAGTGGTTGCAATGGACCTTTTGGCACTTGATGCTCCGCTATCTCTCTCTTCATATCCCTAAGATTTGATACCAACTGTGACGCCTCCAAAATAGGTATACATCACCCATCTTGGGTGGCCAAATACATGGTACAGAATATAAATAAAAACTAAATTATATAACATGAGCTAAGAGTTTTTACACGAATATTGTCTTCTAGACAATATCAAAACTCAAATAGAGTCCTTATTACATTATTGTCACACTATTTTATAGAATAGTGAGGACTACTAATACACCATCTCGGACCATCACTCCGTTCCCCGACTAGTCCCGGCTACATTCTCATTTCCTGAAGAGAACAATGAAAGCAAAAGGGTGAGCTCAACTAGCCCAGTAAATAATATTATGACTACGATAATGCAGAATAAGTTATCATTAGCCTTCAACAATGTTAAACTGATAGAATATACTAGACAAGAAGTTTAACTACAACGGAACAAGCAATCCATTAGAAGAGTCAAGTAGAGCATGATATCTACTATCTTCTATGATTTAAAAAGTTTATCATTAACTTTATTGTTGGGACTCAGCTTAATAAATAGATCACATCATCGAATCATCCCTGCAATACGGGCCAAGGATATTCATTAGTATCACGTCCACAAATTATTCTTGCACTACGGGCCAAGAATTATTCGTGTAATCATCAATGGTTATGACTATACCGAATTATCCCTGGTCATAATCATACCAATCAACAGTCCATCTATGCATGTAAGCCAAAGATGACTTTCATCACAATATAAGCATGAGGATGATGACAATGATATAAGAATTCAATTAAAAGAAAGCAAAGGATAGATTTTTAAAGATTTATAATTTAATTTATCAAGAATTCAACAATGTCCAAATTTTCAACATGATACTTTTTTGTGGAGTAAAATTCAAGAATAATATCCATGTATCAAAAATAATTTGGACAGAAAAAAAAATTTGGTGAATAATATCCCGTGAATAGTATCCTGTGAATAGTACTTTGGGAATAGTACCCCGTGAATAGTACCCCGACATGAAAAGTTTCCCAAATACCCGAGTGAACAATATTTGAGTGAATAGTAATCGGGTGAATAGTAACTCGTGAATAGTACCCCGATATGAAAAGTACCCCGAATATCCGAGTGAATAATATTATAGTGAATAGTAACTGGATGAATATTAACCCATGAATGGTAACTCGTGAATAGTACTTCAGGTGAAAATATTGATATTTAATAAGAAAGTTCATATCAATATTCCAATAAAAGGATACTGGATGAAGCGCAAAACTCACGGATATTCCACTAACTTCAAAGATTATAGAAGCAATACATACCATAGTAAGTTTAGATTTAAAACTATGAAAAGAATTAACATACGAAACTCGCTTAGACATGTTATTACGACATACTAAAGGATGAATACAAAAAATAGTATTCCTTATGAATACGAAAGAAATAATACCCTTACCTTAGTAGAAAGCTGGATACTCTAGATTATGTTATTTATGACGTGTAGGCTTTTGAACGGACCAAATCGAGCTTATAACGAAGAAGTTATGGCCCCGAGAATTTCACAAAATTTTTAAAAATTGTTGAAATCTGCAACTGAGGTCTGGCGTCGCGGCTCCAGACATAGTATAAAATTGCCACGCGTCGCGGCCCAAAGACCACAGTGTTCTTAGCTCTTTCGCTAAATGAAATATGCACATACCACCTGGTAGTACTAAGTCTCGAGCCACAGCACCAAGACCGGGAGTTATCTACTGCTAACTGGTGCCGCAGCACCAGTCTAGTACTAGGATGGCCGCGTCGCAGTGCGAGTTCAAGGTTCTTGATAGTGACTTAGGTTTTGAACTTTAATTGTTCATGGACCTATAGGGGTAATGTTTGTACACTTCATATGTGTATTAAAGCTATTCCTATGATACCTATACTAAGGTATATGGTATTGAATTTAGGAGTTGAATGCATGTGAGTAGGTTATGATTGATGAACAAATTTGGTACTTTATCAACAATGTTCGAGTCCGATTAATAACGTCGGTTGGTTAATGAGCCGGGACGAAGGGTAATGAGTTGAGTTGACTTTGTTATTAATATTAAGTTAACTAAGACATAGAAGAGAAAGAAGTTGGTAAAATAATGTGAACATTTGTTTGTTAGCTAATTATAGTGTGCTCTGTGAATATATCATGTAGATTCTGTAAAGGCTGTGGTCAGTCGATTAATTTATTTGAAGACGCTGAAAGGCAAGTTTTCTTAACGCTTGTCTAACTTCCAAGTTAGCCAAGTTTTATGTGATTCGTTGAACTGAATTGCACGACTGATTTTAAAGAAAGGGTCGATGCCAGATTTTAACTCGGCTAGACTATTCGTTATATATAGATTTATTGATATTCATATCTTTCTATATAGAAATGTTAACGCTATCCTATGCCAAGTAATTGGTACGGACGTGAAGGTAAGGTTTGTCTATGAACAAACAAAAGTATTTTTCATCGATTATTCGATGGGCACGCGAGTTTGCATAAAATATTAAACGTAAATACGTTTAATGAATGAATGTTGATCAGCATAGAGTACTATAGGTTGATCACCTAGAAGTGCTCGTAAGTAATGCGGATGAACGACCTTGGTGCTGTGGACTCCTTTTCAAGTATGAAAACTAAAAGTTACTGTTCATGGTCTATCGACCGGTTCAGAATTCCTAATCTATTCTATACTTTGGGAAATGATGTTATGAACTGTTAAAGTATTATAATTTCATAATACTTCATAATTATTATTCAGTTATATTGGAATTCTTATATAATTCACGAATGTGGTATTACTATTATCCTTGATTAAACTTGCTGAGCTGTTATGCTCACTTCTTGTGTGAATTATATAACTGCAGTTAAGGATGAACGTACTGTGAATGCCAAGAGAGATAAGGGCAAAGCTAAGATGGATGCTTAACTTTTGTGTAATAGATTAGTAAGTTTGTATGTACTATACATTATGAACAATGAACGATGTAATTGGTTTATGAACCTGGGAAGGATTATACTTTGATTTTAATATGAAGATAGTAATTACATTCATTTTGTTGTATTTCAATGGAATGATTGTATGGATGTTAGTACAGTGGACCACCATATGTCGGGTTGGAAGATACCCGAATTTGGGGGCGTCACAGGTTGGTATCAGAGTTTTAGATTGTAAAACTTAAGGAGGGAAAACCTTAGGCTAATAACCTCGTAAGGAAGGTAAAGTCCGAGGAACGAAATTCAAGTCCATTGAATTAATAAGGTATTGAGATAACTTAGTATCGAAAGAATTAAAAGATGGAAATTAATCTTAAAGATATTAAATGTGATTTGTGCTTATACTATTGTGTATTATGTACTAATCAACGTGTTATGTGTTTGTAGATGTCAACCGATAGCTTGATGTTTAGAAACGTGGATATGATAAGTGAGGATTCAGTGAATCAAGTTGAGATAGTATCAATGCCAGTGGCGGAGGTACCAATAGTTGTACTAGATGACTCAGACAATGAGGAGTACATCTCTGAGGAGGAATACTCTGAGGATACTATGGGTTTAGCATCATACTTGAACGAGATGCTAGACGTGGAGGAGGAAATGGAGGTGACATCGATTAATACGGTGGTGCCTACTAAGGAGCCGACACCTCCGGATGCAATGAGAGCATTGTATCTGTCTGTGTTGGATAGGAATGTGCATCTGCGCACTGTGATAGAAACTCAGAATGAGGAGATAACCACCCTATATGAGGCGAAAGAATCTGCAGAGGCAGACTTTAAGTCAGAGCACGACGAGAAAGTGCTTATGACAGATAAAGCACATTTAACCAAGTGAGGGGGTGGGATTTCTGTGGCTCCTGGGGTAGCAAGAACAACTACCTTTAAGGACTTTAAAAGTGTGGGTCCTCCCGAATTCCAAGGAACGATGGACCCGTTAGAAGCCCATACATGGGTAAGAGAGATTGAAAAGGCGTTTGTGATAACAAACGTAGGTGAGGCGTAAAAGACTTCTTTTGCGACTTACATAATGAAGGGGGAAGCCAATTACTGGTGGGAGGCTCACCAGGGTGGGGCTAGAATAGAGGCTGTTACATTGGAACAGTTTAAGAAGGTCTTCTTCGAAAACTATTTCCCTACTAGCATGCATGGTAGGATGGAAATTAAGTTCCTAGAAGTTAAGCAGGGGGATATGACAGTTCCTCAGTATGCCGCCAAGTTTAACGAATTGGCGAGATTTTCTCCACACCAGGTGGATACAGTGGAGAGGAAGGCGCGCAGGTTTGAGCAGGGCATAAAACCCTGGCTCTATAGTAGGATATCGGTTTTTCAGAGTGCTTCCTACGGGACCATTTTGGAGAAGGCGATAATAGCTGAAGGTGGTGGTGAGGCATTATCTCAGTACCACAAAGAGCAGAAGATTAAGTGTAATTTAGAGGGAGGTAGCAAGGCTGAAGTTGTCAGTGGAAGCGACAACTTGTCAAAGAGGAACAGTTTTAATCCTGGGAATACCGGGGTAAAGAAGGGAGATCCCAAACGAAGGATGGAAGCATGTAAAACATGCGAAAAAACTCACATAGGAGTCAATTTAAAGGGGAAAATAGTCTACTACAACTGTGGGCAGGAGGGGCATTTGTCACCCAACTGTCCTAACCCTAAGAAGAACCAGGGGTGTTTTGTATGTGGGTTAATGGACTACATGGCAAGAAATTGCCCAAAGAAAGGATTAGAGGGGAGTAAGGGTTCTGGTAGTGGTAAATTAGCCATTACTAGACCAGCACCATCGGTTGGTAGACCCTCAGCTCGTATGTTTAATATGACTGTCCAAGATGCAGTCGCATCAACGGATGTAGTAGCAAGTATCATTCCGGTCAATAAGATAAATGCTTATGTGCTATTTGACTCGGGTGCTACTTGTTCTTTTATAGCATGTGAATTTGCTAAGAGATTAGGTTTAATCCCTGAGAAATTAGCAATACCTTTAGACGTTAAGGTAGCAAACGATGAGATAATTCCCATTGAACATATTCATAAGGATTGTTGCGTAGAAATTAGAGGGAATAAGTTATCGGTAGATTTGGTATCGATAAGTTTAAAAGAATTCGATGTAATTCTTGGTATGGATTGGTTGGTTAACCATAGGGCGATAATAGATTGCTATAGGAAAAGTGTAAACCTTCGGCTTTCTAAGAAAACCAAGGTAGTGTTCTTCAGTAGTAAATCACCGAGACGTTCTTGTTGTCTGTCGATGACAGAAGCTAGGAAGATGTTGAGAAAAGGGTGTGTAGGTTATTTGTGCCATGTTGTGGATACCCAAAGAGTGGGAACATCCTTGGACCAGATACCTATAGTGCAGTAGTTCGCGGATGTATTTCCTGAGGAGTTACCGGGTATTCCACCGGACAGGGAAGTCGAGTTTGTAATTGATCTATTACCGGGAACGGCACCAGTTTCAAGGGAACCATATCGAATGGCGCAAGTTGAGATGAAGGAGTTAATGGTTCAATTACAAGAACTATTAGATAGAAAGTACATTCAACTGAGTGTGTCTTCTTGGGGAGCACCAGTGTTGTTTGTGAAGAAGAAGGATGGGTCATTAAGACTTTGTATCGACTATCGAGAGTTGAACAAGTTGACAATTAAGAATAAATACCCGTTGCCCAGGATCGATGATCTATTTGATCAGTTGAAAGGGGCAAAGTATTTTTCTGAGATAGATTTGCAAACGGGGTATCATCAGTTAAAGGTGAGGAAGGAGGATGTACCTAAGACGGCGTTCAGAACTCGTTATGGTCATTACGAGTTTCTGGTAATGTCGTTTGGGTTGACTAATGCGCTAGCCGCATTTATGGATATGATGAACAGAGTGTTCAAACAATATTTGGACAAGTTTGTCGTAGTGTTCATTGATGATATTCTAGTCTATTCAAAGACGCCACAAGATCATGCAGAACATTTAAGAATATTGTTGGAAACACTAAGGAAGGAGAAGTTGTATGCGAAATTCATGAAGTGTGAATTTTGGCTTCAGCAAGTGCATTTTCTAGGGCATGTTATTGATAAGGATGGCATTTTCGTAGATCCGGCAAAAGTAGAAGCAGTTAATGAATGGGAGTAATCAAAAATGCCAACTGAGGTTCGGAGTTTTCTAGGGTTAGCGGGATACTATAGAAGGTTCATTCCAGACTTTTCTAAAATAGCTACTCGGTTGACAAATCTAACAAGAAAGTCGGTGAAGTATGTGTGGACTGAAAAATGTGAAAAAAGTTTTTAGGAGTTGAAAAAGAGATTAAGTGAGGCATCTATATTGTCCTTACCCGATGATACAGGGAATTTTGTAGTGTATAGCGATGCTTCGCATAAAGGACTGGGTTGCGTGCTCATGCAGCATGGCAAAGTCATTGCGTATGCATCACGTCAATTGAAGGATTATGAGAAGGTCTATCCTACTCATGATTTAGAATTGGCAGCTGTAGTTTTTTCTTTAAAGATATGGAGGCATTTTCTATATGGTGAGAAGTGTGAGATATACACGGACTACAAAAGTCTAAAATATATCTTTACACAGAAGGAGTTGAACATGAGACAGAGAAGGTGGTTAGAGTTGATAAAAGATTATGACTGTGATATTTTATATCATCCGGGGAAAGCGAATGTAGTAGCCGATGCGCTAAGTAGGAAGGTTAGAGAGAAACTGTCAATGTTAACAACTCAGAATGAGTTGATAACAGCGATGACAAGAATGGAATTAGAAGTTAAGTTACCGGAGGAGGCGGTGGAAATGTTATTTTCCATGGAAACCCAACCGACCATATTGGAGCGAGTTAGGGGAGTACAATCGAGCAACGAGGAATGCGAGCAGATGAAGAAGAGGGTAGAAGATGAAGAGAAGACTGGGTATAACCTCGATTTACTTCATTTTGAAGGAAGAATTTGGGTTCCAAATGATCCCGAATTAAAGGAGGAAATAATGATAGAGGCTCATAGTTCAAGGTACTCGATACATCCCTGTAGTACGAAGATGTATCAAGACCTTCGTCAGAACTTTTGGCGGCCGAACATGAAGAGGAAGATAGCAGAATATATTAGTAGGTGCTTAACTTGTCAAAAAGTTAAGGCTGAACATCAATGACCTAGCGGGTTGTTTCAACCGTTAGAAATTCCAGAGTGGAAGTGGGAGCACATCACAATGGATTTTGTGGTGGGACTTCCGAGAACCAGAAAAGGATACGATGCTATTTGGGTGATAGTGGATCAATTGACAAAATCGGCTCATTTTGTACCAATAGGGATCAAGTATAACTTGGATCAGTTAGCTAAGTTGTATGTCAATGAAATTATTTCAAGACATGGAGTACCTATTTCGATTGTGTCAAATCATGATCCACGATTCACATCGAACTTTTGGAGGAGTTTGAAAGAGCAAATGGGAATGCAATTAAGATTGAGTACTGCGTATCATCCTCAGACAAATGGTCAGAGTGAAAGGACAATTCAAATGCTAGAAGATATGTTAAGATCTTGCGTTATGGATTTCAAAGGGAGTTGGGACGAATATCTACAATTGGTGGAATTTTCGTACAACAATAGTTTTCACGCTAGTATAGGCATGCCGCCTTACGAAGCATTGTATGGAAGAAAGTGCCGAACTCCATTTTGTTGGGATGAGGTGGGTGAACGTCGGATGTTGGGACCTGAGATTGTACAGCAGACGGCGAATATAGTGAAATTAATACGTACTCGATTAGTTGCTACTCAAGATAGGCAGAAGAAGTATGCAGATCCTCATAGAGAAAAAAGAGAATTCGATGTAGGATCGTTTATTTTTCTAAAAGTATCGCCTTGGAAAGGGAAGATACGTTTTGGAAAGAAAGGGAAGTTAAGTCCAAGGTTTGTAGGACCTTTTGAGATTTTGAAAAGGGTAGGAGAGGTAGCTTATGAAGTAGCTTTACCTCCAGAGATGGAACGCATTCACAATGTGTTTCATGTGTCAGTGTTGCATCCTTATAAACCAGACTATAAATATGTAATAGAGTATGAATTTATTCCAATAGAGAAAGACTTGTCCTATGAGGAACTTCCAGTTCAAATTATTGATAGGAAGGAACAAGTTTTAAGAAATAAGGTAATACCTTCAGTGAAGGTGTTATAGAGAAACCACAATGCTGAAGAAGCAATGTGGGAGCTCGAGAGTAAAATGAAGGAAGATTTTCCTCATTTGTTTATGTAATTATAAGCTAAGATTCTGAGGATAGAATCCTAATAAGGGGGAGAGAATGTAACGCCCGAGAAAATCGGATTTTTATGACAATTAAATTTTTATTTGATTATGTGAATTAAAGGAATTTATTTGATTATTTTGTGAGTAAGCTATGTGAAGGTTGTTCAATGACCTAGAATGTGCTAATGTGGTTAGTATTCTGGCTACGTGCTAGAATTATTTGTTTGGAATTTCCAAGACGAAAATAATTGTTTTTCGAGAAATTTCCATAAAAACATTATTCATCCGTTTCTGTTCGGGGAATTATTTTGAAATTCTGAGAAATGCGTAATGATAGAATATCGAGATAAGATGAAATATCTGATAATATTTCATTTATGGCAAACGTAGTTTTTCACCTGCGGACTTAAAACCTAAGGGTTGAGTATATTGATTTCTGAGAAGGAAAGAATATACGTAGAAGGAATTATGTTAGGGTTAATGGGAGTGTTATACATTTATGGTGCTATTTAGTATCTATGTATAATACGATGAGTAAATAAGAAGTACAATATGATTATTGTACAAGTAGTATATAGAGAGAATACGTGAATTGTACGTATAGGATACGATTCGTATTATAGAATTAAGTTAAGTCTTAATGACTAATTCAATTGTGTTGGATTATGATTAACCCAATCAATTAAATGACCAAGCCCAAGGGGTTAGTGGGGTAAGCCCAAGTTAAGGCCCATTATTAATTTAATTAAGCCTGATTCATTGAAACCAAACCGTGGATCGAACCGGTGGGTCACCGAATTGGTAAAACCCATGGGGCAACCCATGGGATGACCCATGACATGAGTGGGCTGGCAACTTGGTGTGCAAGCCAAGTTTGAGGCTTGGTCACCAAGTATTTTACTTGGTGACCACATATGAATAGTAAGGAGGTTGGGTGTGTTAAGTCTATTATGCCCTCCATTCTAGTTTCCTATAAATAGAAAGCTAGGTTGATTCATTTGGGAGTTTTACAAATTTCCAACTTAGATTATTGAGAGAGAAAGAGAGCTAGACTTTCAAAATATACACTTTGGAAGCTTGATCTTAGAGTTTTTCCAAGAAAGAACACCAAGAGTTCTTAAGGTATAATCCTTACCTTTCATCTCCATCTCTTTTGGATTTTCCTTTATCTTAGAGAATCATAAAATGGGTGATATATGTCTTGTATGAGGGATTAAAGATGACTTACCATAGATTCAATCTCTACAAGTCATGAGATTATAAGAATCATAAGGTTCGATATAGTTTCAAACCATGAAAATTTTGTTGTTAAGATCGATTGTTCATAAACGATTGAACTCCATCAATATGTTAATATATGCATCTTGATTGGTTAGGGTGTAGATATGATATCCATGGAGTATTCCATGTGATTTGGCTTAGAGAACATTCATAACGAAGTTATGGCAAATTTCGCGGAAATAGACGTTAAACATCGAAAACGTTGAATTCCGGATTAGAGGTCAAAAGTTACCATAAGACTTGGAAACAATGTTTTTTCAATGTCAACTCATGAGATAGGGTGATTAAGAGTTGTGGGTTCGAGAATCGTCGGATTCCGACTTAAAACGAAGAAAATGAGCATTGAACGCTCATTAACGTTTACGAACGTCTAGAAAATGAACTCAATAGTGAATTTTAAGTTATCAAATTTAAAGTGTCGAATTCTTATATGAACGCATAGATTATGTTATTTGTGACGTGTAGGCTTTTGAACGGTCATATCAGGCTTATAACAAAGAAGTTATGGCTTTAGGAATTTCACAAAATTTTCAAAAATTGTTGAAATATACAACTAAGGTCTCAGCATGTATGGCTGAAACATAGTAAAAAATTGCACGCCACGTGGCAAGCAACACAATATTCTTGGCTACTGCTAAATGGCGCCGCAAAGCCACTGGTAGTACTAAGTCTCACGCCGCAATCTTGAGAGACAAGGAGTTACCTATCACTAATCTAGCTGGCCATGCCTGCCATCTAGTACTAGGATGGACCTTGTTTGTGGCGCTTGAGTTCAAGGATCTTGATAGTGACTTAGGTTTTGAACTTTAATTGTTCATGGACCTATAGGGGTAATGTTTGTACACTTCATAAGTGTATTAAAGCTATTCCTATGCTACCTATACTAAGGTATGTGGTATTTAATTTAGGAGTTGAATGCATGTGAATAGGTTATGATTGATGAACAAAGTTGGTACTTTATCAACAATGTTCGAGTCCGGTTAATAATGTCAGTTGGTTAATGAGTCGGGATGAAGCGTAATGAGTCGAGTTGACTTTGTTATTAATATTAAGTTAACTAAGACATAGAAGAGAAAGAAGTTGGTAAAACAATGTGAACATTTGTTTGTTAGCTAATTATAGTGTGCTATGTGAATATATCATGCAGATTCTATAAAGGCTGTTGTCAGTCGATTAAGTTATTTAAAGACGCTGAAAGGCAAGTTTTCTTAACGCTTGTCTAACTTCCAAGTTAGCCAAGTTTTATGTGATTCGTTGAACTGAATTGCACGGCTGATTTTAAAGAAAGGGTCGATGCGATTTTAACTTTCATTAGACTATTATTAGTTATATATAGATTGATTGATATTCATATCTTTCTATATAGAAATGTTAACACTATCCCATGCCAAGTAATTGAGTGCAGACGTGAAGGTAAGGTTTGTCTATGAACAAACAAAAGTATTTTTCATCGATTATTCGATGGGCACGCGAGTTTGCCAAAAATATTAAACGTAAATACATTTAATGAATAAGTGTTGATCAACATAGAGTACTATAGGCTGATCACTTAGAAGTGCTCGTAGGTAATGCGGATGAACGACCTTAGTGCTGTGGACTCCTTTTCAAGTATGAAAACTAAAAGCTACTGTTCATGGTCTATCGACCGGTTTAGAATTCCTAATCTATTCTATACTTTGGGAATTGATGTTATGAACTGTTAAAGTATTATCATTTCATAATACTTTATAACTATTGTTTAGTTATGTCGAAATTGTTATATAATTCACGAATGTGGTATTACTGTTATCCTTGATTAAACTTATTTGTTTGTTATATGCACTTCTTGCGTGAATTATATAACTGCAATTAAGGATGAACGTATTGTGAATGCCAAGAGAGATAAGGGCAAAGCTAAGATGGATGCTTAGCCATTGTGTAATAGATTAGTAAGTTTGTATGTATTATACATTATGAACAATGAACGATGTAATTGGTTTATGAACCTGGGAACTTTGATTATAATAAGAAGATAGTAATTACATTCATTTTGTTGTATTTTAATGGAATGATTGTATGGATGTTAGTACAGTGGAGCACCATATGTCGGGTTGGAGGATACCCGAATTTGAGGGCGTCACAACCAAGAACTTTAAGTAATGACCAAGTATAGGATAAGTGTTGTGCTTAGCATGTAATGAATAGTAAGGAGGTTAGTTAAAGAGGTGGGATGTTCTAATGTCCATAATGCCCTCACTTTGGCTTTCCTATAAATAGAAGGAGATTGCTAGTCATTTATCAATTGTTCAAAACACCAACAACTTGCAAGACAAAGCAACTTATTGGTTAGAGAGAATAAGCACTTTTAAGACAAACATCCTTTGTTAGATTTTCAAAGAAGAAGAAGAAGAAGACTAGTTCATCAAGGGTAAGGCTCTTGTCTAATAATTTTCCATCTCTATCATTGTAGGGTGATAAGAGAAGTGTAATTGAACCTAAATAAGTTATAATCTTATGAAGAACTTATGATGAACTTGTCATATGTTTGTCATATGAAGTTAGCATGCTTGATAAGATGTGAGAATGTTGATTTAAGGACTTAAATCTATAACAAGTCATAAGAAATGAAAACTTGTAGTTTATAAGTTATTAAGTAATGAACTTATAAAGAAAAAGTTAAAACCTAGCTTTAAAATAAGTTGATGTAACTTTTAGTTTAAAATGTTCTTATGATGGTTAGAATCCATTTAGAATAATGATCAAATCGTTAGTAATGAAGTTTCGTCGGAATTCACATGATTGGATGATAATCTTCGAATTCGTAAAATTCTCGGAATAGAAGTTGAATTTTGGGTTTGAAATTGAAAACATTGGTTTTCGATAGAGACAAGTCATATTTGGCATTATAGAGTTGCGAACTCAAAAATGACTGAATTCCGAGTTAGAACGAAGAAACGAGCGTTGAACATTCACGAACGTTTATCGTTTTTGTTAAAAATGAACTAATAGGTGAATTTTTAGCAAATGAAGTCAAATAGATAAAATTTTTGCATGAACGCGTAGAGTATGTAATTTATGAACCGTAGGCTTTTGAACGAGCCAATTCGGACTTATAACGAAGAAGTTATGCGTTCGAGAATTTCGTAAAGTTGAAAATCTGTCAAAGCTATCTGAGGCACAGAGTTGGCGCCGCGGTGCCAACCCAAGGCCAAATAGTGGTACTGCAGCACCGACCATAGTGTCACAACCTTTTTGCGAGTCACGCATGCGGCGTAGCTAGTGTGTTATATGTGGTAGCCTAGTGCGGACTCGACCATCGACTATTGAAACTCAAAAAGTTGCAGTATGAAAGTTATACAATGATGACGATCTTAAATGCGCTAGACTTAAGAGAGGCATATAGTGAGGAAGTTTACAAGTATGAAATGAATGGTAACTCATTAGTAATGAACTAAAGAACTTAATGAAGCATTGTAAGGTATTGTTAAACCTTAATTATGTTGCCTAAAGGTTGAAGATAAGTAATCAAACATGAACTTAAGGTGAAGGTAAGAATGATGAAACGAAAAGCCGGAACCAATAATAACAAATCTAAGTCGTAATTATATTGAGAAGAAGGGTAAGATTCATTAGGAACCATGTATGTTCATTCATGACCTAATGTGTTATGTGATGTCATCATTTACCGTAGAGACTCAAAGACTTAAATGAGAACGTGTTATAACTGTAGCAGACGCTAAAGGAAAGTATTCTAACCCTTGTTTCAGTTTAATCTGGACAAGCTTTGTAATTCATGTATCCTTATGCATGAAGTATTGTATGATGAAGTCAAAGCCAACTCTTTTGGCTAGACTGTTATTATGTTTCTATCAAAGCGTGGTCAATGTTTACCAAGTTATATTGGTATGGTTTTCAAACGAAGACTGACTATGCTAAAAATGTTTTGTCGTCAAACGACAGGCACGTGAGGTTGCCACAACTTAAATGTACACATGTTTAATGAATGTAGTGTTGATCAGCATAGAGTACTATAGGCTGATCACCTAGACGTGCTCGTAAGAAATGTCGGACTTACGGACTTAGTGTCGGGATGTCCTTTTCAAAAGAACTTATGAAATGCTCAAGGTCTTGGACAAAAATTGATGTTTTACTAAATATTGTTGTTGTAAAACATTTTGAAGGAAAAGAAGTGCTATTTTGAATTATCAATAGTACTTTGTAACTATTGTTTAGTAATTGAAGATATACGATTCCTATGTTTCAAGCATTTTGTTTATTAGAATTGTTGTACTTGCTGAGCAAGTCATGCTCACTCTTGCTTGAACCATATGAACACAACTAAGATCTAACGGACCGAAGGCTCCGGCAAGGATAAGGGCAAGGCGAAGACAAACCCGTAGAATAGTTATGTAATAGTATAGGATGAATGATTGTAATATATTTGATATTATGACAAGAACAATGTAATGGTTATAAAGAACCTAGGGGAATGTTAATATTATTTTGAATATATAGAAGACATATTCGTTCCTTTGAGACTTTTCAATTGAATGTATGTGTGAATGGTAGTACCGTGTAGCACCATATGTCGGGTTGGAAGATACTCAGATTTGGGGGCGTCACGGGTTGGTATCAAAGCATTAGGTTATAAACTTAAGGGGGGGGGATTAAAAACCTTATGTCATAACCTCAAGAGAAGTAAAAGAAGAAAAGAACCTTATAAAATGCATTATGAATATGTTATGTGTTTTTATCATTCTACTGACATGTACTAATCAACTTAATTATTTTGTATAGATGTCAGGAGTAAATGGAATGCATTTAGATGGACATGCAGTTAGTGTAATAACCCAATATTTTCAATAAGAAAGTTTGCGAATAATTTTTTTTTTTATTTATATATAAAGGTTGGAATATGTGCAAAGTAAAGTATATGTATATATCTGATAAATAAAATTATTTATTAGATGTAAATAATTTCTTATTAGATTTATGGATCATTATAGCTTATATTCTTATAATAAAATTATGTTGTAATAAAAATATTTATTATTTATTTTCCATGAAAATATGATTATTGTATATATGATATGGATATTATGATATGTATTTATTATATTAAGTAGGTTAATTATTTTAACTTAATTAATAATGGTATCTATGAAGGTTATGTCAGATATGAATTCATAACCCTAAGTCTGGATTTTGAATAAGAAATGAGAATAATAATAGAATATTATTTATATTTCAGAATGTAAACATGTCTTATATGTGTGTAATGTTAATGCGTGGAACAGTTATAGCAGAACAGTACAAAATCCTTCTGATAAATTATAGTACAGAGTCAAATATGACTGTAATGTTTGTTAAGTTGTGTGTTATGTAATTAATGACCATTATCATATTTAATGTTAATTAGGTAAACCCTAGTTAATGTTTAGAAACCCTAATTACTAGATCAAAACCCTAATTACTAATTTAGCAAGCTTGGGGTGATTACTACTTTATAAAGTCTACTTTTATAAGTCTAAAGTGATTAGGAAACCTAATTCAATTAAGGAACCCTAATTTACCCTTTTAGAAACTAAGATTCCTATTTTGCCCCTAATACACAATTCTAGATTTAGAGCTTTGGAAACCTTAGGGTCAAACCCTAAGGGTTAAACCCTAAGGGTCAAACCCTAGAGGGTAGAAAGGAATTGACAACTTTGCCACTAAAAGTAAACACCAAATTACCAAATTTCCCTTCTTGCATTATTTAATAGATAACTTGTATAGGTTGCCATAACTTTAGTTGGTAAACCAACTCAACATAGCCATGTGGTCTAGTAATAGCCTTTAATCAATAAGCATGATCAACCCTAACCATTTCATCAAGTTATATATAGATTGAGAGAGAGGAAAGTTCATAATTTTGTCCCAATTGCTCACACATACACCGCCAAGCTTCTCTCTCTCTAACCCATGAATTGTTTGACAATTTTAGTCCCATAAGCAAGCCCCACATTTACTATTAACAGATCAGAAGGTCAGAATCAAAAATCAAAGCTTAAAGGTATAAACCCTAGCCTTGATTTATGTCCAATAATCTGTTGTTAGATGTTGTTGTTTTGTGTTAAACATGTTAAATATAGACTATTATGATGATCTGGGTTGGTATTATATAGATCCATATCATCTAAGTGTTCAAA
The DNA here is from genome assembly GCA_020205605.1 of Panax ginseng. Lineage (NCBI taxonomy): Eukaryota > Viridiplantae > Streptophyta > Magnoliopsida > Apiales > Araliaceae > Panax > Panax ginseng. Next base: position 96,839,824 of record CM035128.1, on the reverse strand, counting down.
TTCAAGTTTTAAGAAAATCTGGAAAAAAAATTCTTGAGGTCTGACAACGAATGTCAGACCATATAAATCTTTACCTGTTATGTGGTTTTGTTGTTTAAAGTATTAGATCTGTAGCTTGTCATCTTGTCTTTAAGCTGGAAGTGGAATTACAGTGATTAGAGGTCTAGATTTGGAGTTATTAATGGTCAAAAGCCGTTGACCGGCATTGACCGGACTATTTCTGGGCAACCCAGAAACCGAATAAGAGCCTCAGACAAGTTATTTAAGGCTCTAGATCTGTCCGTTTAATTGATGTTTTGAGTTTGTTGTTGAATCAATGTTATAGTATATCATGTAAACTATCGATATATGCTTTTAGTTCAGCCAGATATCAAGTAGGTTGGATTCTGTGACCGGTCAAACAAGCTCAGTCGATCACGGTTCACGTTTTCTGGGTTACCCAGAAAACGTTTGAACGAGTCTCCTGGCATGCTTTGACCAGGCTGTACCTTTTTGATTTGTTGTTGTTTTGGTAATGTTTTGTGATAGATCTACTTAGTTACATGTTGACTAGACACTGAAGTTGATATATCACAAAACGATTACACGATCAGCATGTAGTGGAGGCCCAAAGTAGGCATGTCGCATCGTTCTTCATTTACAGGCAAACCGAAATGAAGAACATTCAACGACTACTTTAGGCCCTTAGATCTTTCAATTGGAGTATGTTTCGACTATGATTGTTATTGTAATTTGTAGTATTACATTAGTTCTATATACTGTGATCATTAGAGAGTCTAGAATCTTCACGATCATCGGATACACACTGGTCAAACTTGGTCCTCTCGATCGTGTGTAAAGATCTGGTTTTCATGAAGAACACCTATAACGTCGATTAAATTAAGCTATAGGTGGTCTTTAGAGACAAATTATTTATAAAAATTATATTTTTATTAAATAATTATAGAAAATTAGTTTTTAATTATGAAAAATACAAAATAAATTATTAAAAATTATTTTAAGGTCTAATAATTTGTTTTTAATTATTTTAATTATATTTCATAAATATTTAATATTTTTGAGATATTAAAGATATTTAATTTATTTAATTATTATATTAAATAAATTATTTAAAAATGATTTTAATACTTGAAAAATCATTTAAAATTATATAATGATACAAGAAAATATTTTAAGTTATTTTAAGGACTTTTAATATTTTGTAATAAATTTCATTAATTAATTATTATTATTAATGATATTAAATTTATTTAATAATTTTATTAAATAATTTAGTTTAAAATGATTTTATTATTTTAAAAATCATTTTAAATAAAAATAAAGTGTTTAAAGATATTTTAAGTTATAAAGTATAACTTTTAATATTTAAAGGATAATTTCATTAATAATTGAATATTAATGATATTTATTTAATGTTAATGATATTAAATTTATTTAATAATTATATTAAATAAATAGTTTAAAAATGATTTTATTAATATAAAAATTATTTAAAAGGATATAAATAAATTAAAAATATTTTAGGTTAATTAATGACTTTTAATGTTTGGATGAATAGTACATTAATATTTTAATATTAAAGGTAATTGTTTAAAATAATTAAATCATTTAAGGGTAATAATTAATACTTTAAAAATATTTTGAGTTATGATAAAATAACTTTGATATTTTGGTAAGGGTTGCATTAATACTTTAATAATTATTTATTTAATATTTAAATCATTTAATAATGATTCCAGAGTTTGAAAAAAATTATGATAAATTATAATAAGTAATTATAAATTATTATAAGTCCTATGATTGATATTTAATTATCCAGAATAATGTTTGAGATACAGATTAGAGTTTTAGACTCGAAAATTACCCGATAGAGCCGTCGATACACCAAAATGCTACCGAAATTGATTCAAACCTATATAGTTTGACTGTATAAGTGTTTATTTTTATCTTAATGACTGATATAACTATGTGACAATGTGATTAGGTTATGTATTAACTGTAAATAACAATATGATTTGTTATGATATGTTATTCTAATCAATAGAACATTCTTATAAATAATAGGTTGTTGAATTAAGGATAAAACTAAGTTGTGTAAGCAGCAGACCATGCAAGTATCCTACCTTTGCATTTTCTTTATGCAATGGACATGAGTAAGAAGTTTCAGAATTATATTATTATTATGCTATGTTATTAACCCTATTGTGATATATTCTATATCCGATCATTGCTTATCAACATGTTAGTATATGGTAATTCAGATATATATTATGTTCGTTAATTTCTAAACATGGTTATACTAGTGTCCCCACTTGGATAGTCATTGTATTTAATCACATGTTGATATATATATATACACCTATTGATACCAGTATGTATGCATGAAGTAAGAGTCATCTAAGCTATTCGACCAGCTAGACACAGATTTAGAAATATCGTTGAATATGATAAAAACCTTTTTGTATCTAATCAAATTGCTTTGGTTCGGATTCCAGACTAAGTATGAACATCCCAAATATGGGAAAACTTTTATGCGCCCAAGGCGGACAGAGTGAACGATAATATTGTTCTTGCATGTAGTATTGATCAATACAGGGTACAACGGGCTGATCACCCTCCGTGCCCGTAAGTTATGACGGTTTACATATGAAGTTCTGTTAAATCTTTTCAAAAATTGAGAATAATATTCATAGTATGTCACCTTAACCCCATTTATAGTCAGTACGTAGTTTCAAAATTTTGATAGAGAGATGTTATGTTATTATCATCGGTTCAGATTACTTCACAACTTTTGATCTATTGTAGAAGGGTAGTACAAAGAAAACATTTAATCCTTTCAGCTAATATTTATAATTGTTATTACTTGTTAGGCACTCAAATGCTCATTCTTGCTTTAATTAAATATTTTTCAGTTAAGTATGAGCAACTAGAGGGCTCTACCAGGAACAAAGGGAAAGGAAAGCTTTCAGAATAAGTTTGTGTTACCTTATGTAATAGCTAGACTTAAATAAGATGATGATATTTATTATCTATTGTGTAATGAAATATTTTAAGGTCGTGTACCTGGGATTTAGAAAACTCTAATATGTAAATTAAGTTTGATATATTTGACATTATTATTATTATTCCGCTCATAGAAATGGTACCGTGAAGCACTGAATTCGTGTTTCAAGTACCTGAATTTGGGGGCATCACAGTTAGTGACGACTCGGTTAACCAAATAGAGGTTATACCTAATCCCATAGCAAAAGAACCTGAGATAGTTGTCATTGAGTCTATAGACTGAAAGGATCCCGATCTCATGTCCGTGTTCGACGACATGATAGAAGAGGAGGTGGAGGTAGTATTCTTCAACCCAGTAGCTATAGCAGCAGAGATGGCTCCTGGGGAATCAATGATGTCATTGTTTATGTCAGTATTAGATAGAAATATCCATTACTGTCAGGAGGTTAAGGAGCTGAAGGCAGAGCTCCAGGATATTATAGAAGACAAGACGAACGTGGAGTCCATGTGGGAACAGGAGCACGGCGAGAGGATTTTGGCCAAGGACAAAGTCCATGAGCTGAAACATGAGGTTTTTGAGTTCAAGGAGGAGCTAAAGACCAAAAAGCAGAAGATAGGGAGAATGTCCTATATTCATAGGAGTTCTCATACAGATTTCCAGGTAGCTGGTTATCCTGTAGAGGCAGGGCAGACGCGGCATACTATTAGCCGTGATATTATTATCGGTCTTGCCAATGCAGATTTTGATAATGACTTGAGGTATATGTAATCTATTAGTGGGTAGAGTAGTTTAGATATGTAAATATTTCGTATCTAGTAGTGACGTAAAGCCCTCTTTTGTATAACAAAGGGTAGTCTTTTGTAAATCCCAATTTTTGGAAAGCAATAGCGGGAAAGTAATGTAATCAGCTTAGGCTGTGTAATGTAACCGATGTAGTATTATACTACAATGAGTGAATGAATAGAAGACTTTTTATGGAACACAATTAGCAATGGATGTTGAAGTTATTGTTTAATATCGAATAATACCTAAATAATAAAGAAAGGAATAATAATGAAATGTGTTGTTTATTGTATCAGCAAAATGCCGCCGAGAAGAGTACAACGTAATCAAGGAGCTAATGTAAATCAACCGGAGGGAGGTCCGGTTAACCCTATGCAGGAGTTTGTTAATCTTGTAACAGCCGCATTTAATTGAACTGGGGCTAATATTCTCGTAAATCCAGGAGTAGCACAAGCTACTATCTTTAAGGATTTTAAGAGTGTGGGTTCACCAGAGTTCAAAGGAATTATGGACCCTATCGAAGCCCAAATATGGGTGAAAGAAATTGAGAAGGCATTTGTGATAGTAAATGTCGATGAGGCCCAGAAGGTTGTTTTTGCAACCTACATGATAAAGGGAGAGGCCAACTTTTGGTGGGAGGCCAATCAGGCTAGGGCCGGGATAGAGAATCTGACGTGGGTGAGGTTCAAGGAGATATTCTTCGAGAACTACTTTCCTATGAGCATGCAGGGAAGGATGGAGATGCGGTTTCTTGAGTTGAAATAAGGGAATATGATAGTTTCCCAATATGCCGCCAAGTTTAATGAACTGGCAAGGTTCGCTCCACACCAAATGGACACCGAGGTCAAGAAGGCGCGATGGTTTGAGCAGGGATTGAAACCCTGGCTCTATAACTGTATTTCTGTGTTCCACAGTACATTATTTGGGACCATTTTAGAGAAGGCAATAATCGCTGAAGGTGGTAGTGAGGCTCTGAGCCAATACCACAAGGATAAGAAGAATAAGGGGAAAGTGCATGGGGGAGTAAAAATAGAAGGAGCTAGTGGAAGTGGTGAGGGACAGAAGAGGAAAGCGTTTAGTTCTGGGAATACTGGACTAAAGCAAGGGGACCCAAAGAGGAGGATAGAGGCCTGCAAGACCTGTGGGAAGACTCACTTAGGAGTCTGTCTTAAGGGGAAGGTTGTATGCTACACTTGTGGACAGGAATGGCACATCTCGCCTAACTGTCCAAGTCCGAAGAAGAACCATGGATGCTGTGTGTGTGGGTCAACTGACCACATGGCAAAGAACTGCCCGAAGAAGGGGACGGATGGGAATCGGGGCACTAATGGCAGTAAGTTAGCTATTAGCGGTCCAGTACAGTTGGGTAGGCCGATGGGCCGTACCTTTAACATGACAGTCCAAGATGCAGTTGCATCAGGGGATGTAGTCGCATGTATTATTTCGATCAACGACATAAATGCTTACGTGTTGTTTGATTCGGGTACTACCTGTTCGTTCATAGCATGTGATTTTACTAGACGATTAGGATTATTTTTCGAAAAGTTGCCTATACCTTTAAATATTAATGTAGCAAACAAAGAAATAATTCATGTTAAAGATGTTCATAGGAGTTGTTGTGTAGATATATGAGGTTGTAAATTATCGCTAGATTTGATACCGATAAAATTAGGAGAATTTGACATAATTCTCAGAATGGATTGGTTAGTTAACCATGTGGCAATTATAGATTGTCAGAAAAATGTGTGAACCTTAGAACGTTAAAACAACCACAGGTAGTATTTTACGGGAATAGATCACCGGGACGTTCGTGTTGTCTAACCATGACATAAACTAGGAAATTATTGAGAAAGGGATGTGTAGGTTATCTGTGTCATGTTGTTGATACCCAGAGAATGGTAGCAACCATGGAATAAATACCTATATTTAGAGAATTTGCTGATGTATTTTCGAGTGAACAAATACCTAAGGTTGAGTTAGGGAACTTGCCTCTTTCGTTGATTACAGCTACACAATAAACTTATCTGCTTTCGAAAGACCTATAACCAATAATATCAGTCTAACAATTAGCACAATATTTCATAACACACAAAGACCTTTGTAATTCACAATCAAACTTCTCTGTACACATTACCACATAGCCACATCAGTGTTTATAACCTATATAAACACTTAACAAGTCAAACTAGTTTAGTCTGGTTGGACTTCGGTCCATTCTCGGTGTTCTGGTCACCCTATCCACAATGATTAACACGCTTATTGTCAATTAAATTCGATTTCTAAGCTTCATATTATATTAGATAAGTCAAATATCATTAATAATATTTTTCTAAAGCTTTTAATAATTTCTAAACAATTATTATAATTTATAATAATTTTTTAAATATCGAGAATCATTTTTAAATGATTTAATTATCAAATAATATTATCATCATTAATATTTAATAATATTAAAATATTAATGACATATTTGTCAAAATATTAAAGTTATTCTTAATAACTTAAAATATTTTTAAATCAACAATATTCTACTTAAATGATTTTTAAGATAATTAAAAATCATCTTTAAATCATCACCATTAATATCTAAATATTAATGAAATTATTATCCAAATATTAAAAGTCATTAATTATAATTTAAATATTTTTAAATCATTTTCTCATTTTAAATGATTTTCAAATCAATAAAATCATATTTAATTAATTTATTTTATATAATAATTAAATAAATCTAATATCATTAATATTAATTTAATAATGAAAATTCTCCAAAAATATTGAAAATTATATTTTATAATTCAAAATATTTTCTAACACTTTATTCTCATTTAAAAGATTTTTATAATATTAAAATCATTTTCTCTAATTTATTTAATATATTAATTAAATAAATTAAACATCATTAATATTAAATTATTAATGAAAATTCTCTAAAAATATTAAAAGTTACATTTTATAACTCAAAATATTTTTAAATACATTATTCTTATTTAAAATGATTTTCTTAATATTAAATCATTTTTCTCTAATTTATTTAATATTCCAATTAAATAATTTAAATATCATTTTTATTCAAATAATTAATATTATTAATGAAAAATATTCTAAATAGTCAGAAATTATTTTTCATAATTTAAAATAATTTTTAAAACTATTTTTGGTAATTTTTTATAATTTATTTCTAATTTTTAATCATTTTTCAGAAATTCAGAAAATAAATAAATAGGAACCGTCGCTAAAGCCTTTAGCGACACTTGTCCGTCGTCTTAGGTGTTCTTGAGCTCAAAAACACTGTCAGATAGTGTTTCAAGGGTGCACGTTTGACCGAGTGTAATTTCCAACTTGATTATGTTTTGGACTAACTTATGGTTTAATCATGTAGTACATATGTAGTACTACAATTATCAAGTATTATATCGGTCAAACAACAATAATCCTGCAAGATCCAGAGCTTCAAAGAAGCTGTCAAATCCATTCTGGGTTTCTCCAAAACCCTAGAAACTCAACCTGTCACATTCAAGCCTAATTTTATATACAATCTGGTCATATTTCTTGTGATATAATGGTCCAATCGTGTAGTCGAAATGTCATAGAGTATATATATAACAATAGATCAATCCAAAAACAACAGATTCCCATTCTAAGACACGGTCAAACCAAGCTAGAAAGACTGCTCAAAAAGTTTCTGGGTTTTTCCCAGAAATTCAAAACGTGATCAACCAGCCAAGTTTGACCATCCATTACAACTACTCGGTTTATTGTTTATGACCTCTAGAAACATGAATGTATAGTACACATAACCAGATACACATCGAATACAACAACATCAACAAACATCAAAAAACCTGACAGATCTATGACCTAGAACTTCTTGTCAGACTCTGTTTCAACGTTCTGGGCTACCCAGATTTTTGGCCAGTCAACATCGGTCAACGATATTTGACCATAAATAAAATGAAATCTAGACATTTAATGGTTGCACTACCACATCCAGATTAAAGACAACATAACAAAATATAGATCCAAACAATAAAACATCAAAAATCATAAACACACAAAGATCTAGAGCGTCTGACATTAGCTTGTCATGCGAATTTTTGACTCAAGAACAGATTTTGAAAAACATGGTTTTTATCCATTTTGATGATATAGATCTATGTTATATCAACATAGAAAATTGAAAAACATTATCTAGCAAAGATCCAAACACATAAACACAAACATTTCTCAAGCATACAAGATCAAAAATTAAAATTAGTTTATACCTTCTATCTTTAAATTGTTGATCTTAATCTTCCAATCTGTTATTGATTGATCAAGGGGTTGAAATTAGGACTGATCTAACTTAGAATTTGGGAGCTTTGGTGAGAGCAAATTTGCAAAATGGCCAAGTTTTATGAACTTTCTCTCTCTAATTCTCTTATAAAATCTCTAGATGCAATGAATGACTTGTTGTGCTGTCAATTGAAGTGTTATATTGCTGAGATTTTTTAGTTACATAGTCAAGATAGTTGGTAACCTACTAAAGGTTTTGTAATTTCCTACAAGTTAGCTTATTAATGAAACTAAAAAGGGCAATTTGGTCATTCTCTAAATATAATTAATGGGAAACTTGTCTTTTGTCCAAACCCTTAGGGTTTGACCCTTAGTGTTTAACCCTAGGGTCCTAACCCTTAGGTTTTAAAAATCTAACTTCTAAGATTTTCAAAATTAGGGTTTAATTAGAAAAAATAAAATTTTTAAAATATAATTAGGGTTTCTAAAATAGAAGATTAATATAATAAAATATAATTAGGGTTTTCTAATTTAGGGTTTAGGATTCCTGGTTTTGAAATTAGGGTTTCCCATCTTTCGATTAGGGTTTCTAACTGTGTGTTAGGATTTCTAATCTCGAGATTAGGGTTTCTAATCTCTTATTAGGGTTTAATAAATTCTAAACCTTATCTGTTCAATTATTGATCATTGAGTCCACACAGTATAAACACGTACTTATTAGTACAATTATTTTAATTATATTTTCTATTGAATCCCTATCCAGTAATTAGGGTTAGGGTTTCTAAAGTTGTTAAGCATAACTCTACTCTACTTTCTCAGTCAATAAACAAATTGACTAATTCTCGAGACTCGTATCACAGATACACAGTACAATATTAATAGTCAATATTAAATAAAAAAATATTATTTGTAAATTTTGGATTATTCGAAATCCCGGGTTATTACATTCACCCCTCATTAAAAGGATTCCATCCTCGAAATCACTTCTTTCTTATTCTCTACAATCTTTTATCATCAACTCATTTTTATCAACACACTATTAATTTGTGTTTTAAATTCTAACCTGTGAGTTGGATCCATAAAAGAAAACAATTCACAGTAATATTTATCCAATATTAATCGCGTAATTTAAATATTAAGCGAAATCGTCACCTGCTGCCACCTCCTGAGTAGCCACTGCATCTAGCGCCGTCATGTTAAATGTACGGGCTGTTGGCCTTCCCAGTTGTGCAGGTCCTTGAATCGCTAAGGTTCCGCTACTAGGTCCCTTGTTGGCACTTTCCTTTTCCGCATTCTTCTCCGAAAAGTTCCTAACCAAATGATCATTCGATCCGCATGCATAACAACCTTGAATCTTTTTCGGGCTGGGACAATTGGGCGACTTGTGCCCCTCTTGCCCGCAGTTATAGCAGACTCCCTTCTTTTTCAGACATACTCCTGGATGATTCTTCCCACAATTCGCACAAGGCTCTCCACCTTTCTTATACCCTTTAATCTTACTACCTGATTGGGTATTCTCACTCCATTTTCTCTTATTAGGGTTGCTACCACCACTGCTTCCTCCATCACTTGTCTTCTTCTTCTTCTCCTGATGAAATCGAGATGCAGCCTCACTCCCTCCTTCAGCAGTTAAAGCTTTTTCTAGTAAAGCCGAGAATGTGTTGATCTGCAGCACAGCCACCTTGTTGTAAATCCCTGGTTTCAATCCATTCTCAAATCTTCTCGCCTTTCTCGCTTCTGTGTCCACCTGATGAGGTTCAAATCTCGCTAATTCATTGAATTTAGCAGCGTATTTAGAAACAGACATATTCTCTTACTTCAGTTCCAAGAACTTAACTTCCATTCGAGCTTGAATACTCGGTGAGAAGTAGTTCCCAAAGAACAACTCCTTAAATCTAGTCCACGCTACTACCGTTGTACCAGCTCTTGCCTGATTAGTCTCCCACCAGTAATTGGCTTCTCCCGTCATTAAGTATGTCGCAAAAGCCGTCTTCTGCTCTTTTGCTACTCGCGCAATGACGAATTCTTTCTCCATCTCTTTTACCCAAGTCTGGGCTTCAATCGGATCTATAGTCCCCTTAAATTTAGGCGGTCCCACCGCTTTAAAGTCCTTGAAGTTAGCCAATCTGTCAGCTGGCTGATTTCTCGCTCTTCCTCTTGCTGGAGTTCTATTTTCCATAGCTTCGCCTATCATATTTGCAAAGTTTTGCATCGGGTCAGCTTGACCACCTTCATTATTCACCGATTACTCTTCCCTGTGATTGTGATTCTGTCGTCTAGGCGGCATGATCTGATTTAAATAAAAATCTTATATTAATTCTCTGTCTTTATATAAATTCTTAACACAATAAGAATTCAACACATAGTTCTCATATAATTGCATATTAATTCAAATAGCATATAGTACATTTAGTACTTAACACATATTACTATCCCATTTTAAATAAATTTCAGTATTAACAACACAACTTTACACAGAAAGCTGCAATTCTCCAACTTTACACAAAAAGTTGCCATTTACCATATTCACATATCTAATTCCAGTTCATCAAACTTACCACACTTATGTGTTCAGTAACTTGCCACAATTATATGTCTGTATGAACTTACCCTAGTCAGACCTTTGGCGTCCATTCGCTGAGGGGTTCAAAACATTTCATATAGTCATGAGTCATGAACTTACCATAAGTATGAGTTTTAAGAACGAACAAATTAATTTTAATCTTATATTCATATAGAAAATAAAGATTTCATTCATACAAACATATATATTTATATATGTCTAAACATCATTCTCGATATTACAACACTTAATATCATAAACTTCTACCAAAAGATATTATCACTTCTGTCTAAGTTGTCTACCGACCACTCCCTTCACCCGTCTTCTTCTTACTGGAACACTTGTTAAATCCGTGACCCGTTCTCCAACATGAGAAACACTTCCTCAAATTCGGCTTAGGATAATGCAAAGAAATATGTCCTTCCTGCTTACAGTTGAAGCACACATTCTTCCACATCATGCATTCTCCCGCGTGAGTCTTCCCACACTTACTGCAAGCTTGCCTCTTCTTAGGGTTTGAATTTCTAGAGTTTTCGCTGTCGTTGTTCCTCTTTCTCTTAGTCTTGCCTTTCTTGCTAGTTCCTTCAGATGATCCACCACCTTCAGTCTTCATTCTCTCCACCTGCGTTTTTAGCTCGTTCCGTTCTTCAGTCATTTCGCGTAATGCCCGCTCCTTTTTCCACAACTCCTCCAAGAGAAATACCTTACTCCAGAGTTCCTGGACTTCTACATATAATTGATCTTGTTCACCAACCTTGATCATATTCTTTAACTCCACCTTAGCTTCTTCAGACTCCGCCTCCTCATCACCACTTAGATACATCTCAAGATCATCATCATGATCACTCCCGAGATTAACCATGGGTTCATCCTTCCCCACTTCTTCCACTGACTCGCTCTGTCTTTGGCACCTCAACTCACGAATCTTTGGTCGACGATCATTGGCATCTCCGTACTCATCTTATCTTCTCCCAACATCCTACAATCAGTTTAAACAACTTGATTAGTACTTCAATAGTACAAACTTCCCACACTACGCGTCCACATATCTCATTATCGATACGCTTCGGCAATCCCTCACTTAGTACTCTATATGAGTATTCTCTATCTCGCTCATGGTTATAATCCTAGGGTTTTCCCCACCCCACTTAAGGTTTATAACCTACAGCTATGATACCAACCTGTGGCGCCCCTAAATCCGGGTTACCTGACCCTCGAGTTTGGTGCTCACGATCCACAATATAAATAACATTTAACTACCCATAATATATAGATAGTAACATACATAAGTCTTTATCAGAGATTGATAGTACATTACCCAGGTTCTCTAACCTTAACATTACAAACATACCCTTTAGATATAAAAAAGGTTTTACAAACATAACTTAATAATAATGATATTCATAACTAATTTATTACAACGCCTTTACCTTTGTCCTTTGCAGCTCCTCCTGCAACTTCGTCCCTAGCTGAAAAGTTTTATTTAGCAAGGGTGAGCAACAAATTTGCCCCGCAAGTTAAGTCATACAATAAATGTATAAGAATCAATGACAAGTCTTCTCGCCTTTTATGCAACAATAATCTGATAATAAAAGAGTGCAAAGCTTTCAAGGTTTTCTACGATATTCAAATGAATAATCAAGAACTAATTCTACGAAATAGCTAAGTGGAATGTTTTCCAGATTTATGCTGAGCGATCCGTTGGATCTTAAACTTCTCTTCTCGGGTATCTATCAAAGATTTACTTTGATATATACTCAGGTGTATCAGATAACTGTAAAGATTAAATCATACCCCTCTGTAAGTACTTGGAGCCGGCCAACTCCTTGTACCCTATATTATGCATAATACTTAAGTCGCGTGCAAAGATCGAATATACGATCAAAAATATTCCCTTTTTATAAAAGGTTGTTCTTCTCAGTCTCAAAATCAAGATTTTTATTTAACAACGAAATACTGTGATTTCAAATTCTATTTGCTTCCCTTCTCTTCTCAAACCTATCAAGTTTTAACAAATGTTTGTCTAACCAGAATAATTGGCTAAGACATTTCTCAATATAATTTTGACAATAAACAGGAATTATCTGTACTGTCAATTCTAGCTTCTACAGATATGAATATACAACAACAGTTATTCTATGAATGTATATATTCCTAATCAGTAATTCAATTTGAATTATTAAACATGCACTAACTGCGAATAATCAACAATAAATCACTGGACGTGGTATAATTAGAAATAATTAACCACTATAATAATTGAATGAATATAACTCAAGGTTGAGTTAGGGAACTTGCCTCTTCCGTTGATTACAGCTACACAATAAACTTATCTGCTTTCGAAAGACCTATAACCAATAAAATCGGTTTAGCAATTAGCATAATATTTTATAACACACAGCACTGTAATTCACAGTCAAACTTCTACTAGACACATTACCACATAGCCACATCAGTGTTTATAACCTATATAAACACTTAACAAGTCAAACTAGTTCAGTCTGGTTGGACTTCGGTCCATTCTCGGTGTTCTGGTCACCCTATCCGATAATTAACACAGTTATTGTCAATTAAATTCGATTTCTAAGCTTCAATATTATATTAGATAAGTCAAATATCATTAATAATATTTTTCTAAATCTTTTAATAATTTCTAAGCAATTATTATAATTTATAATAATTTTTCAAATATCAGAATCATTTTTAAATGATTTAATTATCAAATAATATTATCATCATTAATATTTAATAATATTAAAATATTAATGACATATTTGTCAAAATATTAAAGTTATTCTTAATAACTTAAAATATTTTTAAATAAACAATATTCTACTTAAATGATTTTTAAGATAATTAAAAATCACCTTTAAATCATCACCATTAATATCTAAATATTAATGAAATTATTATCCAAATATTAAAAGTCATTAATTATAACTTAAAATATTTTTAAATTATTTTTCTCATTTTTAAATGATTTTTAAATCAATAAAATTATTTTTAATTAATTTATTTAACATAATAATTAAATAAATCTAATATCATTAATATTAATTTATTAATGAAAATTCTCCAAAAATATTGAAAATTATATTTTATAATTCAAAATATTTTCTAACACTTTATTCTCATTTAAAAAGATTTTATAATATTAAAATCATTTTTCTCTAATTTATTTAATATATTAATTAAATAAATTAAACATCATTAATATTAAATTATTAATGAAAATTCTCTAAAAATATTAAAAGTTACACTTTATAACTCAAAATATTTTTAAATACATTATTCTTATTTAAAATGATTTTTCTTAATATTACATCATTTTTCTCTAATTTATTTAATATACGAATTAAATAATTTAAATATCATTTTTATTCAAATAATTAATATTATTAATGAAAAATATTCTAAATAGTCAGAAATTATTTTTCATAATTTAAAATAATTTTTAAAACTATTTTTGGTAATTTTTTATAATTTATTTCTAATTTTTTATCATTTTCCGGAAATTCAGAAAATAAACAAATAAGAACCGTCGCTAAAGCCTTTAGCGACACTTGTCCGTCGTCTTAGGTGTTCTTGAGCTCAAGAACACTGTCAGATAGTGTTTCAAGGGTGCACGTTTGACCGCGTGTAATTTCCAGCCTGATCATGTTTTGGACTAACTTATGGTTCAATCATGTAGTACATATGTAGTACTACAATTATCAAGTATTATCTCGGTCAAACAACAAAAATCCTGCAAGATCCAGAGCTTCAAAGAAGCTGTCAAATCCATTCTGGGTTTCTCCAGAAACCCAGAAACTCAACCTGTCAGATTCAATCCTAATTTTATATACAATCTGGTCATATTTCTTGTGATATAATGGTCCAATCGTGTAGTTGAAATGTCATAGAGTATATATAACAATAGATCAATCCAAAAACAACAGATTACCAATCTAAGACACAGTCAAACCAAGCCAGAAAGACTGCTCAAAAAGTTTCTGGGTTTTTCCCAGAAATGCAAAACGTGATCAACCAGCCAAGTTTGACCATCCATTACAACTACTCGGTTTATTGTTTATGACCTCTAGAAACATGAATTTATAGTACACATAACCAGCTACAGATTGAATACAACAACATCAATAAACATCAAAAACCTGATAGATCTATGACCTAGAACTTCTTGTCAGACTCTGTTTCAACGTTCTGGGCTACCTAGATTTTTGGCCAGTCAACGTCGGTCAATGGTATTTAACCATAAATAAAATGAAATCTAGACATTTAATGGCTGCATTACCACTTCTAGATTAAAGACAACATAACAAAATATAGATCCAAACAATAAAACATCAAAAATCATAAACACACAAAGATCTAGAGCGTCTAACATTAGCTTGTCAGACGACTTTTTGACTTAAGAACAGATTTTGAAAAACATGGATTTTATCCATTTTGATGCTATAGATCTATGTTATATCAACATAGATCATTGAAAAACATTATCTAGCAAAGATCCAAACATATAAACACAAACATTTCTTAAGCATACAAGATCAAAAATTAAAATTGGTTTATACCTTCTATCTTTAAATTGTTGATCTTAATCTTCCAATCTGTTATTGATTGATCAAGGGGCTGAAATTAGGACTGATCTAACTTAGAATTTCGGAGCATTGGTGAGAAAGAGAGTTGGTGAGAGCAAAGTTGCAAAATGGCCAAGTTTTATGAACTTTCTCTCTCTAATTCTCTTATAAAATCTCTAGATGCAATGAATGACTTATTGTGCTGTCAATTGAAGTGTTAAATTGCTGAGATTTTTAAGTTACATAGTCAAGATAGTTTGTAACCTACTAAAGGTTTTGTAATTTCCTACAAGTTAGCTTATTAAAGAAACTAAAAAGGGCAATTTGGTCATTCTCTAAATACAATTAATGGCAAACTTGTCTTTTGTCCAAACCCTTAGGGTTTAACCCTAAGGTCTTAACCCTTAGGCTTTAAAAATCTAACTTCTAAGATTTTCAAAATTAGGGTTTAATTAGAAAAAATAAAATTTCTAAAATATAATTAGGGTTTCTAAAATAGAAGATTAATATACTAAAATATAATTAGGGTTTTCTAATTTAGGGTTTAGGATTCCCGGTTTTGAAATTAGGATTTCCCGTCTTTTCGTTCTTTTTTCTCTGACAGATGGTCAGAACTTCATCTGGGTTCGAATCCTACTGAGAGGTCCACTAGAGATCAGAAATTGTTGGGTTTATAATTATGCGTTAGGGTTTCTAATCTATTATTAGGGTTTAATAAATTCTAAACCTTATTTGTTCAATTATTGATCATTGAGTCCACACAGTACAAACACGTACTTACTAGTACAATTATTTTAATTGTATTTTCTGCTGAATCCCTATCTAACAATTAGGGTTAGGGTTTCTAAAGCTATTAAGCATAACTCTACTATATTTTCTCAGTCAATACAAAAATTGACTAATTCTCGAGACTCGTATCACAGATACACAGTACAATATTAACAGTCAATGTCAATATTAAATAAAAAAAAATTCTTCGTAAATTTTGGATTATTCAAAATCCCGGGTTATTACAGACATAGTGTTAAATGTCGCACCGCACCGCCGGCACAGTGTAGTTGGCTAATGCTAAATGGCACCGCAGCGCCACTTATAGAGGGAAGTCTCATGCACGTCACAAAAGACCGAGACCCAGGAACACTTCTAAATCAGCCACAAATACCGATCTTGTTCTAAGAAGGTCACTACGGCCATGCAAAAGTGTGTGAAACTTTGATAGATAACCTAGGTTTTGAACTTCAATTGTTCAGGGACTTATAGGAGTAGTGTTTGTGCACTTCATAAGTGTATTAAAACTATTCCTATATTACCTATACTAAGGTATATGGTATTGAACTTAGGAATTAATTGCATGATTAATATGTTATGAATGATGAACAAGAAGTGTTATCAATGAACCCTAATCGGTAAACAACGTTGGTACTTCAGCAACAATGTTAGAATCTGATTAATAACGTAAGTTGATTAATATGTCGGGACGAAGGGTAATAAGTCAAGTTGACTTTAATAATAATATTAAGTTAACTAAGACATAGAAGAGAAAGAAGTTGGTTGGAACAATGTGAATAATTGTTTGATAGCTAATTACAGTGTGCTATGTTAATATATCATGTAGATTCTGTAAAGGCTGTGGTCAGTCGAATAAGTTATTTGAAGATGCAGAAAGGCAAGTTTTCTTAACGCTTGTCTAACTTTCAAGTTGGCCAAGTTTTATGTGATTCATTGAACTAAGTTGCACGACTGGTTTTAAAGAAAGGGTCAATGCCAGATTTAACTCAGCTAGACTACTCGTAGTATATAGATTGATTGATATTCATATCTTTCTATATATAAATATTAACGCTATCCTATGCCAAGTGATTGGTACGGATGTGAAGGTTAGGTTTTTCTATGAACAAAAAAAAGTATTTTTCATCGTTAATTCGATGGGGACGCGAGTTTGCCAAATGTTAAACGTAAATATGTTTAATGAATGAGTGTTCATCAACATAGAGTACTATAGGCTGATCACCTAGAAGTGTTCATACGTAATGCAGATGTACAACCTTAGTGCTGTGATATCCTTTTTAAGTATGAAAATGAAGTTATCGCTCATGGTCTATCGAATTTGGTTACAAATTCCTAATCTACTTTATACCTGGGGAATTGATGTTATGAACTGTTAGAGTATTATTGTTTGATAATACTTCATA
Organism: Panax ginseng; assembly: GCA_020205605.1. Taxonomy (NCBI): domain Eukaryota; kingdom Viridiplantae; phylum Streptophyta; class Magnoliopsida; order Apiales; family Araliaceae; genus Panax; species Panax ginseng. The sequence continues at coordinate 96,822,430 of CM035128.1, read as the reverse complement.
ACTATTTGTTCAGTTATGTATGAATTGTTATATAATTCACGAATGTGGTATTATTATATCCTTTGTTAAACTTGTTGAGCTGTTATGCTCACTTCTTGCGTGAATTATATAATTGCAGTTAAGGATGAACGTACTGAGCATGCTAAGAGAGATAAGGGCAAAGCTAAGATGGATGCTTAGCCATTGTGTAATAGATTAGTATATTTGTATGTATTATACATTATGAACAACAAACGATGTAATCGGTTTATGAACCTGGGAAGGATTATACTTTGATTATAATAAGAAGATAGTAATTACATTCATTTTGTTGTATTTCAATGGAATGGTTATATGGTTATAAGTACAGTGTAGCACCATATGTCGGGTTGGAAGATACCCGGATTTGGGGGCGTCACAGGTTGGTATCAAAGCATTAGGTTATAAAACTTAAGGGGGGGAAGAACCTTAGGCTAATAACCTCGTAAGGAAGGTAAAGTCCGAAGAAAGAAATTCGAGTTGAATGAATTAATAAAGTATTGAGAAAACTCAGTACTGAAAGATTTAAAAGTTGAAAAGTAACCTTAAATAAATTAAATGTGATTTGTGCTTATACTATTGTGTATTATCTACTAATCAACTTGTTATGTGCTATTGTAGATGTCGATCGATAGCATGATGTATAGAGACATTCACATTGTGAGTGAAGAGTTAGTGAACCAAGTTGAAATTATACCAATGCCAGTGGCAGAGGTACCATTAGTTATACTAGAAAACTCAGACATTGAGGAGTACATCTCTGAGGAGGAATACTCTGAGGAGACGATGGGGTTAAAATCATATCTTAATGAGATGCTTGATATGGAAGAGGAAATGGAGGTAACATCGATTAACACGGTGGTGCGTACTCAGGAGCCAACACCTCCGGATGCAATGAGATCATTGTATTTGGATGTGTTGGATAGAATGTGCAATCAATCGCCTTTAGTAGTGCATACGTAACGAGGAAATAACGCACCTATATTATTAGGCGAAGGAATCTGCAGAGGCAAATTTTGAGTCAGAGCACGGTGAGAAAGTGCTTATGATAGATAAGGCACGTGACTATAAGGAAGAGGCTGTAGAGCTTCGAAAGAAACTGGTTATGAAAGACCAGAAAATAGCTAGGATGTCATACATCCATGAATGTGCTCATGAGGATTTCAAGCTGAAAATTGCTTGTTATTCTATTGAGTCTGGGCAGACTCGACATATCATAAGTTGAGATATTGTGTCACTACTGACAAATTAGAAATATGAGAATGCCACTCGATAGTGTTAGTAGATCGTTAGATCTTTTTGTATAGAAGTAGTGAGGTAAAACCCTCTTTTGTATAATTAAAGGGTAGTCTTTTTTTAAATCCCAATTTTTGTAGAAGGAAATCGCGGGATAGTATGTAATAGCTTTTTGGCTAAGGGAACATGATGTAAATAGTTTTCACTATGAAAGCATAATAATATAATGAAGTTTTTATTTAATGTGCTTGTTGTGGTGTGAGTGGTTGTTGTTGTTTGAGAATGATAACCAAGTAGTTAAATAAGATAATAACAAAACTTTATTTATTTAATCAGAATTATGCCGCCAAGAAGGAGACAACATAACCAAGAGTCCGAGTCTCATAATGAGAATCAGGGGGGTCCTAATAACCCTATGCAAGAGTTCATTAATTTATTAATGGCTGCATTTAACCAAGTTGGGGGTGGGATTCGTGTAGCTCCTGGGGTAGTAAGAACAGCTACCTTTAAGAAATTTAAAAGTGTGGGTCCTCCTGAGTTCTGAGGAACGATGGACCCATTAGAAGCCCAGACATGGGTAAAAGAGATTGAAAAGGTGTTTGTGATAACAAACGTAGGTGAGGCGCATAAGACTTCTTTTGCGAATTACATGATGAAGGGGGAAGCCAACTACTGGTGGGAGGCTCACTAGGGTGGGGCAAGAACAAAAGCTGTTACGTGGGAACTGTTTAAGAAGGTTTTCTTCGAGAACTACTTCCCTACTAGCATGCAAGGTAGGATGGAGATTAAGTTCTTAGAACTTAAGTAGGGGGATATGACAGTTCCCCAGTATGCTGCCAAATTCAATGAATTGGCAAGGTTTGCTCCACATCAGGTGGATACAGAAGAGAGAGAGACGCGCAGGTTTGAGCAGGGCTTGAAACCCTGGCTCTACAGTAGAATATCGTTTATTGAGAGTGTTTCCTACTGGACCATTCTGGAAAAGGCGATAATAGCAGAAGGTGGTGGTGAGGCATTGTCTCAGTACCACAAAGAGCGGAAGAATAAGAGTAAGTTAGAAGGAGGTAGTAAGGCTGAAGTTGCTAGCAAAAGCGGTAACTTACCTAAGAGGAAGAGTTTCAACCCTGAGAATACTAGGGTCAAACAGGGAGATCCTAAGAGGAGGACGGAGGCATGCAAGACATGCAGAAAGACTCAAATGGGAGTCTGTTTAAAAGGGAAATCAGTCTGCTATAACTGTGGGGAGGATGGGCATTTGTCACCAACTATCCTAACGCTAAGAAGAACTAGGAGTGTTTTATCTGTGGGTCATTGGACCACATGGCAAGAAACTGCCCGAAGAAGGGTTTAGAGGGAAATAAGGGTTCTGGTAGTGGTAAATTAGTCATTACTAGACCAACACCATCAGTGGGTAGACCCTCGGCTCATACATTTAATATGACTGTCCAAGATGCGGTTGCATCAGTGGATGTGGTAGCAGGTATCATTCCGGTCAATGAGATAAATGCTTATGTGCTATTTGACTCGGGTGCTACTTGTTCTTTTATATCATGTGAATTTGCTAAGCGATTAGGTTTAATCCCTAAGAAATTACCAATACCTTTAGACGTTAAGGTAGAAAACGAAGAGATAATCCCCATTGAACATATTCATAAGGATTGTTGCGTAGATATTAGAGGAAATAAGTTATTGGTAGATTTGGTACCGATAAGGTTAAATGAATTTGATGTAATTCTTGGTATGGATTGGTTGGTTAACCATAAGGCAATAATAGATTATCATAGGAAAAGTGTAAACCTCTGGCTTTCTAAGAAAACTAAGGTAGTGTTCTTCGGTAGTAAATCACCGAGACGATCTTGTTGTTTGTCGATGACACAAGCTAGGAAGATGTTGAGAAAAGGGTGTGTAGGTTATCTGTGCCATGTTGTACCCAAAGAGTGGGAACATCCTTGGACCAGATACCTATAGTGCAAGAGTTCACGGATGTATTTTCGGAGGAGTTACCGGGTATTCCACCGGACAGGGATGTTGAGTTTGTAATTGATCTGTTACCAGAAATGGCACCAGTTTCAAGGGCACCATATCGAATGGCGCCAGTTGAGATGAAGGAGTTGATGGTTCAATTGCAAGAACTATTAGATAGAAAGTACATTCAACCGAGTGTGTCTCCTTGGGTAGCACCGATGTTATTTGTAAAGAAAAAGGATGGGTCGTTAAGACTTTGTATCGACTATCGAGAGTTGAACAAGTTAACGATTAAGAATAAATACCCATTGCCCAGGATCGATGATCTATTTGATCAGTTGAAAGTGGAAAAGTATTTTTCTAAGATAGATTTATGCACGGGATATCATCAGTTAAAGGTGAGGAAGGAGGATGTACCTAAGACGGAGTTCAGAACTCGTTATGGTCATTACAAGTTTCTGGTAATGTCGTTTGGGTTGACTAATGCGCCAGCCGTATTTATGGATATGATGAACAGAGTGTTCAAACAATATTTGGACAAGTTCATCGTAATATTCATTGATGATATTCTAGTCTATTGAAAGACGCCAGAAGATCATGCAGAACATTTATGGATAGTGTTGGAGACACCAAGGAAGGAGAAGTTGTATGAGAAATTCACGAAGTGTGAATTTTGGCTTGAATAAGTGCAGTTTCTAGGACATGCTAATGATAAGGATGGCATTTTCGTAGATCCAGTAAAAGTGGAAGCAGTTAATGAGTGGGAGAAACCAAAAACACCAACTGAAGTTCGGAGTTTTCTGGGGTTAGTGGGATACTATAGAAGGTTCATTCCGAACTTTTCTAAAATAGCTACTCCGCTGACAAATCTGACAAGAAAGTCGGTGAAGTATGTGTGGACTGAAAAATGTGAGAACAGTTTTCAGGAGTTGAAAAAGAGGTTAAGTGAGGCACCTGTATTTTCTTTACCAGACGATACCGGGAATTTTGTAGTGTATAGCGATGCTTCGCATAAAGGACTAGGTTGCATGCTCATGCAACATGACAAAGTCATTGCGTATGCGTCACGTCAATTAAAGGATTATGAGAAGGTTTATCCTACTCATGATCTGGAATTGGCAGTTGTAGTTTTTACCTTAAAGATATGGAGGCATTACCTATATGGTGAGAAGTGTGAGATATACACGAACCACAAAAGTCTGAAATATATCTTCACACAGAAGGAGTTGAACATTAGACAGAGAAGATGGTTAGAGCTGATAAAAAATTATGACTGTGATATTTTATATCATCCGGGAAAGGCAAATGTAGTAGCCGATGCGCTAAGTAGGAAGGGTAGAGAGAAACTGTCAATGTTAACAACTCAGAATGAGTTGATAACGGCGATGGCAAACCTGGAGTTAGAAGTTAAGTTATCGGAGGAAACGATGGAAATGCTATTTTCCATGGAAACCCAACCAACCATAGTGGAATGGGTTAGGGAAGTACAATTGAGCAACGAGGAATGCAAGCAGGTGAAGAAGATGATAGAAGTTGAAGAGAAGACTAAGTATAACCTTAATAAGGAGGGATTACTTCATTTTGAAGGAAGAATTTGGGTTCCGAATGATCCCAAATTAAAGGAAGAAATAATGATGGAGGCTCATAGTTAGAGGTACTCGATACATCCCGGTAGTACGAAGATGTATCAAGACCTTCGTCAGAACTTTTGGTGGCCGAACATGAAAAGGGAGATAGCAGAATATGTTAGTAGGTTCTTAACTTGTCAAAATGTTAAGGCTGAACATCAACGACCTAGCGGTTTGTTGCAACCGTTAGAAATTCTAGAGTTGAAATGGGAGCACATCACAGTGGACTTTATGGTGGGACTTCCAACAACAAGAAAATGATACGATGCTATTTGGGTGATAGTGGATCGATTGACGAAATTGGCTCATTTTCTACCAATAGGAGTTAGGTATAACCTAGATCAATTAGCTAAGTTGTATGTCAAGTAAATTATTTTCGGACATGGAGTACCTATTTCGATTGTGTCAGATCGTGATCCACAATTCACATCGAACTTTTGGAGGAGTTTGAAAGAACAAATGGGAATGCAATTAAGATTGAGTACGGCGTATCATCCTCAGACGGATGGTCAGAGTGAACGGACAATTCAAATGCTTGAAGATATGTTAAGATCTTGCGTAATGAATTTGAAAGGGAGTTGGGACGAGTATCTACCGTTGGTAGAATTTTTGTACAACAATAGTTTTTATGCTAGTATAGGCATGCCGCTTTATGAAGCGTTGTATGGAAGGAAGTGTCGAACTCCATTGTGTTGGGATGAGGTGGGTGAAGGTCGGATGTTTGGACCTGAGATGGTCCAGCAAACGGCGGACATGCTGAAGATAATACGTACTCGATTAGTTGCTGCTCAAGATAGGCAGAAGAAGTATGCAGATCCTCATAGAGAGAAGAGAGAATTTGATGTAGGATCTTTTGTATTTCTGAAAGAATCGCCTTGGAAGGGGAAGATACATTTTGGGAAGAAAGGGAAGTTAAGTCCAAGGTTTGTAGGACCTTTTGAGATTTTAAGAAGGGTGGGAGAGGTGGCTTATGAAGTAGCCTTGCCTCTAGAAATGGAACGCATTCATAATGTGTTTCATGTGTCTGTGTTGCATCCTTATAAACTGGACTATAAACACGTAATAGAGTATGAATCTATCCAGATAGAGAAAGATTTATCCTATGAGGAACGTTCGATTCAAATTATTGATAGGAAGGAACAAGTATTAAGAAATAAGGTAATACCTTCAGTAAAAGTGTTATGGAGAAACCACCATGCTGATGAAGCAATGTGGGAACTCAAAAGTAAAATGAAGGAAGATTTTCCTCATTTGATCATGTAATTATAAGCTAGATTCTGGGGACAGAATCCTTATAATGGGGAGAGAATGTAATGACTGAGAAAATCAGATTTTTATGACAATTAAATTTTTATTTGATTATGTGAATTAAATGAATTTAATTGATTTAATTTGTGAGTAAGCTATGTGAAGGTCGTTCTATGACCCAGAATGTGTTTATGTGGTTAGTAATCTGGCTATGTGCTAGAATTAATTGTTTAGAATTTCCAAGACGAAAATAAATGTTTTCTGAGAAATTTCCGTAAAAATACTATTCATCTATTTCTGTTCGGGGAAATATTTTGAAATTCTAAAAAACGCATAATGATAGAATATCGAGATGAGATGAAATATCTGATAATATTTCATTTATGACAAATGAAGTTTTCGCCTACGGACTTTAAACCTAAGGGTTGAGTAGAATGATTTCCGAGAAGGAAATGAAATGCGTAGAAGGAATTTCGTTATTGTTAATGTGTGTGTTATACTAGGATGATACTATTTAGTATCTATGTATAATACGACGAGTTAATACGGAGTACAATATAATTATCGTACGAGTATTATACAGAGAGAATACGTGATTTATACGTATGGAATACGATTTGTATTATAGAATTAAGTTAAGATTTAATATTAATTCATTTGGGTTGGATTATGTTTAGTCCAATCAATTGAATGAGCAAGCCCAAGGGATTATTGTGTTAAGCCCAATTCAAGGCCCAATATTAGATTGGTTAAGCCCAATGCAAGAAAATCAAACCGTGGATCGAACCGGTGGGTCACCGAATGGGTAAAACCCATGGGACAACCCATGGGGATGACCCATGGGGTGGTGGACCAGCCACTTGGTATGCAAGTCAAGCAAATCACTTGGTCACCAAGTATTTTACTTGGTGACAAAGTGTTAAATACTAAGGAGGTGGGATGTTTAGTCCATTTTGCCCTCCATTTCATTTTTTATAAATAGAAGGCTTATGTTGGCCATTTGATGTTTTTCCAAGACTCAACCAATATATTTGAGAGAGAAAAAGAGCTAGACTTAAATCATTCTTCTACTTTGAAGCTTTTTCATTAGAAGTTTATCAAGAACACTAAGAGTTCTTAAGGTAATATTCCTTATTTCTCATTCCATCTCTTTTGGTTTTATTTTAGTATGGAGAATCATAAATGGGTGGTGTATGGCTTGTATGGGGGAATAAGAATGACTTACCATAGATTCAATCTCTATAAGTCATGAAATCATAGAAATCATATGGTTTGATATAGTTTAAAACATGGAAATATTGATTGTTGAGATCGATTGTTGATAAATAATTGAACTCCATCAATACGTTAATATATGCATCTTGCTTGGTTAGGATGTAGATATGAAGTCCATGGAGTATTCCATGTGATTTGGCTTGGGTTAAATACACTTTTCTCCACTCTACTAGGAGTCGATTTACAAATGCATCACTGAAGTGATTTTTTTTACAATTAACTCATTGAACTACAATTTTTTTACAATCCGTTACATTTTTTGTTAAATAAGTTGACTTTTAACAGAATTAAGGCACGTGATTGGGATGTGGTGTCCATGTCATGTGTTTGTCAAGTTAACTTGCCATGTGGAAAATAAAATTAAAAAAAACTAAATATTCAAATCAATATCTCAACCTTTCTCTATCCTTCGTCTCTCTCTCATCCTTATCTCTATCCTTCCCATCTTAGCCCCAAATCATCATCATCATCATCATCAACACACCAAAATCGACAGCAACAACACCAACTTCTATTTTCTTTCTACTAATTTCTTCTTACGGCACTCCATCCCATCAATTCTTTCCATTTCTGAAACATAAGAATAATGTTTCTCTCTCATCCGATGAATAACCGGCAGATCCAAAGAAATCCATGGCAGATGTGTTTAACTTGGGGATTTGGCAGCAAGGATATGAACAATGTTTTTGGCCATCACAATAAATCTAAGACAAACATAGATTGAAAGAAATCAAAAAATAGTAACCGAGAGGAGAAAATAAGACTGGCTAAATTAATAACAATCAAATCAAGAAGCCCTCCCTTAAGAATAACCAAAAAAAACCAAAAATCGACCAAATTAAGCATAATAATTTGTACATATCAGATCGATTAATAGTAGAGTCCATCATGAAGAAACCAAATTAGCCGCAAACATATTAAAAAATCCAAAACAACTAAAAATAAATTGATTCACCACAGAGCAGCTTCCTAAAACAGAAAAGAAGACTACAAAGAAGACGATGGGCAACCGAGAAATTTTTTCCAACAAATTCATTTAATAATCAATCCCCAAAAAAAAAATCCCTATAGGCGAACAACTAGAGCAGAAAATTGAATACTATGGGAACAAAAGAAGTCAAAATTGTGGGTAAAAAAACAGATGAATCTGAAGTAGAGCTTGGTGTAAGGGTCTCTGTTACTTCCGCCGCCTCTTTTTTTTGAACCATTATTATTATCATTAGCACAACAGCTATGAATAACTTCATCTTCATTGCCTCCATCTCCATTGTTAATGGCTAATTTTACGGATCTAGAGAGAGAGAATTGAACAAACAATTTGTTTAACAATTTATTATAAAATTGTATATAATTTAATTTAATTAATTATTTATTATCTTCTCTCTCCTTGTCAGCATTGACACATAGATTTAATCAATTGTCACATATTTCCACATCATTCTTTTGTTAAATGGTTAACAGACATAGACGGCAAAATTACTTTTTCTAAATAACGTATAGTTCAACGAGTTGGCCGTAAAAAAATTCAGTTAGTGATGCATTTGTAAACCGAGGTTGAGTAGAGTGAGGAAAAATGTATTTAACCCGATTTGGCTTAGAGAACATTAGCAACGAAGTTATGGCAAATTTCACGGAAATAGACGTTAAACGTCGAAAACGTAGAAATTCCGGATTGGTGGTCGAAAGTTGTCGTGAGACTTGAAAATATTATTTTTCAATGTCAACACGTGAGATAGGGTATTTAAGAATCGTGGACTCAAGAATCGTCAGATTCTGACTTAAAACGAAGAAAACGAGCATTGAACGCTCATTAATGTTACGAACGCTTAGAAAATGAACTCAATAGTGATTTTTGAGTTAACGGATTCGAAAGTGTCGAATTCTTATATGAACGCTATTGTATGTCATTTATGACGTATAGGCTTTTGAACGGACCAAATTGGACTTATAACGAAGAAGTTATGGCTCCGAGAATCTCACTAAAATTTTTATTTGTGTAAATTTTACGAGTGCTTGAGTGCAGCGGCGGCACCGGACATATAGTGTTAAATGTCAACATGTACTTTGCCAAGCACAATGTAGTTGGCTACTGCTAAATGTTATCGCAACGCCACTTATAGAGGGAAGTCTAGCTCCGCAGCACCGAGACCGGGACCGGACCATTTCATTTCATAAAATTCAGGGTCTTACAATATATGTAATAAGGCTTTTAGCCAATTAAGTGAGACTTGTAGGATTGTTAACAAATTGGTAGAGTCCAATAAGAATTGGATGTACAAACCTAAGTGTTTATTAATCAAAAGCCCAAAGTAACTTAATGTAAGCCCAATTAATGGTCCAATGGATTAGGCTTGATTCATGGAGCAAACCATGTTGATGTGGGTTATCTTGGTGGGCAAGACCTTTATGTGATGGCCAAGAACTTTAAGTAATGACCAAGTATAGGATAAGTGTTGTGCTTAACAAGTAATGAATAGTAAGGAGGTTAGTTAAAGAGGTGAGATGTTCTAATGTCCATAATGCCCTCACTTTGGCTTTCCTATAAATAGAAGGAGATTGCTAGTCATTTATCAATTATTCAAAACACCAACAACTTCCAATACAAAGCAAATTATTGGTTAGAGAGAATAAGCACTTTTAAGACAAACATCCTTTGTTAGATTTTCAAAGAAGAAGAAGCCTAGTTCATCAAGGGTAAGGCTCTTGTCTAATAATTTTCCATCTCTATCATTGTAGGGTGATAAGAGAAGTGTGGACTAATAAGCATGTATGCTAAGAACAATTAAGAATTGAATAAGCAATGGACTTAAGCCGAATAAGTCATGAACAAGTAAATTGAACCTAAATAAGTTATAATATTATGAAGAACTTATGATGAACTTGTCATATGTTTGTTATATGAAGTTAGTATGTTTGATAAGATATGAGAATGTTGATTTAAGGACTTAAATCTATAATAAGTCATAAGAAATGAAAACTTGTAGTTTATAAGTTATTAAGTCATGAACTTATGAAGAAAAAGTAAAAACCTAGCTTAAAAATAAGTTGATGTAACTTGTAGTTTAAAATGTTCTTATTATGGTTAGAATCCATTTAGAATAATGATCAAATCATTAGTAATGAAGTTTTGCCGAAATTCACACGATTGGACGATAATCGTCGAATTTGTAAAATTCTCGGAATAGAAGTTGAATTTTGTGTTTGAACTCAAAAACGTTGGTTTTCGATAGAGACAAGTCATATTTGGCATTATAGAGTTGTGGACTCAAAAATGACTATATTCCGACTTAGAACGAAGAAACGAGCGTTGAACGTTCACGAACGTTTACCGTTTTTGTTAAAAATGAACTAATAGGTGAATTTTTAGCAAATAAAGTCAAATAGATAAAATTCTTGCATGAACGTGTAGAGTGTGTATTTTGTGAACCATAGGTTTTTGAACGAGCCAATTCGGACTTATAATGAAGAAGTTATGCGTTCGAGAATTTCGCAAAGTTGAAAATCTGTCAAAGCTATTTGAGGCCTGAGTTGGTCTTGCCGGCGCTTAACCCAGGCCAAATGGTGGCACTCTTGCAGTATGAAACACGTCATCACAACCTTCTGCGAGAAATCACGCCATGACATGACCTAATTTAGTGTGTTATATATAGCGCGGTAGTGCCGGACTCGACCATCATCTACTGGAAACTCGCGCCGCAGCGCAAGTTATATAAGGATGACTGGCGCTGTAGCGCCAGACTTAATAGAGGCATAATGAGGAAGTTTACAATTATGAAATGAATGGTAACTCATTAGTAATAAACTAAGGAACTTAATGAAGCATTGTAAGGTATTGTTAAACCTTAATTATGTTGCCTAAAGGTTGAAGATAAGTAATCAAACATGAATGTAAGGTGAAGGTAAGAATGATGTAACGAAAAGACGGAACCAATAAAAGCAAATCTAAGTCGTAATTAGATTTAGAAGAAGGGTAAGATTCATTAGGAACCATGTATGTTCATTCATGACCTAATGTGTTATGTGATGTCATCATTTACCGTAGAGACTCAAAGACTTAAACGAGAACGTGTTATAACTGTAGCAGACGCTAAAGGCAAGTATTCTAACCCTTGTTTCGGTTCAATCTGGACAAGCTTTGTAATTCATGTATCCTTACGCATGAAATATTGTATGATGAAGTCAAAGCCAACTCTTTCGGCTAGATTGTTATTATGTTACTATCAAAGCATGGTCAATGTTTACCAAGTTATACTGATGTGGTTTTCAAACGAAGACTGAGTATGCTAAAACTGTTTTGTCGTCAAACGACAGGCACGCGAGGTTGCCACAAGTTAAACGTACACATGTTTAATGAATGTAGTGTTGATCAACATAGAGTACTATAGGCTGATCACCTAGACGTGCTCGTAAGAAATGTCAAACTTACGGACTTAGTGTTGTGATATCCTTTTCAAAAGAACTTATGAAATGCTCAAGGTCTTGGACCAGAATTGATGTTTTACTAAATATTGTTGTTGTAAAATGTTTTGAAGGAAAAGAAATACTATTTTGAATTATCAATAGTACTTCGTAACTATTGTTCAGTTATTGAAGATATATGATTCCTACGTTTCAAGCATGTTGTTTATTAGAATTGTTGTACTTGCTGAGCTAGTCATGCTCACTCTTGCTTGAACCATATGAACACAGCTAAGATCGAACTGACCGAAGGCTCCGGCAAGGATAAGGGAAAGGCGAAGACGAACCCGTAAAATACTTATGTAATTGTATAGGATGAATGATTGTAATATATTTGATATTATGACAAGAATGATGTAATGGTTATAAAGAACCTCGAGGAATGTTAATATTATTTTGAATATATAGAAGATATATTCGTTCCTTTGAGACTTTTTAATTGAATGTATGTGTGAATGGTAGTACCGTGTAGCACCATCTGTCGGGTTGGAAGATACACGGATTTGGGAGCGTCACATCTAATGTCCATAATTCCCTCACTTTGGCTTTCCTATAAATAGAAGGAGATTGCTAGTCATTTATCAGTTGTTCAAAACACCAAAAACTTCCAATACAAAGCAACTTATTGGTTAGAGAGAATAAGAACTTTTAAGACAAACATCCTTTGTTAGATTTTCAAAGAAGAAGAATAGTTCATCAAGGGTAAGGCTCTTGTCTAATAATTTTCCATCTCTATCATTGTAGGGTGATAAGAGAAGTGTAGTCTAATAAGCATGTATGCTAAGAAAATGTAAGAATTGAATAAGCAATGGACTTAAGCCGAATAAGTCATGAATAAGTAACTTGAACCTAAATAAGTTATAATCTTATGAAGAACTTATGATGAACTTGTCATATGTTTTTCATATTAAGTTAGTATGTTTGATAAGATGTGAGAATGTTGATTTAAGGACTTAAGTCTATAATAAGTCATAAGAAATGAAAACTTGTAGTTTATAAGTTATTAAGTCATGAACTTATGAAGAAAAAGTCAAAACCTAGCTTAAAAATAAGTTATAGTTTAAAATGTTCTTATGATGGTTAGAATCCATTTAGAATAATGATAAAATCGTTAGTAATGAAGTTTCGCCGGAATTCACACGATTGGACGATAATCGTTGAATTCGTAAAAATCTCGGAATAGAAGTCGAATTTTGGGTTTGAACTCGAAAACATTGGTTTTTGATGGAGACAAGCCATATTTGGCATTATAGAGTTGTGGAATTGAAAATGACCGGATTCCGACTTAGAACAAAGAAACGAGCGTTGAACGTTCACGAATGTTTACTGTTTTTGTTAAAAATGAACTAATAGGTGAATTTTTAGCAAATGAAGTCAAATAGATAAAATTCTTGCATGAACGCGCAGAGTATATAATTTGTTAACCGTAGGCTTTTGAACGAGCTAATTCGGACTTATAACGAAGACGTTAAGCGTCCAGGAAATTTGGAAAGTTCAAAATCTGTCAAAGCTATCTGAGGCACATAGTTGGGGCCGCGGCGTCAACCCAAGGCCAAATGCTGGCGCTGCAGCGCCGAGCACAGTGTCACAACCTTCCGTAGAGTCATGTCGTGGCCCGACCCAGTGTGTTATATGTGGTGCCCATTGGTTGGTTTCGACCATCGACTCTCGAAAAAAACTTCATGCATGTTATGAAGTTATATAAGATGTCTCTGTATAACGCCGCACTTAAGAGAGGAATAGTGAGGAAGTTTACTAGTATGAAATGAATGGTAACTCATTAGTAATGAACTAAGGAACTTAATGAAGCATTGTAAGGTATTGTTAAACCTTAATTATGTTGCCTAAAGGTTGAAGATAAGTAATCAAACATGAACTTAAGGTGAAGGTAAGAACGATGTAACAAAAAGCCAGAACCAATAATAACAAATCTAAGTCGTAATTAGATTAAGAAGAAGGGTAAGATTAACTAGCAACCATGTATGTTCATTCATGACCTAATGTGTTATGTGATATCATCATTTACTGTAGAGACTCAAAGACTTAAACGAGAACGTGTTATAACTGTCGCAAATGCTAAAGGCAAGTATTCTAACCCTTGTTTCAGTTCAATCTAGACAAGCTTTGTAATTCATTAATCCTTACGCATGAAGTATTGTATGATGAAGTCAAAGCCAACTCTTTCGGCTAGACTGATATTATGTTTCTATCAAAGCATTGTCAATGTTTACCAAGTTATATTGGTGTGGTTTTCAAACGAAGACTGAGTATGCTAAAAATGTTTTTTTGTCAAACGACAGGCACGTGAGGTTGCCACAACTTAAACGTACACACGTTTAATGAATGTAGTGTTGATAAACATAGAGTACTATAGGCTGATCACCTAGACGTGCTCGTAAGAAATGTCGGACTTACGGACTTAGTGTCGAGATGTCCTTTTCAAAAGAACTTATGAAATGCTCAAGGTCTTGGACTGGAATTGATGTTTTACTAAATATTGTTGTTGTAAAACGATTTGAAAGAAACGAAGTGCTATTTTGAATTATCAATAGTACTTCGTAACTATTGTTTAGTTATTGAAGATATACGATTTCTATGTTTCAAGCATGTTGTTTATTAGAATTGTTGTACTTGCTGAGCTAGTCATGCTCACTCTTGCTTGAACCATATGAACACAGCTAAGATCGAACGGACCGAAGGCTCTGGCAAGGATAAGGGCAAGGCGAAGACGAACCCATAGAATACTTATGTAATAGTATAAGATGAATGATTGTAATATATTTGATATTATAACAAGAACAATGTAATGGTTATAAAGAACATGGGGGAATGTTAATATTATTTTGAATATATAGAAGACATATTCGTTCCTTTGAGACTTTTCAATTGAATGTATGTGTGAATGGTAGTACCGTGTAGCACCATCTGTCAGGTTGGAAGATACCCAGATTTGGGGGCGTCACAAACCACATCAATAAAATATTTATTTCATTTAATAAATATTTTAAATTACAATTACTATAATCTTGGATTGTCACATTCTTCCCTCCTTACAAAGATTTTGTCCCCAGAATTGAAAATATAGATTAAACAAATAACTCAGGGTACAATTAAACCTCACTTTCTAAATTTATGAATATATATTTTTCTTCACACCAGATCACGGATTTCAAAATATACAGCACATACACATACATACTCAAACTCAAAACATCTCATGATAAGAATTTTAATTATTCAATTCCTATTTTAATAACTTCTAAAAATTCGGGTTGTCACATCCTTCCCCCCTTATAAGGATTCCTTCGTCGGAATCACCGAAACCCTACCTTACTTAGGTTTTTATCAAATCTCTTCGTTGAATAACTTCAACACTTTACCTTAATATAGGTTTTATATTTCCTACCCCCATCATTCTTGATAATAAATTCTTGTGAGTTTTATTTCACAACTTTCAGTTGAACTCAATTATATTTTGAGTATTATATATTCTTTAACTCATTCATTTCCTTTTCTAAGGATCGTTATCATAAACACTCGGAGCATTACATTCACCCATTCTTCTAAGAATTTTGTCCTCGAAATTTTATTTATTAATCTTCATTCATTCAATCTATCAAGATAGATTTTGCGTTAATACTTTATTCATTCATTGGGTAACCACTTTCTTTCCACAAAGATCTTTCTACAATTATTAAACTTTTCTATTAAAAGTTTTACATTATTCTTTGATAACTCATCTCCTGCTCACTTCAAAATTTATTTTCGCACTTATTCAATATATTCATCATTCAGTGTCGCATTCTATGAGTCACTTCTTTTTAAGGAATATCATCCTTACCACATTCACCTTTTAGAATAGCAAGAATCTTCCACAATTTCTCCATAATTGGGAAGCGATATGAATAACAAGAAATTTAAAAGATTCCAAATCATGCTGAGGGGTCACAAGGCCGTGAACTCTTCTCTAGATTTGCTAGTGCTTCAACACAATCCTTCACACTGCAAACTAGAGTGTTTATCAATCACAAAGACTGAAAACACCCTCCACATGTACACTAGGTGGCCAGCCTATTGTACCACTATGTTGGGCCGTAACGTAGTGTTTTGTAACGACTATATGTGTTACGCTCGGAACCATTGTCCCCGAAAAACATGTCCCCTTATAAGGTTGCTCACCTCAGCTTTTCTGACAACGTTTGACCGGCTTGAATCATGCTATTGTGATATTGTTATGATGATCTGATGATATTTTACTGTACCAGGACATATAGTTTACAAGTGTGAATCTTCATATCACACAAAACAGATCTGGAGTGAAAGTTATAAGGATCTAAGCATAGCACCATCAACTGTTCTTCATTTTCTGGAAAACCCAAAAATGAAGAACAGCGTTGTCAGACTTTTTGAGGGCCAATATCTCTCTGATATGATGTTTTATGACCATGGAATCAGTTTGTTTGTGTAGTATGACATAAAAACTATATTGGTAACATTTTAGATAACCTATAAACATGAAGATCATTGAATCTAGAACTGGTCAAAGTGAGCACCACGAACTTTGACATGAGTTTCTGGGTTTGATGAAGAACAGTCCAAGAACACCTTTAGCCACCGTTTTGTCGCCTAATGCACCTTTAGCGACACTTAAATTCAAAAATTAATTATTTTAATTAATAAATAGATAAAAATAGTTTTAAATTTTTTAAAAATTCAAAATAAATTCCTAAAAATTATTTTAAAGCACTGAAAATTAGTTTTTAATTATTTTGAGTATATTTCATAAATATTTAATATTTTGGAATAATAATGGTATTTAATTTATTTAATTATAGTATTAAATAAATTATTTAAAAAAAAGATTTTATACATAAAAAATAATATTATAATATAAGAAAATATTTTAAGTTATTTTTAGTGACTTTTAATATTTTGTGATGAATTTCATTAATTAATTAATTAATTTAATAACAATATTAAATAAATTGTGGAAAATAGAATTAATGATTTAAAAATTATATAAAAATGATTTAAGTGTTATAAAAATATTTTAAGTTATAAAATATAACTTTTGATATTTTGTCATGAAAAACATTAATATTTATTATTAATGGCAATTATCGAATAATGAATTTAATTGTTTAAAAATCATATGAATGTGATTTTAAGGTATTAAAAATACTTTTGATATATTATAAATATATTATAATATTATGACATGTATTTCATTAATATTTGATATTAAAAAATATTAATGATAAAGGAATTATGTGGTATTTAATTCATATAAATACGATATTAATGATTGAAAATTCATGATAAATGATAATAATTATCTGAAAATTATTACGGGCTTATGAAAAATATTTTGACTGATAAAAAAATTATCTAAGATAATTGTTAAGTGTTTAGGCAAAGTTTAATGGAACTTAAACTTGATATTTATCCGACTAAGCCGTCGGGATGTCAGAATTGTGCCAAACTCGACTCGGACTGTATAGACGGATAGGGTTATGTGTTAATGTGTTTAGGTTATTTTTAAATATTGTGATAATATTATTCTAACTTAGAAATAAATATTATTAATATTAGGTCTTTAGACAAATCTTATCATGCTCCAATAATTGAGCCCTATTTATAACATCTAAATACAAACACAGTTTGTGAGAAATGAGGTATTGACGTATGTTGGGTCTCAAACCTCCCAGAAATATTCGCGTCATTCTATCCTAATTATCAACTAAATGGGATGCGAACCGGGACAACTCAACAAACATAGCCTCGTACTACGACACGGTTATATTGTTTTGCTCAAACTTGATAAACTCCACCTCCTTCATGTGATGAATACTTTCGGGAAAGTACTTGTCATTGAACAGCACTTAAAACCTCTCCCAAGACATTTTGAGTGCGGCAGGCTGAGTACGCTTTACTGATTCCCACCAGTAATCTGCCTCCCCTCTCAATATGAAGGTGGCAAAGGGAACCTTTTGCTCCTCACAGCATCCTAAGACTTTGAATAGCTTGGTGATCTGCTTTATCCACGTCTTCGCCTTAAATGGTTTTGGTTTTCCCCAAAACTCTGATGGTCCCAGCTCCTTGAATTGCTTAGCGGTGACCATCTTTGAGTTGTCAGTGTTTCCACCAGCATTTTGAATATGATCCGCTCTCGCCTGATGTTGCATGAATTGCGTAAAGCCTCTGAACATTCCATCATTCATCATTTGATTGGTGTTGTTGTTTACCTAAGGATTATTGTCTTTATGTTGCACATTATCCTGGGTATTGATCGTTGGTGACTCAACGGTCTCATGTGCTTCATTTTTGATCTCAATATTTTTAGATGTCATTTTCAAACATTGCCACAAAACAAGGGTTAATTGACATGTCATATATTATCCATATACTCTGACCGACCAATTTAATACCACATAAACTTATGTAGGTCATACAATGAAGGAATTCCCCGTCTCTCCCCTCCTAGTTCTTGTCTCACATCTCAGCCAGGGATCATATCCCTAAGCTTTAATACCAACTGTGACGCCCCCAAAATAAGTATATGTCACCCATCTTGGGTCGCCAAATACATGGTAAAATTCAAATACAAACTTAATTATACAACATGAACTGAGAGTTTTTACACGAATATTATCTTCTAGACAATATCCAAACTCAAATGGAGTCCTCATTACATTTATTGTCACACTATTTCATAAAATAGTGAGGACTACTATAACACCATCTTGGACCATCACTCCGTTCCCCGACTAGTTTCGACTACGTTCTCATTTCCTGAAGAGAACAATGGAAGTAAAAGGGTGAGCTCAACTAGACCAGTAAGAAATATTATGAATAAGATAATGCAGAATAAGTTATCGTTAGCCTTCAACAATGTTAAACTGATAGAATATAATAGACAACAAGTTTAACTACAGCGCAATAAGCAATCCATTAGAAGAATCAAGTAGAGCATGATATCTACTATCTTCTATGATTTAAAAAGTTTTTCATCAACTTTATCGCTGAGACTCAGCTTAAAAAATAAACCACATCATCGAATCATCCCTGCACTACGGGCCAAGGATATTCATGTAATCATCAATGGTCTTGATTATACCGAATAATCCTTGGTCATAATCATACCAATCAACAGTCCATCTATGCACCTAAGCCAACGATGACTTTCATCACAATATAAGCATGAGGATGATGACAATGATATAATCATTCAATTAAATGATAAATTTTAAATATTTATAATTTAATTTATCCAGAATTCAATAATGTCCAAATTGTCAACATGATATTGCTTTGTGGAGTAAAATTCAAGAATAATATCCATGTATCATAAATATTTTGGACAGAAAAGAAATTAATTTTTCAGGTGAATAGTAATTGGGTGAATAGTATCCCGTGAATAGTACTTCGTGAATAGTAACCCGACATGAAAAGTACCCCAAATACCTGAGTGAATAATATTTGAGTGAATAGTAACTGGGTGAACAGTAACCTATGAATAGTAACTCATGAATAGTACTCTGGCATGAAAAGTGCCCCGAATACCTGAGTGAATAGTAACCCGTGAATAGTACCCCGGGTGAAAATATTAATATTTAATAAAAAAGTTCAGATCAATATTCCAATAAAACGATACTGGATGAAGAGCAAAACTCAAAAATATTCTACTAATTTCAAGGATTATAGAAGCACTACTTACCATAGTAAGTTTAGATTTAAGAATATGAAAAGAAATAACATACGAAACTGCAAATGGATTTTCACCTGTCATAGAGTACGTAATTCACGTAGACAAGTTATTCTGATATATTAAAGGATGAATATGAAAAATAGTATTCCTTATGAATACGAAAGAAATAATACCCCTTACCTTAGTAGAAGGCTGGATACTGCAATAGCGAAGTAGCAGAATACTCTTCTTCTTGCTCTCTATAGTTTCTCTCTCTATAGTGTCTCTTGTGAATCTAAGTGAATTGGTGAGAATGAAAGAAGAATTAAGCTTCTATTGATAGGAGAAATGACTAAATAGTAACTAATTCACGAACGGTCCAGATTGATTTACTATTAGAACGGACGGTCCATATTGATTACTATTAAAACCACAACCGACGGTCCAAATTGATTTACTTTTAAAACAACCACCGACGGTCTAGATTGATTTACTTTTAAAACCACCACCGACGTTCCAGATTGATTTACTATTAAAACCATCGCCAATGGTCTAGATTGATTTACTATTAAAACCACCATCGACGGTCCAGATTGATTTACTATTAAAACCACCACCAATGGTCCAGATTGATTTAACTTATTACACTTTTTCCAAGTTTACATTATTTCCCTCTAACTTTTGTAATTCACTTATCTTCAATAAATACATTCTTAATACTTCAACAAGTATTCATCATTAATATTATAACTCACAATATTTAACAACCAGATCATACCCAGGAAAGAGGGGGCTTTTCGATAAGGATTTCTCCCTATTGGCGCGTAATTAGGTGACCAAACCTCTCCTCGACAGAACCTTCTAAACATTGTCAATATTGCAAATAATAATATGAATAACTTTTTTGTCTCAATTATTGATTTAATAATATAAAATATTATGCAGATGATACTGTGACAATAATTAAATCAAATAACGGGAGATACTATGCAACAATTACTGTAGCAATAATTGAGTAAACTGAGTGGCTTCTTACATAAGCATCAATAATTATTACTGTGTGCTACTATGCAACCATGTGTATTACTGTACTTTTACCACATGGTAGTTCAACAGTTGAACGGTAAAACTTTCGTTAATATTTTTATACAAATATAATTTTGTCGTTTTCTAACTACGACAATACTTTCGTTGTGGGGTCCACCAATGATTGTGTCATCGTATGAATATTCCCTGTTAAAATGAATATTCCCCGACACAACGAATATTTTATATTTACTTGCTTACTTTGCAAAATTTTCAAATAT
Source organism: Panax ginseng (assembly GCA_020205605.1). NCBI lineage: Eukaryota > Viridiplantae > Streptophyta > Magnoliopsida > Apiales > Araliaceae > Panax > Panax ginseng. Next base: position 96,801,608 of record CM035128.1, on the reverse strand, counting down.
TACCCATAACTTTAACCTTTTATCAATTTAACCATTTATTAAATAGAATAATAATTATAAGAAAATTGGATACTTTCATTTCATATAATTCGGGTCTTACATGATGTCTACTATCTTCTATGATTTAAAAGTTCATCATCAATATTTTATCTCTGTAACACAAATCAATAAATATTTCACATCATCGAATTATCCATACACTATGGGCCAATGATATTTGTTAGTATCATCAGTGGTCATGATCATGCCAAACAACTATCTATCTATGCACTACGGTCCAAAGAGGACTTTCACCACATCATTTGTCTGTAACATTACAGGTCATGATTTTACCAATATAGTATTCCTGGTCATAATCATACTAATCAACAGTCCATCTATGAACTACGGGCTAAAGATGACTTTCACCACAATATAAGCATGAGGATGATGACAATGATATAAGAAATCAATCAAGTGAGATTAAGGATAAATATTAAAGGTTTATAATTCAATTTATCCAGAGTTTAAGAATGTCCAAATTGTCAACATGATAATTAATTGTGGAGTAAAATTTAAGAATGATATTCATATATCAAAAAAAATTGGACAGAAAAGAAACCAATTTTGTCGTGAATAGTACCCCGTGAATAGTACCTCGGGTGAATAGTACCCGAGTGAGTAGTATCTCGTGAATAGTACCCAAGTAAATAGTACCACATAAATAGTGTGACGCCCCCAAAATAGGTCCAATCCACCCAACCTATTCTGAGTCGCCAAATACATGGTACAGAAACAACTACAACTTTATTAATACAATTATCGCGCAAAATACGACAACACATAAACTGTAAGTTTAAATACAAATATTGTCTTCTAGACAATATCTACACCCAGAAAAAGTCCTCATTACAATTATTAACACACTATTTTAAAAAATAGTGAGGACTGCTAAACAACTGTCTAGAACCATCATTCCACACCCCGACTACTTCCCGCTATGTTCTCGCTTCCTGAGAAGAAAAATGGAACAAAAAAGGAAAAGGGTGAACTCAAGTAGCCCAGTAAAGAATATTATGACTAAGGTACTATACAACAAATTATCCTTAGCCTTCAACAGGGAAAAATTTGATAGAATATAATAGACAACAAGTTGTAGATCAACAACTGAAATGGAAACAACAATTCATTAAAAGAGTTAAATAGAGAATGAAATCTGCTATCATCTATGAATTTAAAAGTCCATCATCAATATTTTATCCCTGTAACATCAATCACTATACATATTGCATCAAATATTCATCTTTGCACTATAGGCCAAAGATATTCATTTGTATCACCAGTTGTTCATGTTCATCTCATCACCTGTTCATCTTTGCACTACGGACCAAAGATATTCATCAGGTAATCATTCATCTTTGCACTATAGGCCAAAGATATTCATCAAGTATCACCATTAAGGACTGAGGATGATGAAAAATATTTTAGAGAACGAATCCAGTGAGACAGAAGGACAAATATTAGGGATTCATATTTCGGTTTATCCAAATTCAGTAATACTCTATAATAACCAATTGTGAAGTAGAATTCAAAAATAAAGATCAAAACATGGATACAATCAAAGATAGTAACCATAAAAGACATCTGGGATGAAAAAGAGAAAATATCATTTTTTGGTGAATAGTACCGTATTCGTGAATAGTGCAGTATACGTGAATAGTAATCTCAACACAAAAACGTAGAAATTCTACAATAAAATCTATATCAATATTTCGGTATAATGATATTGAAAGAATAACATTATTACGAAAAAAAATAACATCCCTTACCTCAAAATAACAATACTTCTAATCGGAATATCGGATGTAAAGTCGAAGGAAATTTGAACTGAATAGCAACTATCAAAGTATCTAAATACTCATAAAATATGCTCGATAATATAGAGAGAAAGAAAACTTGTTTCTGGTGTGATTTTCAATTCTAACTAAGCACCCTATTTATAGGAAAATGCTAGAATGCCAAAGGAGACTAAATAATAAAATATTATTATTTTTTATTCACCTTCTACGCATGCCTCATTTGAATCAAAACTTCAGCCACCACAGTAGGTCCCACCCAAAATCAGCACATGTTTTCTCAACAACTAAAAGTGGGTCCCACATTCTAGAAATCTCCGCCAAAATAAAACAATTTCTGAATCAGCCACCTCTTAAATTTTATAACAAATCATTCGTTAATTTTTAATGGTTCAAAATTTGTGGACATATACTCAACTTATATATGCATAACATATCAAAAAATCACAACGATCTAACGGTCGGATTAAAATTTATAACTCACACAATATAGCTTAAGAACACTGATTTTTCGGACTGTGAGTCCTTTGGACCAGTTTCATTCAAACAGTTACCACGAAAAATCCACAAAGAATTTTTGGGTATTCCAATTTCTACGGTTAGCTTACTTCCAGGGCTTTCTTTTGATATATGGCTCATCTCCTAAATCATTATACACAAAGAGTTATGGATTTTACAAAATCAAGTAATAAACTAATTTTTCTGAAAATCCCCTATTTTGTTCTTCATTTCGACAAAATATCGATAAAACACCTCAGCTTTAATTCCTTCATTTACAACCACATAAAATATATCCATCATTTATATCCACATAAAAAAATATTTTCTTATCATATAAATCAATAAATAATTATTCACAAATAATATTACAGAATCATAATAATGAGAACCAGGTCGTTCCCAGGAAAGAGGGGGCTTTCCAATAAGGATTTTTCCTTACTGGCGCGCAATTAGGTGACCAAACCTCTCCTTGACAAAATTTTCTAGACATTGCCAATAATTCTATCTAATAATATTATTCAAATAATATGAATTATTGATCTGATTATGGGAAATATTGTGCAGTGACAATTATTGAAACAACAATAATATAAAATATCAACACAACAATTATTGAATCAATAAAATAAAATATTGAACAGTAATTACGGTAACAATTATTGAGTAGTACCTTCTTACGTAAGAATCAATAATTCAAAAAATATTGTGTAATAAAGTGTGCTACTGTGCAACCACGCGTATTATTTTATTTTAACCACCAGGTATTCCAACAGTGTTAACGGTAACAATCACGTCGTTATTTATAAAAACTCAAACTTGTCATTTTCTTCATTCGAAAGTTATTCTTTTATGGGGCCCACAAATGACTGCGTCGTCGTACGGATATTCCCGACAAAAAGAATATTCTACGACCAAACGAATATTTCCCGATAACAATGAATATTTTATAACCACTTGCTTATTTTGCAAAATTTGCACATTTCACCCATAACCAAAATATTATATCAAATTAACTCATTATTTCAAGATAATGAATAGAAGAAATTCAATTTTATTTATAATAAGTTGGGGTCTTACAACCTCCCCTCCTTATGAAATTTCATCCTCGAAATTGACGTACGTACCTATTGTTTTAAAAAGGTGAGGGTACCTCTCTTTCATTTTTGATTCCAACTCCTAAGTCATTTCTTCAATAGCATGGTTCCTCCACAAAACCTTAACTTGTGGTATAACCTTTGTGCGTAGGACATGCTCTTTCCTATCCAAGATCTTGACAGGTACCTCCTCGTACGTTAAATCCTTGGCTATCTCGTCTGGTTCTAACACAATAATGTGGTTTGGGTCGTCCACATATTTACGTAACATCGATACGTGAAAAATGTTATGAACACGCGACATACTTAACGTTAAGGCGAGTATATAGGCCACAGTTCCTACTCGATCGAGGATTTCAAATAAATTAAAGGCTTGAGCTTTCTTCTATTCATCGACTCTTACTTCTAGAATAACGCCTTCTTGCACCTTCTTCTTTATATTCATCAGCTTCGGTGTACAGCTTGAACTCGGGATTTGACTCGGGTTGTTTCATATGGTATCAAAGCCGACTCTCGAAAGCTCGGGTCGGGTCATCCGATCGGGTTGCCAGAGGTGGGGACACGAAGGCTGGTGGTATTATCCCGCAATGGAGAGATGAAGGTCCTGAGGTGGGGACACAAGCCACCAGGTATTATCCTGATGGCTAGAGAGGCAAAGATCTTTGGGCCGTGTGTGTGATCGGTTCTGATGAGGACATCAGAAATTTAAGTGGGGGAGTTTGTAACACCCCAGTCCCACATCGAAAGATAGGAAAAAAAATTTGTCTGCATATTAGGAAATAAGTTACTTCCAATAGTACCTTCAAGTCATAACCTTTTGGGAGCCTATGGTGGGCTAAGATGACCCAAGAAGATACTATTGGGCCAGTAGTTTGAGGCCTTATTGTGATGGATTTGATTCGATTTGGACTTGGGATTTGACCCGAGATTTGTTCCGGACTCGGAATTTGACCCGGGTTGTTTCATACAAGTTTTAGATCAACAACTGCAGCGGAAACAATAATTCATTAGAAGAGTTAAGTAGAGAATAAAATCTACTATCATCTATGAATTTAAAAGTCCATCATCAATATTTTATCCCTGTAACATCAATCACTATACATATTGCATCAAATATTCATCTTTGCACTATAGGCCAAAGATATTCATTTGTATCACCAGATTAATTCATGTTCATCTCATCACACTGTTCATCTTTGCACTACTACTAACCAAAGATATTCATCGTAATCATTCATCTTTGCACTATAGGCCAAAGATATTCATCAAGTATCACCATTAAGGACTGAGGATGATGAAAAATATTTTAGAGAACGAATCTAGTGAGACAGAAGGACAAATATTAGGGATGCATATTTCGATTTATCCAAATTCATTAATACTCCATAATATTCAATTGTGAAGTAGAATTCAAAAATAAAGATCAAAACATGGATACAATCAAAGATAGTAACCATAACATATATCTAGGACAAAAAGGAGAAAATTTCATTTTTCGGTGAATAGTTTTGTATTCGAGAATAGTGTCGTATACATGAATAGTGTCGTATATGTGAATAGTAACCTCGACACAAAAAGGTAGAAACTCCATAATAAAATCTATATCAATATTTCGGTATAATGATATTGAAAGAATAACATCATTACATAAAAAAATAGCATCCCTTACCTCAAAATAACAGTACTTCTGATCGAAATATCAGATGTAAAGCCGAAGGAAACTTGAAGTGAATAGCAACTCTCAAAGTATCTAAATACTTACAAAATACGCTCGATAATATATAGAAAAAGAAAACTTGTTTCTGGTGTGATTTTCAATTTTAACTAAGCATCCTATTTATAGGAAAATGCTAGAATGCAAAAGGAGACTAAATAATAAAATAATATTATTTTTTATTCACCTTCTACGCATGCCTCATTTGAATCAAAACATCAGCCACCATAGTGGGGCCCACCCAAAATCAACACATGTTTTCTCAACAACCAAAAGTGGGTCCCACATTCTGGAAATATCCACCAAAATAAAACAATTTCTGAATCAGCCACCTCTTAAAACTTATAACAAATCATACGTTAATTTTTAACGGTTCAAAATTTGTGGACATATACTCAACTTATATATGTATAACATATCCAAAAATCACAACGATCCAACGGTCAAATTAAAATTTATAACTCACGCAATATAGCTTAATAACACTTATTTTTTAGACTATGAGTCCTTTGGACCAATTTCATTCAAACAGTCACCACGAAATATCCACAAAGAAATTTTGGGTGATTCCAATTTCTACGGTTAGCTTACTTCCAGGGCTTTCTTTTGATATATGGCTCATCTCCTAACTCATTATACACAAAGAGTTATGGATTTTACAAAATTAAGTAATAAAGTAATTTTTCTGAAAATCCCATATTTTGTTCTTCATTTTGACAAAATACTGATAAAACACCTCAGCTTTAATTCCTTCATTTACAACCACATAAAATATATCCATCATTTATATCCACATAAAATAAATATTTCCTTATCATATAAATCAATAAATAATTATTCACAAATAATATTACAGAATCATAATAATGACAATCGTGTCGTTCCTGAGAAAGAGGGGATTTCAATAAGGATTTCTCCTTCTTGGCCGCAATTAGGTGACCAAACCTCTCCTTGATGTAACTTTCTAGACATTGCCAATAATTCTATCTAATAATATTATACAAATAATATGAATTATTGATCTGATAATGGGAAATACTGTGTTGTGAAAATTATTGAAACAACAATAATATAAAATATCAACGCAACAATTATTAAATCAATAAAATAAAATATTGAGCAAAGAATTATCAGTAACAATTATTGAGTAGTGCCTTCTACGTAAGAATCAATAATTCAAGAAAATATTGTGTAATCCGGTGTCTTCTTTGTGCAACCATGCGTATTCATCATATTTTAACCACCGGGTATTCAAACAGTGTTAACCTTAGTAATCATCATGCATATTTATAAAAACTCAAACTTGTCATTTTCTTCATTCGACAGTTATTCTGTTATGGGGCCCACAAATTACTGTGCCGTCGTACGGATATTCCAGAAAAAAAGAATATTACACGACCAAATGAATATTCCTCGACAACAATAAATATTTTTATAACCACTTGCTTATTTTGCAAAATTTGCACATTTCACCCATAACCAAAATATTATATCAATTTAACTCCTTATTATTTCAAGATAATGAATAAAGGAAATTCAATTTTATTTATAATAAGTTGGGGTCTTACAAATAGTACACCGACATGAAAAGATTAAAATTTAATAAGAAAGTTCAAAAAAAATATTTTTGTGAAACGATACTAGATGAAGCGCAAAATTCAATGATATTCTACTAATTTCAGGGAGTATAGAAGCAATACTTATCAAAATAAGTATATAGATTTAGGAATATGAAATGAAATAATATTACTTACATACTATAGAGTATGGAAGAAAATAATATTTCTTACGAATATTGAACGAAAATAATATCCCTTACCTTAGTAAGAGACTAATTCCGACTGGTATAATGGAGATATTCTTCAAGAAAACTTGCACTATTTGCTACACTCAAAGTATCATTATCCTCAAATGAAATACGCACAATATTATAAAAGAAGAATTCTCAGATTCTGGTGTGATTTTCATTTATTAACTAAGCATCTTATTTATAGGAGAATGTCAGGGCACTATTTAGAGTTTTTTTCACTGGTGAACAGAAGAATTTTAGATGATTTCACGTGAATTTTACTATTCATTACTGTGCAATAAAATATTCTAATAAAACAAAACTTTATATGAAATATAATATATTCTATTTATAATCTAATAAAACATATAACTTTATATATAATATAAAAAGTATTCTATTTTATATAAAAAGTTCTGTTTTATTACTATTATAATAATAATAAAACAAAATTGAGATAATTTTCTACCAGCGATTTTGAAAAATGAGTAAGTGGGGGTCCATTTATAAGCCAAACTTACAACAAATACTTCATGAAAAGCCCATCTATTTATATCAAAAATTGAATAAATATTTACCACAAATCACTCATCTTTAATAAACACATTTTTAATCTTTCAACAATTATTCATCAATAATATTATAACTCATAATATTAACAACCGGATCATTCCTAGGAAAGAGGGGGCTTTCCGATAAGGACTTCTCCTTGTTGACGCGTAATTAAATAACCAAACCACTTTCCTTGAAAGAACTTTCTAGACATTGTCAATAATGAAAATAATAAAATGAATAATTATGTCGTCTCAATTGATTTAATAATATAAAATATTGTGCAGATGATACTAAGACAATAATTGAATCAAAAATATGAGATATTATGCAGTAGTTACTGTGGCAATAATTGAATAAAACTGAGTGACTTCTTAAATAAGCATTAATAATCAGAGATATTGTACGATACCGTGTGCTACTGTGTAACCACGCGTATTACTGTACTTTTATCACTGGGTATTTTAACAGTTAACAGTAAAAGTTTTGCCATTATTTTTATAAAAAGGTTATTTCTGTCGCTTTCTATATCCGACAGTCATTCCATTGTGGGGTCCACCAACGATTGTATCGTTATACAGAAATTCCCCGATAAAGAAAATATTCTCCGACCAAACGAATATTTTATGACAACTTGCTTACATTGTAAAATTTGCACATATAACCCATAACTATAGTATTATATAAAAACACACCTTATTATTCAAAATAACATTTAGAGAAAATTAAATCTTTATTCATAAAAAGTTGGGGTCTTACAGCATTCATGTTTTAAACTTTAAAATATGATCGACACAATGTTTATAGTACTTAGTTTGTAAAACATCCATGTTTGCCTTTAAAAGTCTTTTTACCCAAACTAAAGTAATCTAATACATGCATATCAATTTGAATCACATTTTATGCATAGCTAGACCATATACACATGCTCACAAAGTCAGAACTTAACCATCATAAGTTTTATCAAAGTTTATTTTCAAAATTCTAAGTTTTCTTTTCAAAACACATACTAGCTCATGAAAAAACACACAAGGTAAATCTAACTACACTTCATGCTCATAACTCAGCCATATATCTCTGCTATAAGGTCAGAATATACGATGCTACAGGTTTTATCAAATTGATTTTCAAAGCTTTGAGTTCCTCTTTAGAAAATACAAATGAAGGTATACAAAAACAAACCACTTAATGCAAATAGACCATACCCAAAATGTTAGACTTATTTTTATACAAGTTTAAGTCAAACTAACGTGTCAGAACTATCACATTATAATGAAATCGAGAATCTCCCTCTTTGGTGCATGCAATGGCAATTCTTGTACGGTTTGAAAACAATGAGAATGGTAGCATTTTTGCCCTTCTGGACAATTCTAGAAAGGTTACATACTTGAGAAATCAAAACCCAAACACATAACTCTTCAATTATCATGCTTAAAATCAACCACATTACTTTCACACATGTATATAATACTTAGCTAACATGCTACCAATTCTCAAATCACATAAACAACTAATTTGGTAACTTAAATTCAAAGTTCATGCTATTTTTCCATTTTGAATATGTTTAGTGAATTTTATCATTACAAATTCATTTTTAAACCAAATTAGTCCATTTAACTATATTATCAATATCTAATAATAATTCTTGGATTACAACAATCCTTAGCCATCAATATTTTAACTCTAAAGCAAGTATTTTCTTAACATTACTAAGACATTACAAAACTTAGGAATCAAGAGCATTTATGTTAGTAATATTACCTCTTGATTGCTTGAATTTTCTAACTATAGCTCTTCAATCCTCCCATAACTCTCAATTATACTAACCTTACATAGCCAATTTTCTCAGACAACTCAAGAAACGTGAAGAAGAAGAAGGAGGCTCTATTTATAGAGATTTCAATACATAGATAATGTCTTTACACTATGTTTTGAACTATCAGGGAGAAGAAGAAACCAAAGGGCAATAGAGAGTTGGTTACCTACTCCCCCTTCCTCCATCACTCCATTCATCATCACCATGATTGCAAGCTATTTAGCCTTTTCATTTTCTAGCAATTGAAGTAGCATAGGCCAATGGCCTATCATGATTGTTATTTATTTGGGACAATCTTTATTTCTTCTTTACTTATTAGTAAAATGGTCCTCATTCTACTAAAGTTAATTCCTTTTTGGGCTCATTAAGTAAATTATAATGACTTAATCTTACTACATTAAATTAAGCTATGGGCACATATATACAAATTTTCATGTATGTACCCCCACATATTAACAAGTATACTTACACTTAAATATATCGCAACATATTTAATCATGTATCTCAGGTACATTGAGTTAGTCCAATTCATATTTTAATTGGTTAAATATAATTCACTTGGGTACTCTTAACCCATTTTTTTCTATCACACTAATTATCACACATAAATACCACCATGATTAATATCAATTATTTATTCACTTATTATTTATTCCAGTTAAACCTTCAGTTTGGTTCAACTTTAATACTCATGCCACACAAGGTTCATTTATCGAATTTACTTAAATTATATAACTCAAGCTCATAATCTCAACAATAAAAATATTAGGGGCTTAGGCCATGTTGGGCTTTTCCCCAATTCCACGTTATTTTAATAATTCTTTAATATAAGGTTTGGGTGACACATTGTACCTTAATGCTACCTTAATTCATTTTACACTATGAACTTGAAATCATGACACCCTTACTTAAAATAATCATTAAAATAATTAGTATGTACTACAACAATATAATACAATTATACAATTCTTTTTCTTCCATTAATTATCCCAAAATAATTTTAGTTAGCCACATCTTAATGCATTAACTTTGTAAGACCCCAACTTTTATGAATAAAGAATTTATTTTCTCTAAATGTTAGTTTGGTTAATAAGGTGTGGATTTGATATAATGTTATAGTTATGGGGAGTATTTACAAATTTTGCAAAGTAAGCAAGTTGTCATAAAATATTCGTTTGGTTAGGGAATATTCTTTTTGTCAGGAATATCCGTACGACGGCACAATCACTGGTGGACCCCGCTACGGAATTACTGTCGGAGTTAGAAAATGACAGAAATAATTTTTATAAAAATAACGGCAAAAGTTTTACCGTGAACTATTGAAATACCCTTGATAAAGAAATGCTGAATGTCGGCGTGGTTGCATAGTAGCACACGGTATTGCACAGTATCTTTGATTATTGATGCTTACGTGAGAAGTCACTCAGTTTTACTCAATTATTGCCACAACAATTGTTGCATAGTATCTCACGTTATTGATTCAATTATTGTCACAATATCATATGCACAATATTTTATATTATGAAATCAATAATTAAGATGACAAAGTTATTTATATTATTAATTGTGTGCCAATAAGGAGAAGTTTTTATCGAAAAGCCCCCTCTTTCCTGAGAATGATCTGGTTGTTAATATTGTGAGTTATAATATTAATGATGAATAAATGTTATTAAAAATGTGTTTAGTGAAGTTAAGTGAATTGAGATAAATAGAGGGGATTTTTATGAAGTATTTACTGTAAATTTGGCTTATTATATGGACCCTCACTTACTCATTTTTCAAAATAACCAGTAGAAAGTTATTCAATATATATATATATATATATATACATATATACATATATATACATTTTGTTTTATTAGATTATAAATAGAATATATTTTATTTTATTTAAAAATTTTCATTTTATTAGAATATTTTATTGCACAGTACTGAATAGTAAAATTAGATTTTCGCGCCGAATGTCACCCATGAAATTTTTCATCCTATTCACCCGTGAGAATTTCAAATAGTGCCCTGTCATTCTCCTATAAATAGGATGCTTTGTTTAGAAATAAAAATCACACCAGAATCATATAATTCTTCTTCTATAATATTGAGCGTATTTCTTTTGAGTTAAGAAAACTTTGAGTGTAGCAAATAGTGCAAGTTTTTCTTCAAGAATATCTCCGATATACTAGTCGGAATACTCTCCTTTTGAGGTAAGGGGTATTATTTATTTCATATTCGTTTATGATATTATTTTTTGTATTCGTAAGAAAATTTATTTTTGTTCAATATTCGTGAGTATTATTTTCGTCCAATATTCGTAAGGAATATTATCTTCTTTCAATATTCGTAAGAAATATTATTATTTTTCAGCAATCTTAAGGGATATTATTTTTGTTCAATATTCGTAAGAAATAATATTTTCTTCTATACTCTGTAGTATGTAAGTAATATTATTTCGTTTCAGATTCTGAATTCTACACTCATTTTGTTAAAGTATTGCTTCTATACTCCTTGAAATTAGTAGAATATCCTTGAAATTTGTGCTTCATCTAGTATCGTTTCACGAGAATATTTTTCTGAACATTTTTGGTTAAATTTTAAGCTTTTCATACTAGAGTACTATTTATACATACAACACTATTCATACGTATGACAAATGAAGTTTGGTTTGGATAATTCAACAAAGGTTCTAAAATTTTGAAAGCTCATCAACTATGGACTAGTCGAATCATTAAGGGTTCACTAGTCTAACAAAGTTCAATAGTAACTGATAATTTAAAATTGAATAGCAATCTCAAAAGGTATACAATAGAATAATTATTGTATATCAGAATCATACTTTGAAAGATTAATACATTTTAATATAATAAAATGGACTTGATCAATAATAACGAGAATTTTCTCGATATAAAGAGACAACTTATAAGCTCATATAAAGATAACGAGTAGGGTTAGGAAACTTTCCTCGTGCGTAGATTACACGTTAATTATACTCGTTCCTTGATTTAAATCCTACATATCATATACGTTCACAATACCAGTCAATTATAACGTACTAGTCATCACAAGTTCATTCTTTTGTCTAACTCGAATTCATGACTATACTTAGTCAAATTACTACACTCATTGCCACAATTAACACTTCATGAACAATAAGCTAACTATGCATTCAATCATTCAATTTACACATAAATGTGTTGTTGACATGTTGAATTTATTTTAACACCTCATTATATGTCTAACATGTTTCTATGTTCATTAGATTAAGTTACCAACACATTGCTAGACTTGAGCATTTAAAAAATCATTTCTGGACCATTCTGCTAAGTGGCTATTTGGCTACTGCTAATTAAGCTATTCTTAACGCACATGGCGAGGACTTTGGCGTTCATGACATGGTGGCGCTATTTGATTGAGGTACATAAGGCATGGAGCTGGCGCCGCGACGCGAGACTCCAGTTTCAGTTCTGCAATTCACGAAAATTGAAGAACATGGCCAAAAAACTCTAATTAACTTATTTTTACACGAATTTAGACATACCCAAACATTGTAATACACAAATAACTAATACTCAACCCTTGTAGCATGATTTTAACAAGTTAAAACACATAATTGCAAAATCAACACATTTAATTTCACTATTCTTGATACTCTTGAAGGTTTTGAGCATAAAACATAAAAATTAACACTACGGATTCGTTATAACACCAAATCCATCCATTCAAGGTTTATTTCCTTCATTTTAACATGCATAATTATATATGTGTGTGAATTTTACAAAACAATTTATGTTTGACATATTAAATTCACGTATAAGGGCCATATGGCCATATAATATACTCTGTAACCATATAGTGTATAATTTTTATGAAACTGATGATATGGGACCATCTAATACATAGGAAAACACATTAAAACAACATCTTAACACATATATGCACATAATCCTTACTCTTTCCAATTTATAGAGACTTTACAGAAACTTGAAAACCATATTTATAAAAACTTTAATAACGAAAATAAATTGGGTTGAAGAAATTACCCTTGATTACTCTGCTTGGATTACACAGGGTGATAACAACTCCCAATTTCACAACACTTCTTCTCCTTTAATCTCACTGATTCTCAAAACTCTCTCTCTCTCTCTGTTTTTACTTTTCCAGACTAAGCAAATAAAAGACTTAACCAGTAAAAAATTGAAAGCGTATATAATAAAGAACTGATGATGCATTGTGGAGGTCAGTTATCCATCATGGGTTAACTGCTTCCAACCTCCACTAATGCCATGTTTGGCTAGCCTTAAAAGGCTTATACCCATTTAATTTAATTAAACTTCTATCATGTAGTTTAAATTATGTCACATCCAATTAGATAATAAATGAAACATCTAGTTTAATTTAATTCAAACAACATATAATAATTTCTCCTTGATTCACATAGTCACATAATTAAAATTCTCATTTATTAATAATATCAAATTATTAAATCTCTAATTAATTATTAAATTAATTAAAATAACATTAGGCATATTAAATATTTCTTTTTAATTCAATAAGCTCACATAAATACATACTTCGAATAATAAAAATTCTCCACATTAATTTAATAAATATAACACATATAATTAAATTACAACTTCATCAATTAATTATTTAATCTAATAATTAATTCATCGAAAATATTTATTTAATCCAATAAATATTAAAAATTAAATTATAAAATCTCGGTTGTCACATCTTTCCCCCTTAAAAGGATTCTGTCCTCAGAATCACAATTCAAATAATTCTTCCGTTTCATTCTTCCCCCCCCCCCCCCCTTACAAAGATTCTATCCCCAGAATCGCTTATAATAATCTAAGTCAATAAATGAGGATAATTCTTCGTCATATTCTCTTCGAGTTCCCACGTAGCTTCTCCAGTGTTGTGGTTCCTCCAAGTTACCTTAACAGAAGGTATTACTTTATTCCTTAGAACTTGCTCTTTTCGGTCAACAATCTAAACGAGAATTTCTTTATAAGATAAGTCTTTGTCGAAATATAAGGGTTCATATTTAATCATGTGCTTGTAATCAGGTTTGTAGGGTCGTAGGACTGAGACATGGAAAACGTTGTGGACATTCTCTAGAGCTGGAGGTAAGGCTACCTCATAAGTAACTTCTCCGACCCTTCGCAGAACTTCAAAGGGTCCAATGAATCTTGGGCTTAATTTCCCTTTCTTTCCGAACTTGATCTTTCCCTTCCAGGGAGAGACCTTTAAAAACACATAACTACCTTGTTCGAACTCAACATTTTTATGGCCTGGGTCGGCGTATTTCTTCTGTCTATCCTGAGCTGCTGTCAATCTTGTTCGGATCACTTTGACTATTTCTGTTGTTTGTTGTACCAATTCTGGGCCTAGTAATTGTCTTTCGCCCACTTCATCCCAGTATAGCGGAGTTCTGCACTTTCTGCCGTATAACGCTTCATAAGGGGACATGCCAATACTAGCGTGGTAACTGTTGTTGTAGCTGAACTCTACGAGAGGTAGATGATCATCCAAATTTCCTTTAAAGTCCATTATACAAGCTCTTAACATATCTTCTAATGTCTGAATTGTTCTTTCACTATGTCCATCTGTTTGAGGGTGATATGCCGTGCTCATTCGCAACTGTGTACCCATACATTCTTGTAGACGTTTGCAGAAGTTCGACGTAAAGCGCGGATCTTTATCAGAAATAATTGACACCGGAACTTCGTGCCTTGAAATAATCTCTTTCACATATAACCTTGCCAACTGATCTAAGTTGAATCTGATATTGATCGGAAGGAAGTGTGTGGATTTCGTCAATCGGTCAACAATAACCCATACTGCGTCATAGCCTTTCTGAGTTGTCGGTAGGCCAACCACGATATCCATCGTAATATATTCCCATTTCTATTCTGGAATCTCTAAAGGTTGTAGTAACCCACTCGGCCTCTGATGTTCTGCTTTCACTTTCTGACATGTCAGGCACTTGGCAACATATTCTATAACCTCTCCTTTCAAATTTGGCCACCAGAAATGTTGTCGAAGATCTTGGTACATCTTGGTACTACCAGGGTGAATCGAATATCGTTAGTTATGAGCCTCGCTCAAAATTTCTTCCTTAATCTCTGGTACTGGCTGTACCCAAATTCTACTCTCAAATCTCAGTATTCCTTCCTTATCCATATTGAATCTTGATTCGGTTCCTTCAGATATCTTCTTTTTCCCCGTTTTACATTCGTCATCCTGAAGTTGAGCCTCCTTAACCTTGTCTAATAGAGTTGTACTAGATTGCATCTGAAACAGCTTCTCATCAATCTCTATAGGACACTTTACTTCCAATTCCAGCTTTTCCATTGCTAAAATTAACTTCTCCTATTTGGTCAACAACATCAGTTTCTCCCAACCCTTTTTACTTAAGGCATCTACAACCACATTTGCCTTACCCAGATGGTATAGAATCTCACAATCGTAGTCCTTAATTAACTCCAACCACCTTCATTGGCGCATATTCAAGTCTTTCTGTGTAAAAATATATTTCAGATTCTTGTGGTCTGTATATATTTCACACTTCTCCCCATAGAGATAGTGCCTCCAGATTTTCAAAGCAAAAACCACTACAGCCAACTCCAGTTCATGGGTCGGATACCCCTTCTCATAATCTTTCAGTTGTCGTGACGCATACGCAATGACTTTGCCGTTTTGCATAAGCACACAACTAAGTCCTTTATGCGACGCATCACTATATACCACAAAAGTTATTGTATCATCTGGAAGAGATAACACAGGTGTTGAACTCAACCTCTTCTTTAATTCTTCAAAGCTTTCCTCACACTTCTCCGTCCAAACAAATTTCACCGATTTTCTAGTCAAATTCGTCAACGGAGTTGTGATTTTGGAAAAATCCTGAATGAATCTTCTATAATAACCTGCCAATCCGAGAAAACTTCTTACTTCTGACGGCGTCTTCGGCTGATCCCAGTTAATCATAGCTTCGACTTTGGAGGGATCCACCGAAATTTTGTCCCTATCGATCACATGTCCTAGAAATTGTACTCTTTCAATCCAGAATTCACATTTCAAAAACATGGCATGCAACTTCTCCCTTCTCAATGTCTCTAATGTCATCCTCAAATTCTCTTCATGTTCTTCCTTGGTTTTTGAGTATACCAAAATATCATCTATAAATACCACTATGAATTTGTCCAAAAATGGCTTGAACACTCCATTTATTAAGCCCATAAATGCTTCAGGAGCATTTGTTAGACCAAATGACATAACCAAAAATTATGAGCGACCATATATCGTGTTCAGCACTGCCTTCTTGGTACATCCTCTGGTCTCACCTTCAGTTGATGATAACCACTTCTCAAGTCTATCTTTGAAAAGTATCTTGCTCCCTTTAACTGATCGAACAGGTCGTCGATTCATGGTAATGGATACCTATTCTTTATCGTGACCTTATTCAGTTCTCTATAATCGATACAGAGCCGCATTGTCCCATCCTTCTTCTTCACGAATAAGATCGGCGCTCCCCACGGCGATATGCTTGGTTGGATATATTTTTTGTCCAGTAATTCTTCTAGTTCGACCATCAGTTCTTTCATCTCTACCGGTGCCATTCGGTACGGTGCCTTCGATATTGGAGCCGTTCCTGGAGCCAAATCGATCACGAATTCAACTGCTCTATCTGGAGGAAGTCCTGGCAAATCGTCCAGAAATACGTCTGCGAAATCTCGCACTACTGGTATCTCATATATTTTCGGATTCTCTTTACGACTATCAACTATGTAAGCTAGATATCTTACACAGCCTTGCCTTAACAACCTCCTGGCCCGCATCATCGTCAGACAACTTGCTTATCTAGGCGAATTGCTACCATAAAACACAACCTTTGATGGAGTCATAAGGTTAATACGCTTCTTCTCTCAGTCAATTACCACCCCATAATTGGATAACCAGTCCATACCTAAAATAACATCGAATTCTCCAAGTCGAATAGGAATAAGATCTACGTTCATGTTATTACCCTTAATATCTACTCCACAGTTCTTATGCACGTACTTAACAAGGATTATTTCTCTATTCGCAATTTGTATGTTCATGGGGTATTCTAACTCGTCCTTAAGCAATTCTAAGTTCTTAGCAAAGTCATCGGATATAAATGAACAAGTAGCACCCGAATCAAATAATACATAAGCATTAACTTTATTGATCGGAATGATACCTGACACCACATTGTGAGACTGCATTGCATCCTGCACTGTCATGTTGAATGTCCTGGTGGTCGGTCGGTTGGTTGCAGTTGGTCCTACGATAGTCAGAGTGCTTCCACCGCTGTTTCCTTTATTCCCTCCTGATCCTATCCCTCCAGATCCCTTCTTAGGACAATCTCTTGCAAGATGATCCTTTGAGCCACAAGTGAAACAGGCACCCTTCTTTGGTTAGGACAGTTAGGTGCTATGTGGCCTTCTTGACCACAATTGTAGCACACTCATTTTCCCGTCATGCAAACTCCCAGATGAGTTTTTCCGCAGGTTGGGCATGCTTCGATCTTCTTCTTCTGCCCTCTTTGTTGACTTCCAGCTAACGAGTTATCAGACCACTTCCTCTTCTGATTATGGCTACCCCCCGTGCTACTCCCACCAGTCTTGTTAATTCCTTCATTCTCACTCTTTTTCTTCTTCTGATCCTGATTATATTTAGTTACCGCATCGCTTCCACCTTCAGCGAGTATGGCATTCTCTAACACTCCAGTAAAAGTGTTCAATTAGAACATTAACACCTTGCTATACAACCAGGGCTTCAGTCCCTGCTTGAAACGTCTTGCCTTCTTCTCATCAGTATGTACTTGGTATGTGGCGAACCTAGCCAACTCGTTGAACCTTGCCGCATAATCAGCTACGGACATACTCCACAGTTTCAACTCCAGAAACTGAACTTCCATTTGATTCTGCGAGCTGGTCAGAAAATACATCTCGAAGAACATCTCTTTGAATCTCTCCCAGGTTATTACACCTTCACCTCCCTGTACTTTGTTTGCCTGCCACTAATAACTGGCTTCATACTTCAGCATGAATGTTGCATGTGCGGTTTTCTGGTCTTCCCTTACTCTAGCGACGTCAAACACCTTCTCCATCTCCATAACCTATGTTTGAGCTTCGATTAGGTTTATGGAACCTTTAAACTCTAGCGGTCCCACCTCCTTGAAATCCTTGAACGAGGTGTTTGGTGGAGCTTGTGGTTGATTGTTAATTGCTCCGGCTAATAGGTTCACCAATTGCTGAACAGGGTTAGCATTGGCGTCGTTGTTGTTATTCATTGGTTCTTCTTGAGCTTGTTGACGGTTTTGTCTTCTTCTAGGCGGCATATTTCTGTTAAGAATATACGCTTATTAAGTCTTTATTGAATCCCTTAAACATTTAAGGCTTAACTAACACATTTAATCATAATTCACTTAGCACATCAATTCAAATAAACTCTGACATTTTCATTCAATTCAAAATTTTTAACATCACACGATGGCATCACTGCTATTTACATCAACTATCCTGAGATAAAGAATCTACAGGATTTAGAACATTAAAATATTCCTTTGTTTATAAACACATCGGAATTTACATCTTTAACTACCAGATAGTTTTCACATAATTAAACTAATTCTATCACTGCCTGTTAAGGCGCTGCATAGCCTTGCCACGTTCCTCTTCCATGATGCGGGACATCGTTCTGAGATCTAGCATATAAGATAGTAGTCCTTTAAACTGGATTGGGTATCTCATAACTCTATCCTGGGCCTCATCCATTGCATTTTGAAGTGTAAAGTACATTTCCCCAAGCTTAGCCTTCTTTGCACGACAATCCTCTTCTACAAGATCGGCACGACGTGACTCTCTTACCTAGCCCTCCTCTGTTATGGCCAGCCTTTCTGAGCTCTCTTTCAGATCCTTCTTCAACTTTTCTATTTCTTCGGACTTCTCCTCGGTTTGACCCTTCTCGTGAACCAAATCACACTCCACGTTTCCTAAACGTGTGTGAAGAGTCACAATTTCCCACTCAGGCTCATGCTCCCGACCAACAACAGTGATCAATGGAGATGGCTCTCTCATGCATAAATGTTCCTCGACGACATGAATGTCTCGGGGCTCCTCCTCTGTAGGTACTCGGGGTTCCTCCTCCCCAGCTCGTCTAGCTCCTCTAACATCCGACATCCTGACAACAAAATTTTAAGTTTTAGTTACTCATTCGTGCTAGCAAACACATAATTTAACACATAAGCACATAAAGTCTTTTATTATCTTCAATGAATTAAGAAATTCATTTCTTAGAACTCGATAAGAGTTTACCACCACTATGTTCTCAATCTCCTACAAGGCTACTACCTAAGGTTTTTCCCCCACCCAAGGTTCATAACCTACAGCTTTGATACCAACCTGTGACACCCCTAAATCCAGGTACTTCCATTTCCTCAGGATTTGGTGTTCACTGTACAAATAACATTTATCTATCTACCCATAAATAAAAGCAAGCCATGCAATAGATAGAATTAAATAAATAAATCTCCCCTTATGGGGTTATATTGTAACGACCCAGAAATTTGGATTTTCCAGAATTTAAGTTTAAAGAATTAGTTATTAATAAAAATGAATTTTTATTAATAAAATTATGTGCTATGTGTTTATTAATCATTCTAGAACCTAGGATGATTATAAGTCTAGAGGATTCTGGATACGAGCTAGACTAAGCGATTAAGAATTTTCAAGATAAAAATGAAAATTTTTCGGGAACAAAAATATTTCCGGGAAAAAAGACGAAATAGGCACTATTCACCCGATGAAACCTAAGGGTTAGGGTTTAAATAACCTAAGCCATTTCGAGAGTTCGGTATGTCGAAATGACATTCCATCGAAAGATTTGACGATAATATATCTTAAAAAGTTAAGTAAGCCGATAAAAGTTTTTCTCGAAAAACGTGGAGAAATCGAATGAAATAAAAATGACGAAAAGTCATGTTATGTACTTTTCATTCATTTAGCTACGTTAGGGTAAAACGTGAAGGAAAATGCTTAACGCCAAAAAGTGTTTTTTAGTTTTTTAGAAATTCGAAGAATACGTAAAAGTTAATCGGTAGAGGAAAGACGAAATATCCAAAAATATTTGGATTCCGAGAATCGTAGTTTTTAAAACTGTCGGACGAAACCCGAAAGACGGAACCACATAACTTAAAGGCTAAGTAGACTTAAGGGCTAAGTTAACTTAACACTTAAGTAATGAATAATATGGAGGTGTAAATAGTAAGGAGGTTAGGGGTGAAATGACTATTTTTCCCTAGCTTTGGAAAATCTAAAAATAGGAAGCTAGATTTCATTTAAATGAGATTTTGAAAAATCCTACACTAAAGAGAGAGAGAGAATTCAGATGGAGAGGGAGAAGGAAGAGCATGAGCATGAATGTTCGGATCAAAAATGTTCATGAAATGGAAAAGCTAGCAAATCGCCAATTTTGTCTAGCGGAAGAAAAATAAAGAGGAAAGGTATTAAAACTTAACTTCTATGTTAGATTTTCTTTAAAGTTTTATATGTTTAAAACATAACTTAATGAAGATAAGAAGTATATGATGTTAGGAATGATTTCATATGGTTGAAATCATGAGAAATAATGAAAATAAGAATTTGAAGTTTAGTAAATAAATTTCTTAAGGAAGTATAAGATTCGTAATGAATTAGAACGATCCGAGTGGATTATATCAATAACTAGGTGTAATAAGTAAGGAATGATGATTTATAACATCAAATTCCAATAAAAAGTGAAATTGTAATCCAAAATATCGATTAAAATGAAGAACGAACGAAGAACACGAAGAACACGCGAAGAACACAAAGAACGTTGTTGATGGACAAATTTAAAACCATCATAGGATATTTGTTGTTGATGGACAAGTTTAAAACCATCGCGTATAAGTTTGATGCATATTGCTTGGTTAGGAATTGTAGAAACGTTCATGAAGAACGGATTAAAACTTAGCTATAACGAAGTTATGGCAAAAATTTTGTAAAAGACAAACTAGAATTAGAAAGTTAGTAAATGAACCCGAACGTGTAGGGTTTCATAAGAAGGTAAGAGAACATAAAAAACATGAGTCGTGGACTCAAGAACGAAGGAATTCCGAGTTCGGATGACCGAATTACGGACGAACAAACGAAGAGCGTTAAAAACGTAAAATAAACAAAGGGTGAAGATTAAGTCAATTGAACGGCACGTTAACGGATTCAGAATGAAGTTCTGTCGAGGGGTATTGAAGTACGTAAGATAAGGAAGAGAATGACTTTGGAATGACCTCGTTCCGAGTTATAACAAAGGAGTTATGAAATCGGGAAGTAGCGTCTCAAAATGAAGTTAACACTTAGAAGAAATTATCAAGAATTAGGGCTTGGCCATGGTGCCACCAACCATGCCTTATAAGGTGGCAACTATGCACTGGACGAGAGCCGGGTACTACAAACTCACGCTGCGGCGTGAGAGATAGAAGGGAGAGTGGCCCCGCAGCAACTCTTGGGGGAAACGTACGGGAAGATAAAGAACATAATGTTCAACTAATACAACACTTAAATAAGTGAATTAAACCTTTAGTACAGGTTGAATGAAATGGTCGAAAGAGATTAAAAGATTAAGAAGAGAATAAACATAAATGTAAACGTAACGCAGTTACGAGCAGTCATAGCATACAACGAACGGTATGGCTTAGACATGAAGAATGACTAATGAACATGGGATTCAGGTAATGGATAACGAAAGTAATAAGTAAGATATGAATGGTATTAAGAAAGCCGTAATGAACGGTAATAAGATTAATGGAAGCCGAATGTGAGTCGGATGAAAACGTTAGAATAAAATGTATGTGTTGAACACTTTAACCGACATGAAGGTTGAGGGCACGCAAATATTAAATGAATAGAACCTACACCCCGTGTATGGTTTGACCGTAAGATGATGACGATTAATGATTAAACCGTGAATGGTAAAGAAGTTCAGTTAAAGATAATAACGTTTAACGTAACGAAGCCGAGTTAAGGATTAAAGGGAATGATCGCTCTGAGTATACAAAAGACTGTATGTCTTAGACGATAAAGAGTAAATATTGAGGTGTGGCATTTAGTTGCCAGGAAGCCATAAGGAATGAGAAATTAACTTAACGATCATATAGTTTAATAGTTCGTATAAGTTAAGGTAAGTTAAGTTGTAGTACAATCGTAACCTTTGATGGTTGACATATGGGAGCTGGGCTAAACAATTCCTTCAGAGAGCAAAGGTATATACAAAACTGGCAACCAATCTAACTCACTGTTATGGGCAGTGTAGATGAGACGGGAACTTGTTTGTTGGTTGTTTGTGGGAAACCACTCAGAGTACCATATGGACTACTAGTAGAGAAGCGATGTGTGTTGAGTCTTAGAGAAGTAATAAGAAGAAGATAAGATGTAAAACATCAAAGATGATGAACGTAAAATTAAGACATCTCCGTATGTCATGAAATCATAGAACGGTAATGAAAGTGGTCGCGTAAACTTAGGTTGAAAGAACGCGAACCCTAAGAAGTAAAGTTAAGTAAACTAATGCATAAGTCAAAGATGTATGACTAATTAGTGTATGTGTTGTTTTTCTTATGTGCTACATAGGAACTGGAATGAGCGATTCAAATAGTAAGTCATGAAGCTGTCGCGTAAAGGCAAGTTTCCTAACTTCATTCATATTTCAAATGAATGCTAGTTTCTTAAACTTCTCAGATGTTGAACTTGAGAAGTTCTGTCTATGTGTTAATGTGCCATATTTGTGTAAAGTGGTAGAACATATGAGGCCTTGTGCCACAATGTGAACACTTCGGTGTTTCTATGATATGAACTGTTCTGTGATTGAGCTGTTCAATACAAGTATGTTCTGTTTATACATGAACCGTTATTGTTAAGTCTGTGCTAATGATTCTAGCCAGATATGATGTGTATGAAAAAGGTAGAAGAATGAAAGTATTTTAAAATGAAAATGAATATTGTTTTAAAATGATAGGAATCGAGATTATTCCTATTATTCAAGCTGCTTCATAACCTTTGTTCGGTTATTGAAGTCTTAAAAGAATGTTTGAATTCTTGAAGATGTTTGTTCAACTGTTATAACTTGCTGGGCAATTGAATGCTCACACTTGCTTTAAATGAAAAACATTTTCAGCAAACGATGTTAGAAGAACTTAAGGATTTCGTAAAGATCAAGCTGACGGTATCCAGATGAAGTGCCAATCAGAATGTGGATGAGCGAGAAGATCAAGCGAAGACTTGTAATATATAATAAGTTAAATGAACTTTAGATTAGTTTGAAGAACTGTTATGTATCCTTGGTGGCGGATAAAAGTCACTCTTGTAAGATGAAATGGATAATGTATTTATAATTATTTTTAATGAAAAAGGTTATAAGGTTTGTAGAACCTGGGATTTGAGAGTATATATTTTTATATTTCAGTATATAATGACATATGTTTAGAAGAAGATGGGATCGTGACGTACGGAATTCAGGTGTGAAGATAGACCGGATTTTGGGGCGTTACATACATCATCTGCATAAAATAAAATCCTAGGTCACTCTAACCTTAAACATCTGTGCGAAATCATAAACAATAACAAGTATTTAAATAACATAAATCCTGAATATCAATACATAACCACTTAAATAACCAGTTTTCATTACTTGCTAATCTTGCCCTTGCCTTTACTAGTGGAAGGCTCGTCTGATCTTTCGTTCTTAACTGCAATGTTATTATTACGCAAGAGTGAGCACGATTGCCCACAAATATAACAATATGACAAATGAATAATAACATGCAAATAAATTAAAGGCTTCTGAAATAGGAAAACTCGGCTTTTGAATCAAGAATGAATAACAAGAAACAAAAGAACTTCTGAGGGTCATAAGACCTGGAACTATGTCCTAGGATGTCAAGTGTTTATACTTGAAACCTTTAACAGTCATAAGACTATGGACTCTTCTTCTCGTACTTAGGGGGATAAACCCTTAGTACCACACTGTGCACAATATCTTAACGCTAACACATATGTAATCCCCTATACAGGGTTGTTCATCTCAGTTTGATATTAGAGTCCGCACCAAAGGAAGTTTGGTTTGGATAATTCAACAAAGGTTCTGAAATTTAGA
Source organism: Panax ginseng (assembly GCA_020205605.1). Lineage (NCBI taxonomy): Eukaryota > Viridiplantae > Streptophyta > Magnoliopsida > Apiales > Araliaceae > Panax > Panax ginseng. Next base: position 96,777,115 of record CM035128.1, on the reverse strand, counting down.
ACACTCATCAACTATGGACTAGTCGAATCATTAAGGATTCACTAGTCTAACAAAGTTCAATAGTAATTGATAATTTAAAATTGAATAGCAATCTCAAAAGGTATACAATAGAATAATTATTGTATATCAGAATCATACTTTGAAAGATTAATACATTTTAATATAATAAAATGGACTTGATCAATAATAACGAGAATTTTCTCGATGAAAAGAGACAACTTATAAGCTCATATAAAGATAACGAGTAGGGTTAGGAAACTTTCCTCGTGCGTAGATTACACGTTAATTATACTCGTTCCTTGATTTAAATCCTACATATCATTTACGTTCACAATACCAGTCAATTATAACGTACTAGTCATCACAAGTTCATTCTTTTGTCTAACTCAAATTCATGACTATACTTAGTCAAATTACTACACTCATTGCCACAATTAACACTTCATGAACAATAAGCTAACTATGCATTCAATCATTTAATTTACACATAAATGTGTTGTTGACATGGTAAGAATTTATTTTAACACCTCATTATATGTCTAACATGTTTCTATGTTCATTAGATTAAGTTACCAACACATTGCTAGACTTGAGAATTTAAAAAATCATTTCTGGACCATTCTGCTAAGTGGCGCTGCGGCGCCACTGTTAAGCCTATTCTTAACGCTGCGGCGAGGACTTTAGCACTGCGGTGTGGTGGCGCTGCGGTGCGATACATAAGGCATGGAGCTGGCGCCGCTGCGCGAGACTCCAGTTTCAGTTCTGCAATTCACGAAAATTGAAGAACATGGCCAAAAAAACTCTAATTAACTTATTTTTACACGAATTTAGACATACCCAAACATTGTAATACACAAATAACTAATACTCAACCCTTCTAGCAAGATTTTAACAAGTTAAAACACATAATTGCAAAATCAACACATTTAATTTCACTGTTCTTAATGCTCTTGAAGGTTTTGAACATAAAACATAAAAATTAACACTATGGATTCGTTATAACACCAAATCAATCCATTCAAGGTTTGTTTCCTTCGTTTTAACATGCATAATTATATACGTGTGTGAATTTTACAAAACAATTTATGTTTGACATATTAAATTCACGTATAAGGGCCATATAGCCATATAATATACTCTGTAACCATATACTATATAATTTTTATGAAACTGATGATATGGGACCATCTAATACATAGGAAAACACATTAAAACAACATCTTAACACATATATGCACATAATCCTTACTCTTTCCAATTTATAAAGACTTTACAAAAACTTGAAAGCCATATTTATAAAAACTTTAATAACGTAAATAAACTGGGTTGAAGAAATTACCCTTGATTACTCTGCTTGGATTACACAGGGTGATAACAACTCCTAATTTCCCCACACTTCTTCTCCTTTAATCTCACTGATTCTCAAAACTCTCTCTCTCTCTCTCTGTTTTTACTTTTCCAGACTAAGCAAATAAAAGACTTAACCAATAAAAGAATGAAAGCGTATATAATAAAGAACTGACGACGCGTTATAGAGGTCAGCTACCCATCATGGGTTAACTGCTCCCAACCTCCACTAATGCCATGTTTGGCTAGCCTTAAAAGGCTTATACCCATTTAATTTAATTAAACTTTTATCATATAGTTTAAATCATGTCACATCCAATCAGATAATAAATCAAACATCTATTTTAATTTAATTCAAACAACATATAATAATTTCTCCTTGATTCACATAGTCACATAATTAAATTTCTCATTTATTAACAATATCAGATTATTAAATCTCTAATTAATTATTAAACTAATTAAAATAACATTAGGCTTATTAAATATTTCTTTTTAATTCAATAAGCTCACATAAATACATACTTCGAATAATAAAAAATTTCCATATTAATTTAATAAATATAACACATATAATTAAATTACAACTTCATCAATTAATTATTTAATCTAATAATTAATTCATCAAAAATATTTATTTAATCCAATAAATATTAAAAATTAAATTACAAAATCTCGGTTGTCACAGTACTATTCATGGGGTACTATTCATGGGGTACTATTCATTCAAGTACTATTCACCCAGGGTACTATTCACGATGAAAAATTGATTCTTTTCAGTCCAAATTATTTTTGATACGTGAATATTATTCTAAAATTTTACTCCACAAAGCAGTTATCATGTTGGCAATTTGGACATTTTTAAACTCTGGATAAATTAAAAAATTTTAATATTTATCCTTGATTTCATTTGATTGGATTCTTATATCATTGTCTTCATCCTTATGCTTATATTATGATGAAAGTCATCTTTAGCCCGTAGTGCATAGATGGACTATTGATTGATATGATTATGACCAGGAATTATGTATCGGTATAATCATGCCCTGCAATGTTACAAATGATGTGATAAAAGTCCTCATTGGCCCGTAGTGCATTGATGGACAATTGTTGGTATGATCATGACCATGGGTTCTCTTTGGCCAAGGGTGCAAAGATGAATTTTTGTTTGGCATGATCATGACCATTAGTGATAATAACGAATATCCTTGGCCCGTAGTGTATGGATGATTCGTGGATGTGATAATAATGAATATCCTTAGCCCGTAGTGTGTGGATAATTTAATGATGTGGATTATTTATTAAGCTGAGTTTCAACGATAAAATTGATGACAAACTTTTAAATCATAGAAGATAGTAGATATTCTGCTCTATTTGACTCTTCTAATGGATTGCTTATTCCGCTACAATTGTTGATCTAAAACTTATTGTCTATTATATTTTATCAGTTGTTATACTGTTGAAGGTTAAGGATAATTTATTTTTTATTATCTTAGTCATAATATTTCTTACTGAGCTAGTTGGGCTCACCCTTTACTTTCATTGTTCTCTTCAGAAAATAAGAATATAGGTGGGACTAGTCGGGGAACGGAGTGATGGTCCGAGATGGTGGCTATAGTATTCCTCACTATTGTATAAAATAGTGTGATAATAAATGTAATGAGGACTTTATTTAAGTTTGGATATTGTGTCCGTGTTAAAACTCTCAGCTACATTTTGTCGTATTGTATAAATGAAGTTTGTATTTAAGTTTTGTACTGTGTATTTGGCGACTCAGAATGGGTGAAGTATACCTATTTTGGCGGCGTCACAGTTGGTATCAAAGCTTAGGGACATGATCCCTGGCTGAGATTTGAGGCTAGAACTAGGAGGGGAGAGACAAGTAAATCCTTCGCTAATATGACCTACCTAAGCTTAATTGTTATTTAATTGGTCAGTCAGAATATAGGGATAATATGTGGCATGTTAATTAACCCTTGTTTTGTGGTAGTGTTTGAAAATGATATCTAAAAATGTTGAGATAAGCAATGGAGCACATGAGACCGTTGAGTCAACGATGATTAATAACCAGAATAATGTGCATCAAGAAGGAAATAATCCTCATGTAAACATCAACACCGACCAAATGACGAATGATGATATGTTTAGGAACTTTCTAGAATTTATGTAAAACCAAACGAGAGAGACTCATGTTCAAAATGAAGGTGGAAACATTGGTAACTCACGGTTGGTCACTGCTAAGTAATTTAAAGAGCTGGGACCACTGGAGTTTTTGGGAAAGCCAGAACCACTTAAGGTAGAGACGTGGATTAAGCAGATCACTAAGATATTTGATGTCTTGGAATGCACAGAGGAGTAAAAGGTTCCCTTTTCCACCTTCATGTTGCATGGAGAGGCAGATCATTGGTGGGAATCTATAAAACGTACTCATCCTGCCGCACTGAAGATGACTTTGGAGAAGTTCTAAGAATTGTTCAACGACAAGTACTTTTCTGAAAGTATTCGTCACATGAAGGAGGTAAAATTCATTAAGCTAGAGTAAAATAATATGACCGTATCGCAATACGAGGCTAAGTTTGTCGAGTTGTCCCGGTTTGCATCCCATTTGGTCGATAATGAGTAGCGAATGACGCGAATGTTTCTAAAAGGTTTGAAACCCGAAATATGTTAATACCTCATTTCTTACAAACTTTGTTTATATTCAGATGTTGTGAATAGGGCTTAGTTAGTGGAGCATAATAATGAGTCAACCTAACCAAAAGAAAACGAACAACAACACGATAATAATCGTACCGGTGGCAACGGCCATCGAGATAATGATAATCATCGTGGAGGAAATTATCATGCCAGAAATGGTAATCACTTCGGTTGTAATCATGACCAAGATAATAGGAAAGGTGAACTAAGTGGGAACAACTTTAAGAAGAGAAGATTCAAAAATAACGAAAAGACATTGACAGCAGCACAGACACCCTTTTCCAAGGAAGGAGAACGACCACCCATCGTATGTTATAATTGCGGATAAGAGGGACACATCTGTCCAATCTGTACGCAGCAACCCAAAATGTGTTTCAATTGTGGAAGAGAAGGTCACCTAGCTTGATTTTGTCGTGCAGTGAAGTCTAGTCCAGCTGGGATGGTGACGCTAAAGGATGTCCCAGACAAGTCAAAGTCGGTAGTTTAAGAGAGAGCATTTTTTGTAACGAGGAACTCGAACAAAGTTATCACGAGTAAGCTAATCATAAACTCTTGCGAAGTTTATACCTTATTCGATACATGTTCTACCCACTCTTTTGTTTCACGTAATTGTGCTCAACTTTTGAACTTGACCCTAAAGAAATTAGACTTTGACTTATCTATTGAAACTCCGTTAGGGGAAACCTTCGTTACGTCCACTATTTATAATCTTGTTTGATTCATATCGGCACCCTCATGTTACTTGTCGATCTTATCTCTTTGAAAATACTTGTATTTGATGTGATTTTAGGGATTTATTGGTTAACTACTCATCATGCTAAAATTGATTATTTTCATAAGGTTGTTAGCTTTCATATTCCTAACCAACCTATTATGTGAATTCAAGCAACCAAACTACTAAAGGCAATCACTGTCATATCAAGCCATAAAGCCATTCATTTATTAAAAAACGGATGTCAAGCTTTCTTAGCTCGTGTCACGGATTTAAACAAAAATACATCATATTTGAATGATATTTCTATCGTTAATAAATTTCCTGACCTATTCCCTAAAAACTTCCTGGACTACCCTAGAGCGTGAAATCGAATTTTATATCAACCTTGAACCCGATACAAAACCCTCAAATATTTCCTCACCTAGAACGAATGTAACATGCGCCAAAGACGTTGGCTTGAGATATTGAAAGATTACGACCATACCATTCAATACCATCTTGGAAAAGTGAACGTGGTAGCTGACGCGATGAGTAGAAGATCGTATGCGGTTACGAGTATGATGTTGTTAACACAAAGACCCATTTTGTATGATTTACAAAAATGGGGATATAGTTAAAGACTTTAGAGACCCACGTGAAGATGACGAATATACGATTAGAATTGACTTTAAATCAATAAATCTAAAGCTGCTCAAGCTACAGACCTAGAGCTGATGAATATGAAGAAAAATGTGTAAAAAGTTGTTATTCCAAAAGCGAGAATCGACGATGTGAGGAAATCTCAAACCTTATTTATTGGTCCATTTAAAATCCTTTATCGAGTAGGAAATGTGGCCTATAGACTCGCCTTACCACTTAGTATATCGCGTGTTCATAACATTTTTCACGTATCAATGTTACGTAAATATGTGGACGACCTAAACCACATTATTGAATTAGAACTAGACGAGATAACAAAAGATTTAACGTATAAGGTGATACCTGTTAAAATCTTGGATAAGAAGAAACATATTCTACGCTCAAAGGTTATACCTCAAGAGTTAGAATTTGAAATGAAAATAAGGTATCCTAAACTCTTCGACATACTAGGTACGTACCCCAATTTCGAAGATGAAATTTCATAATGAGGGGAGGTTGTAAGACCCCAACTTTTATGAATAAAGAATTTATTTTCTCTAAATGTTATTTTGATTAATAAGGTGTGGATTTGATATAATATTATATTTGTGGGTAGTATTTTCAATTTTTGCAAAGTAAGCAAGTTGTCATAAAATATTCGTTTGGTCGAAGAATATTCTTTTTATCGGGGAATATCCGTACGACATCACAATCATTGGTGGACCCCCCTACGGAATTACTGTCAGAGTTAGAAAATGACAGAAATAATTTTATAAAAATAATGGCAAAAGTTTTACCGTTAACTGTTGAAATACCTGGTGATAAAAGTACAATAATACGCGTGGTCGCATAGTAACACACGATATTTGTAAGATCCCAATTTCATGAATAAAGATAAATTTTTCTTTAAATATTATTTTTGAATATTACGGTGTAAATTTGGTATAATGTTATAGTTGTGGGTAATATTTATAAATTTTGCAAAGTATGCAAGTTGTTATAAAATATTTGATTGGTCGGGGAATATTTGTTTTAACAGAAAATATTTGTACGACGACACAATCATTGGTGGACCCCACAACAGAATTATTGTCAGAGTTAGAAAATGACATAAATATCTTTTTATGAAAATATCGGCGAAAGTTTTATCGTTAACTGTTGAAATATCAGGTGATAAAAGTACAGTAATACGCGTGGTTGTATAGTAGCACACGATATTGATTATTGATGCTTACGTGAGAAGTCATTTAGTTTTATTCAATTATTGCTATAGTAATTGTTGCATAGTATTTCACGTTATTTGATTCAATTATTATTATAATATTTTATATTATTAAATCAATAATTGAGATTACAAGTTATTCATATTATTATTTGCATAATTAACAATGTCTAGAAAGTTATGTTGAGAAAAGGAGTTTGGTCACCTAATTGCACGACAATAGGGAGAAATCCTTATCGGAATGCCCCCTCTTTCCTGGGAACGATCTGGTTGTTAATATTGTGAGTTATAATAATGATTAAATATTGTTAAAAATATTGAGGGGATTTTTATGAAGTATTTGTTGTAATTTTTGCTTATTCAGTATGTATTTGTTGTAATTTTTGCTTAACGATCTGGTTGTTAATATTGGATCCCCATTTACCCATTTTTTAAAATAATCGGTAGAAAGTTATTCAGTATGTATATATATATATATATATATATATATATATATATATATTATAAAAGGTGGGGCCACAAGTGATAATGACTTTTGGTGGGGTTGACAAGTGATGATAACTTTTAGTGGGGAGGGGGGAAATGGAATGGTCGGGAGGGAGTATAAATTATATATATATATATATATATATATATATATATATATAAAATAAGTTTTATTTTTTATGAAAAATAGAATATATTATATTTTATTATGCATAGTGTCTGCATAGTATTTGCATAGTGAAATCAGAAAAAAAAAATTCCTTCAACCGATTCAGTCTGTGAACTTCCCTACTATGCTTCCGTGATTAATTTCTAAATAGTACCTCTTCCATTCTCCTATAAATAGGATGCTTAGTTTAGAATTGAAAATCACCCTAGAATTAGAGAATTCTTGTGACAACCCGAATTTTCACAAGTTATTAAAATAAGAATTTAATAATTGAAATTCTTATTACGATATGATTAATATAACAATCCGAATTTTAATTGTAATTATAAATATTTATTGAATTATATAAATATTTAATGGATGTATTTATTGTTGAATAAATATTTGTTTGTTGTTGAATAAATATTTATTTGTTGTTGAATAAATATTTGTTTAATTTGATTTGATTTGATTTGGTTAATTATTTGTTTAATAAATAATTAATGGGTTAAGGAAATTAATTGTATTGAGATAATATTCTAATTTATTTAATAATTAAGTTAGAGAGTTTATAATGATTAAATGATTTATTCAATAAATTGTTATTAGAATTAATTAAATTAAGTATGAAAACTTAATTAAATAAAGTTTGATAAATAACTATATTATAAAGGAGTTATTAAAATAAATTAAAGGAGTTTAAGTTAGTTCTATCCAAACAAGGCTTAAAACTATTAGGTGTTTAATTTTAAAAGGGTTTTGGCAAATGGAGCATTATGACTTTTGGATTTCTTTTGAATTTTGAATTATAACAAAATAAAATAAATAAATAAAATATAAATATAATATATATTATTTTGGTAACTGATAATTTATTAGTATATTAAGTATAGCGTCGGTTTAGACGTTTTAAAAATTGTACGTTGTTTGTGTTTTTTATTTTACGTATAGTGTAATTGGTTTAAGTCTAAGAAAAGAATAGAAGAAAGGTTTGTCAGAGGCTTGAGAGAGAGTTTGAGAGAGAAAAACAATAGAAAGTTTTGAGTTCTTCAAGCTATTCTCAGAGGATTAGCAAGGATTTTCAAAGCAACAAAAGGTATTTTTACAATAACCTTAATGTTATATTTACATATATGCATTAATATGTTTTACAACATAGTTTGAAGTCTTTGTGTTCTTGACGGTAGTATAAAGTTTTTATAAATTTTCTATAATTGTTGTGATATAACTGAACTATGGTGATTATATGGTTTCCTGATGTAAGAATAGTCTTTAAACAAGAGTTATTGTGTTAATTTCGTTTAAAAAGAAAGACAAACTCTTTCTCAGTGTATGTTCTTATACATGGATAATGACAGTAGCAAATTTGGTGGTTGAGGTGTATACTAATTGCAAAATTTAACTTTGAATTCGTTAATTGGGTAAGAAATACAAAGAACATAGTTTAAAGGCATCAAATTAGTTTATCATTAGCATTTACAGTGTTCACAATGTCGAGAAATATCAAACATGGAGTTTTGGGTTTTAAACTATGGTTTCAAGGATTTTAGTTTTCTAAAATTTTTGTTTAAGTTGTTTAAATTGGTACATATATGCTTGGTAATATTTATGTGTGCTTTACATGGATTACACATGTTAATTGGTGTTAGAAATTAAGACACAGTAGCTTGGTTTTGTTTCTGGTTTTGGGTGTTCTGTAATTCGGAGCCCTAGCGCAAAATTTTGCGCTCCAGCGCCAAAAATAGGCCAGAAGTTTGCGTCCCAGCGCTGGAATTCGTGCCCCAATGCCATTGTCTCGCGCCCCAGCGCTGGAAAAGTGGTCTGGGTTGGACACTTTTGACCTCCTGTAGTAAAATGGTCATAACATTTTCATACAAACTCCGATTGAGGTGAGTCAAGATGATCCGAAACGAGGACGAATAGACCTACAACTTTTGTTCTTTAATTTTTTTAAGTTGAGGTCTTTAGAAAGGGTCAAAATGGTCATTTGTAGGACTGTTGTGTTTTTAGGGACAATCAGAGGGCGTCGGGCATGCACATATGCAAGTGTAGTGCTCTTGACGATAAAAGATCTAACATTCCAGAATTTTTAATTGTTATATTAAATATTTATTGAATTATTTAAGTATTTAATGGAGGTGTTTACTGTTAAATAAATAATTGTTCAAATTTGATTCAATTTGGTTAACTATTTGTTAGATAAATAATTAAGGAAATTAATTATTTTGCTAATTTAATTTAATTATTAAGTTAGAGAGTTTTGATTAATTGAATTACTATTCTTTTATTGGAATTTGTAATTAAAAAGGATGTGTTAGTTGATTAAATAAAGTTATAATTATATAGATAATTATAATTTTGGTGGTATTGATTTGTGTGATGTAGTGATTTAATAAATTGTTATTAAGATTAATTTAATTTAGTAAAGTGTGACAAATAACCTTTTATAAAGGTGTTATTAAAATAACTTAAAAGAATTTTAATTCAGTTTTTCCAAACAAGGCCTAATGCCTATTAAGTCATTAATCTATTTGTGTTTTACCAAACAAGGCATAAGGATTAATTAATTTTTTTTAGTGGTTAACCAAACAAGCCTAATGGCTTTTGATTTCAAAACTCAAATAACTGATATCAGTTATGTTTATATTTATATTATATAATTAATATATATTATATCCTATATACGTTATTTGTTAAGACGTAAGAATAGATGAGAGAAGTAAGAGAGAAGAAAAGAAAACTCAGAGGAAGAAGAAGAAGAGAAAAAGAAAAAGTGAGAGAAAAAGCTTGAGAGAATTCTAGAGAATTGGAAGTGAAGTGGAGAAAAGCTTGACAAGCAAAGAGATAGCCGTCATCATCTTCTTCAAGGTTTCATCCTACCCTTTTTCTTTTATGTTTTCTAAAATTCTAGTTTTCTCTTCTCTAATTCTCTATAAAATCCTTGTGTAAGAATAAATTGTTGTTGTTATGTGACTTTATATGGCATACTAGTTAAGCAGGAGAGAGTCCCTGATGAGGATGATGAGATAGAGATGGATGAGGAGGATCCCGTGGAGCTGCCACAGTCGGAGGATGAGGAGGACGAGGAGGAAGAGCTTATACTTGATTCGATAGCTGCCCGTATGTACGACGAGGTGTATGATCGCAATGTGGAACTTCAAGATACCATCGAGGAGTTACGAGAGATAGTAGCTGAACAATAGACTTCGATGGCGTAAAAAGACGATGAGATCCAGGATCGAGAATAATGATTGAACAACGTTAAAGAGAAGCTGGTCCACACTGAAGGAGAGAATGAGCGAATGATGAAGAAGATTACAGAACTGGAGAATAAGCTGAAAGAAGAATCTACAAAAAGGGCAAGAGCCGAAGACGCGTACAATGAAGCTTATCAACGAGCCGGAATAGCAGAGAGTGATGCACAAGCCAAGAGGAGAAAGATGGAAGAAATGAGCAACGTATTCAACACCGTGGTCAATCGAGCTCAAGATCGAGTCATGAGTTATCCGATTCAGTTCGAGACGCTACCATCATACGTATTGGATCGCTGAACAATGTTCCAAATTATAGAGGAAGAGCGTCGTAAGGCTATGCAGTATCTTAGTAGGATATTGTAGAGATTGTAATTGATAGCTGATTTTGAAAATAAATGAAATGTAAATCTCGGGTATGATAACTAATGGGATAGATGATGATGATGATATCCTGAAACTGTTATAGTTTAGGAAAGTAATGTAAATAGTAGTGATGCTATTGTCTTGATGTTTTAGATGATGAATGAATAAAAATTATTATTTTATTCAAAGTGTTAAGTGTTATGTGTTACATGATAAACTTTTATGATTGAATAGCATTTGATGGGTTTATTTTAACAAAAAATGGCTTCAAGACATCAACCATCACGACGGAGAACCACTGAGGAAAACAACAACAATAATGTGGAAGGAAACCCGGTTCAGCAGCTAGTGACGTTACTGACGGGTGCTTTGCAGAATCAACCTCAGAATCAAGGTACTACATTTAAGGACTTCAAGGCGGTTGGACCACCAAAATTTTGAGGGTCCATGAATTCAGTTGAAGCACAAACTTGGATTATGGAAATTGAGAAGGATTTTGATGTGGCTAGGGTAGAGGAGAATCAGAAGACTGATTTTGCAACGTTTATGTTGAAAGAGGAGAATAGCTATTGCTGGCAGGCCAACAAAACTCGGGAAAGACCAGGAGTAATGACCTGGGATAGGTTTAAGGAGTTGTTTTTCGAGACCTATTTCCCAGAGAGTTCAAAAAGTCAGTTGGAAGTACAGTTTTTAGAACTGAAGTAGGGAACAATGTCGGTGTCGGAGTATGCCGCAAAATTTAACAAGTTGGCGAGGTTTGCGCTATATCAGGTCAGCACAGACGAGCTCAAGGTGAAGAGGTTTGAGCAGGGACTAAAACCCTGGTTGTACAGTAGGGTCTCCCTGTTCCAATTGAAGACATTTGCAGCAGTGATGGAGAAGGCGATTCTCGCTAAAAGTGGAGGCGAGGCGGTAACAAAGCATAATCAAGAGCAGAGAAAGAATAAAAGTGAAGGTGAAACTAAGAGTGGTGGTAACGGTAGTAATGGCAATAACCTGAAGAGAAAGTGGAATGGGAATGGAGGAGCTGGAAATCAGCAAAGAAACCAGCAAAATAAGAAGTTCGAAGCATGTGCTACGTGTAGAAAGTTTCATAAGGGAGTGTGTTTGTTGGGGAAACGAGAATGCTTCAATTATGGCCAGGAGGGTCACATCGCCCCAAATTTCACTAGAGCTAAGAAGAATGTGTGCTTCACGTGCGGATCCAAGGATCACTTTGCTCATGAATGCACTAAGAAGAAATCTGGTGAGACAAATGGGAGCAAGGGAAATGCTAGTGGAGGAGCGTTGGCTATTGCTGGACCAACAACAACAAATAAGCCCACAGCCAGAACCTTCAACATGACTGTACAAGATGTTGTGCAATCAAAGGATGTGGTGTCATGTATTATCCCGATCAATGATATTGATGCTTATGTATTATTTGATTCGAGTGCTACTTGCTCATTTATATCTGATGAATTTGCTATAAGATTAGGATTTCCTAGTGAAGAATTGAGTTTTTCTTTAAACATAGAAATTGCGAATAAGGAAGTAGTTCTTGTTAGGTTCGTATACAAGAACTGTAGGGTGAATATTAAAGGAAATATATTGATGGTAGACTTGATTCCGATCAGACTAGGAGAGTTTGATGTTATTTTGGGAATGGATTGGTTGTTCAATTATGGAGCGATAATTGATTGCCAAAAGAAATGTGCAAACTTTATGACTCCGTCAAAGGTAGTTTTCAATGGTAGCAAATCGCCGAGACAAATGTGATGTCTGACGATTATGCAGGCCAAGAAGTTATTGAGTCAAGGTTGTGTGGGTTATTTAGCTTACATAGTCGATACTCAGAAGAAGGGTGTGAAACTGGAAGAAATACCAGTGGTTAGGGAATTTGTGGATGTGTTTCCGGAGGATTTGCCAGGACTTCCGCCTGACAGAGAAATCGAGTTCGTGATCGACTTAGTGCCAGGAACTGCACCGATATCGAAAGCCCCGTACAGAATGGCTCCGGTAGAGATGAAGGAGCTGATGGTACAACTATAGGAGCTGTTGAACAAGAAATACATTCAGCTGAGTGTGTCATCGTGGGGAGCACCGATGTTATTCGTAAAGAAGAAGGATGGGTCAATGCGTCTTTGCATTGATTATAGGGAGTTAAACAAAGTCACTATTAAGAATAAATATCCATTGTCGAGAATAGATGATTTGTTTGACCAGTTGAAGGGTGCTAGATATTTCTAGAAAATAGATTTGAGAAGTGGGTATCATCAACTAAAGGTAAGAAAGGAGGATGTACGGAAGACGGCATTCCGAACTCGATATGGACATTACGAATTTTTGGTGATGTCTTTTGGTTTGACAAGCGCCCCTGCAGCGTTGATGAACAGGGTGTTTAAACCATTTTTGGACAAGTTTGTGGCGGTGTTTATCGACGATATTCTGGTGTACTCTAAAACTCAAGAGGAACATGTGGAACACTTACGTCTAACGCTGGAGACACTAAGAAAAGAAAAGTTGTATGCGAAATTCTCTAAATGTTAATTTTGGCTGGAACATGTACAATTTCTAGGGCACATAATTGACAAAGATGGAATTTTAGTGGATCCATCAAAGGTTGAAGCTGTGATAAATTGGGAACAACCGAGAACTCCATCAAAAGTGAGAAGTTTCTTGGGATTAGCAGGGTATTACATATGGTTTATCCAGGATTTCTCTAAGATTTCCACTCCATTGACAAATTTGACGAGGAAATCTGTAAAATTTGTTTAGACGGAGAAGTGTGAAGAAAGTATCTAGGAATTGAAAAAGAAGTTAAGTATGGCACCTGTGTTGTCATTACCAGATAATACAGGAAATTTTGTGGTGTACAGTGATGCTTCACACAAGGAATTAGGATGTGTCCTTATGTAGAACGGGAAAGTCATCGCGTATACATCAAGGCAGTTGAAGGACTACGAAAAAGGGTATTCGACTCATGACTTAGAGTTGGCGGCGGTTGTGTTTGCTTTAAAAATATGGAGACACTATCTCTATGGAGAGAAATGTGAGATCTACACAGACCATAAAAGTCTGAAGTACATTTTCACTCAGAAGGACCTGAACATGTGTCAAAGGAGATGGATGGAATTGATAAAGGATTACGATTGTGAGATCTTTTATCATCTAGGCAAAGCAAATGTGGTTGCAGATGCCTTGAGTAGGAAAGGCAGAGAAAAGTTGATGTTGTTAACTGATAAGGAGGAGCTTATTACAGCAATGTCAAGGTTAGAGTTGGAAATCAAATTTCCAAAAGAATTCGATGAGAAATTGTACCAGATGGAAGCCAGTCTAACTTTGGTGGACAAAGTGAAGAACGCTCAACTACAAGATGAGGAATGCAAAAAAATAAGAGAAAGTGTGGTCGACGGAAAGGAAGTGATATACAAGGTTGATACTGATGGAATGCTCAGATTCGAGGGACGAAACTGGGTTCCAGCAGTACCAGATATTAAAGAGGACATCTTGATAGAAGCTCATAACTCGAGATATTCGATTCATCCGGGAAGTACGAAGATGTATCAAGATTTGCAGCGATATTTTTGGTGGCCAAATATGAAGAGAGACGTTGCAGAATGCGTTGCAAAGTGCTTGACATGTCAGAGAGTTAAGGTCGAGCATCAAAGACCAAGCAGGTTACTTCAACCGTTGGAGATACCGGAATGGAAATGGGAACATATCACAATGGATTTTGTGGTAGGTCTTCCAACAACTCAGAAAGGATACGATGCGATTTGGGTGATAGTGGACAGGTTGACAAAATCTGCACACTTTTTGCCAATAAAGATTAGATTTAATCTTGATCAGCTGGCAAAGCTATATGTTAAAGAGATCGTTCCAAGATATGGAGTTCCAGTGTTAATTGTGTCAGACAGAGATCCGAGGTTCACATCAAACTTCTGGAAGAGACTACAAGAATGTATGGGAACACAGTTACGAATGAGTACGGCATATCACCCGCAAACAGATGGCCAAAGCGAAAGAACGATTCAGACATTAGAAGATATATTGAGAGCATGCGTCATGGATTTCAAAGGAAGCTGGGATAAACAATTACCATTGGTGGAATTTGCCTTTAATAACAGTTACCACACAAGCATCGGCATGCCACCTTATGAAGCATTGTACGGCAGGAGGTGCAGAACTCCACTGTGGTGGGATGAAGTCGATGAACGTCAACTATTAGGACCAGAACTGGTACAACAAACTGCTAAGGTTGTCAAACTCATCAGAACAAGATTGATAGCTGCTCAAGACAGACAAAAGAAATATGTTGATCAACACAGAAAAGATCGTGCGTTCGATGTAGGGAATTACGTATTCCTAAAAGTTTCTTCTTGGAAGGGGAAGATTCAATTTGGTAAAAAGGGAAAACTAAGTCCGAGGTTTATTGGACCCTTTGAAGTGTTGAGGAAAGTTGGAGAGGTAGCTCTACCTCCAGAATTGCAAAACATTCATAATGTTTTTCACGTGTCGGTGTTACGACCGTATAAACCTGATTACAAGCACATAATTGAGTACGAACTATTACAGTTTGAGAAAGACTTGTCCTATGAGGAGGTTCCTATCTAGATAGTCGACAGAAAAGAACAAGTGCTCAGGAATAAAGTGATACCTTCTGTCAAGGTAATATGGAGGAACCACAATGTTGAAGAGGCCACGTGGGAACTCGAAGCTGAAGTGATGAAGAATTACCCCGAGTTATTTGTTTAATCTATGTCTTCGATTCTAGGGACAGAATCTTTGTAAGTAGGGGAGAATGTGACGAATGAATTGTTTGAATTGTGATTCTGAGGACAGAATCCTTGTAAGGAGGGAATGATGTAACATTCCAGAATTTTTAATTGTGATATTAAATATTTATTGAATTATTTAAGTATTTAATGGAGGTGTTTACTGTTAAATAAATAATTGTTCAAATTTGATTCAATTTTGTTAACTATTTGTTAAATAAATAATTAAGGAAATTAATTATTTTGCTAATTTAATTTAATTATTAAGTTAGAGAGTTTTGATTAATTGAATTACTATTCTTTTTATTGGAATTTGTAATTTAAAAGGGTGTGTTAATTGATTAAATAAAGTTATAATTACATAGATAATTATAATTTTGGTGGTATTGATTTATGTGATGTAGTGATTTAATAAATTGTTATTAAGATTAATTTAATTTAGTAAAGTGTGACAAATAACCTTTTATAAAGGAGTTATTAAAATAACTTAAAAGAATTTTAATTCAGTTTTGCCAAACAAGGCCTAATGCCTATTAAGTCTTTAATCTATTTGTGTTTTACCAAACAAGGCATAAGGATTAATTGATTTTTTTTAGTGGTTAGCCAAACAAGCCTTATGGCTTTTGATTTCAAAACTCAAATAACTGATATCAGTTATGTTTATATTTATATTATATAATTAATATATATTATATCATATATATGTTATTTGTTAAGACGTAAGAATAGAGGAGAGAGGTAAGAGAGAAGAAAAGAAAACTCAGAGGAAGAAGAAGAAGAGAGACAGAAAAAGTGAGACAAAAAGCTTGAGAAAATTCTAGAGAATTGGAAGTGAAGTGGAGAAAAGCTTGACAAGTAAAGTGATAGCCGTCATCATCTTCTTCAAGGTTTCATCCTACCCTTTTTCTTTTATGTTTTCTAAAATTCTAGTTTTCTCTTCTCTAATTCTCTATAAAATCCTTGTGTAAGGATAAATTGTTATTGTTATGTGACTTTATATGGCATACTAGTGATGTTAAAACTATTTTCATGAGTTATAATCAATGAATTGATGATATGTATGTAATTTGTGGAGAAAAAGTATTTTACAGAGAGTTTTTGTGATTATATATTGTTTAGTTAAAATAGAAATTATGGGTTGTTTAGTTGTTTTATTGATAAATTGGCTATTCAATTTGTTAGAGTATGTATATACTTTGATAAATGTTTTAAATTAATGGTTTTGGTTGAAAAACAAAATTACAGTGTTTATTTTCATCAAGAATATCAAAAAGTGAGTTTTTAGCCAAAAACAGTGAAATTGGATGTGTTAATTTTGTTGTTTATGTTGTTGTATAGGTAGAAACATGTTAGGAATTCTTGAATTATGTTTACATGAAGTTTTTGTATGAATTGTATGTGAATAAGTCTGTTAGAAACGAGCTTGTAGGCTAAAATTGGCTTTTCTCTCGCACTGCTGTTGGTCGCCAAATCAAAATCGTATAGCTTTAAGACATGACGCATGATCCAAAGATTATTAGTTTTCACAGCCACAAAGATTTGCCGCCATATCGCAGTCACGATTTTAGTCTGTCCATCATCATAGCATGGCCCATGCTCACGACGTAGCGCGACCCACAGTGTAAACTATGGCACCGTGGCGCAAGTTAGCAGAATGGTCTGATAGTGTACTTTTTGTACATGAAATTTTAAGAAAAGTTATGTGATGATAGTAGGACTGTAAAATGTTGATTTTAGCATTTCTATACTATGAAAAATTATGTTATTAAGGAATAACTTGTGTTATAACTTGATTATGTGATTAAAAAAATCCAATTTTTAAATAATGTACGTACTTAGTTATGGTTGTAAAATGATAATGCCTAACTATGTCATGATGACATATGTTTATAAAATATTATGATTCGTATTGATTTTGTTTAGCCTACGAGCAAGGCAAGTTTTCTAAACTTTCTTTTTACATTGAGCAAGTTTTCTAATCTATTATCTTGTTAATCAAATTATTGTTTTCAATTCGATTATGATATAATGATGTAAGTTATTCTTGAGCAAGTTATTCTTGTATTTAACTTGTTGATTAGTATGCAAATTTAGATATTCTAATGTTGAACATTTTTATCGATCAAATTGATATGCATGCTTAGTATTCAATTCTAATTAACCTTGGCTTAGTATTGGTCAAGCAAGGTGTTATAGTTATTCAAATTGTATGCTCTTAGAATATTCCTAAAGCATGACTTTAGTTTACTATGATTTATTCAATCACGATTATTCTATAGTGTAATGTTCTTGGTTTCATTCAATTAATCCTTAGTTGATGTTCGTTGAATTCCAAATTACCTTGAAAGCTTATCCAAACCAAACTTCTTTTGGTGCGGACTTGTACTCTAAATACTGAGATGAACAACCCTATTGTTATGATTAGGGGTTAACTTACGCATAGCGTTAAAATGTTTGTACGCAATACATTGTACGAAGGGCTGATCCCCCTAAGTACGAGGTCCTTATAGTCTTATGACTGTTAAAGTTGGAGTTGAAAGATTACTTGCAACTGTGGACGTAGTTCGTGGTCTTACGACCCTCAGTGATGGATATTTTCTATATCTTGGAATTTCAGTTTTTGATTATTGTTGATAGAGTACTATTCATTGTTGATGAGTCTATTTTGGCGGTTATTATTGCTATACTCCTGTTGATTTCATATTATATCCAGTGAGCAATTGTTTTGCTCACTCTTGCATATTTATAAACTCATTGCAACTAAAGAAGAGAAGGTAGATGAACCTTCGACTAGCAAAGAAAAGGGAAAAATGTGCAAGTGATGAAGACTTGTAACTTTTACTTTAGACTTGTATTATGATGATCTTATACTTGGTTTTAATGAAGTTTATTTAATTTCCGCATTTGAATGATTGTATTTTAAGGTTAGATAACCTGGGAGATTTTATTATGTAACCCTTTAATGGGAAAGGTTTTATTTATCCAGTTTTATTATGATTGGGTAGTTAGATATGAATGTTTGATTAAGTGAACACCAGATCCTGTGGGAATGAAGTACCTGGATTTGGGGGTGTCACAAAAGATGTTGTTCTAAGTTATAGAACATGAATATTATGAAATATAATGATGCTTAACATTAATAAATGATGTATTAGATAAGTTGTATAAGCATACTAAGCACACATAAGAGAGACAAATCGGGCGTGTGACGAATGAACGGCGAAACGCCGTGCCAAGTGTAAATAAACATAAAAAGTGTTTCAATTCAATTGAAATGAATATTATAAGATATGGAATGGATTTAATATAAAACCAAAAAGTAGTCCTAGCAAGACTTAAGCACTTGAATGAACTTCGAGTTTGACTAAGAAGAAATATAGTGAGTTATATGTCTAAAGTTAACACAATCAAATTGAACATTGTGTATTGATTAATAGGAAGGGTTATAGGATGTAGATTAAAGTTTATATTATAACTACTATGCATTGCTATATGACTAATAGTTAATGTGAATGATTATATAATTGTGTAGGGCACGTGAAGTACAGATAATTGTAAGTTGTTAAACTGTTATTGGTAAACAACGATCAAGACAAGTCTTTCAGTTCCTATTTGCTATGTGCATTTGATTGTTTGAAATCTTTATTGCAAAGAGCATGATGTGTTATATGTATGTTGAATGTATGAAATGTTAAAGTCAATTTATGACTACGTTGTTTGACTAAAGCATGTTGATTGAGTAAGGAACTCAATCTTTATAATTGTTATATGAATTGTAGCATGTATGTTATGTTAGTCCGATGTTTATGAGATATATGTTGAGCATGTTATTATGTGCTACATGATGCATGAAAACTGTTAGATTTTGCTGGACTGTCGAGCTCAACCTTGCAAATAACCACTTTTGAAGGTTAAAGATTTAAGGTAAGGATATGTACTACGTGAATTATAGAGATCCATATTCACGAAGATTGCTTATGTTTTATGGGAAATGTATTTAATATTTTGAATGTAACATGTTGTTGAATTGTAAGTTGAGTTATCCTGTGTATATGGATACCTATTTATGATGTAAGACTTTGTATAGTCATTGTGTTGTAACGATTCATGATATAAATTTGAATCGAAGAGATGTAATGTAAAGGTTGCAATTTAGGGCAATAAAGAAGGAAATGTATAAAAGTTTTAATTATTTTGCAATTTTCAATGGTTGTATTACCGTTTAATGATGTAAAATTAGAGGTTGATTGTATTATTAACGACCGAAGTCGAGAATTAAATTGCATGAATTTTGGGGTCGTTACAATTCTTTTTCTATAATATTGAGCGTATTTCTTTCAAGTTTTAGGAAGCTTTGAGTGTAGAAAACAGTGAAAGTTTTCTTCAAGAATATCCCCGCTATACCAGTTGGAATACTCTTCTTTTTAAGGTAAGGGATATTATTTTTGTTCAATATTCGTAAGAAATAATATTTTCTTCCATACTCTGTAGTATGTAAGTAATATTATTTCATTTTAGATTTCAAATTCTACACTCATTTTGTTAAGTTTTGGCTTCTATACTCCATGAAATTAGTAGAATATCCTTAAAATTTGTGCTTCATCCAGTATCTTTTCATGGAAATATTATTCTGAGCATTCTTGATAAGTTTTAACTTTTTCATGTCGGAGTACTATTCACGAGGTACTATTCCTGAATTACTATTGATGGGGTACTATTCACCCAAAGTATTATTCATGACAAAAATTGATTTCTTTTCAGTCCAAATCATTTTTGATATAATATTATTCTTGAATTTTACTCCACAAAGAAGTATTATATTGACAATTTAGACATTATTTAATTCTTGATAAATTAAATTATAAATCTTTAAAAATTTATCCTTGGCTTTCATTTAATTGAATTCGTATATCATTGTCAACATGCTTATGCTTATATTGTTATGAAAGTCATCTTTGGCCCGTAATGCATAGATGGATTGTTGATTGGTATGATTATGACTAGGAATTATTCGGTATAATCATGACCCGTAATGTTACAAATAATGTGGGAAAAGTCATCATTGGCCTGTAGTGCATTGATGGACAGTTGTTGGCATAATCATGACCATTGATGATTACATGAATATCCTTGGCCCGTAGTGCATGGATAATTCATGGACGTTATACTAATGAATATCCTTGGCCCGTAGTACAGGGATGGTTCGATGATATGGATTATTTATTAAGCTGAGTCTCAGTAATAAAATTGTATACAATCTTTTTAAATCATAGAAGATAGTATATATCATGCTCTACTTGACTCTTCTAATAGATTGCTTGTTCCACTGCAGTTAAACTTGATGTTTATTATATTTTATCAGTTTAACACTGTTGAAGGCTAACGATAAATTATTTTGCATTATCTTAGTCATAATATTCCTTAGCAGGCTAGTTGAGCTCACTCTTTTGCTTTAATTGTTCTCTTCAGGAAATGAGAACGTAGGCGGGACTAGTCGTGGAACAGAGTGATGGTCCAAGATGGTGGCTATAGTAGTGTTCACTATTCTATGAAATAGTGTAATAATAATTATAATGAGGATTCTATTTGAGTTTGGATATTGTCTAGAAGATAATATTCGTGTCAAAACTCTCAGCCATGTTTTGTCGTATTTTACACGACAGTTGTATAATTAAGTTTATATTTAAATTCTGTACCATGTATTTGATGACTCAAAATGTGTGATGTATACCTATTTTAGGGGCGTCACAGTATTGCACAATATCTTTAATTATTGATGCCTATGTGAGAAATCACTCAGTTTTACTCAATTATTGGCACAATAATTATTGCATAATATCTCATGTTATTGATTCAATTATTGTCACAGAATCATCTGCACAATATTTTATATTATTAAATTAATAGTTGAGATGACAATGTTATTCATATTATTATTTGAATTATTGACGATGTCTAGAAAATTTTGTCGAGGAAAGGGGTTTGGTCACCTAATTGCGCGCCAATAAGGAGAAGTCCTTATCAGAAAGCCCCATCTTTCTTGGGAATGATCTGATTGTTAATATTGTGAGTTATAATATTAATGATGAATAAATGTTATTAAAAATGTGTTTAGTGAAGCCAAATGAATTGAGATAAATAGAGGGAATTTTTATAAAGTATTTGTTGTAAATTTGCCTTATTATATGGACCCCCACTTACTCATTTTTCAAAATAATCGGTAAAAAGTTATTCAGTGTGTATATATATATATATATAAGTTTTGTTTTATTAGATTATAAAAAGAATATATTATAATTTATTTAAAATTTTTCGTTTTATTAGAATATTTTATTGCACAGTAATGAATAGTAAAATTATATTTTCGCGCCGAACGTCACCCGTGAAATTATTATTCTTGTTCACCCGTGAGAATTTCAAATAGTGCTCTACCATTCTCCTATAAATAGGATGCTTAGTTTAGAAATGAAAATCACACCAGAATTAGAGAATTCTTCTTCTATAATATTGAGTGTATTTCTTTTGAGTTAAGAAAACTTTGAGTGTAACAAATAGTGCAAGTTTTTCTTCAAGAATATCTCTGCTATACCAGTCGGAATACTGTCCTTTTGAGGTAAGGGGTATTATATATTTCATATTCGCTTACGATATTATTTTTAGTATTCGTAAGGAATTTTATTTTCGTTCAATATTTGTAAGAAATATTATTTTCGTTCAATATTCGTAAGGAATATTATCTTCGTTCAATATTCGTAAGGAATATTATTTTCGTTCAACAGTTGTAAGGGATATTATTTTTGTTCAATATTCATGAGAAATAATATTTTTTTTCCATACTCTATAGTATGTAAGTAATATTATTTCGTTTCAGATTTCGAATTCTACACTTATTTTGTTAAAGTATTGCTTCTATACTCCTTGAAATTAGTAGAATATCCTTGAAATTTGTGCTTCATCTAGTATCGTTTCACAAGAATATATTTCTGAATATTCTTGTTACATTTTAAGCTTTTCATGCCAGAGTACTATTCATACATACGACACTATTTATATGTACGACACTATTCATACGTACGGTACTATTCATACGTATGATACTATTCACAAAGTACTATTCATGGAGTATTATTCATGAAGTACTATTCACAAGGTACTATTCACTCAGGTACTATTCACCCGGGGTAGCATTCACGGCAAAAATTGATTCTTTTCTGTCTAAATTATTTTTGATACGTGAATATTATTCTTGAATTTTACTCCACAAAGCAGTTGTCATGTTGACAATTTGGACATTTTTAAACTCTGGATAAATTAAAAATCTTTAATATTTATCCTTGATGTCGTTTGATTGGATTCTTAAATCATTGTATTCATCCTCATGCTTATTGTTGATCGATTTCGTAATCAATGAATACGTGCAAGTATACACGGTCAACAAGTAATAAAGTGAAAGTAGAGTATCGTTCCCACGAGGAATTATTTTATAAAAATCACCAAGTACTAATTCTTAACCAAACTAATTTTATTTAAACAATCTCAAATCGGGTTTTTTCTAATTAAGAAAACTAAATTAACTAATTAAAACTAAGATTTTAACGAATGAATTCAAATAAATAAAGATTAAGACTTCAATATCCCCAATTATGAATTATAAATCAATTATCCCAATTATTATGCCTACTGAATTGTTAACAGGAATTCTCAAATGCCAAAAGTCCTTTTCCAAGTGATCAATTGCCTTCTATTTAATTCAGATTAATCTTGCTATATTCCTATGCAAAATAATTGAATTAAACTCTTTCCAATCCCAATTCCTTACGTGTTACATGCGCGGAATGTATATTTTCATTCAATTCACAAACCTAATTTTTTCACCATGCAAATAACTAAGTCACATGATATCATGCCCGCCTCTAACCCTAGAATTCTCTTCCAATTCCTTCTAGAGTAACAAAGTAATTATTGATCAAATAATTAAGCAATAAGCACAAGACAAGATAAACAACTCACTTTAACATAAATAATTAGAATATAATGAATAACTAATTCATAGCCATACAAAGTTCAATTGAAATCTTAATAAAAGAGTTAGTTCATAATTAATGAATTAAAACCAAGAATCCACAACCTAATAGACATCAAAAGATAAAAGTAAGATGAGAGAGAATAGAATCATGTTGTCAAAGAAATCGATGCTCCCCTCTTGCTCTTGATCTTCAATGGTCTCCAAGTTGCTTCAATCTCCAAAACTAATAAGAACTAGGGTTATTTTCTAATCTAAAGGAGTGTTTAATCTAGGCTAAGCTATGTAATCTCCTTTTATTTTATGCCTTACATCATGTATTTATAGGTTACAAGTATAATTTTAATTTTGGAACAACCCCTATCCTATTTGAGTCAAAAGGTGTCAAAATTACCCAAAACGCGTCCAGCCGCACTAAACCCTTCCCCAGTACTTTCAAAGACCGGGCAACGGGCGGCTTAGAGTTCGCCTTATATATACCCTTGCTACTGAAAATGCACTAAGAATAGCGCCCCAGCGCTAGCCCAAAATCCGACATTTTTTGCTCTGACGTCCTTTGGAAAAATGGCCATAACTTCTTCTTCCGAACTCCGATTTCGATGATTCAAGATGTTCCGGAACGAAGAGAAGTAGATCTACAACTTTCATTCTTAAAATTTGTCGAAATAATGTCAGGAGCTATAGTCAAATTGTCTCCGAAGTAGCTGCTGTGTAAATGGCAAGCCGAAAACGCGAATCTAGCCACCCCAAACATCGATCCATGTAACTTTTGTCCCAATTCCTATAAAATAACATAAAACATGCATGAATAGACACAAACACATAAAAACATCCTAAAAGACTTAAGAACAACAATAAATTAAGCCCGAATGTATCCAATTCATGGGTATAAAACTCACTCATCAAATACCCCCAAACTTAAATCTTTGCTTGTCCTCAAGCAAAAACACAAAAATGTTATGCAATGTAATGTAATGAAACTAATCTATATGCCTACGCATCCAACAGTAATGACAGAAAAAAGTCTATTCAACCGGCCTTAGAGAAATCAAGTAAACATGATAATACATCATATTAAAACAAATCAGTAATTTCCCAATCAATCATCAAATCTTAGATCATTATCAACGATATAGTGCGTGTGTGCTCCACAACAATGTTAATCGATATAAATCAAATTTAAGACATAATAGATATCTTTGAAGGCATCATACAAAGGTAAATTCACAAAATTCACGAACAAGCTATATCCAACTAAAGTCAAACATCCACCAAGTTCAAGAGTCCAATCTGGGATATTTATGCTTTACTTTTCATTACGGGGACTTTTTGCTCTTTTCCCGCTTTTATTGTTTTTTTTTAACCATAATCGTAGCAATGTCTCATTCCATTAGGCTAACAATGTCACCCCTTAGCCAACTTTCACCAACGACTCCCGCACCATATAAGACCTTAGGGCGCTAGGTTTTAAGATACCCCTTCTAGAGCGTCATTTCACTCAAGTAACAAAGGCCCCAAAAAAAAACTAGCTACTGAGAATTTTTTTTTTTTTTTTTCTCTCTTTTTTTTTATAGATGGTTGGTGAGTGCGTTTTATGCTCCATCTCACGCTTGTGTTTATGGGGAGTGTTTCTCCTCAACCCACCACAAGACTCAACATGTTTTTTTTTTTTTTAAGCTTATATACCCCAAAATTTCCCCCAAACTTAAGTTTTTATCAAAATTTAGCCATCTCCGCCTATTCATGTCTTTCATTCCTTCACACTAGTATTATACTTAAGAAATCCATTATGTATCAATTTAAACTTAATCAGTTAACATAGTTGTTATTAACGTGTTAACCTTGATTATACCAGCTTCAAACAGAAAAGATTCAATTCATAACAAGAAATCACATCAAAGCCCTAATATTCAAAAGACTATACTTATCTACTTAACTCCGGTCTCATCATTGGCCAAAATAGACTTTTTACTATCTAACAAATTGGAATCATGCAAATATAAACTAATCGCAACAAACATAGTAAACTAACTACTATTTTTATGATTTTTAAATATTTTTTTTTTTTAACAAAAAAAAAATGAATACAACAACTAAATGTAAATAACTTGAAAACATAACGAACTACAATGTAAATAACTAACTATATGCAATACGACACTAAAATGCCCCCAAACTTAAACTAGACATTGTCCTCAATGACTGAAATAGAAAAAATTAAAGTAGAGGACTTCCCTGAAAATATAGCAATCTTCCTCCTTGCCTGCTAAGTTTGGAGAATAGGCTAAGCACATGGAACAAATTGGGCACCACACTTGAATTTGACTTGAATAACTCAGAAAATCATGATAGAAGCAATTTTATTAAATCCTAAATAAATGCAAATTCAAAACTACTAATATAAAACTTAATAAAAACTAAAATAAAAATTAAACTTGGGTTGCCTCCCAATAAGCGCTTGTTTTATAGTCTCACTTTGACTTCTTCAATTCTCTATCCAATTCCCCTCACGAAAAGTTGAGGAACCCTCCATCCATCTGAAATAATATAGCTTTTGGTAAGTTCCCATTTACGATAGCCATTGTATTAAAGTCACCTAGAATGCTTTCTTGAGATAAGATCACATTCAAGAACGTCCCAAATCTAGGTGGTTTCTCCATTGTGTCTGCCGAATATATTCTCGCATAGAGGCTTGTCCGACACAACAATTTCTTCTTCTATCTTCTCTAGCTCATCGCACCATGGTTTCAAGGTGTACTTGCTTTTACATCACGAGAGAGTATTGCAATTTACATGACTACCAATCGGACAAGGTTTTGCAAATCTAACCTGGGACTCTTGAACTGTGGAGGAGAAGGCACTTGAGGCATAAATAACATTGGCTCATCATCATTGGTTCTCACAATTAGTTCTTCACCGACCTTGTTGTCATTATCCCCACTTGTCTCCTCTTTTTCATCTCGTGGCTCATCCAACAGTAGATTTGGCTCGGGCTCACCATCGGATCGGAATCCATGTCATAGGGCCGTGTATTGAGGATCGGTTGTTCAACGATGTGCTATCTGTTCCACTTGATTTTCCAAATTCTTAATCAACGCCTTGGCTTTGCAAATTCAAATTTCTACTTGATTCATTTTCTTGTCTTGTTCCTCATTCCTTTTTCGTAAGCTTTAATAAATTTTTCCAAGGCTTCCTCCCAATTTGAATGTTCTTCCTGTTGTAGTGGAGGTGGACACAAGAAACTCCTGTGAGTATGTTGGACTTGGAGCATAAAATTGATCTTGATTGTTACTCCGCGAAAAAATCCGGGTGATACCCCCAGTCCTGATGATAGTTGTTGGGATAGACATAATTATTGGGGTAATCACCACTATAATCTGCATCTTATCGAAACTCGATGGTGCATTGTCGACTCATATGATTTCCAAAGACAATAATCACAAGTAACCACCATACTTTGACGACGCCGAGCTTCAAAAAGCTTCAAACATCCTCGAAAGTGTCTCAATCAGTACGATAATGCGAAAGTTTCTAGTCTTTCAATCTCCACTCCCTTGGTTGAGTCATGTTCGTGTATGGCCGTTGATACACAAAGTCATCCATGGTACCCGAAAAGAGAGAAATATAGAAAGAGAATTAAAATACAAATACAAATGTTTAAATTCGCACTAATTTGATTGAAATTAATATTGGTAAATAATTATTAAATTAATTCCTAAAAGCACGCCAAAAACTTGTTGATCGATTTCGTTAATCAATGAATACGCAAGTATACACTATCAACAAGTAATAAAGTGAAAGTAGAGTATCATTCCCACGAGGAATTATTTTATAAAAATCACCAAGTACTAATTCTTAACCAAACTAATTTTATTTAAACAATCTCAAATCGGGTTTTTCTAATTAAGAAAACTAAATTAACTAATTAAAACTAAGATTTTAACGAATGAATTCAAATAAATAAAGATTAAGACTTCAATATCCCCAATTATGAATTATAAATCAATTATCCAATTATCCCAATTATTATGCCCACTCTAATTGTTAATGTGAATTCTCAAATGCCAAAAGTCCTTTTCCAAGTGATCAATTGCCTTCTATTTAATCCAGATTAATCTTGCTATATTCCTATGCAAAACAATTGAATTAAACTCTTTCCAATCCCAATTCCTTACGTGTTACATGCGTGACATGATATCTCCATTCAATTCACAAACCTAATTTTTCACCATGCAAATAACTAAGTCACATGATATCATGCCCAGTTCTAACCCTAGAATTCCTCTTCCAATTCCTTCTAGAGTAACAAAGTAATTACTGATCAAATAATTAAGCAATAAGCACAAGACAAGATAAACAACTCACTTTAACATAAATAATTAGAATATAATGAATAACTAATTCATAGCCATAAAAAGTTCAATTGAAATCTTAATAAAAGAGTTAGTTCATAATTAATGAATTAAAACCAAGAATCCACAACCGAATAGACATCAAAAGATAAAAGTAAGATGAGAGAAGAGAATAGAATCATTGTCAAAGAACTCGATGCTCCCCTCTTGCTCTTGATCTTCAATGGTCTCCAAGTTGCTTCAATCTCCAAAACTAATAAGAACTAGGGTTATTTTCTAATCTAAAGGAGTGTTTAATCTAGGATAAGCTATGTAATCTCCTTTTATTTTATGCCTTACATCATGTATTTATAGGTTACAAGTACAATTTTTAGTTTTGGAACAACCCCTATCCTATTTGGAGTCAAAAAGGTGTCAAAATTACCAAAAACGCGTCCCTCGTGCCGCACTAAACCTTTCCCAGCAAATAAAAATACAACAACAAGAGTTCGCCTTATATAGCGCCCGTACCGGAAAATGCACTAAGAATAGCGCTCCGGCGCTGGCCCAAAATCTGACATTTTCTACTCTGACGTCCTTTGGGAAAATGGTCATAACCTCTCCGTCCGAACTCCGATTTTGATGATTCAAGATGTTCCGGAAAGAGGAGAAGTAGATCTACAACTTTCATTCTTGAAGTTTGTCGAAATAATGTCAGGAGCTATAGACAAATGGGCTCCTAAGTGGCTGCTGTGTAAATGGCAAGCCAAAAACGCGAATCTAGCCACCCCAAACATCGATCCATGTAACTTTTGTCCCAATTCCTATAAAATAACATAAAACATGCATGAATAGACACAAACACATAAAAACATCCTAAAAGACTTAAGAACAACAATAAATTAAGCCCGAATGTATCCAATTCATGGGTATAAAACTCACTCATCACTTATATTGTGATGAAAGTCATCTTTAGCCTGTAGTGCATAGATGGACTATTGATTGATATGATTATGACCGGGAATTATGTATCAGTATAATCATGACCTGTAATGTTACAAATGATGTGATAAAAGTCCTCATTGGCCTGTAGTGTATTGATGGACAGTTGTTGGTATGATCATGACCATGGGTTCTCTTCAGCCAATGGTGCAAAGATGAATTGTTGTTCGGCATGATCATGGTCATTGGTGATAATAACGAATATCCTTGGCCCGTAGTGCATGGATGATTCGTGGATGTGATAATAATGAATATCCTTGGCCCGTAGTGCATGGATAATTCAGTGATGTGGATTATTTATTGAGCTGAGTCTCAGCAATAAAATGGATGATAAACTTTTAAATCGTAGAAGATAGTAGATATTTTGCTCTACTTGAATCTTCTAATGGATTGCTTATTCCGCTGCAATTGTTGATCTAAAACTTGTTGTCTATTGTATTCTATCAGTTGTTATACTGTTGAAGGGTAAATATAATTTATTCTTCATTATCTTAGTCATAATATTTCTCACTGGGCTAGTTGAGCTCACCCTTTACTTTCATTGTTCTATTCAAGAAATGAGAATATAGCTAGGACTCGGGGAACGGAGTGATGGTCCGAGATGGTGGCTATAGTAGTCCTTACTATTCTATGAAATAGTGTGGTAATAAATGTAATGAGGACTTTATTTGAGTTTGGATATTGTCTACGCGACAATATCCGTGTTAAAACTCTCAACAACGTTTTGTCATATTGTATAAATGAATTTTGTATTTAAGTTCTGTACCATGTATTTGGCGACTCGGAATGGGTGATGTATACCTATTTTGGGGGCGTCACAAACTTAATATATCCATCTCTATCCAATATTTAAATATAGCAGTCCTCTCATTTTATTAGACACTTATTATCCATTAATATCATTCCACTATCAAATCCTTTCATATATTACCATACTATGTAATATATTAAAATTCCCATTTAATTAATATATTCATTCCATTTTCTTTATGTTAAACACATATATTAATTCACCATCTTATGTAAGTGAATTATTCCTTTTTATTCAATTTACTATCACGCCACTGCCACAAAAAGTTTTATAATATAATAGTTAATTAACCAATATTTATTCCGGGTTTATTAATTAACTCTGATTCAAATCATGTTTTGCTAACTTAGTCCATTCATCACCAATTATGACTTTTATTACCCATATGAGCACTTAATATATATATATATATATATATATATATATATATATATATATAGAGAGAGAGAGAACTGATCCTGTCCGGGCTCCCGGACAGGACTAAAATGCAGACCCCAAAATTTTTTTTTTTTTGGCTTTTTTTTAAAATACAACTAAAAAAAATAAAAAAAAATTATGGAACTGAATTTTTCCATAATACAATGTTTTGGGTGTGATTTGGATACCTATACCAAAAAATGTATATACAGTTTGCACTCCGAATAAGAACCTAACTTTATATATATATATATATATATATATATATATATGTATGTATCTTGAAATTCAAATTTTACAAACTTACTCAGAACCTTCCGCAGACCGACGCAGTTGCGCTAGCCTTAGGCCCATCCCAAGTTCAGACGCAGATAATTTCTTGGTTAGCAAAAATAGAACCTACCTTTCTAAATACTTAGAGCATGTTTTTAAAATGCTAACTTGTCATACTATAATCAATTTCCTCTTTGATTTCACATCATCGATTACTACTTTCTACAATAATTTAAAGATTAAACTTCAAGTTTTAAAACTATATTTTCCTTAATAGTTTAACCAACTATTAAATCTCATTTATGTAATTTCTTACCAACAAATCATATAATTCAAAATATATATACTTATTCAAACCCGATACATTTGATAATAAGAATTCTATTTACTAAACTATTATTTTAATAATTTCTGAAAATTTGGGTTAACACAACATACGTGTGAGTGTACGACTTGAATATTTACATAACGAAATGGGATTACAACGTATAAACATCATAAATTCATAATGAATGGAATGAATAGAATGAAGTTCGATTTTAATAATTAGATCGCAAGTAACGGAGGATAATAAACTCGAAGTATAACTTAAGTTTAATGAAATGAATGAATACGATAGTAAGGAAAGTTAGCATAAAACACTTAACTGAATCAACAAGTGTTATAAAAGATTGCAAGATCATGTTGAGTATATGCAAGGGCATATGGCTCAAGTGTTTACGAAGGTTGTAATGGGCGTATGGCCAATGAACACCAAAACGTTATAAAAAGTAATAACAAATTTGAAAAGTATTATGAGTCTAATGACACGGGCATGTAAAGTAATAAATAAAGATAAGATAAACCAATATTAACATCAATTATATGCTTAATTGGTATGTGTAGGTAAATGTAATTGTGTAGGCCATTTAATGGGTAAATTAGCATAAGCTTATAGAAGAATGCTCTGATTTATTTGAGCAAGTTTTACTTCATTTGATTCTATTCTTATGAAGCCTATGTGATGTTTTAAAATAAAATGAACATAATTCTTTTATGATTGTGTGAATTCCATATTTATGCAAATATTTTAGTATTTGTATAAGTATTCAAGCGATATTATGATATAAATTATTTAAGGAAATGTCGGTACCATTGTTCGGCTAGGCAAATGCTAAAATATTTTATTGGTTTATTAGTAAATCTTTTAAAATGTTATTTATGAAAAGTTAGGCTATCTAACGCCAAGTGCTTTGGTATTGATTCAAAGGTAAGTTTGAACCTAAACAAACAAATGTATTTAGTCGTGTATTCAAATGACATGCATGGTGTTAAAATTTAAACGTAAATATGTTTAACAGAGTAGTATTGTACAACATAGGGTACTACAGGCTGATCCCCTAGATGTACTCGTAAGTGATATCGAATTTATGGCTTAATGTCGCATTATCCTTTTTAATGAAATAAAGGAAATAAAAAAGAGTTTTTGGTCTAACAATCATCTTATGCAAATGACCATTATGTCATTTCAAAAATGTTTTAGAGTGATAAAAGTTTTATTTTTGTTTATTCTGTATATTATTCCAACTTATTTGAATTAGTTCACAACTATTATTCAGTTGTTGAATGAAATCATTTGATTCTTGATTTTATTATTGAAATGTTATACTTGCTGAGCAATTTAATGCTCATCTTTGCTTAAAAATATATGATTTTAGCTAAGGACAAATGTATTAAAGAATTCATTAAGAATAGAAGAAGGAAAATGATGATGGATAGAAGACTTGGTAATAGATTAATATTACTATGTAATATGAATTATTATTGTGACGCTCCCAAAATAGGTATACACAACCCATTCTGAGTCACCAATTACATGGTACAAATTTTAAATACAAACTTCCTTTATACAATATGACAAAAATGTAGCTAAGAGTTTTAACACGAATATTGTCTCGTAGACAATATTCCAACTCAAATGGAGTCCTCATTACAATTATTATCATAATATTTTATAAAATAGTGAGGACTACTACAGCCACCATCTCGGACCGTCACTCTATTCCCCGACTAGTCCCGGCTATGTTCTCATTTCTTGAAGAGAACAATGAAAGTAAAATGGTGAGCTCAACTAACCCAGTAAATTATGACTAAGATAATGCAGAATAAATTATCGTTATCCTTCAACAGTATAAAACTGATAGAATATAATAGATAAGAAGTCTAACAACAGCAAAAAAAGAAATCAATTAGAAGATTCAAGTAGAGCATAATATCTACTATCTTCTATGATTTAAAAGTTCATCATCAATATTTTATTGCTGTAACACAGTTCAATAAATAATCCACATCATCGAATTATCCATGCACTACGGGCCAATGATATTCGTTAATATCACATCCATGAATTATCCATGCACTACGGGCCAATGATATTCATTATTATCACATCCATGAATTATCCATGCACTACGGGCCAAGGATATTCATTATTTTCACTAATAGTCATGATCATGCCAATAACTATCCATTAATTCACTACGGGCCAATGAGGACTTTTACCACTTTATTTGTAACATTATAAGTCTTGATTATCCCGATACGTAGTCATAATCATACCAACAATTGTCCATCAATGCACTACGGGCCAATGAGGGCTTTCATCACAATATAAGTATGAGGATGATGATAATGATATAAGAATTCAATTAAATGAGAGCAAGGATGTCACGCCCCGAAATCAAGTTTATCTTCACACCCGGATTTCGTGCGTCACGAGTAAATCATTTTTCCAAACATATATCATTATATAGTGAATTATAACAACATACATTCTCAATTCCCAGGTTCTAATACCTTATAATTTCATTTATTACAAATAATGATAATTACATTATTCTTTACATCTTAAATGAGTAACTTTCATCCGCCACCAAGGATACATAACAGTTCATTAAATTAGTCTATAGTTTAATTAAACTATTCTATATTACAAGTCTTCACTTGATCTTCACGCTCATTTATCTAATGAAATGACACTTTTTCTGGACACCGATCATCTTGATCTTTACGGGATCCTCAAGTTCTTCTACTCGTACGCTGAAAATGTTTTTCATTTAAAGCAAGTGTGAGCATTCAATTACTCAGCAAGTCATAGCAGTTGAACAAACAACTTCAGGAATTCAAACATTCTTTTAAAACTTTGATAACCGAATAAAGGTTATGAAGCAGCTTAAATAATAGGAATAATCTTGATTCCTATCATTTTAAATCATTAGTCACATTCACTTTGAAATACTTTCATTCATCTACCTTTTTCTATACACATCCTGTCTGGCTAGAATTAATATCACATACTTAACAATAATGGTTCATGTATAAATAGAACATTCTTATATTGAACAGTTCAATCATAGAACAATTCATCTCATAGAAACACTGAAGTGTTCAAATTGTGGTGCAAGGCCTCATACGTTCTACCATCTTGTAAAAATATCGAACATTCGCACATAGAAAAAACTTCTCAAGTTCAACATCTAAGAAGTTTAAGAAACTAGCATTCATTTAGAATATGAATGAAGTTAGGAAACTTGCCTTACATACAGCTACAACTTACGCTAAACTGATTATTCCAATCCCTATAAAACACGTAAGGAAATAACACATACACCAATTAGTCATATACTTGACTACACATTGGTTTAAGATTAACTTTACTTCTTAGGGTACGCGTTCTTTCAATCTAAGTTACACGACAACTTCCTTTACCAATTTATGGCTTCATAACATACAGAGATGTCTTACTCATACATTCATCATCTTTGATGATTTGCATTCTTATCTTCTTCTTATAACTCCACTAGAACTCAGCACACATCGCTTCTCTGCTAGTAGTCCATATGATACTCTGAGTGGTTTCCCACAAAACACCAATAAACAAGTTCCCATCTCATCTACACTGTTATCACAGTGAGTTAGATTGGTTGCCAGTTTCGTATATACCTCTGCTCTATGAAGGAATTGTTTAGCCCAGCTCCCATATGTCAACCATCAAAGGTTACGACTGTACTACAACCTAAACTCATCTTAACTTATCTAAATCATTAATCTATAATATTCGTTAAGTTAATTTCATATTCCTTATGGCTTTCTGACAACTAAGTGTCATACCTCAGGATTCATTCTTTATCGTCTAAGTCATACAATCTTCTGTATACTCGGAACTTGATAAGTAGGTTTTATACCTACTTATTGGATATCAATTCACGAGAATTATGCTCATCTCAAGTAGATTTTACTATGTTTTTATGCATTTTATGTTTGTTTAGCATTTCTTGTAGTTGAACTCCTAAGGCAAGGAAAGACGTGGATGGGCATGGTGACACGAGCTAACAAGGACTATGCATGATGGACAAGGGTAGATGAGGAACTAAAGTAGTGGATGAGCGTTATGCAGAAAAGGCAATATGAAGGAAAGACAACGAACAAGCAGCAGCAGCAGCAGAACATCAGAGGATAGGGCACAAAAGCAGCGCGGCCACGCTGCTAAACAAGCCAATTCTCGCACGCCCGTGCTACTTGTTTGCAGAAGTTAAAATTGCACCCACGCGCAGCTGCGCTTAAAATAATAAGGAAAATTACGCGCCCGTGCTAAAGCCTCGGCATGCATACACATCACGCTCGCGCCACTTTTATCTTTCAGGGTCATGCACGCCATGAGTCCTCCTCTGAAGTTTGTTTGTTGACTTATTTTTAAATTTTGAATTTTGAGTGCTTGATCTTATCTGAATAATACTGGTTGGTACCAGACGTGTATTATTGGGTTTTTATTAGTTTATCATCTAAATAATTAGGGTTCTTAGTTTTGAACTAATTCTAGGGAGGTTTTTGAGAAAAGTTGGATTTATTCTATATCCTCTCTTTAATTTAGTTATTGAATAATTAATCATTTCATTTTCCTGGAGATTATTGGTGATTTGGAACAGCACATTGGAACAAATTCTGCAATTGGGTTTAATCAATTCTCTTTCATCTCTCATTTGTGCTATTTAATTCCATGTGTTATTACACTCCCATAATGGTTTTTGGTTCAGAAATAAACTAAACTCCATTATGGGATTCTAATGGATTTTGATATGCAGTCTATAATTATATGCCCGATTGTTTGATTGTATGCTTATCATGGGATTATCTATTATGATTGAGCGTAATGAATGAATGATTGATCACCTTTCATCTTATATACTTATATGGAATTGAAAAATGAAATATGAGTATGGTTATAATCATAATAGCATACGTTTATGAGGCTGAGATGTATAGCTTTGTACTTCGTGACCTAGATAGAAATATATTGTTTCACCGTATGTAGTAATGTAAGAGCTTGCGCTTTAATTCATTATTGCTGCAATTTCACATAGACATATAGTGATTTTGGTAATATTGTTGATTACATGATTTCTATCAAATGTAGAGGTTATGTAAATAGGTCATAATTTATTGAAAAATGGTTATGACTACCTTTGTGCTCTTGGCTAATTTTCCATGATGAATATATAAGCTTACATAATGGTAATGATTAGATGAAGTATGAAATGAAGTTAGAATCCCATTCTTTCCAAATTTGATTCATTATTGTAGTATTATATTTTTATTCATCAGTTGAGTTTAGTTTAACTTAAAATTGTGAGTATTCGTTTAAGCATATGAAAACAGTGATATGATTGATGTATGATATTTTAGATTTAAAACTTTTCTCCGTGGATTGATACTTTTCATACTCTGTACTACTTGTTGACCCATGTATGCTTGCATGAGTTAGAGTCCTTTTATTAAAACTAAAATGGAGGCAACAAGTTTTTGGCGCCGTTGCCGGGGAAAGGTGTTTAATTTTATTATTATTATCATCAATTTTAAGCTAAATTTGTATGACTTAGACAAATCTAATCTTATCTCATTTCTATTTTTCTTTTTGCTTGTGTTGCAGGTACTTGTATATATTTTATGCACACGCGGTCATCCAATTCCGAGTTGACACATGCTCAAGATAACATGTAACGACCCCAAAATTTGTACAATTTAATTCTCGACTTCAGTCTTTAATAATACATTCAACCTCTAATTTTACATCATTAAAACGATAATATAACCATTGAAATTTGTGGAATAATTAAAATTTTCTATTACAAACTATCCTCGTTCCCAAAACCTTCAACCTTTACATGTAAATATCTCAGAATCATTTTAATACTACAATAGTTTACATCGCAAAACGATATTACAATTCAACATTAATACATTATTCGGAACCTTAAACATGGTTCAAATAATAATAACGCAACCATAGTGTATAAATCTTCAAGTATCACATCTGATTCATGTCTTTCAAGTAACACATAAATTTACCTTGAATCTTGAACCTGCAAAAGTGGTTATTTGCAAGGTTGAGCTCGACAACTCAACAAAATCTAACAGTTTTCATGCATCACATAGCACATAGTAACATCCTTAACACATATCTCATAAACATTGGACTAATATAACATACATGTTACAGTTCATATAACAAGTATAAAGATTGAGTTCCTTACTCAATCAGCATGCTTTACTCGATCAACGTAGTCATAAATTAACTTTAGCATTTCATACTTTCAACATATATATAACACATCATGCTCTTTACAATAAAGATTTAAAATAGTTAATCATCAAGTTCACATAGCAAATAGGAACTTAAAGACTTGTCTTGATCGTTGTTTACCAATAACAGTTTAACAGCTTACAATTATCTGCACTTCACGTGCCCTACACAATTATATAATCATACACATCAACTATTAGTCACATAGAAACGCATAGTAGTTGTAATGTAAACTTTACTTTACGTCTCATAACCCTTTCTATCATAAATACACAATGTTCAATTTGATTGTGTTAACTTTCGACTTATATGTCACTATATTTCATATTTGAAGTTCATCAAGTGTTTAAGTCTTTCTAGGAATCATTATTGGTTTTATATTATACCCATTTCATAACTTATTATATTCATTTTATTTGACTTAAAACACTTTTTACATTCATTAACATTTGATACGACGTTACGACGTTCATTCGTCACACGTCCAATTTGTCTCTCTTGTTTGTGCTTAGTATGCGTAAACAACTTATCTAATATATTATTTATTAATGTTAAGCATCAATATACTTCATAATATTCATGTTCTATGTAACGCCCCGAGATTCGGTCTATTTTCACATTCGAATTTTGCACATCACTATCCCATCTTCTTCCAAACATACATCATTATATAGCTAAATATAACAACATACATCCTCAAATCCCAGGTTCTAAAACCTTAAAACCTCTTTCATTACAAATAATGATAATTACATTATTCTTTACATCTTGTACAAGTGACTTTTATCCGCCACCAAGGATACATAATCATTCATTAAACTATTCTATAGTTTAATT
The DNA here is from genome assembly GCA_020205605.1 of Panax ginseng. NCBI lineage: Eukaryota > Viridiplantae > Streptophyta > Magnoliopsida > Apiales > Araliaceae > Panax > Panax ginseng. Next base: position 96,739,195 of record CM035128.1, on the reverse strand, counting down.
CTATCTTTCTATTTTATAAGTCTTCGCTTGATCTTCACACTCATTCATATAATGAATGATACTTCTTCTGGATACCGATCAGCTTGATCTTTACGGGATCCTTAAGTTCTTCTAACATCGTTCGCTAAAAATGTTTTTATTTTAAGCAAGTGTGAGCATTCAATTGCCCAGCAAGTCATAACAGTTGAACAAACAACAAAAAAAATTTAAACATTCTTTTAAGACTTCAATAACCGAATAAAGGTTATGAAGCAGCTTGAATAATAGTAATAATCTCGATTCCTATCATTTTAAAACATTAATCACATTCACTTTGAAATACTTTTAATCTCTACTTTCTTTCATACACATTCTGTCTGGCTAGAATCAATAGCACAGACTTAACAATAACGGTTCATGTATAAACAGAACATTCTCTTATTGAAAAGTTAAATCACATAACAGTTCATCTCATAGAAACACCGAAGTATTCACATTGTGGCACAAGGCCTCATACATTCTAACACCTTGTACAAATATCACACATTTGCACATAGACAGAACTTCTCAAGTTCAACATCTGAGAAGTTTTAGAAACTAGCATTCATTTAAAAATATGAATGAAGTTAGAAAACTTGCCTTACACACAGCTACAACTTATAGTTTACGCTGAACTGTTCATTCCAATTCCTATGTAGCACATAAGGAAATAACACATACACCAATTAGTCATATACTTGACTTTACTCATTGGTTTACTTAACTTTACTTCTTAGGGTTCACGTTCTTATAAACTAAGTTTACGCGACCAACTTCCTTTACCAGTTAACGGCTTCATGACATACGGAGATGTCTTACTTAATACGTTCATCATCTTTGATGATTTACATTCTTATCTTCTTCTTATAACTTTTCTAGGACTCATCACACATCGTGTCTCTACTAGTAGTCCGTATGGTACTCTGAGTGGTTTTCCACAAACAACCAACAAATAAGTTCCTGTCTCATCTCAACTGCCCATAACAGTGAATTAGATCGGTTACCAGTTTTGTATATACCTTCGTTCTCTGAAGGAATTGTTTAGCCCAGCTCCCATATGTCAACCATCAAAGGTTACGATTGTACTATAACCTAAATTCATCTTAACTTATCCGAACTATTAAACTATAATGTTCGTTAAGTCAATTTCTTATTTCTTATGGTTTTCTGGCAACTAAATGTCGTACCTCAGGATTCATTCATCATCGTCTAAGTCATACAATCTTTTTTATGCTCAAAACGATCATTCAATATTCATTCTCCGCATTTATAACATTAAGCATTTTACGTTATCTTATTCTTATCTTACAACGTCCGGTTCATTCGACTCGGAACATCATCCAAGTTATACACATTAACTCAACTTCTTTATGTTATACGTACTTGTCTTTAATTTAGCTTCTTCACCATTCACAGGTTTAATCATTGGTCTTCATTATCCTACGGTCAAACCGTACACGGAGTATAGGTTTTATCCGTTTAATAATCGCATACACTCAACCTTCACGTCGGTTAAAGCATTCAACGCTTACATTTCATTCTAACATTCTCATCCAACTTACATTCGGCTTTCATTAATCTTATTACCGTTTATTACGGTTTTCTTGATAAGTCATATCTTACTTACTACCTTTGTCAACGTCTAAGTTATACAACCAATGTATACTTAGAACGTTCGCTCGATGTGAATACGTCACGAGAATCATTTACGTATTCAACGTTTACGTTGTTCATCCTTTAATCTCTCATTCAACCTTTACCCAAGGTTTTGGTTTCTTTCATTCATTACAATCATCTGAACCCCATGTTCAATATTCTTTCTTAATATCAAAGCCATACGGTCCATTGTATGTTAAGACCTATCGTTCATCGCAACAATGTTGCGTCCACATCGTTTATACGATTTACATTTATCTCGCATTACCATGACATAACATCCAAATGTTATTCATTACCCTCGTCAATCAACGTCTAAGGAATCACCATCATATCAATCCCTCACGTTCGTTTATCGCGACTACGGTCCGCGAATATTGGTTCCGTAACCCGCGTCTACATTCTTTGTCTTTTAATCTCGTTTAATCTTATCATTCAACCTTTATCAAAGGTTTAATACACTTAATTAATTGTTACATTAATTGGACTACATGTTCATATTTTTTTTCTTGCACATCCCCCAGTAATTGAGAAGTAAAAATCTCATTTCTGAGTATTTTCTTGCACCGGCGTCGTGTCCCTTCGTTTATCTCACGCTGCAGCGCCACTCTGCAGTGTCAAACTGTCGAGGTTGGCGCTGCGGCGTCACTCCCTTCATAAATTCTCACGCTTACTACAACCACTTAGCAAGAGGCGATGGTCTTTCATGCCTGGCCACAAGCTGGCCCTCAAGGCACGACTCACGCTGCGGCGCTAAGCATGAAACCTAGAAAAATTTTCTAAGTCTTTTACAAGCTTGAGACGCTGACTTCGAAATCTCATATCTTATTCGTTATAACTCGGAACGAGGTCGTTCCAAAGCCATTTTCTTCCTTATCTTATTTACTTTGATTACCCTTGGACAGAACTTCATTCTGAATCCGTTAATGTACCTTTAGATTGGCTTAATCTTTGCTCTTCGTTCATTTTACGTATTTAACGTTCTTCGTTCGTTCGTCCGTAATTCGGTCATCCGAACTCGGAACTCATTCATTCTTGAGTCCATGACTCATGTTTTCTACATTCTCTTACATTCTTATGAAACCCTACAAGTTCGGGTTCATTTACTAACTTTCTATTTCTCGTTCATCCTTTACGAATTTTTGCCATAACTTCGTTATAGCTCAATTTTAATCTGTTCTTCATGAACGTTTCTAACGTTCCTAACCAAGCAATAAGCAACTAACTTATACGCGATGGTTTTAAACTTGTCCATCAACAACATTCTTCGCGTTCTTCGCGTGTTCTTTGCGTGTTCTTCGTTTTTAATCGATATTTTGGATTACGATTTTACTTTTTCTTGGAATTTGATGTTATAGAACATCATTCTGTACTTATTTGACCTACTCATTCATAAGATTCATTCGAATCGATCAAAATCCTTACGAATCTTACACTTAAAAAATTTATAAACTAAATTTCTTATTTCTTATTTCTTCATTTTCTTACAATTTCAACCATATGAAATCATTTCTAACATCTTTTACTTCCTATTCTCATTAAGCTATGTTTTTAACATATACAGCTTAAAGAAAATTTTGAGAAGACTAGGTTTCGGATTACCTTCCTTCTTTAATCTCTTTTCGTCAGACAAAGCGTGCACTCGAGCAAGCTTTTCCTCTTCCTTTTTCTCTCTTCCCCCATTCGAACTCTCTCTCTCTCTCTCTCTCTCAAAGTTCTAGTATTTTTCAAAATCCCAAAATAATGAAGTTATGTTCCTATTTATAGATTTTTAAGGCTGGGGGCGTTTTGGTCATTTCACCAAATCGCCTTACTATTCATGGCTTAAGGACCAAGTTTACTTAGCCTCCACACTTACTTAGCCATTAAGTATACTTAGCCATTAAATCTACTTAGCCATTAAGTTTACTTACTCATTAAGTAACTTATCCTTACTATTCCACCTCCTCAATAGACCTCCTTACTATTCACGAAGCTTCCGTTAGAAGCTTCGTGCTTTCGTCTTGCGGAATTCATCCAACAGTTCGAAAACTGCAATTCTCGGAATCCAAATATTTTTGAATATTTTGTCTTTCCTTTACCGATTAACTTTTACGTATTCTTCGAATTTCCGAAAAACTAAAAAACACTTTTTGGTGTCAAGCGTTTTCCTTCCCGTTTTCCCCTAACGTAGCTAAACGAATGAAAAGTACATAACAGTACTTTTCGTCGTTTTTATTTTATTCGATTTCTGCACATTTTTCGAGAAAAAACTTTTACCGGCTTACTTAACATTTCACGATATATTATCGTCAAATCTTTTGACGGAATGTCATTTTGACATACCGAACTCTCAAAACGGCTTAGGTTATTCAAACCCTAACCCTTAGGGTTTCGTCAGGTGAATAGTGCCTATTTCGTCTTTTTCCCCAAAAAAAATTTATTTTTGTCTTGAAAATTCTTACTCGTTCAGTCTAGCTCATAGCCAGAATCCTCCCGATTAGTAATCTTCCTAGGTTCTAGAACGATTAATAAACACATAGCACAGAATAGTATTAATAAAAATTCATTTTATTAATAACGAATTCTTTAACTCTTAAATTCTGGACAATCCGATTTTTCAGGTTGTCACATTCTTCCTCCCTTACAAAAATCCCGTCCTCGGAATTTCTTAAAACCACACCTATACCCGGGTCATCACATTCACTGTATGACCCCAACTTTTATGAATAAAAATGAATTTCCTATAAATATCATTTTTGAATATTATGGAATAAATTTGATATAATGTTATAGTTGTGGGTAATATTATAAATTTTGCAAAGTACACAAGTTGTTATATAATATTCGATTGGTCGTGGAATATTCGTTTTAACAGGAATATTCGTATGACTAAGACAATCATCGTGGATCCCACAACGGAATTATTGTTCTGATTGAGAAAATGACAAAATGTTTTTATAATAATAACTAAGAAGTTTTACCGTTAATCTTTTGTTGAACTACTCGGTAGTAAAAGTACAAAGAATAATGCTGTGGTTGCATAAGAAGTACACACAAGATTGATTATTAATGCTTACGTGAGAAGTCACGTAGTTTTATTCAATTATTGTCAATATTTTATATATTATTAAATCAATAATTGAGATGACAAAGTTATTAATATTATTATTTGCAATATTAACGATGTCTAGAAGTTCTGTCAAAGAGAGGTTTGGTCACCTAATTGCGCGCCAATAGGGAGAAATCCTTATTGGAAAGCCCCCTCTTTCCTGGGAACGACCTGGTCGATTAATATTGTGAATTATAATAAAGGTGATAAATATTGTTAAAATTATTAAGGTGATTTTTATGAAGTTTTGCTTATTTTATGGACCCTTATTTGCTCATTTTTACAATAATCAGTACAAAGTTATTTAGTATATATATAATGGGACCCTCATGTGATTATGAGATGTTGGTGGGAGGGGAACACGTGGGGCCCACGGGTGTTGAAAATTAATTTGGGGAAAAGTATCTAGCAAGTTGTTCGGGTGGTTGATTTTTTTTTTTTAAAACATGTGTGGTTTATATATATATAAATGTATTATAATTCCTTGCTTTATTCTTATTGGTTGGAGGTTTGAAAAATTTGCATCTTGGGTTATCAAAGTTGTCATCCGTAAATTGGCATAATTATTGAGTCCTAACACAGTGCCTTTCCATTCTCCTATAAATAGAAGCTCATTTCTTCATTATTTCTTACGAATTCATTGAAACTCTAGAGAAAGAAAATTATAGAGAGAAAGAAGAAAAGTATTCTGCTACTTCACTACTCTTATATCCAGTTTCTTTTACGGTAAGAGATATTATTTGTTGTACTGGTAAGGGGTATTATTTCTTTTGTATTCATAAAGAGAACTTCTGTTATTCCATTCTTTATTATTCTATTGGAATAACATGTATACGCGGGCTACCCTATACTTGGTGAAATTCTTCTGTTATTCCATTCTTTATTATTCTGTTGGAATATCTTGTCTGTGCGTTTTACGCCGAAACCTAGTTCTGCTTTTTATTATTATTCGTTGGAATATCCCGTCTGCATGCGCTTTACCGGACCCAGTTCCTTTATTTATTATTATGTTGGAATAACTCTCTTGCAGTGCAATCTATCGCATGCCCGGTGATTTCTTTTGTTATTCCATTCCTTATTATACTCAAATTGGTTAAAGTTTTGACTTCTATACTCTATGAAATTAGTGGAATATCCTTGATATTTGCGCTTCATCCAAAGATTTTCATGGAAATATTCTTCTGAGCATTCTTGAATTTTACTCTACAAAGAAGTATCATGTTGACAATTTGGACGTTATTAGTTCCTGGATAAATTAATTCTTGAACTTGTTTTATTGAATTCTTATATCATTGTCATCATCCTCATGTTTATATTATGTTAAAAAGTTATCTATGGCTCAGAAAGCATAGATGGACTTGGTATGATTATGACCGTGATTATTATTCGGTATAATCATGACCGTAATGTTACAAATGATGTGGTAAAATCCTCATTGACCCATAGTGCATTGATGGACAGTTGTTGGCATGATCATGACCATTGATGAATACACGAATATCCTTGGCCCGTAGTGTATGGATAATTTGTGGTTGTGATACTAATGAATATCCTTGGCCTTAGTGCAGGGATGATGTGGATTATTTATTGTTTGAGTCCCAAATGATAAAAGTGATGAAAAACCTTTTAAATCATAAAAGATAGTAGATTTTATTCTCTACTTGACTCTTTTAATGGATTGCATGTTCCACCGCAGCTTAAACTTGATGTCTATTTTATTTTATCGGTTTAACATCATTGAAGACTAATGATAATTTATTCGCATTATCTTAGTCATAATATTTCTTCTTGGGCTAGTTGAGCTCACCTTTTTCTTTCACCGTTTTCTTCAGAAATGAGAACGTAGTCGGGACTAGTCGTGGGAACCAGAGTGATCGGTCCGTATGATAATATTAGTAGTCCTCACTATTCTCGTTAAATAGTGTGACAATAAATGTAATGAGGACTTATTCTGAGAGTGGATATTGTCTAGAAGACAATAATTGTATTAAAACTCACAGCTCTCTTGTTGTATATTAAAGATTGTATTCGTATTCTGTACCATGTATTTGGCGACTCAGAATAGGTGATGTATACCTATTTTGGGGGCATCACATTCACCCCTTCTTCACAGAATTTCATCCTCGAAATTTTATCTTACTCATCTTCTCAACTTCTCTTTAAAGAAGTTCTTTTCTTTCATACATTCCCTACCCTTCATAACTTATCAAGAATCATGAAGTGAAAGGAATAATTAGGAATATAAGGATTCCTTTAAAACATTTCATACTTTTACTGAGGGGTCAAATCGATCATGAACTCTTACTAGGTTTAACAACATTTCACCGTAAACCCTTCTTACACGGTAAGTTTACAATCACAAAGAAGGTAAACTACCTCTTCTATACGTAGGTGATCAACCTATCGTATAACCCCATTTTAGGGTATGTTCACCTCAGACTTAATCATTAGATTCCGCACCAAAATAATTTGGTTCAACATAACTCTTAAAAGAAAGCTCGATTTTCTTTTGATCATGACATACCATTCGTCTTAGCCAAATCAAGTAGCATAGACCATACCAATAAATTGGACATCAATTTGAATCATTCATCTAGTCAACTCACTTGACATCGACTACTTCTTTAAATTCTTTCGCAATACATCAAAACATTTTATGATGTCATGATACCGCACTTTTCACAGTACGTTGAGGACTTCGTCAGTTTATGACTTCGTTATTATACATCATACCATAGTGGGTTGTTGATCCTAAGATCACTTCGAACACTAGGTTCAGTTGCATTAATAACTCCATCCTTTTACCATCTTTACATCAAATGCACTGATGATATAAAATTCATTTTGATATTTCAAATCAATTTCTGTCTAGCCGAAACAACTAGCATAGACATATCAAGAATAGTTCTTTTAAAATCCATTGGTTCCAAAAATTGAACCAATTCTTTCATTTTCAAAATGTGCACATTAGCACGATTTCAAGAAACTTCGAAATCTAGCATAGCTAGATGACTTGGAATATCCTATTCTCCATCTTCCTTCATTGTCTTACTTGCAATAATACTTAATCTTCTCTAGCACCTTCAATGCTAAGTCTACTGAAAATAACTCGTTTTCAGTTTACATATTCCTATACCTTAGTACAGTCCATCAACTTACCACACATTATGAGTTCAGGAACTTTCCACAATAATATGAGTTTAAGAACTATGCCAGACAGACCATAAGCGTCCATTCGTTGAGGAGTTCAAAAACATACCATATAATTATGAGTCACGAACTTACCATAAGTATGAGTTTCAAGAACTCGTACCTACCTTATCGTTCTCTACCTATCAAGCATATACATGAGAAAAGATTCGCTTTCTCGTCATATATATGTTGATAGCGCGACCACTTTCAATGATTATCACTGTAATAAACTGAGTGGTTGTTACACCAAGCACAAACCTCTGCCCATACAAAGATTCATACAACTCAGCTATCACATGATTCCTCAATTGAAATCTTACAACTTGTAACTTTCTCTTTACTTAATACGAATTTTCTTTAATTCGTATGTTATCCTTTACAACTCAATCTGAGTTATTCTTCTCGTACTACTTCGTAGTACCATTCATTTATAGCATTAGCTATGAATCATCCATCGTTTAACAGCTCATCTGTTACTACGATTTACTATGATCACGTGGTGATCTTCTTATCCTTCTCTCTATGATTATAGTCTTAGGTACTCATACCTAAGGTTTATAACCTATCAGCTTTGATACCAACCTGTAACGCCCTGAAATCCGGTCTATTTTCACATTCGGATTTCGTACGTCACGATCCCATCTTCTTCCAAACATACATCATTATATAGCTAAATATAACAACATACATCCTCAAATCCCAGGTTCTAAAACCTTAAAACCTCTTTCATTACAAATAATGATAATTACATTATTCTTTACATCTTCTATAAGTGACTTTTATCCGCCACCAAGGATACATAATTATTCATTAAACTATTCTATAGTTTAATTCTATCATTCTATATTACAAGTCTTCGTTGATCTTCACTCTCATCCATATAATGAATGATACTTCTTCTGGATACCGATCAGCTTGATCTTTACGGGATCCTTAAGTTCTTCAAACATCGTTCGCTGAAAATATTTTTATTTTAAGCAAGTGTGAGCATTCAATTGCCATCAAGTTATAACAGTTGAACAAAAAACATCAAGAATTTCAACATTCTTTTAAGACTTCAATAACCGAACAAAGGTTATAAAGCAGCTTGAATAATAGGAATAATCTCGATTCCTATCATTTTAAAACATTAATCACATTCACTTTGAAATACTTTTAATCTCTACTTTCTTTCATACACATTCTGTCTGGCTAGAATCAATAGCACAGACTTAACAATAACGGTTCATGTATAAATAGAACATTCTCTTATTGAAAAGTTAAATCACATAACAGTTCATCTCACATAAACACCAAAGTATTCACATTGTGGCACAAGGCCTCATACATTCTAACACCTTGTACAAATATCAGACATTTGCACATAGACAGAACTTCTCAAGTTCAACATCTGAGAAGTTTTAGAAACTAGCATTCATTTAAAATATATGAATGAAGTTAGGAAACTTGCCTTATGCACAGCTACAGCTTATAGTTTACGCTGAACTGTTCATTCCAATTCCTATGTAGCACATAAGGAAATAACACATACACCAATTAGTCATATACTTGACTTTACTCATTGGTTTACTTAACTTTACTTCTTAGGGTTCACGTTCTTATAAACTAAGTTTACGCAACCAACTTCCTTTACCGGTTAATGGCTTCATGACATACGGAGATGTCTTACTTAATACGTTCATCATCTTTGATGATTTACATTCTTTTCTTATTCTTATAACTTTTCTAGGACTCAGCACACACCGTGTCTCTTCTAGAAGTCCATATGGTACTCTGAGTGGTTTCCCACAAACAACCAACAAACAAGTTCCCGTCTCATCTCAACTGCCCATAACAGTGAATTAGATCGGTTAGCAATTTTGTATATACCTTCGCTCTCTGAAGGAATTGTTTAGCCCAGCTCCCATATGTCAACCATCAAAGGTTACGATTGTACTATAACCTAAATTCATCTTAACTTATCCGAACTATAAAACTATAATGTTCGTTAAGTCAATTTCTTATTCCTTATGGCTTTCTGGCAACTAAATGTCATACCTTAGGATTCATTCATCATCGTCTAAGTCATACAATCTTTTGTATGCTCAGAACGATCATTCAATATTCATTCTACACATTTATAACATTAAGCATTTTACGTTATCTTATTCTTATCTTACAACGTCCGGTTCATTCGACTCGAAACGTTATCCAAGTTATACACATTAACTTGGCTTCTTTATGTTATACGTACTTGTCTTTAATTTAGCTTCTTCACCATTCACAGGTCTAATCATTGGTCTTCATTATCCTACGGTCAAATCGTACACGGAGTGTAGGTTTTATCCATTTAATAATCGCATACACTCAACCTTCACGTCGGTTAAAGCGTTCAACGCTTACATTTCATTCTCACATTCTCATCCGACTTACATTCGGCTATCATTAATCTTATTACCATTCACTACGGCTTTCTTGATAATTCATATCTTACTTACTACCTTCGTCAACGTCTAAGTTATACAACCAATGTATACTTAGAACATTCGCTTGACGCGAATACGATTCACGAGAATCATTTACGTATTCAACGTTTACGTTGTTCATCCTTTAATCTCTCATTCAACCTTTACCCAAGGTTTTGGTTTCTTTCATTCATTACTATCATCTGAACCCCATGTTTAATATTCGTTTTTAATATCAAAGCCATACGGTTCATTGTATGCTAAGACCGATCATTCATCGCAACAATGTTGCGTCCACAACGTTTATACGCTTTACATTTATCTCGCATTACCATGACATAACATCCAAATGTTATTCATTACCCTCGTCAATCAACGTCTAAGGAATCACCATCATAGCAATCCCTCACTTTCGTTTATCGCGACTACGGTCCCCGAATATTGGTTCCGTAACCCGCATCTAAATTCTTTGTCTTTTAATCTCATTTAATCTTTTCGTTCAACCTTTATCAAAGGCTTCATACACTTAATTAAGTGTTACATTAATTGGACTACATGTTCATATTTTTCTCTTGCACATCCCCCAGTAATTGAGACGTAAAAATCTCATTTCTGAGCATTGCCTCTGCACCCGTGACTGCTGGCCCCACAGTGTCCCTTCATTTATCTCATACTGCAATTACCACTCTGTAAGTGTCGAATCACGAGGTCAAGGCTGCAGTGACACCTCTTCACAAATTCTCATGTCGCAGCACCACTTAGCAATGAGTCGATGGCGGGTTCATGCTGCAGCGCACCAAACCCTCAAAGGCACGACTGACTCGTGCAAGGCTGAAGCATGAAACCTAGAAAAAATTTCTAAGTCTTTTACAAGCTTGAGACGCTGACTTTGAAATCTTATATCTTATTCGTTATAACTCGGAACGAGGTCGTTCCAAAGCCATTTCCTTCATTATCTTACGTACATTGATTACCCTCAGACAGAACTTTGTTCTAAATCTGTTAACATGCCTTTTTATTGGCTTAATCTTCGCTCTTTGTTTATTTTATGTTTTTAACATTCTTTGTTCGTTCATCCGTAATTCAGTCATCCGAACTCGAAACTCATTTGTTCTTGAGTCCATGACTCACATTTTCTATGTTCTCTTACATTCTTATGAAACCCTACATGTTCAGGTTCATTTACTAACTTTCTATTTCTCGTTCATCCTTTACAAATTTTCGCCATAACTTCGTTATAACTCAATTTTAATCTGGTCTTCATGAACGTTTCTAACGTTCTGAACCAAGCAATAAGAAACTAACTTATACAAGATGGTTTTAAACTTGTCCATCAACAACAATTATCCTACGATGGTTTTAAATTTGTCCATCAACAACGTTCTTCGCGTTCTTCGCGTGTTCTTCATTTTTAACCGATATTTTGGATTACGATTTTACTTTTTCTTGGAATTTGATGTTATAGAACATCATTCCTTACTTATTTGACCTACTCATTCAAAAGATTCATTCGGATCGCTCAAAATCCTTACGAATCTTACACTTACGAAATTTATAAACTAAATTTCTTATTTCTTCATTTTCTTACGATTTCAACCATATGAAATCATTTCTAACATCTTTTACTTCCTATTCATGTTAAGCTATGTTTTTAACATATAAAGCTTAAAGAAAATTTAGAGAAGACTGGGTTTTGGATTACCTTCCTTCTTTAATCCCGTTTCGTCGGACAAAGCGTGCACTCGGGCAAGCTTTTCCTCTTCCTTTTTCTCTCTTCCCCCATCCGAACTCTCTCTCCTTCTCTCAAACTTATAGGATTTTTCAAAATCCCAAAACAATGAAGTTAGCTTCCTATTCATAGATTTTCAAGGCTAGGGGCATTTTAGTCATTTCACCAAACCGCCTTACTATTCATGGCTTAAGGACCAAGTTTACTTGGCCTCCACACTTACTTAGCCATTAAGTCTACTTAGCCATTAAGTTTACTTACTCATTAAGTAACTTATCCTTACTATTCCACCTCCTCAATAGACCTCCTTACTATTCACAAAGCTTCCGTTGGAAGCTTCGTGCTTCCGTCTTGCGGAATTCGTCCAATAGTTTGAAAACTGTGATTCTCGGAATCCAAATATTTTTGGATATTTCATCTTTCCTTTACCGATTAACTTTTACGTATTCTTCGAATTTCTGAAAAACTGAAAAACACTTTTTGGTGTCAAGCGTTTTCCTTCCCGTTTTCCCCTAACGTAGCTAAACGAATGAAAAGTACATAACAGTACTTTTCGTCATTTTTATTTTATCCGATTTTTGTATGTTTTTCGAGAAAAACTTTTATCGGCTTACTTAATATTTCACGATATATTATCGTCAAATCTTTCGACGAAATATCATTTCGACATACCGAACTCTCAGAATGGCTTAGGTTATTCAAAACCCTAACCCTTAGGGTTTCGTCAGGTGAATAGTGCCTATTTCGTTTTTTTCCCCAAAAAAAATTTATTTTCGTCTTGAAAATTCTTACTCGTTCAATCTAGCTCGTAGCCAGAATCCTCCCGATTAATAATCATCCTAGGTTCTAGAACGATTAATAAACATATAGCACGAAATAGTATTCATAAAAATTCATTTTATTAATAACTAATTCTTTAACTCTTAAATTCTGGACAATCCAATTTTTCGGGTTGTCACATTCTATAACTTAGAACAACATCTATTATCGTCGACATCACTATATTTGTGTATGTGCATGTCCGACGCCCTCCGATTGCCTCCGAATACGCATCAGCCACAAAGATGACCATTTTGACTACTGTTCCCGACCTCAAATTGAAAAACTTAAAACATATAAGTTGTAGGTCTATTCGTCCTCATTCCGGATCATCTTGAATCACCTTAATCGGAGTTTGATGAAAATGTTATGCCTATTTTACTAAAACAGGTCAAAATAGTCACACCTGACATAGTTTGGGCGCAGCTGCGCCCAATTAAGCCTTGGGCACAGCGCAGCTGCCCCCCAAATGACTTAGGTAGCACAGCTGCACCCGTTAGCAGAAATGGGACCTGAAGCTACTGTTCTCACGATTTTTGACCCTTTATCTCCTACTAATCTTCATAACTTGAGTTATACACATCCAAATTAGTCCATTTTTGATTCTATGGATTCGTAATTCATAGAACTACATCATTCTAGAATTATAACAATTTACAGAAACACTAGCTAGCCTAAATCTTAACCCAAAACTCATGTTTATACTAAACTTTCATATTTTAACATGTTTAGCGAATTCATTCACTACGAATTCGTTTCTTAACCAAATGTATTCATTCAACTTGGGTTCTTTTCGTTTCTTATCGTATTAACACAATCCATCAGCAATTTTACAATTATAACATAAAATCCTAACCAATTTTAGTCTGAAAACAGACCCAAATTATATATTTTAAGCCAAAACCAAACTCTTCTTATTTATCATCAACAATATGAATTTGTTTAACGAAAAATCAACAATAAATAATATAGAACATATTATACATACTCAATAACAAATTCCTTAATAGATTAACTGTAACGCCCAAGAAAATTGAACCTTTGTAAATACTTTTAATAATGAATAAAATAATATTATTTATTATTATTACGTATGGATAAGATGAATGTCGTTCTATAACCTAGAAACGTTGGAATGTCGTAGTATTTTAACTACGTGGGAGAATTAAAGTGTTTGAATTTCTAAGACGAAAATAAAAGCTTTCCGAAAAATTTTCCGAGAAACATTATTCATAGATTTCTGCTCGGAAATTATTTTTGAACTTCCAAGAAATACGTAATGTTATAATATTAAGGTGAGATGGATTATGTAATAATAACCTAAGTATGGAAAACATAATATTTTGCATGTGGACTTAATTTGGGAATGTTAGGTTTATTAAGCGTTAAAAAAAGAAAGTTGTGATCGTATAATGTGTATACATTGTATGAAGTAATGAATGTAAGTATAATACGACGTATTATACTATTATGTATGAAGAATGAGATAACGTATAGTATGAATTAATATACGAGCTAGTATACGAGAATTATACGTGGTGTATATATTTTAAGTTGTTAATTAAATGTAATGGACTTGTAGGATTATTAGTTTAATGATAGAAGTCCAATAGCATGTGATACTCAAGCCCAAGTGTTTGATAAATCATAAGTCCAATCTATGGTAGTATAAGCCCAATAAGAATTAACTAGATTAATTAGCAAGCCCAATGTTAAGCCATGATCCATTGGGCAAACCAAGTGAGAAATGGGTAGACTTGATGGGCAAACATTATGTGTGGTAACCTATAAAGGAGGTGGAATGTCCAATTGTCTATAATGCCCTTGCTTTTGGTTGCCTATAAATAGAGAACTCACCATTCATTTGTTGGTTGTTCAATTTCTCTCAACTCCTCTCAAAGATAAGCAACTTAATTGTTAGAGAGAATAAGCCACATAAGCACTTATAAGCCACTTCAACCTTTGCTAGATTTTCCAAAGTGAAGTGAAGTAATAGTCTTCAAGGGTAAGACTCATATCTATTATATCTTTATCTCTTCTATGATAGGATTGATAGAGAAGTGGGATGGTTTGATAATAACATATAAGAATTAAGTTATGAATGGACTTAAGCCGAATAAGTTGAATAAGCAACTTGAACTCTAATAAGTTGTTAGAATCATGAAGAACTTATCATATGTTGTCATATGATGTTAGTATGTTGAATATAGTATGAGAACATTGATTGATGGACTTAAGTTCATAGTAAGTCATAAGCATGAGGATTTGTAGTTCATAAGTTAAATAAGTCATTGACTTATGAGAATAAGTCAAAACCTACTATGATTATAAGTTGGTGTAATAAGTAACTTGTAATGATCATATGTAGGTTGAAATCCATTTAGAATCATTAAGAATGTAGTTTTACCAGAATTCACACGATTGGACGATTATCGTCGAATTCGTGAAATTCTCAGAATGGAAGTTATATTTTGTGTTTGAAGTTGGAAACATTGGTTTTTGATGGAGACAAGTCATATTTGGCATTATAGAGTTGCGGACTCGAAAATGACCGAATTCCGACTTAGAACGAAGAAACGAGCGTTGAACGTTCACGACGTTTATCGTTTTCGTTAAAAATGAATTAATAGGTGAAATTTTAGCAAACGAAGTCAAATAGATAAAATTCTTGTATGAACGCATAGAGTATGTAATTTGTGAACCGTAGGCTTTTAAACGGACCAATTCGGACTTATAACGAAGAATTTATGTGTCCGAGAGTTTCGTGAAATTTTCAAAATTTTACAAACTGTCTGAGGCACAGAGTCCGCGTCGCGACGCGACTCACAGCTTTAAAGCCCACACCGTGTCATGAGGTGGAATCATGCATATCGCTAACTTTAGCTTGCCACGGCCAGAGATTGAGAGTTTAGTGTGGCGCTTGTATGGCCGCCCGATCCTAGAGTTTTGATGGACAAAGAATGTTTACAAGTATAGAATGAAAGATGACTCATTGGTAATGAACTAAGGTGTTAATATAATATTGTTAAGGTATTGTTAGACATGTAATGTATGATGATTAAAGGTTGATAATCAATTGAAAGTGAACATAATGTGAATGACGTAATGAAAAGCCGGAAACCATAATAGTAGATCTAAGTCAGGATTTATATTGAGATGAAGGGTAAGATATAATAGTATACATACTTGATTATATATGAGCTAATGTGGTACATTATATGATCATGTATTGTAGAAATATAGAGACTTAAAGTGTACATGTGTTAATCAGTAAGCAGACGCTGAAGGCAAGTATTCTAACCCTTGTTCCAGTTCAGTCTGGATGAGTTTTGTAATTCATGTATTCTTTCGCATGAAGTTTTGTATGATGAAGTCTAAAGCCAACTCTTTCGGCTAGACTTATATTATGATTCTGTCAAGCATGATTTATGTTTACCAAGTTATATCGGTATGGTTTTCAATCGAAGACCAAGTATGCTAAAATGTTTTTGTCGTTTAACGACAGGCACGTGAGGTTGCCACAACTTAAACGTATACACGTTTAATGAATGTAGTGTTGATCAACATATATTGTACTATGATCTGATAACCCAAAAGTGCTCGTAAGCTATGTCGGACTTACGGACTTAGTGTCGAGTTTTCCTTTTCAAAATAAATTATGAACTGCTTGTAGTTCTGAGCTTAGTTGATATTCTACTGAATATTGTTGTTGGAAAATGTTTTGAATGAAAAGAAGTGCTATTTTGAATTATCGATAGTACTTCTTAACTATTGTTCAGTTACTGAAGATATATGAGTACTATGTTTCAATCATGTTGTTTATTAGAATTGTAGTACTTGCTGAGCTAGTCATGCTCACTCTTGCTTGAACCATATGAACACACCTAAGATCGAGCGGACTAAAGGCTCAGGCAAGGACAAGGGCAAGGCGAAGACGAATCCTTAGATTGCTTATGTAATAGAATAGTTGAATGATTTGTAATATATTTGATATTATGACAAGAACAAATGAATGGGTTACAAAGAACCTGGGAAATGTAATATTATTTTGGATATATAGAAGTTATATTAGTCCTTTTGAGACTATTCAATCGAATGAATGAATGAATGGTAGTACCGTGTAGCACCATTTGTCGGGTTGGAAGAGACCCGGATTTGGGGGCGTCACAGGTTGGTATCAAAGAAATAGGTTATAAAACTTAAGGGGGGATTAAAAACCTTAAGTTATAACCTTAAGAGAGGTCAAAGAAGTAAAAGAAGAAAATAACCTTATAAAAAAATGCATTATGATTAAATTATGTGTTTTTATTATTCTACTGAAGTGTACTAATCAACTTAAGTGTTTTGTGTAGATGTCAGGAGTAAATGGAATGTTTATAGATGGTCAAGCCATTAGTGAAGAATCGATGAACCAAGTAGAGGTTATACCGAACCCTATAGCAGCAAAGCCAGATGTAGTGATTATTGAGTCTGGAGACTCAGATGATGCTGACTACATGTCAGTATTCGACGGGATGATAGAGGAGGAAGTAGAGACAGTGTCCTTTAATCCAGTGGCTATAGTAGCCGAGATAGCTCCTGGGGGGTTGATGATGTCTCTTTTCATGTCAGTGTTGGATAGAAATATCCATTACTGTCAGGAAGTCAAGGAGCTGAAAGCAGAGCTCCAAATGGTTAAAGAGGACAAGACTGATGTCGAGTCCATGTGGGAGCAGGAGCATGATGAACGGATTTTGGCTAAGGACAAAGTCCACGATTTAAAGCACGAGGTCTTTGAGCTCAAGGAGGAGCTAAAGACTAAGGTGCAGAAGATAGGGAGGATGTCCTATATCTATAGGAGTTCTCATACAGATTTCCAGCAGTAGGTAGCTGGATATCCTGTGGATGTGGGGCAAACACGGCATACTATTAGCCGTGATATCATTGCTGGTCTTGCCAAGGCAGATTTTGAGAATGCCTTGAGGTAGATGTAGACTAGTAGTAGTTAGAGTAGTATGTAAATATTTTGTAAGTAGTAGTGATGTAAAGCCCTTTTTGTATAGTAAGGGGTAGTCTTTTGTAAATCCCAATTTTTGGAAAGCGATAGCGGGAAAGTAATGTAATCAGCTTAGGCTGTGTATGTAACCGATGTAGTATTATACTACAAAGAATGAATATAAGTCCTTTTATGGAAAGCAATGAGTTTTGGATGTTGGAGTTATTGTTAATATTAATGATAACTAATAAAGAAAGGAATAATAACGAAATGTGTTTATTGTATCAGCAAAATGCCACCAAGAAGAGTGCAACGTAATCAAGGTGCAAGCATGAATCAACCGGAGGGAGGTCTGGTTAACCCGATGCAGGAGTTTGTTAATTTAATAACAGCTGCCTTTAATAGAACAGGGGCTAATATCCCCATAAATCCAGGAGTAGCACGAGCTACTACCTTTAAGGATTTCAAGAGCGTGGGTCCGCCGGAGTTCAAAGGAACTACGGACCCTATTGAAGCCCAAACGCGGGTTAAGGAAATAGAGAAGGCATTTGTAATAGCAAATGTCAACGAGGCCCAAAAGGTTGCCTTTGCGACCTATATGATGAAGGGAGAGGCCAACTTTTGGTGGGAAGCCAAACAGGCTAGGGTTAGGATAGCAAATCTGACGTGGGATAGGTTCAAGGAGATATTCTTTGAGAACTACTTTCCCACGAGCATGAAAGGGAGGATGGAGATGCGGTTTCTAGAGTTGAAACAAGGGGACATGACGGTTCCCCAATACGCCGCCAAGTTTAATGAACTGGCAAGGTTCGCTCCACATCAAGTGGATATTGAGGTGAGGAAGGCGCATCGGTTCAAGCAGGGCTTGAAACCCCGGCTCTATAACCGTATATCGGTGTTCCAAATTACTTCTTTTGGGGCCGTTTTAGAGAAGGCGATAATCGCAGAGGGTGGTAGTGAAGCTCTAAGTCAATACCACAAGGACAAGAAGAGCAAGGTTAAAGTAGACGGGAGAGTAAAGATCGAGGGAGCCAGTGGTAGTGGCGAGGGTCAGAAGAGGAAGGTATTTAGCTCTGGGAATACCGGAGTGAAGCAAGGAGACCTGAAGAGAAGAATGGAGGCCTGCAAGACCTGTGGGAAGACTCACTTAGGAGTCTGTTTCAAGGGGAAGGTCGTTTGTTATAATTGTGGACAGGAGGGGCACATTGCGCCAAATTGTCCAAGTCCGAAGAAGAACCATGGATGCTTTGTGTGTTGATCAACTGACCACATGGCAAAGAACTTCCCGAAGAAGGGGACGGACGGGAACCGGGGCAATAATAGCGGTAAGTTAGCTATTAGTGGGCCAGTACAGCCGGGTAGGCCGATGGGTCGTACCTTTAACATGACAGTCCAAGATGCAGTCGCATCAGGGGACGTCGTCGCAGGTATTATTCCGATCAACGATATCAATGCTTACGTGTTGTTTGATTCGGGTGCTACTTGTTCGTTTATAGTGTGCGATTTTGCTAGACGATTAGGATTACTTCCTGAAAAGTTGCATATACCTTTAAATATTAAGGTAGCAAACGAAGAATTAATTCATGTTAAAGATGTTCATAAGAGTTGTTGCGTAGATATACGGGGTTGTAAATTATCGATAGATTTGTTACCGATAAAGTTAGGAGAATTCGATGTAATTCTCGAAATGGATTGGTTAGTAAACCATGGGGCAATTATAGATTGTCAAAAGAAATGTGTGAACATTAAATTGTTAAGATAACCTCGGGTAGTATTTTACGGTAATAGATTATCGGGACGTTCGCGTTGTCTAACCATGACACAAACTAGAAAATTATTGAGGAAGGGATGTGTAGGCTATCTGTGTGATGTTGTTGATACCCAGAGAGTGGTAGCAACCATGGAACAAATACCTGTAGTGAGAGAATTCACTGATGTATTTCCGAGTGAATTGCTGGGACTTTCGCCTGATAGGGAGACAGAGTTTGTGATAGACATTGTGCCAGGAGCGGCACGAGTTTCCAGGGCACGTATCGTATGGCGCCAGTGGAGATGAAGGAGTTGATGGTGCAGTTACAAGAACTGTTGGACAGGAAGTATATTCAACCGAGTGTTTCGCTGTGGGGAGCACAGGTATTGTTTGTCAAGAAGAAGGACGGATCGTTAAGACTTTGTATCGACTACTGAGAGTTGAACAAGTTAACGATAAAGAATAAATACCCATTGCCCAGGATCGATGATCTCTTTGATCAGTTGAAAGAGGCTAAGTATTTTTCTAAAATAGAATTAAGAACGGGGTATCATCAGTTGAAGGTTAGGAAGGCAGATGTACCAAAGACAGCATTCAGGACTCGTTATGGTCATTACGAGTTCCTGGTGATGTCGTTTAGGACATATATAACGAAGAAGTTATGTGTCCGGGAGTTTCGTGAAATTTTCAAAATTTTGCAAACTGTCTAAAGCACAGAGTCCACGCCGCGACGCGACTCACAGCTTTAAAGCCCATGCCCTTGTCATGTGGGAACAACTGCATACCGCTAACTTTCGAATCATGGGTAGCGATATTGAGAGTTAAGTGTGGCCATAGCCATGGCTGATCCTAGAGTTTTGATGGACAAGAATGTTTACAAGTATAGAATGAAAGAGGACTCATTGGTAATGAATTAAGGTGTTAATATAACATTGTTAAGGCATTGTTAGACATGTAATGTATGATGATTAAAGGTTGATAATCAATTGAAAGTGAAAATAATGTGAATGACGTAATGAAAAGCCGAAAACCATAATAGTAGATCTAAGTCAGGATTTATATTGAGATGAAGGGTAAGATATAATAGTATACATACTTGATTATATATGACCTAATGTGGTACGTTATATGATCATGTATTGTAGAAACGTAGAGACTTAAAGTGTACGTGTGTTAATCAGTAAGCAGACGCTGAAGGAAAGTATTCTAACCCTTGTTCCAGTTCAGTCTGGACGAGTTTTGTAATTCATGTATTCTTTCGCATGAAGTTTTGTATGATGAAGTCTAAAGCCAACTCTTTCGGCTAGACTTATATTATGATTCTGTCAAACATGATTTATGTTTACCGAGTTATATTGGTATGGTTTTCAATCGAAGACCAAGTATGCTAAAATGTTTTGTCGTTTAATGACAGACACGTGAGGTTGCTACAACTTAAATGTATACACGTTTAATGAATGTAGTGTTGATCAACATAGAGTACTATGGGCTGATCACCCAGAAGTGCTCGTAAGCTATGTCGAACTTACGGACTTAGTGTCGGGTTGTCCTTTTCAAAAGAAATTATGAATTGCTCGTAGTTCTGAGCTTAGTTGATATTCTACTGAATATTGTTGTTGGAAAATGTTTTGAATGAAAAGAAGTGCTATTTTGAATTATCGATAGTACTTCGTAACTATTGTTCAGTTACTGAAGATATATGAGTTCTATGTTTCAAGCATGTTGTTTATTAGAATTGTAGTACTTGTTGAGCTAGTCATGCTCACTCTTGCTTGAACCATATGAACACAGCTAAGATCGAGCGGACCGAAGGCTCAGGCAAGGACAAGGGCAAGGCGAAGACGAACCCTTAGATTGCTTATGTAATAGAATAGTTGAACGATTTGTAATATATTTGATATTATGACAAGAACAAACGAATGGGTTACAAAGAACCTGGGAAATGTAATATTATTTTGGATATATAGAAGTTATATTAGTACTTTTGAGACTATTCAATTGAATGAATGAATGAATGGTAGTACCGTGTAACACCATCTGTCGGGTTGGAAGAGACCCGAATTTGGGGGCGTCACATTAACCATAGAAATTCACTTTTAGAGAAGTATACTTTAGAAAATAACCAAAAAAACTTTAGAACTTTCCTTTGATTCTTCTAAGCTCAATTAGATGATATTAATCTCCTTCTTCTTCCTCCTTAGATTCTCAAAATTCTCTCAATTTCTCAGAGAATCTATCTCCTCTCTCAATTCACTACAACTTTCTTCCTCTTAGTGTCAATATAGGTTAACTATTACAATACGTAAAAAAAATTGATGGTCAATCCATTATACGCACACTTAAAATAGCAGTTACAAAATACAAAGGGTCTCTAGGCCATGTTTGGCTAAAACCCAATTTTTTTAAAAAAATATTTTAATAATCCCCCTTATCATATGGTTCACAAATGTCACCCTTTATTTGATTAAATTACTTAACCAATATAACTCTAATTTTAGTTAATAAATCATTAATCCTCTAATTTAATTATTTAATTAAATTAGAATATTACTCATTCCATCAATACTATCACATTTTAAATAAATTATCCTATAACAATTCCCATAAAATATTTATTTTATTCCATAAATATTTTAACTATATACTGAAATTCACAATCATATTACATTCATATTATCTTCTTATTTTATTAAAACAAATATGTTTACGTTATTTCACTATTTTAATTAAGTGAATCACCCACATAATTTACTTAAACTTAATTCATAATAATTTCCATCGTCGTAATAATAATTAAATTATACTCTCTCATAATATAATTTTAACTTAATCAAATTAACTAATATTACTTAGTTAATTTCCTTTTCATAACAATTACATTAATTTCTTCAATAGTTTAATTAACTATTGGACCTCTTTTTCCCAATACATGAATATACATAATTTTCTTCACACTAAATTACATATTCACAATATATAACACATATATACACATACTCAAACTCAAAACATCTTATAATAAGAATTTTATTTATTAATTTCTTATTTAAATAATTTTTGAAAATTCGGGTTGTCACATTCTTCCCTCATTATAAGGATTCCGTCTTCGGAATCATCGAAACCCTACCTTACTCGGGTTTTTACCAAATCTCTTTGTTGAATAGCTTCAACACATTACCTTAATACATGTTTTATTTATTACCACTCCACCCATTCTTCACAATAAATTCTTATACTTTTTATTTCATAAACTTTACTTATACTCAATTATATTTGAGTATTACATATTCTTTGATCCATTCATTATCCTTCTCTAAGGATCATTATCAGAAACACTCGGGATATCACATTTACCCATTCTTCTAAGAATTTCATCCTCGAAATTTTATTTATTACTCTTCATTCATTCAATCTATCAAAATAGATTTTACGTTATTACTTTATTCATTCATTGGGTTCTATAACCACTTGCTTTCCACAAAGATCTTTCTATAATTATTAAACTTTTCTATTAAAAGTTTTACATTATTCTTCGATAACCCATCTCCTTCTCATTTCAAAATTTCTTTTCTCACTCAATCAATATATTCATCATTCAGTGTCGCATTCTACGACTCACTTCTTTCTAATGAATATCATCCTTACCGCATTCGCCTATTAGAATAACAAGAATCTTCCACAATTACTCAATAATTGGGAATCAGTATGAATAACTCAGGAATTTAAAAGATTCCAAATCATGCTGAGGGGTCACAAGACCGTGAACTCTTTTCTAGATTTGCTAGTGCTTCAACACAATTCTTCACACTGCAAACCAGAGTGTTTATCAATCACAAAGACTGAAAACACCCTCCACACGTACACTAGGTGGCCAGCCTATTGTACCACTACATTTGGCCGCAACATAGTGTTTTGTAACGACTATATGCATTACGCTCGGAACCATTGTCCCCGAAAACATGTCCCCTTATAGGGTTGTTCACCTTAGCTTTTCAACATCTGAATCTGCACCAAAACAATTTGGTTTGGCATAACTTCTCAAGAAATGCTTGAATTTCATGAACATCTTTCAATATTCGTCTAGCTGAATCAAATAGCATATACTTCTATAATAATTCGATCACCAATCAAAATATATATATATATATATATATATTCTCATATCTTATAGAAATCTCAAAAATCTTTTTATGACGTCATTATATAGCACTGTATTTACAGTCCGTTTGAGGATTCCGTCATTTGGTGATTTTATCATACTACATCATACCATAGTGGGCTGACGATCCTTAGATCACATCCAACACTAAGTAATACTGCATTGATGACTCCATCATTTTTATCATCCCTGCACCAGGTTCCATGATGCATTGATGATATAAAAATACATTTTGATATGTTTCAAATCATTTTTGTCTAGCCGAAGCAATTAGCATAGACATACGAATAACGGTATTGTTTGTAAAACTCATTGGTTTCATCATTTGATCCAATGTTTTTCAAGAAAATAGAAGTGCAAACATCAACACGAAGTCAATAAATTTCGAAAGTCTAGCAATGGTAGTAGATTTAGAATATCCGGGTATCCATCAACTTCAATCTTTACTCCATTACTTCATTACTTAACCAATTCTTTTTTATTTCTAGCACCACTAATGCTCTTGTACTAAATATTCTTGTATTTCAACTTACAATCTTCCTATACCCCCAATATAGTTCATCAAACTTACCACACATTGGAAGTTCAGGAGCTTGCCACAATAATATGAGTTTAAGAACTTATCCTAGTCAGACCATAGGCGTCCATTCGCTGAGGGGTTCAAAACATACCCTATTATTATGAGTCACGAACTTACCATATGTATTAGTTTTAAGAACCGCACCTAATCCTAATAATATCTAACTAATCTTAATAGTTTCTAACTATCAAATATACACATGAGAAAAGAATCACCTTTTCACCACATATACATTGATAGCGTGACACCAACATTCCTATGATTATCAATATGATAAACTAAGTGCAAGCACAAAACCCTCGCCCATACAAAGATTTTTATAACTTAACCATTACATGAGTCATCAATTGAAATCCCACCTAACTCTATCTTGCTTATAACTTGCTCTTTGCTCGATACGAATTCCTCGTATCACTTCATCTATAACTCCACGTGAGTTATCTTGTACTATTTCATAGTACATCATCTTCATAGCATCAAGCTATAATTATTCAAATATTACAGACCATCTTTCTTTTATAACTTAAACTGATCACGTCGTGATCTTATTTTATAATCATCTCCCTTAAAATTCTTTTCTTAACTCGTGGTCGTTTTGTTTTACGATCGTCATTCTTTCCTTTTTCATCATACGTATCCATTTTCAATACTTGGTACACATCGAGTCTCTAACACTTTCAATATGGTACGCTGAGTGGTTTACCACAAATAACCAACAAACTAGGTTCTGAGTTGCTAGTTCGTATATACCTCCGCTCTATGAAGGAATCGTTTAGCCCAGATACCACACAACAACTATTAAAGAGTACAATTGTACCATACTTAAATATAACTTTTTGATTTTGAACTTCATTATCATCTTCTCCTTTATTTTCTAAGGTTATAGCCTAGGGTACTCTTACCTAAGGTTTATAACCTACAACTTTGATACCAACTGTAATGACCCAAAAATTCATACAAATTAATTCTCGACTTCGGTCATTAATAATACATTCAACCTCTAATTTTTCATCATTAAATGGATAATATAACCATTAAAATTTGCGGAATAATTAAAATTTTCTATTACAAATTATCCTCGTTCCCAAAACCTTCAACCTTTACATCTAAATATCTCAAAATCATTTTAATACTACAATAGTTTACATCGCAAAACGATATTACAATTTAACATTAATACATTATTAGAAACCTTAAACATGGTTCAAATAATAATAACACAACCAAAGTGTATAAATCTTCAAGTATCGCATCTGATTCATGTCTTTCAAATAACACTTAACTTTACCTTGAATCTTGAACCTGCAAAAGTGGGTATTTGTAAGGTTGAGCTCGACAGCTCAGCAAGATCTAACAGTTTTCATGCATCACATAGCACATAATAACATGCTCAACACATATCTCATAAACATTGGACTAACATAACATACATTCTACAGTTCATATAACAAGTATAAAGTTTGAGTTCCTTACTCAATCAACATGCTTTACTCAATCAACGTAGTCATAAATTGACTTTAACATTTCATACTTTTTACGTTCATTAACATTTGATATGGCGTTTCGACATTCATTCGTCACACGCCCGATTTGTCTCTCTTGTGTGTGCTTAGTATGCATATACAACTTATATAATATATCATTTAATAATGTTAAGCATCATTATACTTCATAATATTCATGTTCTATAACTTAGAACAACATCTATTATCGTCGACATCACTATACTTGTGTATGTGCATGTCTGACGCCCTCCGATTGCCTCCAAATACGCATCAGCCACAAAGATGACCATTTTGACTACTGTTTCCGACCTCAAATTGAAACACTTAAAGAATAAAAGGTGTAGGACTATTCGTCCTCGTTCCGGATCATCTTGAATCGCCTTAATCGGAGTTCGTATAAAAACGTTATGCCTATTTTACTAAAACAGGTCAAAACAGTCACACCTAACATAGTTTGGTAGCAATGCGCCAATTAAACCTTGACACGGTAGCATTTACGCCCCAAATGACTTAGGGCACAAGCAATTATGCGCAAGATTAATAAAACAGGACCAAAGCTCTCTGTTCTCACGATTTTTGACCCTTTTTCTCCTACTAATCTTCATAACTTGAGTTATACACATCCAAATTAGTCCGTTTTTGATTCTATGGATTCATAATTCATAGAACTACAACATACTAGAATTATAAAAATTTACAGAAACACTAGCTAGCTTAAATCTTAACCCAAAACTCATGTTAATACTAAACTTTCATATTTTAACATGTTTAGCGAATTCATTCACTACGAATTCGTTTCTTAACCAAATTGATTCATTCAACTTGCGTTCTTTTCATTTTTTATCGTATTAACACAATCCATCCCCAATTTTACAATTATAACATAAAATCCTAACCAATTTTAGTCTCAAAACAGACCCAAAATACATATTTTAAGCCAAAACCAAACTGTTCTTATTTATCATCAACAATATGAATTTGTTTACTGAAAACTCAACAAAAAACAATATAAAACATATTATACATACTCAAGAACATATATAACAAATTCCTTAATAGATTAACCATAGAAATTTATTTTTAGAGAATTATACTTTATAAAATAAACAAAAAAAACTTTAGAACTTGCCTTTGATTCTTTTAAGGTCAATTAGATGATATTAATCTCCTTCTTCTTCCTCCTTAGATTCTCAAAACTCTCTCAATTTCTCAGAGAATCTATCTCCTCTCTTAATTCACTGCAACTTTCTTCCTCTTAGTGTCAATATAGGTTAACTATTACAATACGCAAAAAAAAACTGATGGCTAATCCATTATACGCACACTTAAAATAGTAGTTACAAAATACAAATGGTCTCTAAGCCATGTTTGGCTAGAACCCAATTTTCTTTTTAATTTATTTTAATAATCCCCCTTATCATATGGTTCACAAATGTCACCCTTTATTTGATTAAATTACTTAACCAATATAACTCTAATTTTTGTTAATAAATCATTAATCCTCTAATTTAATTATTTAATTAAATTAGAATATTTCTCATTCCATCAATACTATCACATTTTAAATAAATTATCCTATAACAATTCCCATAAAATATTTATTTTATTCCATAAATATTTTAACTATATACTGAAATTCACAATCATATTACATTCACATTATCTTCTTATTTTATTAAAACAAATATATTTACGTTATTTCACTATTTTAATTAAGTGAATCACCCACATAATTTACAAAACTTAATTCATAATAATTTCCATCGTCAAAATAATAATTAAATTATACTCTCTCATAATATAATTTTAGCTTAATCAAATTAACTAATATTACTCAGTTAATTTCCTTTTCATAACAATTACATTAATTTTTTCAATAGTTTAATTAACTATTGGACCTCTTTTTCCCAATACATTAATATACATAATTTTCTTCACACCAAATTACATATTCACAATATATAACACACATATATACACATACTCAAACTCAAAATATCTTATAATAAGAATTTTATTTATTAAATTCTTATTTAAATAATTTCAGAAAATTCAGGTTGTCACATAACATTAACGGAAGAGGTTGGAAAACAAGAGTGCGTAGAAATTTACAAGCAGCTTTAGAGACTACAACATCCAACATGGCAGTAGAAGAGCAAAGAGAGGAGCACAGGGCATTGAGAGATTATTCGATGTCGAATATCAATGGATTGCAGTCAAGTATAGTCAGGCCAGCTATAGCAGCCAACACTTTCGAGATAAAGTCGAACACTATTCAAATGGTGCAGAATTTGGTACAGTTTGAGGGTGCTGCTACAGATGATCTAAATTAGCATCTATTGAGTTTCATTGAGATATGTGACACCTTCAGATACAACGGGGTGACAGAGGATGCAATCAGACTTAGACTATTTCCATTTTCATTACGGGATAAAGCAAGAAGTTGGCTTCACTATTTACCTTCAAGATCTATCACAACATGGGAGGACATAGCACAAAAATTCTTAGCCAAATTTTTTCCAATGGCTAAGACTGCGAAAATGAGGACAGCAATTTCCCAGTTTTAGCAGCAACAGGGTGAATCTCTATATGAAGTTTGGGAAAGATACAAGGGGATGCTAAGAAAATGTCCACACCATGGAATGTCGGATTGGATGGTGATTAATACGTTCTATAATGGATTGGGATGGCAGTCAAGGCCTATTGTGGATGCAGCTGCAGGAGGAGCTTTATGGGCAAAAAGCTATGAAGAGGCCTATAATCTTATTGAGACGATGGCAGCGAATGACTTCCAAAATCCTACAACCAGGATGCCACAACCCAAAGTTGGAGGTTTGTTAGAGGTGGATGCTATCACTAAATTGTCAGCATAGATGGCATCCATGGAAAAGAAGATTGATTCTTTGGTGGAGACTAAGGCGAAGACAGTTGCTTTTCGTGTGTGAGATATGTGCAGGGTCACATTCAACTGACCAATGTGCTATAAGTTCAGAGTCCGTACAATATGTGAGCAACTACCGGAAGGAACAAGGTCAATTTCAGAATATATACAACTCCAACAACCGCAACCATCCAAATTTTAGTTGGTCGAATAACCAAAGTAATCAACAAAGTCAATTTCAACCACAAAATCAATTTTAGTCACAATTATCTCAGCAACAGTTTGCACTAAGACCACCCTATCCACCTAGATTTTCTCAACAACATCATCCACCACCTGCACCTCAACAAGAAAAGTAATCAGAGATGGAGGAGATGATGATGAAGTAAATGATAAATACTAAAGTGATGATTAAAAGCCAAGCAATGGCTATCAAAAACATGGAAACTTAAATGGGTCAGATGGCTAGTATGCTTAACAATAGACCATAGGGTTCATTGCCAAGTACAACAGAGGCCAATCCAAGAAGGGAATGGAAGGAACAATGTCAAGCAATCACACTTAGGTCTGGGAAACAAACTACAGGAAATCATCATGGCGCCCCCGCGCCACTTTTGTAAAGGGAAGGCAGCGTGCATGGCCATGATGAAAAATGTATCGAGGAGAATTTGAACAATGAAGGTTGAAATCTACAATGACAGAAGAGAAGAATAAAGAAGGTTCTTTTCAGAAGCCCGTTAATAAGATACCAATAGTTCACCCTCCTGCTCCTTATCCATAGAGATTACATAAACAGAGGGAAAACAAGCAATTTAGTAAGTTTTTGGAGGTATTTAAAAAGTTGCAGATTAACATACCCTTCGCTGAGGCATTGGAACAAATGCCTAGTTATGCAAAGTTTATGAAGGGTATCTTGTCATGGAAGAAGAGGTTAGAAGACTTTGAAACAGTAGCCTTGACGGAAGAATACAGTGCAGTGCTTCAACGCAAATTACCTTCAAAGCTGAAGGATCCGGGCAGTTTCACGATACCATGCACAATTGGAAAGATGAGTTTCAGCAAATGTTTGTGTGATCTTGGGGTAAGTATCAATTTGATGCCCTTGTCAGTATTCAATCAGTTGGGATTGCCAGCTCCAAGGCCGACAAATATTTCTTTACAACTAGCTGATAGGTTTATCACTTATCCACGGGGGATTGTGGAAGATGTACTATTTAAAGTGGATAAATTCATCTTTTTGACTGATTTCATCATATTAGACTATGAAGAAGACAGAAGTATACCAATCATCCTTGGAAGACCATTCCTAGCTACAGGAAGAACCTTGATAGACGTTCAGAAAGGGGAACTAACAATGAGAGTATATGATCAAGAAGTCACTTTCAATGTATTCAAGGAAATGAAATTTTTGATAGATGACGAGGAATTCTTCAGGGTTGATTTGGTGGAAAAGGTTCTAAATGATAAAGTACAGAGCTTGGTGAATCAAGAACCTTTGAGAAATGCTATTGTGGGAAATTCAGAAATAGATGATGAAGAAATTGAAGAACTTGTTCATTTACTTGACCCAACTCCATAATTCAGGAAATTCAAGACTCCTATTGAGCCATTAAAGAAAGCTGGAGAGTCATCAGTGAAATTGAAGCCATCTCTTGAGACACCTCCAGAATTTGATGTGAAACTACTTCCAGATCATTTGAGGTATGCATTTTTAAATGAAAATTCAAAATTACATGCGATTATTTCTTATGTACTAACATCTTTTCAGGAAGAAAAATTGTTAAGAGTTCTCAAAGAGTTCAAGTCAACTATTGGATGGACTATAGCAGATATAAAAGGGATCAGCCCATCTTTCTATATGCATAAGATCCTACCGGAAGATGATAGTAAGCCTTCGGTGGAACAAAAAAGAAGACTTAATCTAATCATGAAGGAAGTGGTCAAGAAAGAAGTGTTGAAATGGCTAGATGCAGGCATTATATATCCAATTTCAGATAGTTCATGGGTGAGCTTGGTACAATGTGTTCCAAAGAAGGGTGGTATGACCGTAATCTCTAATG
Organism: Panax ginseng; assembly: GCA_020205605.1. Taxonomy (NCBI): domain Eukaryota; kingdom Viridiplantae; phylum Streptophyta; class Magnoliopsida; order Apiales; family Araliaceae; genus Panax; species Panax ginseng. The sequence continues at coordinate 96,708,336 of CM035128.1, read as the reverse complement.
AGAACAATGAGTTGATTCTGACAAGAACAGTGATGGGGTGGAGAGTATGCATGGACTACCACAGACTTAACAAAGCTACAGGGATAGATAACTTCCCACTGCCATTTATCGATCAGATGTTGGATAGACTAGCGGGTCATGAGTTTATTGCCTTTTGGACGGGTATTCAGGCTACAATCAGATTGTTATAGCTCCAGAAGACCAAGAAAAGACAACCTTTACATGTTCGTATAGTACTTTTGCTTTCAGAAGGATGTCTTTTGGTCTGTGCAATGCCCCATCCACTTTTCAGAGATGTATGATGGCTATCTTTTCGGATATAGTGGAGCATAATGTGGAGGTACTTATGGATGATTTTTCAGTATTTGGGGATTCCTTTGATTTATTTCTGGAAAATTTAGTGATGGTTTTGAGAAGATGTGTTGAGACGAACTTGGTGTTGAATTTGGAAAAATGCCATTTTATGGTACAAGAAGGAATAATTCTGGGACATAAGGTGTCGAAGAAGGGACTTGAGGTGGACAGATCTAAATTAGAGAATATTGAGAATTTGCCGCCACCAACTTTAGTAAAAGGTGTTCGAAGTTTTCTAGGACATGCATGCTTTTACCGCATATTCATTAAAGACTTCTCCAAGATAACAAAACCACTTTGTATTTTATTGGAGAAGGATGCACAGTTCAAGTTTGATGATGATTACGTATCTATATTTGAGCATTTGAAGAGGAGGTTAACTTCAGCACCAGTAATTACAGCACCGGATTAGGACCTACGATTCGAATTGATGTGTGACGCTAGTGATTATGCTGTGGGGGCTGTTTTGGGTCAGCAAAAGGAAAATATTTTTCATGTGATATACTATGCAAGCAAGACCCTTATTGATGCGCAGTTGAACTACACCACCACAGAGAAGGAATTACTAGCAGTTGTGTATGCTTTTGACAAGTTTCGAGCGTATTTGATTGGTACGAGGGTGATAGTGTACACGGATCATGCAGCAATTTGACACTTGGTGGCAAAGAAGGATGCAAAGCCTCATTTGATCAGGTGGATACTTCTGTTGCAAGAATTTAATTTAGAGATTAAGGACAAAAAGGGAACTGAGAACCAAGTGGCGGACCACTTATCTCGACTAGAAAATCCAGGAAGGGAGGTAGATGACAAGATTGTGATTAATGAGTCCTTTCCAGATGAATAGTTATTTGTGGTAAAAGGGGAAGTGTCATGGTTTGCAGACTATGCGAACTACTTGGTGAGTAGGATGGTCCTTTTTGATTTAGTTGGTCATCAAAAGAGGAAATTTTTGCATGATGTGAAGTGGTTTATATGGGATGAACCATATTTATTCAAATAATGTGTTGATCAGATGATAAGGAGATGTATCCCATATACTGAGATAGAGGTGATTTTGCAGGATTGCCATGCTTCATTATATGGTCGTCACTACGGTGGAGAGCGAACAGCGACTAGAGTGTTACAAGCAGGATTCTACTGGCCCACGATTTTCAAGGATGCTTACAGTTTTGTCCAGAGATGTGACAGATGTTAAAGAGTTAGGAATATTTCAAAAAGGAATGAAATGCCATTGAACACGATCCTCGAGGTGGAAATTTTTTATGTTTGGGGGATAGATTTCATAGGCCCTTTTTTGTTTCTTCGTGTGGAAATTTATACATCTTGTTAGCAGTCGACTATGTTTCAAGTGGGTGTAAGTGGCACCTCTTCCAACGAATGATGCCAAAGTGGTCCTAAGATTTTTATAGAGGAGTATTTTTACAAGGTTTGGGACTCCAAGGGCTATCATTAGTGATGAAGGCAGTCATTTTTGTAATAGGCAGTTCACAGCTCTGTTGGCTAAGTATGGGGTATATCATTGCATTGCTATAACTTATCATCCTCAAACTAATGGCCAAGCAGAAGTTTTAAATCGTGAAGTCAAGATAATTTTGGAGAAAGTTGTGAACCCCACAAGAAATGATTGGTCATTAAATCTTGATGACATTTTTTGGGCATATAGGACTGCTTATAAGACTCCGTTGGGCATGTCACCTTTTCAGTTGGTTTATGGGAAGGCTTGTCACCTTCCTATGGAGCTTGAGTATAAGGTATATTGGACGATTAGGAAGCTCAATTTTGATTTGAAGGCTGTAGGAGAAAAACGCCTACTCTATCTCAATGAGTTGGATGAATTCAGATTACAGGCGTATGAAAACTCCAAGATGTATAAGGAAAAGGTGAAGAAATGGCATGATCGCAAGATTATAGAGAGAGTATTTGAGATGGGACAAAGAGTTATGTTGTTTAATTCAAGACTTAAACTTTTTCCTGGGAAGCTCAAATCAAGGTGGTCAGGACCATTCACAGTGAAGACAATTTTTCCATATGGGGCAGTAGAGGTGTTCGATAAATTCCCAGATAAGCCGTTCAAAGTGAATGGACAGCAGCTAAAGCATTATTTTGGTTGCGAGGTTGACAGACAGAAAGTAACCTCCATTCTTTCTTCAATATGATGTGTCAGAGATAGTCAAGCTAATTGACTTTAACTTAGCGCTTGATGGAAGGCATCCCATTATTTCTATCTTTATCTCTTGTTTATTCTATTTAGATTGTATTTTATTTCATTTTCATGCTTAGTTGTTATAGCTTGCTTAGTGTTACATAAGTATTATGGGAGCTGAATTTGCATATGATAATGTTTGAACGTCGCCTAGAGAGTATTGGTTTTAAGATTATCATTCTTACTTATTCAGTCATTCATCCTTTGAGATTGATAATTGTTGTTTGTGTAGGTGTTTTGGAGTTGATTCATCACTATTTTGGTATATTTGAAATGCAGAATGGTATTGCAGAATATAGGGTCACACGGCCGCGCCATGAAAGCTTTACAAAATCGCGCGCCTGCACCATATATCTGTGCAGTAAGGGCTTCCAATTCAAAAGTTGTAACTTCTCACCCCACTATGAGTATCTCGCATTCGTTTCCTACCCACGTTCAAAGTCTTCACTAATAAAGCTAGGATTTTTTGGTGGGTGCGTTGAAATACAAGTTTGGGGGTTCATCGTTTATCAGATAATACAACTACTATTTCATCAATCAGGTTTCTCTTCTTCTTCATCAATACAAATGGGACCAAAGCATGCTCGCTCTCGTACTCCCGAATCATCCTCTGCTAGTAGCTAAAGTGGTGATAATGTAGGCTTCTCAAAGTTTGTCAGCTTGGATGCACAGATAGAATATTACTGTATTATGGTAAAATCATTTGTTCGAGAGCGAGGATTCAAGCCAGATGCACAAGATGGGCAGTTAGTGCAGATAATCAAGGAAAAATGTTGGAATGGAGTTTGCTCTACTCCAATGGCTGCACCTATGGCCATTGTGAGGGAATTTTATGCGAATGCAAGGGAGACGATGAGTGGTTTTTCGTTCGTTTGAGGGGTTCAAGTGGATTACCGACCCCGAGCGATTCATGGCGTATTCAATTTACTTGACCCTCCGACTAGACATACGAATTGGGTTGAGGCAGAATGCATGGAGATAGACCTCGACGTAGTGATTACTGATTTATGTATCCTAGGGACACAATGGACTTGCACGCCCGGTACCAATCAGCCCAAGACCTTCCCAGCTTCAACTCTCAACCATTATGCAAAGGCTTGGAATCTCTTCATTTGTGCAAAACTCATGCCATCATCCCATCATCATAACATTATAACTGAATGAGCAATCATTCTTTGGGGGATTATTGTGGGAAAATATATCGACGTTGGTCACCTCCTTAATCAAAATATACTGTGATAAATGCGGGGAAGCGCTACGGGAAGTATACCACATGCATCAATCATGGCTCATTTATGTGCTAGAGCATGCGTTAGGTGGTCGGATGAATAATTATAGTACCCAAGCCAGGATATTACTCATGCCACAATAGCAAGATTTGAAGATTGGGCAGGGGGTACTCCGCACTCAAGAGGAAAGGGTTTCATCCTTCGGCCCCCGTCATCTATGCCATCATCGCAACCCTCCAAGACGAATGAAGCAGGAACATCAACTCAAGCCACTGTTGCTACTGATGATCGATAGCTCTGAAGGTTGGAGCGGAAGGTCGATGTTATGTACGACAATTTTGCAGCATTTGCTACGGGTTTGACGAGGTCGCTAGCGGAAGCATTTATGTAGCAGGTTACTATGCTTGAGTGGCCATAATTTGGGACAGCCATGCCATTTCCACCACTGGATTCACCACCCAAAGAGGGTGGTGTAGCTGATCAGTAGGGGAGTTCTTCTAACCCTATACATTCATTCATTGGGATAATTAATATATTAAGTTTTGGGGTATTGGGTAGTAGGGTAGTTGCATTTAGTTTTTGCATGTTTAATTTAAATTTTGCATGTTTGCATGTTTATGTGGTAGTTAATAATTGCAGGAATTTTTTTTCTGATTTTAGTAGTATTATATGTGTTAGTTATATGTTTAGTTACATGTCCCGAATTTCTAGCTTTGTGGAGTTTAAGTCTAGCCAGTGATGAAATTGAAGTTTGAAGGATTGTTGAATTTAATGGATAACATGAGATTAGCTATAATATTTTACATGATGTAATCCATAGATGTTGTTTAGATGCTTTCGGTTCGCACATACGTGTTCATAAATGCTTTTTGGTATAAGAGTAATGTGTTTTTATTGCTTAATAAGAATTGTGGTTTTTAAAAATAGAATTGTGTGGAAAATGGACTTAGGCTATGAAAACATTGATAATCAAGCTTTGGGAACACATGGGTATGCTTATTCTTAAAAAAAAGAAGAGGAAAATCTATCCTGAAACCTTCTTGAGCTGAATTATTGAATCTTTATAAGGGGCGAGATGGAGCGTAAAACACACTCACTATATAAAAAATAGCAATAAACACCGCAGGAAAGAGCAAAAATCGCCCTCGTGAGTAAAAATAAAGCAGTTTAAACCCATTGTTGAACCTTAGTTTTCATTGATGTGTTAGAGTAGTTTTTGTTGCATTAGTATACATGGATCTTGATTTTGACTACAAGTTTCTGTTTTGAGCAGTTTAACATGTGTATTCTTTGCCTTTGTCAAATTTTTGGTGAACACAACACACACACACACATCATCATCATCTTTATAGTAAATATGGGTTATTTGATTGCATGATATTATGATTGTAGCTAGTTTGAAATTTTATTCTTGAATCTGGATAATTCGCTGAGGCACATTGGGTTAGAATTCTAACTTAGCTGGAAAGACTTGGGACTCATTTGCATTGTAATTTAGTTGCATAGCATGTAGTTGCATTTCCTTGTTTAATGTCATATACATTGCTTGAGGGCAAACATTAGTTCAAGTTTGGGGGTATTTGATAAATAGGTTTTATACCTACTTATTGGATATCAATGTAAAAATCCAGAATTTTAATGATAATTTTTAAATATTTATTGAGTTATATAAATATTTAATGGATGTGTTTATTGTTGAAGAAATATTTAATTTGATTTGACTTGATTGGTTAATTATTTGTTAAGTAAATAATTAAGGAGTTAAGAAAATTAATTGTTATGAGGTAATATTCTAATTTAATTTTATAATTAAGTTAGAGAGTTTATAATGATTAAATGAATTATTATATTTAAATTTGATTTTTTAATTAAAATGATGTGTTAGTTGATTAAATAAAGTTATAATTATAAAGAAAATTATAATTATGTTGTATTGATTTATGTGTTAAAGTAATTTAATAAATTGTTATTAGAATTAATTAAATTGAATATTAAAATTTAATTGAATAAAGTGTGACAAATAACCTTACTATAAAGGATTTATTAAAATAAAGTCAAGGAGTTTAATTCAGTTTTGCCAAACAAGGCTTAATGCATATTAAGTCTGTAATTTAAATATGTTTTACTAAACAAGGTGTAAAATTTAATGGGTTATTTTTAGTTAGCTAGCCAAACAAGCCTTATGGCTTTTGATTTTCAAAAAAAATTATAACTGATGTCAGTTAAAGTTATAATTATATTATATACTTAATACACATATTATTACCTATACGTTATATTTGGTTTAGTACGTAAGTTAGAGTTTAGAATAGGGAGGAAGACTCAGAAGAAGAAAAAGAAGAGAAGAAGAAAATTACAGAGAAAAGTAAGAGAGAACTGGGAGAAGTCTAGAGAGAGGAATTTGGGAAAAAAAAGTTTCATAATAAAAAGAATAGCCATCATCTTCTAAAAATAAGGTATCATCTTAACTCTTTTATTTTTAAAGTTTTAGTTTTTGTTTCTCTTCCTAGAATTCTCTGTAAAGTCTTTGTAGAGGTTGAATTATTTGTTATATATAGTTTTATATGATAAATTGGTTGTTATAAAGTTGTTTTCATAAGTTTATAGATGAATTAATTCATGTTATGTAATTAGTTGTGAAGAAAATCATATTACAGTGAATTGGTATGAACATATATGAATATGGCTTAGTTTAAAGTAAAATTAAGGTTTAATTTTAATATATATATTGACTATTGATTTTGAAAGTAGATGAATAAAATAAAACAAAGTATTTTGAATTAACTGTTTTGGTTGAAAAACAAAATCACAGTGATGATTTTCACTGAAAATGTCAAAAAGTGAAGTTTTATCAAAAATAGTGAAATTAGATGCTTTAAATTCGATATTTATGTTGTTATATGGGTAAAAACATGTTAAGAGTCCTTAAATTATGTTTGTGTGAAGTCTGTATATGTGTTAATTACGTTGTTAGAAAGGAGCTTGTATGCCAAAATTAGCTTTGTTCATGTTATTACCGGTTGGTCATTTGAGGATCAGAATTCTACACGCATCATGGCCTCATGAAAGATAGAGTTCTCGTGTCGCAAGACCTTGCTACCATGGCCAGCAATTGCCATGAATACATTGTGCCAGGATCCAATTGTAAACCGTATGTATGAATATGAGTTAGTAGTAGAATGGTCGACGCAGTGTGTTTTAGTTACACAAAGTCTGAAAAAATTGTTATGATTTAATAGAAGGACTGTTAAGATATGATTTCAGTACTTTTATACTAAGAATGAGTATATTTTAATATTCTACTAGTTTTATTAATAATGTAATTTGATTATGTGATTAAAAATGAAACATTACATGATGTATATACTTATTTATATATAGAATGTTGGTAGTAACTAATTATGTCATGATGATATATATATAGGGTATTATGATTCGAGTTGTTACAATTTAGCTTACACTCAAGGCAAGTTTTCTAACTCTACACTTTCATTGAGCTAGTTCTATTATTATTATATTGTGCAAGTTTATTCTTACGATTGAGCAAGTTCTTGTATCTAATATATTTATGATGATGCAAGTTGTCTAAATCTTATTTTGATATTGAACAAGTTATTCTTGTCTTTAACTTGTTATTTAGCATGCAAGTTTATATATACTAATATACCAATGTTGAACAAGTTTTATCGTTCAATTTACTATTTGATATGCATGCTTAGTACTCAATTCTAAATAACCTTGGCTTAATATTGTTCAAGCAAGGTACATTATAATTATTCAATGTTTATTCTCTTAGCTTATTCCTAAAGAATGACCTTAGTATAAAATGTTGATTCAGTTATGAAATTTTTATTCAACTAATCCTTAGTTGATGTTCGTTAAACCTAAATTATCTTGAAATGTATCCAAACCAAACTTACTTTGGTGCGGACTTGTACTCTAAATACTGAGATGAACAACCCTATTATTAGGGGATAATGTGCACGCTTAGCGTTGAAATGTTTGTGCACAATACATTTATGCGAAGGGTGATCCCCCAAGTACGAGGAGTCCCTATAGTCTTATAGTCATTAAAGTTTAAGTTGGAAGATTACTTATAACTATGGACATAGTTCGTGGTATTATGACCCTCAGTTAAATATTTCATGATTCTGATTATCATTGATAAAGCATTTTGTTCAGTTTCATTGTGCCTATTATTTGGCAGTGGTTGTAAAATTTTATTCATTATCATTTCAAGTGAGCCTTGTTTGCTCACTCTTACTTATATAACTATTACAGCTAAAGTAGAGAAGGTTGATGTACCTATTACCAGTAAAGGGAAAGAAAAGATGAACAAGTATTGAAGACTTATAATTATGTTGACATTTTATTGTCAGACTTTATTTAAATGATTGTAATGAAGTTATTAAATTTTCCGCATTTGAATGATTGTATTTAAAGGTTATAGATAACCTGGGAGATTTTTATTAATGTAATACTTTAATGGGAAATTTTATTATCTAATTTTATTATGAATGAGTAGTTAGATGTGAATGTTTTTATTAAGTGAACACCAAATCCTGTGGGAATTAAGTACCCGGATTTGGGGGTGTCATAAGTTGGTATCAAAGCTTTAGTTTATGAACCTTAGGTGGGTGAAAAAGCCTTAGGAAGTAACCTTAGAAAAGATAGTGGTGATAAACTCTTATAAACTTTTAAGGAAGAAGTAATAAAACACTTATGTGTTTATGTGATTACAACTTATGTGCTCGTGAGTGTCGAGTAATAATGAGTAATAATTAAAACTTAAAAATTTTTGTGTCAGGATGGCTAATGTAGGAGAATCCACTCAGGCTAGGGAGGAAGGATCCCAAATGCCTAGAGAGGAGGAGCCTCGAGATATTCAGGTGATTTGGGAACAACTACTGCCACGGGAATCAGCTCTGTTGGTTATAGTGGTTGAGCAGGAGGGTTTACCTGATGAGGATGATGAGATAGTGATGGATGAGAAGGATCTCGTTGAGCTGCCACAGTTGAATGAGGATGACGAGGATGAGGAGGAAGAGATTCCACTTAACTCGATCGTTGCTCGTATGTACGATGAAGTCTACGACCGCAATGTGGAACTTCAAGATACCGTCGAAGAGCTAGAAGAGATAGTAGCTAAACAACAAACCTCGATGGCACAGAAGGACGACGTGATCCAGGATCGAGAGGAACGTCTGAATAATGTTGAAGAGAAGCTGGTTCACACTAAAGAAGAGAATGAACAAATGACAGCGGAGATCGCAGAACTGAAGAATAATCTTAGGGAAGAGTCTACTAAGAGGGAAAGAGCCGAAGACGCGTACAAGGAAGCTTATTAACGAGCCGGAATAGTAGAGAGAGACGCACAAGCAAAGACGATGAAGATGGAGGAGATGAATAACGTATTCAACACCGTGATTAATTGAGCTCAAGATCGGGTCATGGGTTATCCTATTCAGTTCGAGACGCTGCCATCATTCATATTAGATCGCAGAAAAATGTTCTGAATCATGGAGGAAGGGCGTCGTAAGGCTACGCAGTATCTTAGTAGGACATCGTAAGGAATGTACCTGTTATGCGATTAATAAAATGTTAAATAATATGTAAATCCCAAGTGTTATGTAGCCTATGGGATATGATGATGATGTTATCCTGAAACTTTAGTAGTTTAAGTAAGTAATGTAAATAGCAGTGATGTTATTGTTCTTATGTTTTCAGAAAGATTGTGAATGAATAAAAGTTATTATTTAATTTTATTCAAAGTGTTACGTGTTCTGTGATGATTTCTTTTATGAGGTGAAAGTTAAGTAGAAAATACTTAAAGGAGTTGAGTAATAATCTAATGAGTGTATTTTAACAGAAAATGCCTCCAAGACGTCAACCACGACAAAGAACCACTGAGGGAACCACTAATGACGACAATGTTAATGCTAACCCAGTTCAGCAGCTGGTGACATTACTGACGGGTGCACTGCAGAATCAACCGCAGAGTCAAGCTACAACGTTTAAGGACTTCAAGGTGGTTGGACCACCAGAATTCTGTAGGTCCATGAATCCAGTAGAGGCACAGACCTGGATCATGGAGGTAGAGAAAGTATTCGATGTTGCGAGAGTAGGGGAGGATCAGAAGACTGCTTTTGCAACATTCATGTTGAAAGTAGAGGCTAGTTATTGGTGGCAGACCAATAAAACTTGAGGAGGTCAAGGGTTATGACTTGGGATAGGTTTAAGGAGATATTCTTCGAGACTTATTTCCCAGAAAGTTCGAAGAGTCAGCTAGAGGTGCAGTTTTTAGAACTAAAGCAGGGAACGATGACGGTATCAGAATATGTCGCAAAATTCAATGAGTTGGCGAGGTTTGCGCCATATCAAGTCAGCACAGATGAACGCAAGGCTAAGAGATTTGAGCAGGATCAAAAACCACGGTTGTACAAAGAGGGTCTCTCCTGCTCCAACTAAAGACATTTGCAAGAAGAATGGAGAAGGAAATTCTCGCTGAAGGTGGAGGCGAGGCAGTAACGAAGTTTAATCAAGAGCATAAAAAGAAGAAGAATGAAGTGGAGGTCAAGAATGGTGGTGGTGGTAGTGGGAATGGCAACAATAACCTAAAGAGAAAATGGAATAGAAATGTGAGTGCTAGAAATTATTAGGGTAACCAGCAGAATAAGAAGTTCAAAGCACATGCTACATGCGAGAAGTTTCATAAGGGTATATGCTTAATGGGGAAACGTGTATGCTTTAATTGTGGTCAAGAGGGTCACATCGCCCCAAATTGCAATCAACCCAAGAAGAACGTTTGCTTCACGTGCGGGTCAAAGGATCAATTTGCTCGTGAGTGCCCTAAGAAGAAGGCTGGAGAGACAGCAAGAAGCAAGGGGGGTAGTAGTGGAGGTACATGGGCCATTGTTGGACCAACGACATCAAATAAACCCACAGCCAGAACCTTCAACATGAATGTGCAAGATGTTGTGCAATCAAAGGATGTGGTGTCATGTATTATCCCAATCAATGATATTGATGCTTATGTATTATTTGATTCGGGTGCTACTTGCTCGTTTATATCTGATGAATTTTCTAAGAGGTTAGGATTGCCTAGTGAAGAATTGAATTTCCCTTTAAACATAGAAATTGCGAATAAGGAAGTAATTCTTGTTAGGTTCGTATACAAGAACTGTAGGGTGAATATTAAGGGGAATATCATGATGGTAGATTTAATTCATATTAGACTTGGAGAGTTTGATGTTATTTTGGAAATGGATTGGTTGTTCAATTATGGAGCGGTAATTGATTACCAAAAGAAATGTGTAAACCTTATGAATCCATCAAAGGTAGTTTTCTATGGTAGCAAATCGCCTAGACAAATGAGATGTCTGATGATTATGCGGGCCAAGAAGTTGTTGAGTCAAGGCTATGTGTGTTATTTAGCTTACATAGTCGATACTCAATAGAAGGGTGTGAAACTGGAAGAGATACTAGTGGTTAGGGAATTTGTAGATTTGTTTTCGGAGGATTTTCCTGGACTTCCGCCTGACAGAGAGATTGAGTTCGTGATCGACTTAGCGCCAGGAACAGCACCGACATCGAAGGCACCATACAGAATGGCTCCAGTAGAGATGAAGGAACTGATGGTACAATTGCAAGAACTTTTAGATAAAAAGTATATTCAACCAAGCGTATCACCCATGGGGAGCGCCGGTGTTATTCGTGAAGAAGAAGGATGGGTCGATGCGTCTTTGCATTGATTATAGGGATTTAAACAAATTACTATTAAGAATAAATATCCATTGCCAAGAATAGATGACTTGTTTGATCAGTTGAAGGGTGCTAGATATTTCTCGAAAATAGATTTGAGAAGTGGGTATCATCAACTGAAAGTAAGGAAGGAGGATGTACGAGAGACGACATTCGAACTCGGTATGGACATTACAAATTTTTGGTGATGTCTTTTGGTTTGACAAACGCCCCTGCTGTATTCATGGATTTGATGAACAGGGTGTTTAAACCATTTTTAGATAAGTTTGTGGTGGTATTCATTGATGACATCCTGGTGTACTCCAAATCTCAAGAAGAACACATGGAAAATTTACGTTTGACATTGGAGACACTAAGAAAGGAAAAGTTGTACGCGAAATTCTCTAAGTACGAATTTTGGTTAGATCGTGTACAATTTTTGGGACATGTGATTGAAAAAGATGGGATTTTAGTGGATCCATCAAAAGTTGAAGCCGTAATCAATTGGGAACAACCAAGAACACCATCGGAAGTGAGGAGTTTCTTAGGACTGGCCGGTTATTATAGACGGTTTATTCAAGATTTTTCCAAGATAGCCCGTGAGATCCCGAATTTTATGAAATAAAAGTATTCAATTTTTCTATTTTGGCAAATAGTTAAATTGATAAAAGTTTAAAGTTAAGGGTCATATTTGAAATTTTTTAAAAGTAAGCAAGTTGTCATAAAATAACCTCGTAGTAGTAAAAAGTACGATGTATGCGTGGTTGCATAGTAGCACACGATATTGATTATTGATGCTTACATGAGAAGTCACTCAGTTATACTCAATTATTGCTACAATAACTGTTGCATCATATCTCTCATATTATTGATTCAGTTATTATCACAGTATCATCTGCATAATATGTTATATTATTAAATCAATAATTGAGACGACAAAACTATTCATATTATTATTTGCAATATTGACAATGTCTAGAAGTTCTGTCAAGGAGAGGTTTGGTCACCTATAAGGAGAAATCCTTATCAGAAAGCCCCCTCTTTCCTGGGAACGACCTGGTTGTTAAATATTTTGAGTTATAATATTAATGATGAATAAGTTCGTGTTGATTAAAGATGAAATTGATAGTTCCATTGTGTTGGGATTATTAGTGTTAGTAGAAACCGACATTTATTTCGATAATAATTGATGTCTGGAAGTTATATTGACAAATCAGGTAATTAACTGGATAAATGAGAAAATTAATTGCTATTAATTCACATGCTTATAACTATGTGTTCACATGTGTGTACTATTGATTCACATGATTTACTATTAGGGGAGTTGGTGCAAGATTGATAATACTTGCATGACTAAATTAAAAATGGAGGTATAGTTGAAGGTACTATACTATAATTAATTTTTTCACATGTTTAGAACTATTGAGTCACATGATTTACTATTGATTCACATGATTTACTATTAGGGGAGGTGGTGCAAGTTTGATAATACTTTCATAACTAAATTAAAAATGAAGGAAAAGATGAAGGTATTATATTGTAATATTTTGAGCCCCAAAATGTGAAATTATGGAAACTATATTTTCCTATAAATATAGGCTCATTCCTTCATTATTTCTCACCAATTCACTAAAGCTTTAGAGCAATTATTATAGAGAGAAATTATAGAGAAAAAGAAGAAGAGAAGTCTACTACCTCACTATTCCAATATCCAGTTTCTTCTAAAGTAAGGGTTATTATTCTTTCGTATTCATGAAGAGAGTTATTTTCTTTCAATACTCGTAAGGGTTGTTATTCCATTCTTTATTATTATGTTGGAATAACATGTCTATGTAAAGTACCGCATACATGGTGAAATTCTTCTGTTATTCCATTCTTTATTATTCTGTTGGAATAACCTGTATGTGCGGTCTATCGCATGACTGGTGAATTCTGTTGTTATTCCATTCTTTATATTCTGTTGGAATATCCTGTTTGTGCGGATTACGCATGACGTGGTTCCATTCTTTATTATTCTGTTGGAATATCTTGTCTGCGCGGATTACGCATGACCTGGTTCCATTCTTTATTATTTTGTTGGGAATAACCTGTCTATGCGGTCTATCACATGCCTGGTGAATTCTTCTGTTATTCCATTCTTTATTATTCTGTTGGAATAACTTGTCTACGCGGATTACCGCATGCATGGTGAATGACCCTTCATATTCATTCCTTATTAAATTCTGGAAATTTTCTGTCTACGTGCATTACCGCATGGCGGGTAAAAATCCATTTGCAGTTTCGTAATTTTTCTGACCCTCAAAAATTATAGAAAAATTTGAAATGATGATTTGTTGAGTTTTCTAGATTGTGTCTAAAAAAGGCGATTTTTGGATGTATAGATTAGGGGTTATGAATTTTATGGGAAAAGACTATTTTAAAAGTAAACCCTTATAACTCTTTGTGGTTAACTCCAAAATTGGTGAAATTTTTTATTAGGAGTACATATATATCACAAGAGTATACCCTGTAAATTTTAGAATTTTTGGACAAAAGTACAGTTTATGATAAATGTCTAAATATTTGACAGTTTTGGCCATATGAAAAATAGTAAATGAATTTTAAAAATTTTGAGAAAAATATTTGTTCAATATGGGACTATATTCTGCTAAATCCTAAAAAAGAAAAATATTTGGGACTGATTTGGTATTTTTCATGAAAATAGTTTAGTTACGAACATATAAATTAAATATGTTATGTGAAGTTCAAAAATTGGTAAATATGATTTTATGGCTCGAAAATCCTATATAAGCTATATGTAGATTTTTGATGAGGAATTTGATCATTGATAATAAAATCTTATGAGTATAGCATTTTTGAATGATTAAATGCATTATTTGGTAAAGTGTAAACAATTAAAATAAATTGTTTATAAGTTTAGGAAGTGATTAAAATATTGTTATAATATTAATAATATTAGATTATAAGTTTATTAAGTGATTGATAATATTTAGATAAATTTAAAGTCTTTAATATTTATTCATGTTTTTGTTTGGTTAATGCTTATATTATTGTCATCATCATCATGTTTATATTGCGTTAAAATGTCATCTTTGGCCAGTAGTGCATAGATGGACTATTGATTATTGGTTTTATAGTTGTATATCTTTGGCTTACGTGCAAAGATGGACAGGTGTATGACATGATTATGACCACTAGTGATACTAATGAATATCCTTGGCCGTAGAGCAGGGATAATTCGATGATGTGATTGATAGGATAATGACCATTAGTTAACAGTTGAATGTCTTTGGTCGTAGTGCACTGAAAGACAATTGATTGGTATGATCATGACCATTGGTTTTATAAGTTGAATATCTTTGGCCCGTAGTGCAAAGGTAGACAACTGATTGGTATGATCATTGTTATTACATTTGAATATCTTTAGCCTTCGGGGTAAGGATATTGAGTAAACATTCTATTAAGCCTTTGTGGCAAGGAGAAACTGTTGATTTACATGATTATAAATATGAATTGTGGATTTAACTATAATCTTTGATGGTTTAGGTGAAGACAGGTGATGATAGTTCTTTTTGTCTTGGGTATTACAAAGAACTGTTCTTGAGTATTACAGGAATGAAATATTAACGATGGACTTTTAAATCATAGAAGATAGTAGATTTTATGCTCTACTTGACTCTTTTAATGGATTGCTTATTCCGCTGCAGTTGTTGATCTAAATTAAAACTTGTTGTCTATTATATTCTATCAGTTGTTATAATGTTGAAGGCTAAGCATAATTTATTCTGCATTATCCTAGTCATAATATTTCTTACTGGGCTAGTTGAGGTCACCCTTTCTTTCACTATTCTCTTCAAGAAATGAGAATATAGCTAGGACGAGTCGGGGAATTGATTGATAGTCCAGGATAAGTGGCTTTATCAGTCCTCATTATTCTATGAAATAGTGTGATAATAATTGTAATGAGGACTCCATTGAGAGTGGATATTGTCTAGAAGACAATATTTTTGTTTAAACTCTTAGCTATGTTTTGTCGTATTGTACACGACAGTTGTATAATTAAGTTTGTATTTAAGTTATGTACCATGTATCTGGCGACTCAAGATGGGTGATGTATACCTGTTTTGGGGGCATCACAGTTGGTATCAAAGCTTAGGGATATGATCCCTGGCTGAGATGTGAGACAAGAACTAGGAGGGGAGAGACGGGGAATTCCTTCGCTAGTATGACCTGCCTAAGTTTATTTGGTATTTAATTGGTCGGTCAGAGTATAGGGATAATATGTGGCATGTCAATTAACCCTTATTTTGAAACTATATTCTAGAATGATATCTGAAATATAGGAGATGAGAAATGGAAAAATCATAATAGAGAGGAAATAACCGAAAAGGTACAATCCGAAAAGAAAGCAAGGTATTCTCATCTTTTCGAACTACCAAGTACGTAAATTTCGAGGACGAAATTTCATAAGAAGGGGAGATTGTTAGATCCCGTATTTTATGAAATAAAAGTATTCAATTTTTCTATTTTGGTAAATAGTTAAAATGATAAAATTTTAAAGTTAAGGGTCATATTTGAAATTTTTTTAAAGTAAGCAAGTTGTCATAAAATAACCGGTAGTAAAAGTACAGTAATACGCGTGGTTGCATAGTAGCACACGGTATTTGATTATTGATGTTTACGTGAGAAGTCACTCAGTTATACTCAATTATTTCTACAAGAATTCTTTGATCATATCTCTCATATTATTGATTCGAGCTTATTGTCACAGTATCATCTGCATAATATTTTATATTATTAAATCAATAATTGAGACGACAAAGTTATTTATATTATTATTTGCAATATTGATAATGTCTAGAAGTTCTGTCAAGGAGAGGTTTGGTCACCTAATTGCGCGCCAATAAGGAGAAATCCTTATCGAAAAGCCCCCTCTTTCCTGGGAACGACCTGGTTGTTAAATATTTTGAGTTATAATATTAATGATGAATAAGTTCGTGTTGATTAAAGACGAAATTTATAGTTTTATTGTGTTGGAATTATTAGTGTTAGTGGAAACCGACATTTATTTCGATAATAATTGATGTCTGGAAGTTATATTGACCAATTGGGTAATTAACCTGATAAATGAGAAATTAATTGCTATTAATTCACATGCTTATAACTATGTGTTCACATGTGTGTACTATTGATTCACATGATTTACTATTAGGGGAGTTGGTGCAAGATTGATAATACTTGCATGACTAAATTAAAAATGGAAGTATAGTTGAAGGTACTATACTATAATTAATTTTTTCACATGTTTAGAACTATTGAGTCACATGATTTACTATTGATTCACATGATTTACTATTAGGGGAGGTAGTGCAAGTTTGATAATACTTGCATGACTAAATTAAAAATGAAGGAAAAGATGAAGGTATTATATTGTAATATTTTGAGCCCCAAAATGTGCAATTATAGAAACTATATTTTCCTATAAATAGAAGTTCGTTCCTTTATTATTTCTCACTAATTAACTAAAGCTTTAGAGAAATTATTATAGAGAGAAATTATGGAGAGAAAGAAGAAGAGAAGTCTCTGCTACCTCCTACTATTCCTATATCCGCATTCTTCTAAGGTAAGGGGTATTATTCTTTCGTATTCATGAAGAGAGTTATTTTCTTTCAATACTGTAAGGGTTGTTATTCCATTCTTTATTATTATGTTGGAATAACCTCGCTCATGCAAAGTACCACATACATGGTGAAATTCTTCTTTATTCCATTCTTTATTATTCTCGTTGGAATAACCTTGTCATGCGCTATCTATCGCATGCCCGTGAATTCTATTGTTATTCCGCTTTTATTATTATTTTGTTGGAATATCCTGTCTGTGCGCATTACGCATGACCGGTTCCATTCTTTATTATTATTCGTTGGAATATCACATGCTGCATGGATTACGCATGACCTGGTTCCATTCTTTATTATTCTGTTGGGAATAACTTGTCTATGCGGTCTATCGCATGCATGGTGAATTCTTCTGTTATTCCATTCTTTATTATTTTGTTGGAATAACCTGTCTACGCGGACTACCGCATGTATGGTGAATGACCCTTCGTATTCATTCCTTATTAAATTGTGGAAATGATCTGTCTACGTGAATTACCGCATGGCGGGTGAAAATCCATTTGCAGTTTCATAATTTTTCTGACCCTCAAAAATTTTGAAAAATTTTGAAATGATGGTTTGTTGAGTTTTCTAGATTCTGTCTAAAAATGGCGATTGTTGGATGTATAGATTAGGAGTTATGAATTTTATGGGAAAAGACTATTTTAAAAGTAAACCCTTATAACTCTTTGTGGTTAACTCCAAAATTGGTAAAAATTTTATTAGGAGTCACTACAAAAAAATGGGGCTTCATCAACAACCGATTTTCGTTGCTAAAGGTGCCAAATTTCGTTGCAAAAGGGGTTTTGGCAACGACTTTACTATCGTTGTGTCTTTCATTGCGCAATGAGCGCTGCTAATTGTTCCACAACGAACGTTTTTTTTTTCGTTGCCAAAAAGTAATACATTTTACAACGAAATTTGACTTTCGTACAGAGACATCGATCCTTTAGCAACAAAATATATTGTTGCAGAATAATTAAAATTTCGTTGCTAACAATCCCATTTCGTTGCAAAAGCCTGCTAATTGGCAACGAAATGAACTCTTTTTTTTTTTTGCAACGACCATACATTTTCGTTACAATTGACACCATTTTGCAACAACATTTTTCGTTGCGAAAGAATTATAAAAATTGTTACCTAAGCTTGCTTTCGTTGCGGAATGTAAACTTTTTAGCAACGATTTTCGTTGCTGATTATATTATTTGGCAACGACATTATGCTGAATCAACAACGAAAATATTTGTTGCTGGTTATTTTTCAATAGCAACGAAAGTCGTCGATTAGCAACGACATTATATATTGCTGTTTCTTTATATGTGCAACGAAAATTGATATGATTTGCAACGATAAAAAATGTTGCCTTTTATTTTAGTATTAGCAACATCCTCTCCGTTATTAAGTTAATTTTTCGTTGCCAAATATTATATTTTTAATGCCATTAGCAACGAAAATTTATTGCTAAATGTATAAAAAATTGTTGCTATATTAAAACTTGTTCAATGCTTTGGTAACGAATTATATTGTTTCCAAATCAAAATTTAACATTCTTTTTGTGTACCTAACTAGCTCAATGTCCCCATAACAAATAATGGCAATAAAAAAAAAACTAAAATATTATTAACTTAATAAAATCATCCACTACATAATCATTCATTATCTTTACAATTAACCATCTAAAGTTACCACAGTTCTTTAATCAAAGTATATATCTACATATATAGAGAGAGTACACTTCATAATTTCATCTCTTGTCTTCCGTAAACGTAGAACGGAAATTTGACATACTCCCTTAAACTGCACGCTATCAACCAAGGGGCATTCACATACTCTCCCACGAAATGTATCCTGAGTCTATAAATAATGTTAGGAACTTCAATAACTAACAGAATAAACTAAAAAAATCATTACAGGTACCTTGCAGGCAGTGATGTTGGAGAATTTATCTTGCCAGCAGCCACCATTTTTATCCATGCACTCATTTGTCTCTACATCTAAGTAAAGAAAACTCATGAATGAGTAAGTACATTATCCATGAAAAGTTCAAAATTGAGGTCTAGCTCCACAACAAAACAAGAACTTACCACCACTCAAACACACAGATGGCTCGGTAGTTTCCTCAAAACAAGAACATATGGCTTTCAAAATAGCACCTTTTGCCAACTTTCCTACAACAACAAATCCTAGAGAATAAAATTCCTGATTGTTTTAAAAAAAATACAAAAGCACACAAACTGACCTCGGTACTGCCGGTTATTGACAACAAGGGTTAGCAATATGGTTACATCACCTCTTGATCCTTTTCCAACCTAAATAAGTATACTTGTTGATTAGTTTACGTGACTAAAATGTTATCACTTTTTACAACAAATTGCCAGACGCAACACAGTTGCTGAAAACAGATCAGTCAGAGACATACTTGAGCATCTTGCTCTTCTTTCAAAACAGGATTGTCAGAATCAGCATTTGGATCCCTCATGCACTTTTCAATCTTTTTTGAATCAAGCCCTGTGCAGAAGAAAAACATTAAATCAAGGCATCAACCAAAACTGCTATCCTTACTAAAAGGAGATTAATTTGACAATTCATCACCTAGAGATTTGATAACACTGCCAGCGCATTCCTTGTTGTACTTTTTCTCCCTCATGGGACATCTAATTTGGAAATCAGTAACGTAGTCCCACCAGACCCATGGCTTTTGGCTCTCATTTGCCACTTTGAACACACATAGATGTCTTAAGTTTTCAAGGACCACGTCTTTTCCTTCATAACCAGAGCTAAAATCCTGTTCAGGATCAGGAGCACAATATCTACCCTGATTAATGCATTGCGACTTGCACTGCTTTCTTACTGTGAATGCCATAGGACAATTCCAGGTTATATAAAGGGGAGTGAATTGAGTATAGCCACCTTTTTCAAGAACTTGTGCAGCACCTTTAAAATCTTTTACAAACTCCATCAACATATCACATTTATCACCTTGCACTGGCCTGGCCCACTTGCTGCAAATGAGAAGTTACATGAAATAAAGTCCATCGACATGTCTAGAACATGTTGAAGCCATAAACATTCTATTCTAGAATTGTATCAAGTATAAAGAAGATGAAATCTGAAATTTAAAAGAGTAAGCACATGAATTGCCTATTTAGTTTGTGTACAGAATGAGCAGTTGCTTCGAGAGTTTAGGAGATGAATGGTCAAATAATGACGCCGAATAATTTTCAAATGGTCAAATATAACTTGTGCACGCAATGAGCATCAAGGAAGAGCTTAGCGATTTAACTGCTTTATTATCTCGATGGAAACCAAGTTTCTCAACTTTTTACATGCATACTTGGTTTTCTATTCTAAAGATGAAGGCAATGAAAGTCCCTTAATCCATGGGAGATGTTAAATCATTGTGTAATCTAGTGCTTCTGATATTTCTCTATGCAATTTTTAGTTTGACTTGGAGATGATACCAACTGTCTGCACAATAAATTATTTTGTTAAAACATTCCTCCCAGAAGACTAAGAAAAATTGTCATTTCTTCTTGGGCCTATTTTCTTGAATCGTGTGTTCTAGAATCCTCCTTTCCAAGTTGATTGACATGTATATCGTATGTCTTCTTTTCATGCTGTCTTCTTTGGTCAATGTAAGCAGCAAGAAATAATGTCAAATAATGGCAAAATCTTGTGCAAATTGAATTAGGTGATGAACATACTGACAGCAGTTAGCAACCTCCCTATGCATTGGACCAGTAACCTGCAATGCATTACACACAAGACCTTGAAAATATTACAAGGAAAAAGACAAAATACAAAGCAAAAGAATTAGCAGAGTACCTGCAGAAGTATTGCAAATGCTTCTGAAAATAAACGAACATTGTTTAATAATTGTTTGATTCTTAAAATGCAACCAATTAGCTGCGAGGTAAATAGAACATAACAAGTTTTAATCCCAATAACCAAATAATATAGGAATTAAAAGAATTAAGAGAAGTTAAAACAATTTTGCGACTCACCACAACAGGGCATATTCTAGGGAATAGACCTGCACAGGTAATAGCTCGGATGAGATGCTCATCATGGCTCCATGTGTTGCAACTTTCTACATTATCAACCAGACCAGTGTCCTTGAGTAAATAAAAAAACTGCTTCCGAAGAGAATCTATTGCTCTTAGAGTTTGTGTAGAAAGGAAGTTTCTCCAACAGTATTCATAACCAGCTTGACGTTTCTCCAACCATCATAAGCCCGAACAAGAGCACAATCTTTAATACGCCAGCCCCCCATTTACCCTGACCAAATCCATATACCAGTCTTTAATATGCATGTAGGATACAACAATTTGTTGACAAGAACTCCAGCTGTTGTATCATGAGACTAGAGCAACTTTTGCAAAAACACATCATAAATTAGAAAGGAACTTGACCCAAAAAGTGTTATAAAACCTTCTAGCTTGGCCAAATCTACTGGTAAAACTGTCACTACTGAGATGAAGGCTAAGAGTTTTTATAATTATGCTAAGCTTAAGAACATGCATGAAAGCCTAAAATAATTAGCCCCCAAGCTAACATTATCATTTTGAATGTTATCATTTTCACAAGAATCAAGTACACTTTTAAACCTGTATAAGGTCCCAATAAAACAACTAATCGAACATTAACAGGAATCCAAGTACCCTCCAATTTTCATAAAAAAAAATAAGAAACTAGTAAACTAATAACATCCAAACACTGCAATTGAAAGCAAGGCTAATGAAAACAACGATTGAGAAGTGAATAATATAAATTTAATTCACAAAAATGAAACTGAAATTCATTTCTCTAGTTGATTATCATGAAAATTGGGAGAAAAACTAATTCAGTTCCAAAGCAAGTGATCTTATATTTTGAACAGGAGTAAAAAAGGCAAAGCGATGAAATCCAATTTTATAAACTTGTTCTTTAACTTTGCCTTTTTGTCACTCAACCATCATACTGAAGATTTTCTTTAAAAGATTAGTTAAGAAGAACAGAATATTCAAGGAACACTTTTCCTTTTTACTCGCTAAATTTATGAACCAAAAGGAGCCTCGGAGAAATGTCTTACCGGAGTTTATGCATTGCAGATGCACCCATGCTGAGAGATATGCAAGGGATATCCTCTCCCCAGACCAAGTTTGCTCTTTCCTGAACATAAAACAAATACTAATAGTATCATATCAAAGTGATCATAATTATTTTTTATGACATCCAGATTTATAAACTAAAATCCCCAATACTAAATCAAACACTTTACAGCCACCAAACAAACAAGCAAATCAATCTAAGTTATAAAAAAAATCCCCAAATTGAGATAATCACTAACCTTTATCTCCGGAGAGATATAGAAAAACTGAGACAGAGACAACAAAAGCAACAGAGAGAATCAGAACTAGAGCGCCAATGGAGATCTTCCGGCCCTTGAACCGCCGATGATGGACAATTCGCGATTGCTTGTGCGGTGGATTTGATGTGCGAATCCCGATGGAAACGTGATCGGAGCCGCCGTTTCGACCCAAAACCCTGTCGAATCCCGATTGCCTGTACTGGGCCATTGCTGCATTGTTCGATCAATCGTTTCGGATGTAAAGAGAGAATCTGGTGGGTAAAATTTTATAGGGTTAGGGTTTGGAGTGATGAAGAGAGTGGAAATAAGAGTGACTGGAGCGACGACATTCGTAATTGAGAGGAGCATGGGCGGATCTAAGGAACAGTGGGGTCAATTGACCCCACTGAATTTTTGGGAGTTAATTTTTAATTTGATTTTGATTTTATAAAATATTTAGTAAAAATAAAAAATTTAGACTAAAAGACTATTAAATATCTCAAATTTTTATTAATACTAACACTCCACTCTTTTATATTGTTTAGTAACTTACATTGAACATGATATTTTTGCCGCTATTGAAATGAGACTATCATCACGATAGTTTCAAACAATGAAATCTCAAAAAATATTATTATAAATAATATTTTAATAATATTATTTAGTTTTGTAATTTATTTTAGAGGACACGAGAAGTCTCTTATAATAACAATGTTTTAAAAAATTATAAAATATCATTTTATATATAACATATATAAGATCGAGGAAGTGTATTAAATTACATAAAACAATATTGATTTTATATGATAGCTCACACAATTATTTGCAATATCCCTCGCATTCTGCCTTTATTTTATTATTTTTTATTTTTTTTTATAAATTTTTATTTTAAAAAAATTGATCTCACTGAACTAACGGGCTGGATCCGCCCCTGGAGAGGAGGGCGGTGAGTTCTGGAACAGATGGACTTTATGCCGACCTGTGAGTGGGTTGATAATATTGTTTAAATTTTTTTTAGTTTTCGATAATAAATTAGTACTACTTGGTACTTTCTCTTTATAAAATTAAATAACTTTATTATGTTTTAGTTCATAAAACATAATAAATTTATCTTTTATGTTTTATCTCAAAATTGATAGTATTATAATTTAATTTTATAATATATTTGGAAAAAATATAAAAGGAGAACTAAGAATAGTTAGGGGTATATCATTATTATTCTTTTTTTTTATGTTTTATTTTGGACTTAAAATATATTCTTATGTTATATTTTTTGTGTATTAGATAAATCCTATGCCCATCTATATATATATATACCCATCTTAAATCTCCACATTAAACTAATGTTATATTTTTTGTGCATTAGATAAATTCTATTACCATCTATATATATACTCATCTTAAATCTCCACATTAAACTAAATATATATAAAGTAACTATGAATATTTTAATATATATATATATATATAGTTCGAATCTTTATCATTTCCTTATCTCTCACTGAAGCTATTTTTTTAGCATTTTACTTTACGACGGTTGATTAATACAAACTATCGCTCATACTTTTAGCGACGCTTATATATTGTCCGTCGCTAAAAGTATAGACGACTTTGCAGTATTTAATAGAATCCATACCGGGTCCGTCGCTAAAGGGGGTGAGCTTCAGTGAGTCGGATAAGGTGAGCTAAGATCCTGACCTGGGGTGAGCTTCGGGTGAGTTGGATAAGGAGTGAGCTTAAGATCCGGAATGTATATATATATAAACAAATATTCATATAAATATTTATAAATTTATCTCTAAATAGTCATATAAATATTTATAAGTAAATATTCATATAAATTTATCTTAATTTAAAATTTATAACCAAATATTTATTTATAAATTTATAAATATTTCATCTAAAATTTAGATATGAATATTTTTTATGAATATTTAGAGATAAATTTATAAATATTTATATGAATATTTGTTTATATATATATATATATATATATACATATCAGTAGAATAAATTTAAAAATATTGGAGACTACAAAAATATTTTTTTTTGTAAAGAGAAACATTTATATATATATATATATATGGTACTATGTCGTTTTGGCAAATTTTTTTTTATTTATTAAAAAAATAGTTTCTCTCCTCCCAAATCAGAAATCAAAAACAAATATGCTAAAACGATGCAGTTTTGAAAGATTGCGCACAAATAAAATATACACGGCTATATATATATATGGGCCCCCATTCTTAGCAATTGGTTGTCAAAGGTACTATTTCAACAACCATAATCTATACTGTTGATCGCAACATTGGATGGCACAGATTGAAATGGATTTCCCCCTTCCGCTACAAGCTGTAGCAATATGAGAAATTACTCATTTGTCCCTCATTTGCTCATGTGCTACACTGTCTACCATTATAAGTTATGGCTGTAGTTTAGTTAACTAATAAATTAGAATGGCTCAGTGGTAGCTTAATGGCCCAATAACCCATATGTCTTAGATTTGAAACCTAGCTGTGATATTTTTGCTTCTTATGTGATATTTTTTGTGTATTACATAAATTTTATTACCATCTCTCTCTCTCTATATATATATTAAAATATTCATAGTTACTTTATATATCTCTAAAATTTATAAACAAATACTTATTTATAAATTTATAAATATTTCATCTAAAATTTATAAAATTTAGATATGAATATTTTTTATAAATATTTATATGAATATTTAGAGATAAATTTATAAATATTTATATGAATATTTGTTTACATATATATATTTAATCAAATATATAGTCCATATATAAAATAATTATTAATTTTTAAGTCAATTTATAAGTGTATTAAATTTTTCTTAAAATAGTAATTTATATTTTTTTGTAAAGAAAGAAATACATTTCACATAAAATAAAAAATAAACTCACCTAACACCTTGTCGGGTTTTTAAAATTAAGTAAATGAGAAAAAAGCTTAGAAAATTAATAAAAAAAAACTAATTCCAACATAAATATTATTTTAATTTTATTAAAATAATTCCAACATAAATATTTTAGGAAAAAAACTAAAAAATATTACTAACATTTTATCGGTCCATAAAATTAAAACAAAAGATTATAACAACTTTCATTAAATTGGTTACTAATTTATTAAATAAAAATCAAACGCAATCTGTACATAACAAAATTTGGTTGAGAAAATGCAAGTAAAAACATCATTTAACACTACTTCTTACTAATTTAGCCACATTTTTTTGTCTTAATCATTTAGACACATTTAGGGTTTAAAAAATTGTAAAACAATTAGTTTGAAAATGACTTATTCGGTCAAATTCAAACTCATTCAGATGCATTCAGACGTAAATAAATATAGCCTAATACTTGTATACACTTCCCTCGAGAGCTCTTCGTAGCTTTTTAACTTATGCTCTCGATAATCACCAATTATTGATATAATAGAACAACTTGATATAAAATCTCTTCATTATAGTTTATTTAAAGCAACTTAAACATTATTTTTTAATAAATAAGTTTAATAACTGGTGCAAAATGCAACTAAATTTATAAATAATTTATTAGATAAATTTTAAATATTATACATTTTAATGACAATATTTATAATAATAATTTGATTAATTTTAACTGATATCATTATAATATATCACTTTAATTGGAATAAGAATATGAAAAAAGGGACACCATATATGCAGGTCTTTTGAATTTTTTCTAAAAATTGCTTCTACTTAGATTTGAACCTATGACCTATCATTTGGAACTTTGGTCA
Source organism: Panax ginseng (assembly GCA_020205605.1). Lineage (NCBI taxonomy): Eukaryota > Viridiplantae > Streptophyta > Magnoliopsida > Apiales > Araliaceae > Panax > Panax ginseng. Next base: position 96,682,047 of record CM035128.1, on the reverse strand, counting down.
TTTGATCGCTAGAGCAACACAACTTATCTATTAATATCTTTCAAGGATTAATATTTATATCAAAACATGAGATTTCCCCCATATATTCATTTCTTCTCCTTCACTACATACCATTAATATAATCTCAGGAAGATATATAATAATAATAATAATAATAATAATAATAATAATAATAATAATAATAATAATAATAATAATAGTAAAAATAAATAAAAATAATAAAAATAAAATAGGATCGTGGCTATTTACAATGTTACTATAAAAATAAAAGTTCATTGATTTTCAAAGTATACATAAAAGTTACTTCATGCATACATAACATATGATCCACATATATATGGTTATACGTTTTATAATTTGTACAAAAATTTATGCATGAAATACAAATATATTATCTTATAATAATAACACACTAATTTGTCGTTTTATTCTGTGATATATAAGATCATTAGTATGAAAATACCTGTTTGACTTCTTCTTTTTTTCCTTTTTTTTCACAAGCGCTAATTATTATATCAATTCTTTTTTTTTTACAAAATAAAAAAGCAGTATATTTTCGGGAAACAATAGCATTAATTATTACTTATTTTAAAATGTCCAATATTAAAAACTAATTAATTAACTTGGAAATTAATTTATGTTATAATCTACTATATATTGATCATGTATGATCATCGATATGTCATTTAATTATTTTATTACCAATTTCCATCAAAAAAGTGTTCGATCGCCCATTAATTATTTGCTGCAAAAGAAGAAGATAATTGAAAAGAATAACTTATACTATATTCCAAGGCAAAATAAATAAATTAAAGAACATGTAAGATAAATATCATAATTTTGTAAGTATTTGACATATATAAGCGTAAATTATAGTGTTATTATTATTATTTATTATTATTATTATTATTATTGTTATTATTTTTATTTTTATTGTTATTGTTATTGTTATTGTTGTTGTTATTGTTATTATTATTATTATTATTATTATTATTATTATTATTATTATTATTATTATTATTATTATTATTATTATTATTATTATTGTTGTTGTTGTTGTTGTTGTTGTTATTATTATTATTGTAGTATATAACTTCCTGAGATTATATTAATGGTATGTAGTGAAGGAGAAGAAAGGAATATATTGGAAAAATCTCTTGTTTTGATATAGATATTTATCCTTGCAAGATATTAACAGATAACTTGTGTTGCTCCAACGGTCAAATGACCAAAGTTCCAAATGATAGGTCACAGGTTCGAATATGTTCATTATATTAATTTAAGGAAACATTTTAATAGCCTTTGCAAAAAGTTGTATAAAATATGCAACGGTAATAAAAATTATTGCCAATGAATGTGGTCCATATTAGGCAACGAAATATAGCAACAAAAAAACTTTCGTTGCCTACGATGAGGAGAAATCAAGTGGTTAGAAATTTTGCAACTAATTTCTACCAATTTTGTTTCTAAATTTTGCAACAACTTATGAATTTCGTTGCAAAAAGTGAAAGCCTAACACAATCTGCAACGAAAGACTAGTTTCATTGCTAAACATACACTTTTAGCAACGACTTATAAAGTCGTTGCCTAAAAAATCGTTGCTAAAGCCCCATTTTTAGCAACAAAAAAACTTTCGTTGCCCACGATGACGGGAAATCAAGTGGCCAAAAATTTTGCAACGAATTTGTAACAAAAATTTTTTCCGCCAATGAATTAGCAAAGAAATTTTGCAATAACTTATGAATTTCGTTGTAAAAAGTGAAAGCCTGACACAATCTACAATGAAGGACAACTTTCGTTGCCAAACATATACTTTTAGCAACGACTTATAAAGTCGTTGCCCGAAAAATCGTTGCTAAAGGCCCATTTTTTTTGTAGTGAGTATATATATATCACAGGAGTATACCCTGTAAACTTCGGAATTTTTGGACAAAAGTACAGTTTATGATAAATGTCTAAATATTCGGCAGTTTTGGCTATATGAAAAATAGTAAATGAATTTTAAAAATTCTGAGAAAAATATTTGTTCAATATGAGACTATATTCTGCTAAATCCCAGAAAAGAAAAATGTTTGCGACTGATTTGGTATTTTTCATGAAAATGGTTTAGTTACGAACATATGAATTAAATATGTTATGTGAAGTTAAAAAATTGGTAAATAGGATTTTATGGCTTGGAAATCCTATATATGGTATATGCAGATTTTTGATGAGGGATTTGATCATTGGTAATGAAATCTTATGATTATAGCATTTTTGAATGATTAAATGCATTATTTGGTAAAGTGTAAACAAATAAAATAAATTGTTTATAAGTTTAGGAAGTGATTAAAATATTGTTATAATATTAATAATATTAGATTATGAGTTTATTAAGTGATTGATAATATTTAGATAAATTTAAAGTCTTTAATATTTATCCTTGTTTTCATTTGGTTAATGCTTATATTATTGTCATCATCCTCATGCTTATATTGCGTTAAAAGTCATCTTTGGCCCGTAGTGCATAGATGGACTATTGATTATTGGTTTTATAGTTGTATATCTTTGGCTTACGTGCAAAGATGGACAGATGTATGACATGATCATGACCACTAGTGATACTAATGAATTGATTGGTATGATCATGACCATTGGTTTTATAAGTTGAATATCTTTGGCCCGTAGTGCAAAGGTAGACAACTGATTGGTATGATCATTGTTATTACATTTGAATATCTTTAGCCTTTGGGGTAAGGATATTGAGTAAACATTCTATTAAGCCTTTGTGGCAAGGAGAAACTGTTGATTTACATGATTATAAATATGAATTGTGGATTTAACTATAATCTTTGGTGGTTTAGGTGAAGACAAATGATGATAGTTTTTTTTGTCTTGGGTATAACAAAGAACTGTTCTTGAGTATTACAGGAATGAAATATTAACGATGGACTTTTAAATCATAGAAGATAGTAGATTTTATGCTCTACTTGACTCTTCTAATGGATTGCTTATTCCGCTGCAATTGTTGATGTAGAACTTGTTGTCTATTTATTCTGTCAGTTGTTATAATATTGAAGGCTAAGGATAATTTATTCTGCATTATCCTAGTCATAATATTTCTTACTGGGCTAGTTGAGCTCACCCTTTCTTTCACTATTCTCTTCAGGAAATAAGAATATAGTTGAGACGAGTCGAGGAATGGAGTGATGGTCCAGGATAAGTGGCTTTATTAGTTCTCATTATTATGTGAAATTGTGTTATAATAATTGTAATGAGGACTCCATTGAGAGTGGATATTGTCTAGAAGATAATATTCTTGTTTAAACTCTCAGCTATATTTTGTCGTATTGTACACGACAGTTGTATAATTAAGTTTGTATTTGAGTTATGTACCATGTATCTGGAGACTCAAGATGGGTGATGTATACCTATTTTGGGGGCATCACATAGCCAATCCGCTAACAAATTTGACAAGGAAAGCTGTAAAATTTGTTTGGATGGAGAAGTGTGAAGATAGTTTTCAAGATTTGAAGAAGAAGTTAAGTGTGGCACCTGTGTTGTCATTACCAGATAATATAGAAAACTTTGTGGTGTATAGTGATGCCTCACATAAAGGATTGGGCTGTGTTCTTATGCAGAACGACAAGGTTATTGCATATGCATCAAGACAGCTGAAGGACTATGAGAAAGGGTAATCGACTCATGATTTAGAGTTGGCTGCAGTAGTATTTTCTCTGAAGATTTGGAGACACTATTTCTATAGAGAGAAATGTGAGATCTACACAGACCATAAGAGTCTGAAGTATATTTTCACTCAGAAGGACTTGAATATGCGTCAAAGAAGATGAATGGAATTGATAAAAGATTATGATTGTGAGATCTTTTATCATCCAGGCAAAGTAAATGTGGTTGCAGATGCTTTAAGCAAGAAAGGTCGGGAAAAGTTGATCCTATTAACCACTCATGAGGAACTTATTTCAGCAATGACAAAGCTAAAGTTGGAAATAAAATTTCCAAAAGAATCCGATGAACGACTATTCCAGATAGAAGCTGGTCCAACTTTGGTGGACAAAGTTAAGAATGCTCAACTACAAGATGAAGAATGTGGAAAGATCAAAGAGAAAGTGGTTGAGGGTAGTGATGAAAAATACAAGATCGATACCGAAGGGTTACTGAGGTTCGAGGGAAGAATTTGGGTTCCAACAGTACCATAGATTAAAGACGAAATCTTGACTGAAGCTCATAACTCAAGATATTCGATTCATCCGGGAAGTACGAAGATGTATCAAGATTTACGACATCATTTTTGGAGGCCAAGCATGAAAAGAGATGTCGCAGAATGTGTCGCGAAATGCTTGACATGTCAAAGAGTCAAGGCCGAGCATCAAAGACCAAGCGGATTACTTCAACCGTTAGAAATACCATAATGGAAGTGAGAACACATCACAAAGGATTTTGTGGTGGGTCTTCCAACTACTCAAAGAGGATGCAAAGCGATTTGGGTGTTAGTGGACAGACTGACAAAATCAGCACACTTTTTGCAAATAAAGATTGGATTCAACCTTGATCAATTGGCAAGGTTGTACGTTAAAAAGATCGTTTCGAGACACCAGTGTCAATTGTGTCAGATAGAGATCCACGATTCACGTCAAACTTCTGGAAGAGACTACAAGAATGTATGGGGACATAGTTGCGAATGAGTACAACATACCATCCACAAATAGATGGCCAAAGTGAATGAATAATCTAGATATTGGAAGATATGCAGAGAGCACACATCATGGATTTCAAAGGGAGTTGGGATGAACATTTACCATTGGTGGAATTTGCCTACAACAACAGTTACCACGCGACCATCGGCATGCCGCCTTACGAAGCATTATACGGCAGAAAGTGCAGAACTCTACTATGTTGGGATGAAGTCGGTGAACGCCAACTGTTAGGACTAGAACTGGTACAACAAACTGTTGAGGTTGTCAAACTCATCAGAACAAGATTGGTAGTCGCCAAGATGCATAAAAAAAAGAAGTATGATGATCAACACAGACAAGATCGTGCATTCGACGTAGGAAATTACATGTTCTTAAAAGTTTCTCCTTGGAAGGGGAAAATTCATTTCGGTAAAAAGGGAAAGCTGAGCTCAAGGTTTATTGGACCTTCAATCTTCGCAAAGAGCCGGATAAGTGGCTTACGAGGTAGCTTTACCTCCGTAATTGCAAAACGCTTCACAATGTTTTTCACGCTTTGATTATTCTGAATCAGATAAACTCGATTACAAGCACGTGATCGAAAATGCGAACCATTGCGATTTGACAAAGACTTATCCTATGAAGAGATTCCTATCCAGATAGTTGACAGGAAAGAACAGGTGCTCAGGAATAAATTTATACCTTCTGTAAAGGTGATATGGAGGAACCACAATGCTAAAGAAGCTACGTGGGAACTCGACGATAAAATAATAAAAGGTTACCCTGAGTTATTTGTTTAATCCGTGTCTTCGATTTAGGGGATAGAATCTTTGTAAGGAGGGAAGAATGTGACGAATGATTTGTTTGAGTTATGATTCTGGGGACAGAATCCTTGTAAGGAGGGAATGATGTAACAATCAAGAATTTTAATGATAATTTTTAAATATTTATTAAGTTATACAAATATTTAATGGATGTGTTTATTTTTGAATAAATATTTAATTTAATTTGACTTGATTGGTTAATTATTTGTTAAGTAAATAATTAAGGAGTTAAGAAAATTAATTGTTATGAGGTAATATTCTAATTTAATTTTATAATTAAGTTAGAGAGTTTATAATGATTAAATGAATTATTATATTTAAATTTGATTTTTTAATTAAAATGATGTGTTAGTTGATTAAATAAAGTTATAATTATGAAGAAAATTATAATTATGTTGTATTGATTTATGTGTTAAAGTAATTTAATAAATTATTATTAGAATTAATTAAATTGAATATTAAAATTTAATTGAATAAAGTGTGACAAATAACCTTACTATAAATGAGTTATTAAAATAAATTAAAGGAGTTTAATTCAGTTTTGCCAAACAAGGCTTAATGCATATTAAGTCTTTAATTCAAATATATTTTACCAAACAATGTGTAAGATTTAATGGGTTATTTTTAGTTAGCTAGCCAAACAAGCCTTATGACTTTTGATTTTCAAATAAAATTATAAATGATGTCAGTTAAAGTTATAATTATATTATATACTTAATACATATATTATTATCTATACGTTATATTTGGTTTAGTACATAAGTTAGAGTTTAGAATAGGGAGAAAAACTAAGAAGAAGAAAAAGAAGAAAAAAAGAAAATTACAGAGAAAAGTAAGAGAGAATCGAGAGAAGTCTAGAGAGAGGAATTTGGGAAAAAGAAAGCTTCATAATCAAAAGAATAGTCATCATCTTCTAAAACTAAGGTATCATCTTAACTTTTTTATTTTTAAAGTTTTAGTTTTTGTTTCTCTTCCTAGAATTCTATGTAAAGTCTTTGTAGAGGTTGAATTATTTGTTATATATAGTTTTATATGATAAATTGGTTGTTATAAAGTTGTTTTCATAAGTTTATAGATGAATTAATTCATGTTATTTAATTAGTTGTGAAGAAAACCATATTACAGTGAATTGATATGAACATATATGAATATGGCTTAGTTTAAAGTACAATTAAGGTTTAATTATTTGTTTAATATATATTGACTATTAATTTTGAAAGTAGATGAATAAACTAAAACAAAGTATTTTGAATTAACTGTTTTGGTTGAAAAACAAAATCACAGATATGATTTTCACTGAAAATGTCAAAAAGTGAAGTTTTATCAAAAATAGTGAAATTAGATGCTTTAAATTCGATGTTTATGTTGTTATATGGGTAAAAACATGTTAAGAGTCCTTAAATTATGTTTGTGTGAAGTCTGTATATGTGTTAATTACGTTGTTAGAAAGGAGCTTGTAGGCCAAAATTGGCTTTGTTCATATGATTGCCGAAGTTGGTCGTTAAGGATCAGAATTACGTACATGCAATGGCGGCCTCAAAGATGCAGCTTCTCGCAATAGTTCCAGTTCAGCATTAACCACCTTAACGCCACTTAGTGGCATGTGACTCAATGCTCACACAAGAAACCACCACCATCACACAGATGGCCTTGCCCACAAATGTAAATGTGGCACCCCAAATATGAAGTTAGCGAGAATGGTCAGATAGTGTGTTTTAGTTACACAAAGTCTGAAAAAGTTGTTATGATTTAATAAAAGCATTGTTAAGATATGATTTCAGTACTTCAATACTAAGAATGAGTATATTTTAATATACTACTAGTTTTATTAATAATGTAATTTGATTACGTGATTAAAAATGAAACATTACATGATGTATATACTTATTTATATATAGAATGTTGGTAGTGACTAATTATGTCATGATGATATATATATATATATATATATATATATATATATATATATATATATATATATATATAAATATTATGATTTGAGTTATTACGATTTAGCTTACACTCAAGGCAAGTTTTCTAACTCTACACTTTCATTGAGCTAGTTCTATTATTATTATATTGTGCAAGTTTATTCTTACGATTGAGCAAGTTCTTGTATCTAATTTATTTATGATGATGCAAGTTGTCTAAATCTTATTTTGATATTGAACAAGTTATTCTTGTCTTTAACTTGTTATTTAGCATGCAAGTTTATATATTCTAATATACCAATGTTGAACAAGTTTTATCGTTCAATTTACTATTTGATATGCATGCTTAGTACTCAATTCTAAATAACCTTGGCTTAATATTGTTCAAGCAAGGTACATTATAATTATTCAATGTTTATGCTCTTAGCTTATTCCTAAAGCATGACCTTAGTATAAAATGTTGATTCAGTTATGAAATTTTTATTCAACTAATCCTTAGTTAATGTTCGTTAAACCTAAATTACCTTGAAAGGTATCCAAAACAAACTTATTTTGGTGCAGACTTTTACTCTAAATACTGAAATGAACAACCCTATTATTAGGGGATAATTTACGCTTAGCGTTAAAATGTTTGTGCACAATACATTGTACGAAGGGCTGATTCCCCTAAGTACGAGGAGTCCCTATAGTCTTATGACTGTTAAAGTTTAAGTTGAAAGATTACTTATATCTATGGACATAGTTCATGGTCTTATGACCCTCAGTTAAATATTTCATGATTCTGATTATCATTGATAAAGTATTTTTTTCAGTTTCATTGTACCTATTATTTGGCAGTGGTTGTAAAATTTTATTCATTATCATTTCAAGTGAGCCTTGTTTGCTCACTCTTGCTTATATAACTATTACAGCTAAAGTAGAGAAGGTCGACGTACCTAGTACCAGTAAAGGGAAAGGAAAAATGAATAAATATTGAAGACTTATAATTATGTTGACATTTTATTGTCAGACTTTATTTAAATGATTGTAATGAAGTTATTAAATTTTCCGCATTTGAATGATTGTATTTAAAGGTTAGATAACCTGAGAGATTTTTATTAATGTAATACTTTAATGGGAAGGTTTATTATCTAATTTTATTATGATTGAGTAGTTAGATTTGAATGTTTTTATTAAGTGAACACCAAATCATGTGAGAATGAAGTACTCGGATTTTGGGGTGTCACAATTAATTCACGAGAATTATGCTCATCTCAAGTAGATTTTACTATGTTTTATGCATTTTACTAACGATAATTTGTTCTATATTGTCTTAGTCATAATGTTCTTTACTGGGCTAGTTGAACTCACCTTTTTTTTGTTCCATTTTTCTTCTCAGGAAGCGAGAATATAGCGGGGAGTAGTCGGGTTGTGGAGTGATGTTCCATGGCAGTTGTTATAGTAGTCCTCACTATTTTGTAAAATAGTATATCAATAATTGTAATGAGGACTTTATTTGAGTGTGGATATTGTCTAGAAGATAATATTTGTATTTAAACTCACAGTTTATGTGTTGTCGTATTTTGCACGACAATTGTATTAATAAAGTTATAGTTATTATCCATACCATGTATTTGATTTACTCAAAATGGGTGATGTATACCTATTTTGGGGGCGTCATGATTAATATCGAGCTTAGGGATATGGTCTCTGGCGGAGATCGGGGAATAGAACTAGGAGGGGAGAGACGAGTAAATCCTTCGCTAGTATGTCCTACCTAAGCTTATTTGTTGGTTGGTTACAGTATAGGGTTATTATGTGCATGTTAATTTCTTTAATTAACCCTTTTTTATGGTAGTAATGGCAACTGAGAATGTTAACAATGGAGTAAATGAGACCGTGGAGACACCTTTACTCATCAATCCGGAGAACGTGCAATATGATGGCAATGTTCCTCCTGTAAACAACACTACTTATCAGACGATGAACGATGGGATGTTTAGAAGCTTTTTGCAGTTCATGCAAAATCAGACGAGAGAGACTTGTGTGCAAAATACAGGTGGAAATGATAGCAATGCACGGTTTGTCAAAGCCAAGCAGTTCAAAGAGTTGGGACCACCAGAATTCTGGGGAAAGCCGGATCCGATTAAGGCAGAAACGTGGGTCAAGCAAATTACCAAGATATTTGATGTCTTGGGATACACGGAGGAATAAAAGGTTCCATTCGCCACCTTTATGTTCTGTAATGAGGCAGATTACTGGTGGGAATCTGTGAAGCGTACCCATCCAACCGTACTCAGCATGTCTTGGGAAACATTTTAGAAACTGTTCAATGACAAGTACTTTCCTGAAAGTATTTATCATATGAAGGAGGTAGAGTTTATTAGACTAGAACAGAACAAAATTACGGTGTCCCAAAGACGAAAGCGAAGTTCGCGAGTTATCCGAGTTTGCACCTCATTTGGTGGAGAATGAGGAACGATGACGCCAGCGTATGTTTTTGAGAGGTTTGAAACCCGACATACGTCAATATCTCATTTCTCATAAATTTTCTCTATATTCAGATGTTGTCAACAGAGCTCAATTATTAGAGCGAGATAACGAGTACCTTCAACCGAGGGACCACAACTAGGGTCATACCGGTGACAGCAGTCATCGGAGCAATGATAATCAGCGGGGAGGGAAAAATACGGACAAAAGTGGTAACCACTCTGGTGGTAATCGTGGCCATAAAAATAGAAGAAGCGAGTCGGAGGGTGATTTTAAAAAGAGGAGGTTCAACAATGATAATGTGAAGACGTCAGTACCAGCAGCAACTGGTTCTAAGGGAGGAGAACGACCACCGGTCGTATGCTATTAATGCGGGAAGAGGGACATATCAGCCCAAACAGCCCACAACAGTTCAAGAAATATTATAATTATGGAAAGGAAGGACATATTTATGACGCCCCCAAATCCGGGTACTTGAAACCCGAACTCGGTGCTTCACGATACCATTTCTATGAGCGGAATAATACTAATAATAATAACAATAATATGAATTTCAAACTTAACTTACACTTATCAGAGTCTAATCCCAAGTACGCAACCTTTACTACATTCTTTACATGATATATAATACATATTATTATCTTAATACAATCTAACTATTACAAAAGATACCATTAAACACATTCTGTTTGCTTTCCTGTTCACTTGTTCTTGTCTGAACCTTCAGGTTGATCATGCCTAGCTGAAACATTTAAATTTAAATCAAGAATGAGCATTTGGGTGCCCATCAAGTAATAACGATTATAAATATAATTAGCTGAAAGAATTAAATGTTTTCTTTGTACATCACTTCTACAACAAATTAATAGTTATGAAGTAAATTGAACCGATAATGTTACGCCCCCAAAACAGGTATACATCACCCATTTTGAGTCGTTAGATACATGGTACATAAATTCAAATACAACTTAATTATACAACAGTCGTGTAAAATACGACAAAACATAGCTGAGAGTTTAAACAAGAATATTGTCATCTAGAAAATATCCACACTCAATGGTGTCCTCATTACAATTATTATCACATTATTTCGTAGAATAGTTAGGACTACTAAAGCCATTTATCTTGGACCATCACTCCATTCCCCGACTAAATCCCAAAACTATATTCTCATTTCCTAAAGAGAACAATGAAAGAAAGGGTGAGCTCAACTAGCCGAAGAAGAAATATTATGACTAAGATAATGCGAGAATAAATTATCCTTAGCCTTCAACAAGATAAACAACCGATAGAATATAATAGACAACAAGTTTTTAGATCAACAACTCAGCAATTTAATAAACAATCCATTAGAAGAGTCAAGTAGAGCATAAAATCTACTATCTTCTATGATTTAAAAGTTTTTCATCAACTTTATCACGAGACTCAACTTAATAAATAAAATCGAATCATCCCTGCACCACGACCAAGGATATTCATGTAATCATCAATGGTCATGATTATACCGAATAATCCCTAGTCATAATCATACCCACAACTGTCCATCAATGAACTACATGCCAATGGGGACTTTCACCACATCATTCGTCACATTACGGTCATGATTATACCGAATAATCACTGGTCATAATCATACCAAGTCCATCTATGCACGTAAGCCAAAGATGACTTTCATCACAATATAAGCATGAGGATGATGGCAATGATATAATAATTCAATAAAACAAGTTCAAGGATAAATTTAAAAGGTTTATAATTTAATTTATCCAGAAATCAATAACGTCCAAATCGTCAACACGATACTGCTTTGTATAGTAAAATTCAAGAATAATATTCATGTACCAAAAATAACTTTGACAGAAAAGAAATATATTTTTTGGATAAATAGTACCCCGTGAATAGTACTTCGGGAATAGTACCCCGACATGAAAAGTATCCCAAATACCAGAATGAATGATACTAGAGTGAATAGTAATCGGGTGAATAGTAACTCGTGAATAGTACTCCGGTACAAAAAGTGCCCCAAATACCCGAGTAAATAATACTAGAGTGAATAGTAACCGAGTGAATAGTAACCCGTGAATAGTAACTCATAACAGAAAAATACCAAAGAAAATGATATTTCATGACGAGTAAAAAAGAAATGATATCCCAGATGAGTATAATAGAATATACGAAAGTGCAAATGGATTTTCACCCGCCATGCGGTAATCCACGTAGACAGATCATTTCTACAATTTAATAAGGAATGAATACAAAGGATCATTCATCATGTATGCGGTAATCCACATAGACAGGTTATTCCAACAGAATAATAAAGAATGGAATAACAGAAGAATTCACCATGCATGCGATAGACCGCACAGACAGGTTATTCCCAACAAAATAATAAAGAATGGAACTAGGTCATGCGTAATTCGTACAGACAGGATATTCTAACAGAATAATAAAGAATAGAACCAGGTCATGTGTAATCCGCACAGATAGGATATTCCAACAGAATAATAAAGAATGTAATAATAACAGAATTCAACAGGCATGCGATAGACCACATAGACAGGTTATTCCAACAAAATGATAAAGAATGGAATAACAGAAGAATTTCACCATGTATGTGGTACTTCACATAGACAAGTTATTCAAACATAATAACAAAGAATGAAAAAACAACCCTTACGAGTATTAAAAGAAAATAACTCTCTTCATGAATACGAAAGAATAATACCCCTTACCTTAGAAGAAAACTGGATACTGGAATAGTGAGGTAGCAAACTTCTCTTATTCTTTCTCTCTATAATTTTTCTATAATAATTGCTCTTGTGTGACTTAGTGAATTGGTGAGAAATGAAGGAAGAATGGGCTTCTATTTATAGGAAAATATAGTTTCAATAATTGCACATTTTGGGGCTCGATATATTACAGTATAATACCTTCCTCTTTTTCTTCATTTTTAATTTAGTCCTGCAAGTATTATCAAACTTGCACTACCTCCCCTAATAGTAAATCATGTGAATCAATAGTAAATCATGTGACTCAATAGTTCTAAACATGTGAAAAAATTAATTATAGTATAGTACCTTCATCTATACCTTCATTTTTAATTTAGTCATGCAAGTATTATCAATCTTGCACCAATTCCCCTAATAGTAAATCATGTGAATCAATAGTACACACATGTGAACACATAGTAATAAGCATGTGAATTAATAGCAATTAATTACTCATTTATCTGGTGAATTACTCGATTGGTTAATATAACCTCCAGACATTAATTATCATCGAAATAAATGTCGATTTCCACTAACACTAATAATTCCCACACAATGGAATTATTAATTTCATCTTTAATCAACACGAACTTATTCATCATTAATATTACAACTCACAATATTTAACAACCATGTCGTTCCCAGGAAAGAGGGGGCTTTCCAATAAGGATTTCTCCCTATCATGTAGCAATTAGATTATCTAACCTCTCCTCGACGTAACGCTCAGACATTGTCAATATTGCAATTAATAATATGAATAACTTTGTCGTCTCAATTATTTATTTAATAATATATCATATTATACAGATGATATTGTGACAATAATTGAATCAATAATATGAGAGATATGATGCAACAATTACTGTAGCAATAATTGAGTATAACTGAGTGACTTCTTACATAAGCATCAATAATCAATAATGTATGCTACTATGTAACCACGCGTAGACATCGTACTTTTACTACCGGTAGTTCAACAGTTTTAACAGTAACACTTTCGCCCTTATTTTTATAAAAGATAATTACGTCAGCTTTTCTAACTACGACAATACTTCCATTAGGAGTCCACTAATGATTGTGTCGTCGTACGAATATTCCCCGACAAAAAGAATATTCCCCGACCAAACGAATATTTTATAACAACTTGCATACTTTGTAAAAAATTTCACATATCACCCTTAACTTTAACCTTTTATCAATTTAACCATTTACGAAATAAAATAATAATTATAAGAAAATTGAATACTTTCATTTCATAAAATTTGGGGTCTTCCAATCTCCCCTCCTTATGAAATTTCGCCCTCGAAATTTACGTACGTACCTGGTATGCCGAAGAGGTGAGGATATCTTGACTTCATTTCATATTCCAACTCTTGAGGTATAACCTTTGAGTGTCAAATATGATCCTTCTTATCCAAAATTTTAACCCGTATCTCATCATACGTTAAATCTTCTGCTATCTCGTCTAGTTCTAATTCAATAATGTGGTTTGGGTCATCCACATATTTACGTAACATTGATACGTGAAAAACGTTATGAACACGCGACATACTTGGCGGTAATGCAAGTCTATAGGCCACAGTTCCTACTCGATCAAGGATTTCAAATGGACCAATTAAATCGAGGGTTGAGATTTCCTCTCTTCATCGATTCTTTCTTCTAGAATAACGCCCTCTTGAACCTTTTTCTTCACATTCATCAGCTCTGAGTATTTAGCTTGAGCGGCTTTAACTTTATCGATTAAAGTCAATTCTACTCGTATATCTGTTATCTTCACATGGGTCCCTAGAGTCTTTAACTTTATCTTCATCATTTGTAAGTTATACGAAATGGGTTTTTGTGTTAACAACATCGCACTCATAAATGCATACGATCTTCAACTCAACGCGTCAGCTACCACGTTCGCTCTTCCACAATGATATTGAATGGTATGATCGTAATCTTCAACAGCTCGAGCCAACGTCTTTGGCGTATTATACGTTTGTTTTGGTTGAAGAAATATTTAAGGGTTTTAAAAATGGGTTTTGTATTGGGGTCAATACAAAATTCGATTTCACGCTCTAGGGGTAGGCCAAGAAGTCTTCAGAGAATACGTCAGGAAATTTATTAACAATAGAAATATCATTCAAAATTGTGACTCTCATCCCAAGACTTGGATAGTACGTCACATTGATACCTATCAACTTGCCATCATCATTCATGACGTCGCCTACAGAAAGTCTGGCTTCGGTGCATTCCACACAAGGAAGTCAACAACGAAAGGCTCGGGGCTCTTTACTTATGACTTGATATGACAATGATTAACTTTAGTGGTCTGGTTGCTTGAATTTGCATAACAGGTTGGTTAGGAATACAAAAGCTAACAACCTTACAAAAAGCATGATGAGTGTGACAACCCGAGAAATTAGACAAATTATTAAAATCTTAAATGATTGATTTAAGGTAAAATAATAGACCTAGACAAAAAATAAGTGTATGCGTTTAATATTTTTTGGAAGGAATTTTGAGGATTTCAAAATTCTGTGTAGGACTTTGGTGAATTATTCAAGATTAAATATATATGTGAATATGTTCTGTGTATATGGTTATGTATGTGTTCAGTATGTGGTTAAGGGTCAAGGGTTGACCAGATATATTATCAGTGTCAAACCCTAGTATATATTAGGAACGTCAACGTTCTGTTAGAAAACCCTAACGTCTGATAAGAAACCCTAGAACCTGGTTCTGAAACCCTAATTTCAGTTCTGCGAATTCGAAACCCTAATTCAGAAATTGAAAACCCTAATTTCGGAACTTAATGGCGTAAGTATAAATAATTGTAAGATTAATTAGGGTTAATCTTAACAAATTGGTTAGAAAACCCTAATTTCAAAATTTCAAACCCTAATTTCTGGTTTTGGAACCCTAATTTATAATTAGGGAAAACCTGATTGTTAGTTTAATAATTTTAATGTTAATTAGGAAACATTAATCCTAATTTTCAAGTTATAAGAAAACCCTAATCTAATTAGGAAATCTAATTTCTAAATTAGAAATATTATTTTTTCATATTAAACCCTAATTCTTGGGTTATAAACCCTAATGTATAATTTTGACCTTAATTGCTAAATTAGCAATTTTATTTAGGAAATAATAATCCTAATTAGCAAAATTGAATTTCGTGATTAAGAATCTTATTATAATTATAGAATCCCAATTACAATTTAGAAAATATTATTTTCTATTTTTAAAACCTAAATTGGAAATTTTAGAAACCAAATTGCTAAAACCTAAAGGGTTAAACCCTAAACCCTAAGGGTTGTAAGAAATGACAAGTATGCCATTAAAATTGTGTGCAAAATGTCTAAAGTACCCTTTGTGCATTATTTAGTATGTTGCTTGTAGATCTAGCCCTAAGGAGTTGGTGAACCACCCTATTTCTAGCATGTGCAAGATATCTAATATCTCAGCCAAGTTATTAAACAACATACATTGTATCATATCAA
This sequence comes from Panax ginseng, assembly GCA_020205605.1. Taxonomy (NCBI): domain Eukaryota; kingdom Viridiplantae; phylum Streptophyta; class Magnoliopsida; order Apiales; family Araliaceae; genus Panax; species Panax ginseng. Next base: position 96,665,900 of record CM035128.1, on the reverse strand, counting down.
TTATTTATAGATTGAGAGAGAGAAAAGTCTCAAAAGTAGCTTATTTGGTCAAAAACCTTTAACTAAACTCTCTCAACCTCTCAGCCACGAAATTTTTAAGTGGACCAATTCATATTCAAGTCCTTAAAACACCAAGAACAAATCATGTTGATCAGATTGTAGATCAGAGCTCAAAGAAGGTATAAAACCCTAAACCTAGAAATCTTTCGATTTGATGTTGAATGTTGTTATTTATTAGTTAAAGTTGTGTAAGAGGGTGTCATTTGATGACCTGGGTTGCCAAAACTCAGATCCATATCATTTTCATGCTCGAATTTAAAGATTTCTCAAATCTGGAAATCTGGAAAAAATAAGGTCTGACAAGCAAATGTCAGAGCCTCTAGATTCTTCTGTGTTAGATGTTTATGGTGTTTTATGTTATGGATTTGTTTTATGCCATGTGGTCTGTGTTCTGCAACTTGAATCATAGTCAGATCAGGTCTAGATTTCAAGATATTAGCAGTCAAAGGTCGTTGACCGACCATGAGTGAATGAATCTGGGTAACCCAGATTACCCAAAAAGCCTGACAAGCGTTTTGTTAACCTTTGATCTTGCAGTATGTTAATGTTTTGGTTATGTTGTTGTTTGATACTTGTAGTCTGACATGCGGAGTACAGATCCAAGTCCTTAGAATACCAAGATCATGTATGGGATTCAAGTTATTGTGAGTCAAACCTGCGTTGACCATCAGTTTTTGTAGAAATCTGGAAAACCCAGATTTCTTAAGAACATGATTTCTGTCAGAACTTTGACCATGCTTAATCTCTTTGGGTGATGTTATTAGACTTGTTTAGTACATGATACCTGTACTTTGACATGTGGAATACATGATAGAACCTGTACATCACACAATCCTGACCCAGATTCCATGTTATGAGGCTTCAGTAGGTTTAAGAATCGTTCTTCATTTCGGAAAACCGTAAATGAAGAACAACTCTGGCATGATTTTCTAGAACCTAGATCTCTTATATATGATATGTTATGGACATGAAATTGATTAATGATAGTAGTATTACACTTATAGTACCATCTAAGAAATTTACTCTGGCCAGAAAACCTTAGTATAATGGATCAAATGTTAGTCAAACGTAGGACCTTTCTCACTGACATGAAGATTTGAGTTTGGGCTGATGAACACCAAGAACACCTATAGCGATAGTTTCGTCGCTATAGGGCCCCTTTAGCGACAGTTTAATTAGGAAATTAATTATTTTAATAAATAATTATTAAATAGTTTTTTATTATTAAAAATATATAATAAATTATGAAAAATTATTTTAAAGCCTGAAAAATAGTTTTTAATTATTTTGTGTATATTTTAAAAATATTTAATATTTTTAGAATATTAAAGATATTTATTTATTTAATTATAATAATAAATAAATTATTTAAAAATAGTTTTAATTCATGAAAAATCATGAAAAATTATATTATGAAATTAGAAAATATTTTAAGTTATTTTTGATGACTTTTAATATTTTGTGATGAATTTCATTAATAATTTATTATTAATGATAATTAATTTATTTAATAGATATGTTAAATAAATTATGGCAAAATAGAATTAATGATTTAAAAATCATATAAAAATGATTTATGTGTTATAAAAATATTTGAAGTTATAAAATATAACTTTTGATATTTTGTCATGAAAATATTAATATTTTAATATTAATATCAATTATTGGATAATAGATTTAATTGTTTAAAAATCATATAAATATTGTTTTAAAGTATTAAAAATACTTTGTGATATTATAATTATATTATAATATTATGTTATGATTTTCATTAATATTTAATATTTAATAAATATTAATGATTAAGGAATTATGTGGTATTTATATTATATAAATATGATATAAATGATTGAAAAATCATGATAAATGATATTAATTATCTGAAAATTATTGCAAGTCTATGAAAATTATTTTGACTGATAATAAAATTATCTAAGATATTGTTAAGTGTTTAGGCAGAGTTTAATCAAACTTAAACTCGATATTTGTCCGACTAGACCGTCGGGATGATAGAATTATAATCGGTTTTAAGTCGAATGTAAATAGTTTGACCTCGATCTTCGAGTCTTATGTGTAATAGACTAATAGGGTTATGTGTTATGTGTTTAGGTTATTCTATGTTTATATATATAATAATATTATACTGTGATGATATTATTCTAATATTAGAGATCTATATTACTAATATTAGGTCTTCGAATAAAGCGATATAAATTGTGTAGCGGTAATCAACGGTTCAAGCAAGTTTTTCTTAACTCTACTAAGAGTTGTTTCATTCGGATATGCTTTTGGTTAATCATTGCTGATTGCCATGTGGAATTGTACTCTGTACATGTTGCATGTATAAGTCAGGTATGAAAGGCTAATCACCTTCATTACCGGTTGGTCCAGATAAATTTGTTCATGTTTAATACTTGTTCACCAAAAATTTGTTCGTAAGTAGTTCTCAATTATATTGATGAATTATAGCCACTTATTATTCAGACTCTTTTAATCATGATATATTCTTAAATTGTATTTAAACTTGTCAAGCAACTTTCATGCTCACGCTATATCATGATAAACATTGTAGATAAGGCGAATCGCTTTCGGATCTGAGAAAAGGATAATGCAAAGTTCAACTTGGGATAAAATGTGCGGCTAGTTTGTAATAGTATAGTTGGATAATAATGTCATGTGTTAGATAGTTTATGATTTGTGTATAAGTTAAGGTTACTTAATTTTGGGGAATAGTGTGTAAAGTGTATTGTATAAACAATTTATGTTTATATCTTCCGCAATTAGTTATAGAAATAGTATACCAGAAGAATCTTGGCGAGTTATAAAAATACAGAGTTCCCTAACTTTGATAAAAATGTTGAACAATAGTGATGGAAAGATCGAGTCTGAAAGATCGAAAGTGCAGGATAGGAGATCGTAAAATAAAACGATCAAGACATAGAATTGAATCGTAATATATACGATGAGATCAGCCCGTGATATGATAAGGTGATAATAGGGATAAGAATCAATCTGATGATTGGAAAGTTCTGATGAAGATCTTTGTGTGTAAGTGGTACTATGAATTGGTACAGATCCAAAAAAGGATTATGAATACGAATTGAATGAAATTTGTATTATGAAGGGGGTTAAGATTAGGTGGGGATTTCAATTAAGGACTCATGTCGGCAGCTGAGTTGTATGATTCCTTGTATGGGCGAGGAATTGTACTTGGTGTAAAAACTACTTAGTATCTGACATTGATAATCATTAAAATGTTTGTGTCGCGCTATTTGCTATATGCATGTTAAGAGGGTGATTCCTTTCTCATGTGTATAACAAATAGATAGGTCATAGGTAGAGAATATAGGGTTAAGTACGAGTTCTTAAAACTCATACTTATGTGACATTCTTGACTCATAGTTATATGAAATGTTTATGAACCCCTCAAATGATGGACGCCAAAGGTTCGACTAGGTAAGTTCTTAAACTCTTATGATTGTAGCAAGTTTATGAACTCATAAGTGTGGTTTGATTTAACCGGTATAGTTATTAATGTGAATGGAGAATTGAGGATAATAGGAATAGATAGACTATTTAAGCAAATGATTATTAGTGGAGACATAAGTTTTCTAAAACTTCATAGCTATGCTAGACTTCGAAATTTTGACATCAAGCTAAATACGCACTATGTGTTTTTGAAAAATAATAATTTGTAGACTCGTAATCATTTTTGAAACGGTTTAAAGTACAGTCTATGCTACTTATTTCGGCTAGACGCAAATGATTTGAAATATCAAAATATATTTTATTTACCACTTATGTACCATGTAACCTGGTGCAGAGATGATAAAAAGGTGATGGAGTTGTAAATACAGGAATACTTAGTGTGAATTTGATCTAAAATCGCTATTCCATTATTGTATGATGTGTTATGACGAAGTCATACGATGATGGCATCCTCAAACAGACTGTTAATACAGTACGGCATCATGACGTCATTCTCGAATATGTTTTCAAAAATTTAATTTACCAACAAGGTTTGGCTATACTTAAATAATTCGATTGAATTGAATTATTGATATGAGTCTACGCTATTCGATTCAGCTAGACTAATGTTTATGAAAACTCTAAGTGTTCATTGAAAGAAATTTCTCGAACCAAATTGTTTTGGTGCGGAATCCTATGACAAGACTGAGGTGAACTGTGTTGTTTGGATAAATAATCCAATCAAGTAGCGTAAATATTCGCTAGACATGATTAATACGTTATGCATGACGTAAGAGTACGATAGGCTAATCACCTAAAGTACTAGCAACGGTAGTTTACCTTCTTTGTGATTGTAAACATACCAAGTAATGTATTGTTTTGCGGTATGAATACTGTTAAAACTATGTGTTCATAGTCTATATGACCCCTTAACACAATTTGAAAACTTTTACTCTTGTGAGTGGTGTATTGGGTAGCATGTGATATGTGTGAATGGTATAAGCAGTATGGTGTAAGGTGTAAGATGAATTTCGGGGACGAAATTCTTAGAAGAAGGGGTGAATGTGACAACCCGAGAAATTAGACAAATTATTAAAATCTTAAATGATTGATTTAAGGTAAAATAATAGACCTAGACAGAAAATAAGTGTATGCTTTTAATATTTTTTGGAAGGAATTTTGAGGATTTCAAAATTCTGTGTAGGATTTTGGTGAATTATTCAAGATAAAATATATATGTGAATATGTTCCATGTATATGGTTATGTATGTGTTCAGTATGTGGTTAAGGATCAAGGGTTGACCAGATAAATATTATCTGTGTCAAATCGTAGTATATATTAGGAACGTCAACATTCTGTTAGAAAACCCTAACGTCTGATAAGAAACCCTAGAAACTGGCTCTGAAACCCTAATTTCGGTTCTGGGAATTCGAAACCCTAATTCAGAAATTGAAAACCCTAATTTCGAAACTTAATGGCGTAAGTATAAATAATTGAGAGATTAATTAGGTTTAATCTTAACAAATTGGTTAAAAAACCCTAATTTCAAAATTTGAAACCCTAATTTCTAGTTTAGGAACCCTAATTTATAATTAGGGAAAACCTGATTGTTAGTTTAATAATTTTAATGTTAATTAGGAAACATTAATCCTAATTTTCAAGTTATAAAAAACCCTAATCTAATTAGGAAATCTAATTTCTAAATTAGAAATATTATTTTTTCATATTAAACCCTAATTCTTGGGTTATAAACCCTAATGTATAATTTTGACCTTAATTGCTAAATTAGCAATTTTATTTAGGAAATAATAATCCTAATTAGCAAAATTGAATTTCGTGATTAAGAATCTTATTATAATTATAGAATCCCAATTACAATTTAGAAAATATTATTTTCTATTTTTAAAACCTAAATTGGAAATTTTAGAAACCAAATTGCTAAAACCTAAAGGGTTAAACCCTAAACCCTAAGGGTTGTAAGAAATGACAAGTATGCCATTAAAATTGTGTGCAAAATGTCTAAAGTACCCTTTGTGCATTATTTAGTATGTTGCTTGTAGATTTAGCCCTAAGGGAGTTGGTGAACCACCCTATTTCTAGCATGTGCAAGATATCTAATATCTCAGCCAAGTTATTAAACAACATACATGGTAACATATTAATTATTTATAGATTGAGAGAGAGAAAAGTCTCAAAAGTAGCTTATTTGGTCAAAAACCTTTAACTAAACTCTCTCAACCTCTCAGCCACGAAATTTTTAAGTGGACCAGTCCATATTCAAGTCCTTAAAACACCAAGAACAGATCATGTTGATCAGATTGTAGATCAGAGCTCAAAGAAGGTATAAAACCCTAAACCTAGAAATCTTTCGATTTGATGTTGAATGTTGTTATTTATTGGTTAAAGTTGTGTAAGAGGGTGTCATTTGATGATCTGGGTTGCCAAAACTCAGATCCATATCATTTTCATGCTCGAATTTAAAGATTTCTCAAATCTGGAAATCTGGAAAAAATAAGGTCTGACAAGCAAATGTCAGAGCCTCTAGATTCTTTTGTGTTAGATGTTTATGGTGTTTTATGTTATGGATCTGTTGTATGCCATGTGGTCTGTGTTCTGCAACTTGAATCATAGTCAGATCAGGTCTAGATTTCAAGATATTAGCGATCGAAAGGTCGCTAATGAATTATTATGAGTGAATGAATGTGGGTAACCCAGATTACCCAAAAAGCCTGACAAGCGTTTTGTTAGCCTTTGATCTTGCAGTATGTTAATGTTTTGGTTATGTTGTTGTTTGATACTTGTAGTCTGACATGCGGAGTACAGATCCAAGTCCTTAGAATACCAAGATCATGTATGGGATTCAAGTTAATGTGAGTCAAACCTGCGTTCACCATCAGTTTTTGTAGAAATCTGGAAAACCCAGATTTCTTAAGAACATGATTTTTATCAGAACTTTGACCGTGCTTAATCTCTTTGGGTGATGTTATTAGACTTGTTTGGTACATGATACCTGTACTTTGACATGTGGAATACATGATAGAACCTGTACATCACACAATCCTGACCCAGATTCCATGTTATGAGGCTTCAAAGTAGGGCCTAGCAACTGTTCTTCATTTCTGGAAAACCCAGAAATGAAGAACAACTCTGGCATGATTTTCTAGAACCTAGATCTCTCATATATGATATGTTATGGACATGAAATTGATTAATGATAGTAGTATTACACTTGTAGTACCATCTAAGAACTTTACTCTGGCCAGAAAACCTTAGTATAATGGATCAAATGTTAGTCAAACGTAGGACCTTTCTCACTGACATGAAGATCTGGGTTTGGGCTGATGAACACCAAGAACACCTATAGCGACAGTTTCGTCGTTATAGGGTCCCTTTAGCGACAGTTTAATTAGGAAATTAATTATTTTAATAAATAATTATAGAAAATGGTTTTAATTATTAAAATACATAATAAATTATGAAAAATTATTTTAAAGCACGAAAAATAGTTTTAATTATTTTGAATATATTTCAAAAATATTTAATATTTTTGGAATATAAAAGATATTTATTTATTTAATTATAATAGTAAATAATTTATTTAAAAATGATTTTAATTCATGAAAAATCATGAAAAATTATATTATGATATTAGAAATTATTTTAAGTTATTTTTGATTACTTTTAATATTTTGTGATGAATTTCATTAATAATTTATTATTAATGGTAATTAATTTATTTAATAGATATGTTAAATAAATTATGGGAAAATAAATTAATGATTTAAAAATCATATAAAATGATTTATGTGTTATAAAAATATTTTAAGTTATAAAATATAACTTTTGATATTTTATCATGAAAATATTAATATTTTAAAATTAATATCAATTATTAGATAATGGATTTAATTGTTTAAAAATCATATAAATATGATTTTAAAGTATTAAAAATACTTTGTGATATTATAATTATATTATAATTTTATGTTATGATTTTCATTAATATTTAATATTATATAAATATTAATGATTAAGGAATTATGTGGTATTTATATTATATAAATATGATATTAATGATTGAAAAATCATGATAAATGATATTAATTATCTGAAAATTATTGCAAGTCTATGAAAATTATTTTGACAGATAATAAAATTATCTAAGATATTGTTAAGTGTTTAGGTAGAGTTTAATTGAACTTAAACTCGATATTTGTTCGACTAGACCGTCGGGATGATAGAATTGTGTCGGTTTCAAGTCAGACTAAAATAGTTTGACCTGATACTGAGTCTTATGTGTGTAATAGACTAATAGGGTTATGTGTTATGTGTTTATGTTATTCTATGTTTTTATATATAATAGTATTATACTGTGATGATATTATTCTAATATTAAAGATCTATATTACTAATATTAGGTCTTCGGATAAAGCGATATAAATTGCGTAGCGGTAATCAACGGTTCAGGCAAGTTTTTCTTAACTCTACTAAGAGTTGTTTCATTCGGATATGCTTTTGGTTAATCATTGTTGATTGCCATGTGGAATTGTACTCTGTACATCTTGCATGTATAAGTCAGGTATGAAAGGCTAATCACCTTCATTACCGGTTGGTCCAGATAAATTTGTTCATGTTTAATACTTGTTTAGTCAAAAATTTGTTCGTGCTAGTTCTCAATTATATTGATGAATTATAGCTAGCTTATTATTCAGACTCTTTTAATCATGATATATTCTTAAATTGTATTTAAACTTGTTGGGCAACTTTAATGCTCATGCTTGTTATATCATGATAAACATTGTAGATAAGGCGAATGCGTTCGGATACAGGAAAAAGGATAATGCAAAGTTCAACTTGGGATAAAATGTGCGGCTAGTTTGTAATAGTATAGTTGGATAATAATGTCATGTGTTAGATAGTTTATGATTTGTGTATAAGTTAAGGTTACTCAATTTTGGGGAATAGTGTGTAAAATGTATTGTATAAACAATTTATGTTTATATCTTTCGCAATTAGTTATAGAAATAGTATACCGGATCTGTGGTGATTAGGACCTGGATTTGGGGCTACTACAGTTGGTATCAAAGTTGCTGGTTATGAAGCTTAGGTAGGAATACCTGAGACCAATAATCGCAGTGATTAGGATAAGATCTAACTCACATAGAGTTAGTTGGTCGGTAAGATTCAAAGACGAATCTCGGCGAGTTATAAAGATACAGAGTTCCCTAACTTTGATAATAAAGTTGAACAATAGTGATGAATAGATCAAGTCTAAAAGACTGAAAGTGCATGATAGGAGATCGTAAAATTAAATGATCAAGACATCGAATTGAATCGTAATATATACGATGAGATCACCCCATGATATGATAAGGTGATAGTAGGGATAAGAATCAATCTGATGATTGGAAAGTTTACAGTAAGATGCTGTGTGTAAGCGGTACTATGAATTGGTACAGATCCAAAAAAGGATTATGAATACGAATTGAATGAAATTTGTATTATGAAGGGGGTTAAGATTAGGTGGGGATTTCAATTAAGGACTCATGTCGGCAGCTGAGTTGTATGATTCCTTGTATGGGCGAGGAATTGTACTTGGTGTAAAAACTACTTAGTATCTGACATTGATAATCATTAAAATGTTTGTGTCGCGCTATTTGCTATATGCATGTTAAGAGGGTGATTCCTTTCTCATGTGTATAACAAATAGATAGGTCATAGGTAGAGAATATAGGGTTAAGTACGAGTTCTTAAAACTCATACTTATGTGACATTCTTGACTCGTAGTTATATGAAATGTTTATGAACCCCTCAACAAATGGACGCCAAAGGTCTGACTAGGGTAAGTTCTTAAACTCTTATGATTGTGGCAAGTTTATGAACTCATAAGTGTGGTTTGACGAACTGGGTATAGTTGTGTGTGAATGGAGAATTAAGGATAATAGGAATAGATAGACTATTTAAGCAAATGATTATTAGTGGAGACATAAGTTTTCCAAAACTTCATAGCTATGCTAGACTTCAAAATTTTGACATCAAGCTAAATACGCACTATGTGCTTTTGAAAAATAATAATTTGTAGACTCGTAATCATTTTTGAAACGGTTTAAAGTACAGTCTATGCTACTTATTTTGGCTAGACGTAAATGATTTGAAATATCAAAATATATTTTATTTACCACTTATGTACCATGTAACCTGGTGCAGAGATGATAAAAGGGTGATGGAGTTGTAAATAAAGGAATACTTAGTGTGAATTTGATCTAAAATCGCTATTCCACTATTGTAGGATGTGTTATGAAGAAGTCATACGATGATGGCATCCTCAAACAGACTGTTAATACAGTACGACATCATGACATCATTCTCAAAAATGTTTTCAAAAATTTAATTTGCCAACAGGGTTTGACTACACTTAAATAATTCAATTGAATTGAATTATTGATTTGAGTCTACGCTATTCGATTTAGCTAGACTAATGTTTATGAAAACTCTAAGTGTTCATTGAAAGAAATTTCTCGAACCAAATTGTTTTGGTGCGGAATCCTATGACAAGACTGAGGTGAACTGTGTTGTTTGGATAAATAATCCAATCAAGTAGCGTAAATGTTCGCTAGATGTGATTAATACATTATGCATGACGTAAGAGTACGATAGGCTAATCACCTAAAGTACTAGCAACGGTAGTTTACCTTCTTTGTGATTGTAAACATACCAAGTAATGTATTGTTTTGCGGTATGAATACTGTTAAAACTATGTGTTCATGGTCTATATGACCCCTCAACTCAATTTGAAAACTTTTACTCTTGTGAGTGGTGTATTGGATAACATGTGATATGTGTGAATGGTGTAAGCAGTATGGTGTAAGGTGTAAGGTGAATTTCGGGGGCGAAATTCTTAGAAGAAGGGGTGAATGTGATAACCCGAGAAATTAGACAAGTTATTAAAATCTTAAATGATTGATTTAAGGTCAAATAATAGACCTAGATAGAAAATAAGTGTATGCGTTTGATATTTTTGGGAAGTAATTTTGAGGATTTCAAAATTCTGTGTGGGATTTTGATGAATTATTCAAGATTAAATATATATGTGAATATGTTCTGTGTATATGTTTATGTATGTGTTCAGTATGTGATTAAGGGTCAAGGGTTGACGGATAAATATTATCGATCAATCAAATCTTAGTATATATTAAAAACGTCCAACGCTCGTTAGAAAAACCCTAACGTCTGATAAGAAACCCTAGAAACTGGTTCTGAAACCCTAATTTTGGTTCCAGGAATTCGAAACCCTAATTCAAAAATTAAAAACCCTAATTTGGAAACTTAATGGCGTAAGTATAAATAATTATAAGATTAATTAGGGTTAATCTTAACAAATTGGTTAGAAAACCCTAATTTCAAAATTTGAAACCCTAATTTCTAGTTTAGGAACCCTAATTTATAATTAGGGAAAACCTGATTGTTAGTTTAATAATTTTAATGTTAATTAGGAAACATTAATCCTAATTTTTAAGTTATAAGAAAACCCTAATCTAATTAGGAAATCTAATTTCTAAATTAGAAATATTATTTTTCCATATTAAACCCTAATTCTTGGGTTATAAACCCTAATGTATAATTTTGACCTTAATTGCTAAATTAACAATTAGGAATCTTATTATAATTATAGAATCCTAATTACAATTTAGAAAATATTAATTTTCTATTTTTAAAACCTAAATTGGAAATTTTAGAAACCAAATTGCTAAAACCTAAATGGTTAAACCCTAAACCCTAAACCCTAAACCCTAAGGGTTGTAGCAAATGACAAGTATGCCATTAAAATTATTTGCAAAATGTCTAAAGTACCCTTTGTGCATTATTTAGTATGTTGCTTGTAGATCTAGCCCTAAGGGAGTTGGTGAACCACCCTATTTCTAGCATGTGCAAGATATCTAATATCTTAGCCAAGTTATTAAACAACATACATTGTGTCATATCAATTATTTATAGATTGAGAGAGAGAAAAGTCTCAAAAGTAGCTTATTTGGTCAACAACCTTTAACTAAACTCTTTCAACCTCTTAGCCATGAAATTGTTAAGTGGACTAGTCCATATTCAAGTCCTTAAAACACCAAGAACAGATCATGTTGATCAGATTGTAGATCAAAGCTCAAAGAAGGTATTAAACCCTAAACCTAGAAATCTTTCGATTTGATGTTGAATGTTGTTATTTATTGGTTAACGTTGTGTAAGAGGGTGTCATTTGATGATCTGGGTTGCCAAAACTCAGATCCATAGCATTTTGATGCTTGAATTTAAAGATTTCTCAAATCTGGAAATCTGGAAAAATAAGGTCTGACAAGCAAATGTCAGAGCCTCTAGATTCTTCTATGTTAGATGTTTATGGTGTTTTATGTTATGGATCTGTTGTATGCCATGTGGTCTGTGTTCTGCAACTTGAATCATAGTCAGATCAGGTCTAGATTTCAAGATATTAGCAGTCAAAGGTCGTTGACCGACCATGAGTGAATGAATCTGGGTAACCCAGATTACCCAAAAAGCCTGTTAAGCGTTTTGTTAGCCTTTGATCTTGCAGTATGTTAATGTTTTGGTTATGTTGTTGTTTGATACTTGTAGTCTGACATGCGGAGTACAGATCCAAGTCCTTAGAATACCAAGATCATGTATGGGATTCAAGTTATTGTGAGTCAAACCTGCGTTGACCATCAGTTTTTGTAGAAATCTGGAACACCCAGATTTCTTAAGAACATGATTTTTATCAGAACTTTGACCGTGCTTAATCTCTTTGGGTGATGTTATTAAACTTGTTTGATACATGATACTTGTACTTTGACATGCGGAATACATGATAGAACCTATACATCACACAATCCTGACCCAGATTCCATGTTATGAGGCTTCAAAGTAGGGCCTAACAACTGTTCTTCATTTTTGGAAAACTCAGAAATGAAGAACAACTCTGGCATGATTTTCTAGAACCTAGATCTCTCATATATGATATGTTATGGACATGAAATTGATTAATGATAGTAGTATTACACTTATAGTACCATCTAAGAACTTTACTCTGGCCAGAAAACCTTAGTATAATGGATCAAATGTTAGTCAAACGTAGGACCTTTCTCACTGACATGAAGATCTGGGTTTGGGCTGATGAACACCAAGAACACCTATAACTATAGTTTCGTCGCTATAGGGCCCCTTTAGCGACAGTTTAATTAGGAAATTAATTATTTTAATAAAGAATTATAGAAAAATAGTTTTTAATTATTAAAAATACATAATAAATTATGAAAAATTAATTTAAAGCCTGAAAAATAGTTTTTAATTATTTTGAGTATATTTCAAAAATATTTAATATCTTTGGAATATAAAAGGTATTTATTTTTAAATTATAATAATAAATAAATTATTTAAAAATTGTTTTAATTCATGAAAAATCATAAAAATTATATTATGATATTAGAAATTATTTTAAGTTATTTTTGATTACTTTTAATATTTTGTGACAAATTTCATTAATAATTTATTATTAATGGTAATTAATTTATTTAATATATATATTAAATAAATTATGGAAAAATAAAATTAATGATTTAAAAATCATATAAAAATGATTTATGTGTTATAAAAATATTTTAAGTTATAAAATATAACTTTTGATATTTTGTCATGAAAATATTAATATTTTAATATTAATATCAATTATTGGATAATAGATTTAATTGTTTAAAAATCATATAAATATGATTTTAAAGTATTAAAATACTTTGTGATATTATAATTATATTATAATATTATGTTATGATTTTTATTAATATTTAATATTAAATAAATATTAATGATTAAGGAATTATGTGGTATTTATATTATATAAATATGATATTAATGACTGAAATATCATGATAAATGATATTATTTATCTGAAAATTATTGCAAGTCTATGAAAATTATTTTGACAAATAATAAAATTATCTAAGATATTGTTAAGTGTTTAGGCAGAGTTTAATTGAACTTAAACTCGATATTTGTCCGACTAGACCGTTAGAATGATAGTATTGTATCGGTTTCAAGTCAGACTGAATTAGTTTGACCTGATACCTAGTCTTATGTGTGTAATAGACTAACAAGGTTATGTGTTATATGTTTAGGTTATTTTATGTTTATATATATAACAGTATTATACTGTGATGATATTATTCTAATATTGGAGATCTATATTACTAATATTAGGTCTTCTGGATAAAGCGATATAAATTAAGTAATGGCGAATCAACTGAGCTCAAGCAAGTTTTTCTTAACTCTACTAAGAGTTGTTTCATTCGGATATGCTTTTGGTTAATCATTGCTGATTGCCATGTGGAATTGTACTCTATACATCTTGCATGTATAAGTCAGGTATGAATGGCTGATCACCTTCATTACCGGTTGGTCCAGATAAATTTGTTCATGTTTAATACTTGTTTAGTCAAAAATTTGTTCGTGCTAGTTCTCAATTATATTGATGAATTATAGCCAGCTTATTATTCAGACTCTTTCAATCATGATATATCCTTAAATTGTATTTAAACTTGCTGGGCAACTTTCATGCTCACCCTTTCTATATCATGATAAACATTTTAGATAAGGTGAATGTGTTCGGATACAGGAAAAAGGATAATGCCAAGTTCAGCTTGGGATAAAATGTGCGGCTAGTTTGTAATAGTATAGTTGGATAATAATATCATGTGTTATATAGTTTATGATTTGTGTATACGTTAAGGTTACTCGATTTTGGGGAATAGTGTGTAAAGTGTATTGTACAAACAATTTATGTTTATATCTTCCGCAATTAGTTATAGAAATAATATACCAGATCTGTGGTGATTAGGACTCGGATTTGGGGCTACTACAATAAGTAGTTAACGAATCGATTCCTAAAATCACATTAAAGGCAAGTATTTTCAAAAAGATAATATCGACAGGTAACGTGAAAGTGTCGATTTGAATTAACAAGATTTATAAACAGTGGAGGTAATGAAGGTTTTTACTAATGAAGTTTCAACCAATAAGTCAAAGTCTAACTTTTCCGGAGTCAAATTTAAACGTTGAGCGCAAGCAAGAGACATAAAAGAATGGGTAGAATCGGTATCTAATAAGGTATAGACTTCACAAGAATTTATAATTAACTAACCCGTGCTAACTTTGTTCGGGTTACTCGCTTTTTGAGAAGTCACGAAAAATGCTCTTCCTGAAACCACCGACTTTGTTTTGACCGTATCTGCCTTTGGTGCCACCGTCCCAGCTGGACTTGACTTTGGTGCACGATAAAATTGGGCTAGGTGACCTTCTTTTCCACAATTGTAACATGCTTTGGACTGCATCACGCAGTTTGGACTGATATGTCCCTTCCCTCCGCATTTGAAGCATACAATTGGTGGTCGTTCTCCTTCCTTGAAAATGGGTGTTGGTGCTGCTGTCTTTCCATCGTTGTTGAACCTTTTCTTCTTGAAATTTCCACTCCTATTATCTTGGCCATGATTACCACCGAAGTGGTTACCATTATTGGCATGATAATTTCCCCCACGATGGTTATCATTGTTCAGATGGTCATTGCCACCGCATTTATTATTATCGTGTTGTTGCTCGTTACCTTTTGGTTGTGCTGACTCATTATCGTGCTCCAATAACTGAGCCCTATTCACAACATCAGAATATAAACAAAGTTTGTGAGAAATAAGGTATTGACATATATCGGGTTTCAAACCTCTTAGAAACATTAACGTCATTCTCTCCTCATTATCAACCAAATAGGACGCAAACTGAGATAACTCGGCAAACTTAGCTTCGTACTGCGCCACGGTCATATTGTTTTGCTCAAGCTTGATGAACTCTACCTCCTTCATGTGACGAATACTTTCAGAAAACTACTTGTCGTTGAACAGTTCTTGGAACTTCTCCCAAGACATCTCCAGTGCGTCAGGTTGGGTACGCTTTATAGATTCCCACCAATAATCTGCCTCTTCAAACAACATAAAGGTGGCGAAGGGAACCTTTTGCTCCTCGGAACATCCCAAGACATCAAATATCTTGGTGATCTGCTTTAACCACGTCTCTGCCTTAAGTGGTTCTGGCTTTCCCAAAAACTCTGTTGGTCCCAGCTCCTTGAACTGCTTAGCAGTGACCAGCCATGGGTTTCTAGTGTTTCCACCTATATTTTGAACATGAGTCTCTCTCGCCTGATGTTTCATGAATTGCATAAAGCCTCTAAACATCCCATTGTTCATCATCTGATCGGTGTTATTATTTACCTGAGGATTATTATCTTCCTATTGCACATTATCCTGGGTATTGATCATTGGTGACTCAACGGTCTCATGTGCTTCATTGCTGATCTCAATATTTTCAAATGCCATTTTCAAACACTGTCACAAAAAAAGGGTTAATTGACATGTCACATATTATCTATATACTCTGACCAACCAATTAAATACCAAATAAACTTAGGTAGGTCATACTAGTGAAAGAATTCCCCGTCTCTCCCCTCCTAGTTCTTGTCTCACATCTCAGCCATGGATCATATCCCTAAGCTTTGATACCAACTGTGAAGCCCCCAAAATAGGTATACATCACCCATCTTGAGTCGTCAGATACATGGTACATAAATTCAAATACAACTTAATTACAACAGTCGTGTAAAATACGACAAAACATAGCTGAGAGTTTAAACAAGAATATTGTCATCTAGACAATATCCACACTCAATGGTGTCCTCATTACAATTATTATCATATTATTCCGTAGAATAGTGAGGACTACTAAAGCCATTTATCCTGGACCATCACTCCATTCCCTGACTCGTCCCAGCTATATTCTCATTTCTTGAAGAGAACAATGAAAGAAAGGGTGAGCTCAACTAGCCCAGTAAGAAATATTATGACTAAGATAATGCAGAATAAATTATCATCAGCCTTCAACAGTATAACAACTGATAGAATATAATAAACAACAAGTTTTTAGATCAACAACTGCAGCGGAATAAGCAATCCATTAGAAGAGACAAGTAGAGCATAAAATCTACTATCTTTTATGATTTAAAAATTTTTTCATCAACTTTATCGCTGAGACTTAGCTTAATAAATAAAATTGAATCATCCCTGCACCACAGCCAAGAATATTCATGTAATCATCAATGGTCATGATTATACCGAATAATCTCTGGTCATAATCATACCCACAACTGTCCATCAATGAACTACAGGCCAATGGGGACTTTCACCACATCATTCGTCACATTACGGTCATGATTATACCGAATAATCCCTGGTCATAATCATAACAAGTCCATCTATACACGTAAGCTAAATATGACTTTCATCACAATATAAGCATGAGGATGATAACAATGACATAATAATTCAATAAAACAAGTTCAAGGATCCAGAAATCAATAACGTCCAAATTGTCAACATGATACTGCTTTGTAGAGTAAAATTCAAGAATAATATTCATGTACCAAAAATAATTTGGACAAAAAAGAAATATATTTTTCGGGTAAATAGTACCCCGTGAATAATACTTCAGGAATAGTACCCCGTGAATAGTACCCCGACATGAAAAGTATCCCAAATACCCGAGTGAATGATACTAGAGTGAATAGTAATCGGGTGAATAGTACCTTGTGAATAGTAACTCGTGAATAGTACTCCAGCATGAAAAGTGTCTCGAATACCCGAGTGAATAATACTAAAGTGAATAGTAACTGGGTGAATAGTAACCCATAAATAGTAACTCGTAACAAAAAAATACTAAAGAAAATAATATTTCAAGACGAGTACAAAAGAAATGATATCTGAGTATAATAGAATATACGAAACTGCAAATGGATTTTCACCCGCTATGCGGTAATCCACGTAGACAGATCATTTCCACAATTTAATAAGGAATGAATACAAAGGATCATTCACCATGCATGCGGTAATCCACATAGATAGGTTATTCCAACAGAATAATAAAGAATAGATTAACAGAAGAATTCATCATGCATGTTATAGACTGCACATACAGGTTATTCCCAATAGAATAATAAAGATTGGAACCAGGTCATGCGTAATCTGCATGCATGTGATATTCCAATAGAATAATAATGAATGGAACCAGGTCATGCGTAATCCTCACGCATGTGATATTCCAAATGTAATAATAAAGAATGGAATAACAACAAAATTCACCGTACATGCGATAGATCACATGCATGTGTTATTCCAATGTAATAATAAAGAATGGAATAATGTAAGAATTTCACCATGTATGCGGTACTTCAGCATGACAAAAGTTATTCCAACATAATAATAAAGAATGGAATAACAACCCTTACGAGTATTGAAAGAAAATAACTCTCTTCATGAATACGAAAGAATAATACCCCTTACCTTAGAAGAAAAATGGATACTAGAATAGTGAGGTAGCAGACTTCTCTTCTTCTTTCTCTCTATAATTTCTCTATAATAATTGCTCTTGTGAGACTTAGTGAATTGGTGAGAAATGAAGAAAGAATGAGCTTCTATTTATAGAAATATATAGTTTCAATAATTGCACATTTTGGGGCTCAAAATAGTACAGTATAATACCTTCCTCTTTTTCTTCATTTTTAATTTAGTCCTGCAAGTATTATCAAACTTTCACCACCTCCCCTAATAGTAAATCATGTGAATCAATAGTAAATCAAGTGACTAAATAGTTTTAAACATGTGAAAAATTAATTATAGTATAATACATTCATCTATACCTCCATTTTTAATTTAGTCATGCAAGTATTATCAATCTTGCACCAATTTCCCTAATAGTAAATCATGTGAATCAATAGTACACATATGTGAACACATAGTAATAAGCATGTGAATTAATAGCAATTAATTGCTCATTTATCTGGTGAATTACTTGATTGGTCAATATAACCTCCAGACATTAATTATCATCAAAATAAATGTCGATTTCCACTAACACTAATAATTCCCACACAATGGAATTATCAATTTCATCTTTAATCAACACGAACTTATTCATCCTTAATATTATAACTCATAATATTTAACAACCAGGTCGTTCCCAGGAAAGAGGGGGCTTTCCAATAAGTTTCTCCCTATTAGCGCGCAATTAAATTATCTAACCTCTCCTTGACAGAACTTCTAGACATTGTCAATATTGCAATTAATAATATGAATAACTTTGTCATCTCAATTATTTATTTAATAATATATCATATTATACAGATGATACTGTGACAATAATTGAATCAATAATATGAGAGATATGATGCAACAATTACTGTAACAATAATTGAGTATAACTGAGTTACTTCTTACGTAAGCATCAATAATCAATAACGTGTGCTTCTATGCAACCGCGCGTATTACTGTACTTTTACTACCGGGTAGTTCAACAGTTTTAACTGTAACATTTTTGCTGTTATTTTTATAAAAAGATAATTATGTCGTTTTCTAACTATGACAATACTTCCATTGTGGGGTCCACCAAATGATTGTGTCGTCGTACGGATATTCCCCAACAAAAAGAATATTGCCCGACCAAACGAATATTTTATAACAACTTGCATACTTTGCAAAAAATTTTATATATCACATTTAACTTTAACCTTTTTATCAATTTAACCATTTACGAAATAAAATAATAATTATAAGAAAATTGAATACTTTCATTTCATAAAATTCGGGGTCTTACAGATAATAACATAACAATTCAATACCAAAATTTTGAAACTATGTACTGACTATAAATATAGGGTAGTCGACATACTATGAACATTGTTTTCAATTTTCGAATAGGTTTAGCGGAACTTCATCCACAAACCGTCATAAATTACGGACACGAGGGTGATCTGCCCAATGTGCCCTGTATTGATCAATACTACATAAAAGAACGATATTATCGTTCACTCTGTCCGCCTTGGGCGCATAAAAGTTTTCCCTTGATCGGGATGTTCATATTTAGTCTGGAATCCGAACCAAAACAATTTGATTGGATACAAAAAGGTTTTATCATATTCAACGATATTTCTAAATCTTTGTCTAGCTGATCAAATAACTTAGAGGTATATATATATATATATATATATATATATATATATCAACATGTGATTAAATACAATGACTATCCAAGTGAGGACACTTGTATAACCATATTTAGAAATTAACGAACAGAATATATATATATATATATATGAATTATATAATATAATATCATGTTGATAAACAATGATCGGATATAGTATATATCACAATAGGGTTAATAATCTAGTACAATAATAATATAATTCTGAAACTTTCTTACTCATGTCCATTGCATAAAGAAAATACAAAGGTAGGATATTTTCCTGGTCTGCTGCTTACAATACGCAACTTAGTTTTATCTTTTATATCATGACCTATCATTAATAAGATCATTCTATCGATTATAATCACATATTATAACACATAGTACTGCTTATTGCAGTTAGCACATAACCTAATCACATTGTCACACATGTTTCACAGTCATTAAATCATAAACAAACATTAATACATTCAAATTATCTAAGTCTAGATTAATTTCTGAAACATGTCGGTCTACCAACAACTTAATTGGGTAATTATCGAGTCTAAGACTCTATACAATAGTTCAATATCCATTTAGATAACTTATATATCAGTCATATTATTTTTCATAGCCTTATAATAACTTTCAAATAATTATTATAATTTATCATGAATTTTCAAACACCAGAATCATTATAAAATGATTTAAATATCAAATATTTCTATTATCATTAATATTTAATTAATATTAAACTATTAATGAAATCATTGCCAAAATATTAAAGTTATTTATAATAACTTAAAATACTTTTAAAGTATTAATATTACCCTTAAATAATTTTTAAAACATTTAAAATTATTTTTAATTACTTACCATTAATATTTAAATATTAATGCACTATTTATCCAAATATTAAAAGTCATAATTATAACTTAAAATATTTTTTATTCATTAATATCCTTTTAAATGATTTTTAAATAAATAAAACCATGTTCAAACTATTTATTTAATATAATTATTAAATAAATTTAATAACATTAATATTAAATTAATAACATTAATATTAAATTATTAATGAAATTATCCTTTAAATATTAAAAAAGTATTTTATAACTTAAAATATCTTTAAACACTTTATTTTCATTTAAAATGATTTTTATAATATTAAAATCATTTTTAAACTAAATTATTTAATATAATTATTAAATAACTTTAATATCATTAATAATAATTAATTAATGAAATTTACCTTTAAATATTAAAAGTTATATTTTATAACTTAAAATATTTTTTAAATACCTTATTATTATTTAAATTTTTAATATAATGAAATCATTTTTACTTAATTTAATTAATGTATTTATTAAATAACTTAATTATCATTAATATTAAATTATTAATGAATATCATCACAAAATATTAAAAGTTATTAAAAATAACTTAAAATATTTTTTATATCATAATATAATTTTAAATAATTTTTCAAGTATTAAAATCATTTTTAAATAATTTATTTAATATAATAATTAAATAAATTAAATACCTTTAATATTTCAAAATATTAAATATTTATGAAATATATTAAAATTACTAAAAACTAATTTTTTAGAATTTAAAATAATTTTTAGTAATTTAATTTGTATTTTTAATAATTAAAAACTAATTTTCTATAATTATTTAATAAAAATATATTTTTTATAAAGTAAGTGTCGCTATAGGTGTTCTTCATGAAAACCCAGAACATTATGTCAGTTGCCGAGTGGCCTACTTTGACCAAACTTTCTGATAAGATCATGATGTTTCTGGTCTATCCATTGATCACAGTGTATAGAACTAGTGTAATACTATAAGATTCAACAACAAAAATGAAAAAACAACATAAAACGAAAAAGTTCTGAGCCTCCAAAAATCATGTCAGGCGTGTTCTTGAGTTTCTGGGCTGCCCAAAAACTCAAGTAGTGTCAAGGGTCTCATTTTGAGCCTTGATTAATCCAGTGTCTGGTCATGATTTAAGTGTTGTTATGATACTAGATTATAGTACATATGTCATAGAACATAATAATAACACTAAATCAACCTAACTACATCACATGTGTAAGATCAAAGCTGGTCAACCCATGCCAGAAAATGTGTTCTTCACGAATCTGGGTTTTTCCCAGAAATTCATAAGGCTGGTGGTCAACTCTAGTTTGACCACCCATATCTTTGATCATGTATAAGATCTGGTGGTTACATGGGTTTTAATGTGTAGTATTTATGTAAATCTACAAGTATATAACATCAACATGGTAAAGTAACTTAAACACAACAAGATCCATGGACTGCAAAATAACTGTCATGCATTCTGGGCAAATCTGGGCTGCCCAGAAACAGCCAGTCAATGTCGGTCAACGCACTTTGACTCTTAATAACTTACAATATACACATGATCTGGACTTGATTCAAGTACTAGATCAAAGATCTCATAGCAGGCTACAACTACAAACTTTCAAAACACAAAAATAATTAAATATCACAGAGATATACGTCCTGACATTCGTTGTCAGACTTCATTTTTAAACTTTTTCTAGATTTACAAAAACACTAGATCTGATCTTATAGATGTTATGCATCTAACATCTATCAACCCAGATCATTGATTAACACCTTATACAACATGTTTAAACACTCAAATATAACATTTAACAAAGGATCAAAGATCAAGTTTTTGGTTTAGGTTTTATACCTTTATGCATCAATTCTTGATTCTGGATACTGATTTGGTTAAGTGTGATAGTGGGGCTTCAATATGGGACTGATATGTTAACTATTTTCGTGGGTGAGGAGAGAGAGAGACTTGGTTGAGCATATGATAAACAAATGGCTAAAATAATGGACTTTTCTCTCTGCAATGCTATATATATTACATGTATGCAATGTATGTAGCTGAATTCAGCTGATTGCTAGTGTTTAATGTCACATGGGGTTAGTGAGAGTTGTTTACCAACTACAAATTTGGCTAGATACACAAGTTAGCTCAAATAATGCACAAAAGGGTAAAATGGTCATTGGCCCTATGATTTTAATGGCACTTTGGTCATTTGACAAACCCTTAAGGTTTGACCTTTAGGGTTTAACCCTTAGGTTTAGCACAAAATTGTAGCATTTTTAATTTAGGGTTTGTAAAATAAAATAAAATTTTAGTTTCTAAAAATACAAAATTAAGGTTTCATAATTAGATTAGGGTTTCTAATTACATGTGTGACGCCCCCAAAATAGGTCCACATGACCCATTCTGAGTCGCCAGATATCACACTATAAAAATCAAATACAAACTTCATTTATACAAATGTTGAACTGTCGTGCAGAGTACGACAACACATAAGCTGTGAGTTTTAATACAATATTATCTCGTAGACAGTATCCAAACTCAAATTATTACAATGCCATATAAAATACAACAACAAATATTTCAAGACCCCAAAGAAAACGAGAAGATAACTATCTTGCTCATTCTAATGAGGTGCACTTTTGACGCTTTCAAAGTCGGGTTCTCATCACCCTATTGTTGTTCACCAAGATCAATTATTAAGTGCCGTATAATATACGACACACCCATCTTAGGTCCTCAATACAATTATATATTGCATGTCATGTCGTTTTATAATGTATTGAGAAACTTCGACAGTCTCAGACCATCACACTATTCCTCTATTATCCCCGCTCGACCCAGCTACACTCTTATTACCTAAAAGGAATTGTGAAGTAAAAGGGTGAACACAACTAGCCCAATAAAGAATATCATGGCTAAGATAATTAATTTATCAATAGCCTTCATCAGAATAAATCAGAGATTTAGAACATATGGTAGATAATAAAAGTTTTCAACCATAATTGCCGCGGAATCAACAATCCATTAGAAGAGTCAAGTAGAACATAATGTCTACTATCTCCTCCAAATTAAAAGTCCATCGTTAATATTTCATTCATGTAATACTCATCAATAGTTCTTTGTTGTACCCAAGACAAAGAGAACTCTCATCACCTGTCTTTTCCTGAACCACCAAAGGTTATAGTTAAATTCACAATTCATATTTATAATCATGTAAATCAAAAGTTTCTCCTTGCCACAAAGGCTTAATAGAATGTTTACTCAATATCCTTACCCCAAGGGCTAAAGATATTCAAATGTAATAACAATGATCATACCAATCAATTGTCTATCTTTGCACTACAGGCCAAAGATATTCAAATATAAAAACCAATGGTCATGATCATACCAATCAATTGTCTGTCAGTGCACTATGGTCAAAGACATTCAACTATGGTCATGATCCTACCAATCACATCATCGAATTATCCATGCACTACGTACCAAGGATATTCATTAGTATCACCAGTGGTCATGATCATGTAATACACCTGTCCATCTTTGCACTACCAGCCAAAGCTATCAATCAATAGTTTGTCTTTGCACATAAGCCAAAGATATACAACTGTACAACCAATAATCAACAGTCCATCTTTGCACCCTTGGCCGAAGATGACATTCATCAAAATATAAGCATGAGGATGATGACAATGATATAAGCATTAATCAAACGAAATCAAGGATAATTATTAAAGACTTTAAATTTATCTAGAGTTTAAAAATATCCAAATTGTCAACATGATACTGCTTTGTGGAGTAAAATTCAAGAATAATATCCATGTATCAATAATAATTTGAACGGAAAAGAAATAAAATTTTTAGTTGAATAGTACCCCATGAAAAGTACTTCGGGAATAGTACCCCGGCATGAAAAGTGCCCCAAATACCCGAGTAAAAAATACTTGAGTGAATAGTAATCGGGTGAATAGTAACCCATGAATAGTAACTCATGAATAGTAACTTCGGCATGAAAAGTGCCCCGAATACCCAAGTGAATAATACTAGAGTGAATAGTAATCGGGTGAATAGTAACCCGTGAATAGTAACTCCGGCACGAAAAGTGCCCCAAATACCCGAGTGAATAATACTAGAGTGAATAGTAATCGGGTGAATAGTAACCCATGAATAGTAACTTATGAATAGTAACTCCGGCACGAAAAGTGCCCCGAATACCTAAGTGAATAATACTAGAGTGAATAGTAACTGGGTGAATAGTAACCCGTGAATAGTACCCTGGGAAAAATATTGATATTTAATAAGAAAATTTAGATCAACATTCCAATAAAATGATACTGGATGAATACGAAAAAATAGTATTCCTTATGAATACGAAAGAAATAATACCCCTTACGAGTACAACAAATAATATCCCTTACCAAACAAAAATAACATCCCTTACGAATATAAAAGAAATAACGTCCCTTACGAATAAGAAATAACGTCCCTTACCTCAGTAGAGGACTGGATACTGCAATAGTGAAGTAACGGAATACTCTTTTTCTTTCTCTTTATAGTTTCTCTCTCTATAGCTTCTATTTATAGGAGAATGGACTAAATAGTAACTAATTCATGAACGGTCCAGATTGATTTACTATTAGAACGGACGGTCCAAAATGATTACTATTAAAACTACAACCGACGGTCCAAATTGATTTACTTTTAAAACCACCACCGATGGTCCAGATTGATTACTTTTAAAACCATCACCGACGGTCCAGATTGATTTACTTTTAAAACCACCACCGACGGTCCAGATTGATTTACTTTTAAAACCACCACTGACGGTCCAGATTGATTTACTATTAAAACCACCATCAATGGTCCAGATTGATTTACTATTAAAACCACCATCAATGATCCAAATTGATTAACTATTAAAACCACCATCAATGGTCCAGATTGGTTTACTATTAAAACCACCACCAATGATCCAGATTGATTTAACTTATTACACTTTAGTACCCCTAAAGTTTTCTAAGTTTTCATTATTCCCCTCTAACTTTTGTAATTCACTTATCTTCAATAAACACATTTTTAATACTTCAATAATTATTCATCATTAATATTACAACTTATAATATTTGACAACCAGGTCGTTCCCAAGAAAGAGGGGCCTTTTCGATAAAGATTTCTCCTTATTGGCGCGCAATTAGGTGACAAAACCTCTCCTTGACAGAACTTCTAGACATTGTCAATATTGCAAATAATAATATGAATAACTTTGTTGTCTCAATTATTGACTTAATAATATAAAACATTATGCAGATGATACTGTGACAATAATTGAATCAAATAACGTGAGATACTATGCAACAATTATTGTCGCAATAATTGAGTAAACTGAGTGGATTCTTACGTAAACATCAATAATCAATACCGTGTGCTACTATGCAACCACGCGTATTACTGTATTTTTACTACCGGGTAGTTCAATAGTTTAACGGTAAAACTTTCGCCGTTATTTTTATAAAAAGATAATACTGTCATTTTCTAAATACGACAATACTTCCGTTGTGGGGTTCACCAATGATTGTGTCGTCGTACGAATATTCCATGTTAAAACGAATATTACCCGACCAATCGAATATTCCCCGACACAACGAATATTTTATATCAACTTGCTTACTTTGCAAAATTTCCAAATATCACCCTTAACTTTAACCTTTATCAATTTAACCATTTACTAAATAACATAATAATTATAAAAAAATCAAATACTTTCATTTCATAAAATTCGGGATCTCACAATCTCCCCTCCTTATGAAATTTTGCCCTCAAAATTTACGCACTGTAGTTCAAGAGATGAGAATACCTTGCTTTCTTTTCAATTGTACCTTTCCGATTATTTCCTCTCTATCATGATTTTCCAATTGCTCATCTCCTGTATTTCAGATATCATTCTAGAATACATCTTCAAAACAAAGGTTAATTGACATATCGCAATTTGTCAACTTAAGTAAGAAAATTAAGCTTAGGTAGGACACACACTAGCGAAGGATATTACTCGTCTCTCCCCTCCTAGTTCCAATCCCGGATCTCCGCCAGAGACCATATCCCTAAGCTCTGATACCATTTGTGACGCCTCCAGAATAGGTCCACACGACCCATTCTGAGTCACCATATATCACACTATAAAAATCAAATACAAACTTCCTTTATACAACTGTTGAACTGTCGTGCAGAGTACAATAACACATAAGCTATGAGTTTTAATAAAATATTATCTCGTAGACAGTATCCAAACTCAAATTATTACAATGCCATATAAAATACAGCAACAAATATTTCAAGACCCCAAAGAAAACGAGAAGATAACTATCCTGTTCATTCTAATGAGGTGCACTTTTGACCTTTCAAAGTCGGGTTCTCATCACCCTATTGTTTTTCACCAAGATCAATTATTAAGTGACGTATAATGTACGACACACCCATCTTAGGTCCTCAATACAATTATATATTGCATGTCATGTAATTTTATAATGTATTGAGAAACTTCGACAGTCTCGGACCATCACACTATTCCTCTATTATCCTCGCTCGACCCAGGCACACTCTTATTACCTGAAAGGAATTGTGAAGCAAAAGGGTGAGCACAACTAGCCCAGTAAATAATATCATGGCTAAGATAATTAATTTATCAATAGCCTTCATCAGAATAAATCAGAGATTTAGAACATATGGTAGATAAAAAAAGTTTTCAACCATAATTGCAGCGGAATCAACAATCGATTAGAAGAGTCAAGTAGAACATAATGTTTACTATCTCCTCCAAATTAAAAGTCCATCGTTAATATTTCATTCCTGTAAAATCCCAAATTTTATGAATAAAGATTTAATTTTCTCGAAATATTCTTTTTTAATATTATGGTATGGATTTGAAATAATGTTATAGTTGTGGGTAGTATTTATAAATTTTGCAAAGTATGCAATTTGTTGTATTATATTCGATTGGTTGGGGAATATTCGTTTTAGTAGAGAATATTCGCATAATCTAC
The DNA here is from genome assembly GCA_020205605.1 of Panax ginseng. Taxonomy (NCBI): domain Eukaryota; kingdom Viridiplantae; phylum Streptophyta; class Magnoliopsida; order Apiales; family Araliaceae; genus Panax; species Panax ginseng. The sequence goes on along the minus strand of CM035128.1, from coordinate 96,638,386 downwards.
AAGATAATCATTGGTGGACCCCACAATGGAATTATTGTCGGAATGAGAAAACGACAAAAATATATTTATGAAAATAACGACGGAAGTTTTACCGTTAAAACTGTGTAACTACCCGGTAGTAAAAGTGAAGTAATACGCGTGGTTGCATAGTAGTACACGGTATTGATTATTGATGCTTACGTGAGAAGTCACTCAGTTTTATTCAATTATTGCTACGATGATTCTTTGCGTAGTATCTCACATTTTGGATTCAATTATTGTTTATTGTTATATTATATATATAAGTTTTGTTTTATTAGTATTATATAGTGTAATAAAACGTAAAAGCTTTTATATAAAATAGAATACTTTTATAAAGTTATTCGTTTTATTAGGCAATAATTAGAATATATTATATTCTATTATGCATAGTGTTTTGCACAAGAAATCTTTTTATATAAAAATGAATACTTTTATAAAGTTATTTGTTTTATTAGACAATAATTAGAATATATTATATTTTATTATGCATAATGCCTGCATAGTATTTTGCATAGTAAAATCTTTTTATATAAAACAGAATACTTTTATAAAGTTATTTGTTTTATTAGACAATAAATAGAATATATTATATTTTATTTAAAAGATTTTTGTTTTATTAGAATATTTTATTAAATTAATCTGGACCGTTCATGGATTAGTTACTAATCAGTCCATTCTTCTGTAAATAGAAGCTCATTCCTTTATTATTTCTTATGAATTTACTGAAACTCTAGAGAGAGAAACTATAGAGAGAGTTCTTCTTCTGTAATCTCAAGCGTATTTCTTTAGAGTTTAAGAAAGCTTTGAACGAAGAAGATAGTGCAAGTTTCTTCAAGTTTATCCCCGCCTTACTGTCGGAGTACTCTTCTTTATAAGGTAAGGGATATTATTTGTTGTACTCGTAAGGGGTATTATTTTTTTCGTATTCATGAAGAGAACTTCTGTTATTCCATTCTTTATTATTCTGTTGGAATAACCTGTATACGTGGTATACTTGGTGAAATTCTTCTGTTATTCCATTCTTTATTATTCTGTTGGAATAACCTGTATACGCGGTCTACCATATACTTGGTAAAATTCTTCTTTTATTCCATTCTTTATCATTATGTTGGAATAACCTGTTTATGCGAAGTACCACTGCATGGTGATTTCTGTTGTTATTCCATTCTTTATTATTCTATTGGAACATCTTGTCGGTGCGAAATTCGCCTGACCTGATTCCGTTATTTATTATTCTTTTAGAATAACCTGTCTATGCGAAGTACCGCATGCATGGTGATTTCTTCCGAGCATTCTTGAATTTTACTCTACAAAGAAGTATCATGTTGACAATTTGGACGTTATTAGTTCCTGGATAATTTAATTCTTGAACTTGTTTTATTGAATTTTTATATCATTGTCATTATCCTCATGTTTATATTTTGTTGAAAGTCATCTATGGCCTGTAGTGCATAGATGGACTTGGTATGATTATGACCTGGGATTATTCAGTATAATCATGATCGTAATGTTACAAATGATGTGGAAAAAGTCCTCATTGGCCCGTAATGCATAACTATCCTGTTCATTCTAATGAGGTGCACTTTTGACGCTTTCAAAGTCGGGTTCTCATCACCCTATTGTTGTTCACCAAGATCAATTATTAAGTGACGTATAATGTTCGACACACCCATCTTAGGTCCTCAATACAATTATATATTGCATGTTATGTAATTTTATAATGTATTGAGAAACTTCGACAGTCTCGGACCATCACACTATTCCTCTATTATCCTCGCTCGACCCAGCCACACTCTTATTACCTGAAAGGAATTGTGAAGCAAAAGGGTGAGCACAACTAGCCCAGTAAATAATATCATGGCTAAGATAATTAATTTATCAATAGCCTTCATCAGAATAAATCAGAGATTTAGAACATATGGTAGACAATAAAAGTTTTCAACCATAATTGCAGCGGAATCAACAATCCATTAGAATAGTCAAGTAGAACATAATGTCTACTATCTCCTCCAAATTAAAAGTCTATCGTTAATATTTCATTCTTGTAAAATCCCAAATTTACGAATAGAGATTTAATTTTCTCAAAATATTTTTTTTAATATTATGGTATGGATTTGAAATAATGTTATAGTTGTGGGTAGTATTTATAAATTTTGCAAAGTATGCAAGTTGTTTTATTATATTCGATTGGTCGGGGAATATTCGTTTTAGCAGAGAATATTTGTACAACGGCGCAATCATTGGTGGACCCCACAATGGAATTATTGTCAGAATGAGAAAATGACAAAAATATATTTATGAAAATAACGGCGGAAGTTTTACCGTTAAAACTGTTGAACTACCCAGTAGTAAAAGTGCAGTACTACGCGTGGTTGCATAGTAGTACACGGTATTGATTATTGATGCTTATGTGAGAAGTCACTCAGTTTTGTTCAATTATTGCTACAGTAGTTGCTGCATAGTATCTCACATTTTTGGATTCAATTATTGTCGATTGTTATATTATATATATAAGTTTTGTTTTATTAGTATTATTAGTGGAATAAAACAGAAAAGTTTTTTATATAAAATAGAATACTTTTATAAAGTTATTCATTTTATTAGGCAATAATTAGAATATATTATATTCTATTGTTTTGCACAAGAAAATCTTTTATATATAAAATGTAATACTTTTATAAAGTTATTTGTTTTATTAGACAATAATTAGAATATATTATATTTTATTATGCATAGTGTTGCATAGTGTCTGCATAGTGTTTTGCATAGTAAAATCTTTTTATATAAAATTGAATACTTTTATAAAGTTATTTATTTTATTAGATAATAAATAGAATATATTATATTTTATTTAAAAGATTTTTGTTTTATTAGAATATTTTATTAAATTAATCTGGACCGTCCGTTTAAAAGTAAATCAATCTGGACCGTTCATGGATTAGTTACTATTCAGTCCATTCTTCTATAAATAGAAGCTCATTCTTTTATTATTTCTTATGAATTCACTGAAACTCTAGAGAGAGAAACTATAGAGAGAGTTCTTCTTCTGTAATCTCGAGCGTATTTCTTTAGAGTTTAAGAAAGCTTTGAACGAAGAAGATAGTGCAAGTTTTCTTCAAGTATATCCCCGCCCTACCGTCGGAGTACTCTTCTTTATAAGGTAAGGGATATTATTTGTTGTACTCGTAAGGGGTATTATTTCTTTCGTATTCATAAAGAGAACTTCTGTTATTCCATTCTTTATTATTCTGTTGGAATAACCTGTATACGTGGTATACTTGGTAAAATTCTTCTGTTATTCCATTCTTTATTATTCTGTTGGAATAACCTGTATACGCGGTCTACCATATACTTGGTGAAATTCTTCTATTATTCCATTCTTTATAATTATGTTGGAATAACCTGTTTATGCGAAGTACCGCATACATGGTGAAATTTTTCTGTTATTTTATTCTTTATTATGCTGTTGAAATATCCTGTCTGTGCGTTTTACGCCGGACCTGGTTTCGTTATTTATTATTCTGTTGAAATAACCTGTCTATGCGAAGTATCGCATGCATGATGAATTCTGTTGTTATTCCATTCTTTATTATTCTGTTGGAAAATCCTGTTTGTGCGTTTTACGCTGGACCTGATTCCGTTATTTATTATTTTGTTGGAATAACATGTCTATGCGAAGTACCGCATGCATGGTGATTTCTTTCGAGCATTCTTGAATCTTAGACCGTGTAATAAATAATAAATAATAATGGAACCAGGTTCGATGTAAAACACATGCATGTGATATTCCGGCAGTAATAATAAAAGATGAATAATAGAAGAATGTCACCAAGTATAGGGTAGACCACGATACAAAGTTATTCCAACGTAATAATAAGAAATAGAATAACAACAGCTTCTCTTCATGAATAAGAAAGAATAACACCCCTCACCGTAAAAGAACTAGATATAAGAGTAGGGAAGTAGCGTAGATACTTTTCTATAGTTTCTCTATAATTTCTCTCTCGGAGTTTCAAAGTGAATTTGTAAGAAATAATGAAGGAATGAGCTTCTATTTATAGGAGAATGGAAGTGTATCTTGTGCAAGGAAAAATAATTACTCAGATTTATTTCTTCAACCAAATACAATAAAGTCAATCAACTAACCAATAAAATCACAACAAAAATTAAAATATAATACATATATATAAACACATGTTTTCAACTTATATATATCAATATTATATATACACCACTTAATTTTTCTCCCCCATAACCAACATCAATCCCCCACCCACCCAATAATCAAATTCACTACACTCTTACACATCACTATCACACTAATACTTTTCCACCATTTCCCACTCACACACACATCACACACCTATCACTTTCACATATCATTTTCTTCCACTATATACTCAAAACACACATATACTTCCATACGTATACTCTTCCATTTCCAAAATCATTTCCCAACACATATGGGCCCCACATGTGGCCCCCACATGTGGGCCCCACCTTTAAATAATTTTCTACCGATTATTTTGAAAATTGGTAAATGGAGATTCATAAAATAAGTAAAACTTACACAAATACCTCATAAAAATCACATTAATAATTTTAACAACATTTATCACCTTTATTATAATTCACAATATTAATCGACCAAGTCATTCCCAGGAAAGAGGGGGCTTTCCAATAAGGATTTCTCCATATTGGCGCGTAATTTGGTGACCAAACCTCTCCTTGGCAGAACTTCTAGACATCGTTAATATTGCAATTTATAATATTAATAACTCTGTCATTTTAATTATTGATTTAATAATATATAAAATATCGACAATAATTGAATCAAATAACGTGAGATACTATGCAACAATTACTATAGCAATAATTGAACAAAACTGAGTGACTTCTCACGTAATCATTAATAATCAATACCGTGTGCTACTATGCAACCACGCCAGACATCTTTGTACTTTTTTACTACCGAGTAGTTCAACAGTATCAACGGTAAAACTTCCGCCGTTATTTTCAATAAAATATTTTTGTCATTTTCTCAATCCGACAATAATTCCGTTGTGGGGTCCACTAATGATTGTGCCGTCGTACGAATATTCCCCGACACAAAGAATATTCCCCGACCAATCGAATATAATATGACAACTTGCATACTTTGCAAAATTTATAAATACTACCCACAACTATAACATTATATCAAATCCACTCCATAATATTTAAAAAAAATATTTCGAGAAATTTAAATCTTTATTCATAAAATCTGGGGTCTCACAATCTCCCCTCCTTATGGAATTTTGCCCTCAAAATTTACGTACGTACCTGGTATGTCGAACAGATGAGGATACCTTGACTTTATTTCAGATTCTAACTCTTGAGGTATAACCTTTGAGTGTTGAATACGATTCTTTTTATCCAAGATTTTAACACGTATCTCCTCATACGTTAAATCTTCTGCTATCTCGTCCGGTTCTAAATTAATAATGTGGTTCGGGTCATCCACATATTTACGTAACATCGATACGTGATAAACGTTATGAACACGCAATATATATTTGGCAGAAAACGAGCCTATAAGCCACGCTTCCTACTCGATCTAGGATTTCAAATGAGCCAATAAAATCGAGGGTTGAGATTTCCTCTCTTCTTCGATTCTTTCTTCTAGAATAACGCCCTCTTGAACCTTCTTCTTCACATTCATCAGATTCGGGTGTGTAGCTTGAACGGCTTTAACTTTATCGATTAAAGTCGATTCTACTCGTATATTTGTTATCTTCATGTGGGTCCCTAGAGTTTTTAACTCTATCTTCATCATTTATACGAAATGAGTCTTTGTGTTAATAACATTGCACTCGTAAACTCATACGATCTTCTACTCAACACGTCAGCTATCACGTTTGTTTTCCCACGATGGTATTGAATGGTACGATCGTAATCTTCAACAACTCGAGTCAACGTCTTTGGCGCATGTTATGTTTATTTTAGTTGTAGAAATATTGGAGGGTTTTAGAAATGAGATTTTGTACTGGGGTCAATACAAAATTCGATTTCACGCTCTAGGGTAGGCTAAGAAGTCTTCAAGAATACGTCAAGAAATTTATTAACGATAGAATTATCATTCAAAACTATGACTCTCATCCAAGACTTGGATAAAACGTCACATTGATACCTATCAACTTGCCATCGTCATTCACAACGTCTCCTACGAAAAGTCTGGCTTCGGTGCATTCCACACAAAGAAGTCAACAATTAAAGGATTGAGACTCTTTACTTATGGCTTGATATGACAATGATTGACTTTAGTGGTTTGGTTACTTTGAATTCGCATAACAGGTTGGTTAGGAGTATGAAGGCTAACAACCTTACGAAAAGCATGATGAGTATTTAACCAATCGTTTAAAAAAAATCACATCAAAGGGAAGTATTTTCAAAGAGATAAGATCTACAGGTAACGTGAAAATGTCGATTTGAATCAACAAGATTTATAAATAGTGGAGGTAACGAAGGCTCCTACTAACGAAGTTTCAACCAATAAGTCAAAGTTTAACTTCTCCGGAGTCAAATTTAAACGTTGAACGCAAGCAAGAGAGATAAAATAATAGGTAGAACCAAGATCTTATAAGGCATGCATTTCACAAGAATTTATAATTAACTAACCCGTGCTAACTTCGTTCGGGATACTCGCTTTTTGAGAAGTCACGAAAAACGCTCTCCCTTGAACTACCAGTTTTGTCTTTTCTGGAACGGTCTTTTGTGCCTCCATCCTAGTTGAACTTGTCTTTGGTGAACGACAAAATCGGGCTAGGTGACCTTCTTTTCCACAATTATAACATGTTTTGGATGACTTCGCACAGTTTGGACTGATATGTCCCTCCCCTCAGCATTTGAAACATATGATAGGTGGTCGTTCTCCTTCCTTAACAATGGGTACTGGTGCTGACGTCTTTCCATCATCGTTGAATTTCCTCTTCTTGAAATGTCCATTCTTATTATTTTGGCCATGATTACCACCGAAGTGGTTACCATTTCTGGCATGTTGATTCCCTTCACGCTTATTGTCACCGCTTCGATGATCGCTACCAATCGGTATTATCATTTTGCTTTGCCGCTTTCTTTTGGTTGGGTTGACTCATTATCACGCCCAATAATCGAGCCCTATTAACAACATCTAAATACAAACACGCTTTATGAGAGATAAGATATTGACGTATCTCGTGTTTCAAACCTCTTAAAAACATTCGCCATTCTCTCCTCATTATCAACCAAATGGGACGAAACCGGACAACTCTACGAACTTAGCTTCAGATCATGACACCTGGCCATGTTGTTTTGCTCCAACTTGATAAACTCCACCTCCTTCATGTGACGAATACTTTCGGAAAGTACTTGTCATTGAACAACTCTTTGAACTTCTCCCAAGACATCTTGAGTGCATCAGTCAAGTACGCTTTTACGATTTCCATCAAGAATCGCCTTCTTCACTCAACATAAAGGTGGCAAAGGGAACCTTTTGCTCCTCGAGCATCCCAAGACATCAAATATCTTAGTCATCTCGCTTTAACCACGCCTCCGCTTTAAGTGGTTCTCGCTTTCCCAAAACTCCAGTGGTCCCAGCTCCTTGAATTTCTTAGCGGTGACCGACCGTGGGTTGCCATTATTTTTACCCGCATTATTAATGTGAGAGTCGCATTTACTTTGATGTTGCATGAATTCTAAAAGCTCCTAAACGCGTCATCGTCGCTCAATCAATTGATTAGTGTTGTTGTTTACAGGAGGATTATCGCCATCCTGTTGCACATTATCCTAACTATTGATCTATGGAGACTCAACGGTCTCCTGTGCTCCATTGATGTTCTCAACATTCTCGGATGCCATTTTCAGATACTGCCACAAAATAAGGGTTAATAAACGTATCACTTATTATCCCTATACTCTGACCGACCAATTAAATATCAAATAAACTTAGGTAGGTCATACTAGCGAAGGAATTCCCCGTCTCTCCCCTCCTAGTTCTTGTCTCACACCTTAGCCAGGGATCATATCCCTAAGCTTTGATACCAACTGTGACGCCCCCAAAATAGGTATACATCACTCATCTTGAGTCGCCAAATACATGGCACAAAATACAAATACATTCTTTAAAATACAACAAGAGAGCTGTGAGTTTTAATACAAATATTGTCTTCTAGACAATATTCTCTCAGAATAAGTCCTCATTACATTTATTGTCACACTATTTAACAGAATAGTGAGGACTACTAATACACCATCTAGGACCATCACTCCATTCCCCGACTCGTCCCAGCTATGTTCTCATTTCCTGAAGAGAACAGTGAAAGAAAGGGTGAGCTCAACTAGCCCAGTAAGAAATATTATGACTAAGATAATGCAGAATAAATTATCATTAGTCTTCAACAATGTTAAACCGATAATATACAATAGACATCAAGTTTAATCGCAATGATCAAGTAATCCATTAAAAGAGTCAAGTAGAGAATAAAATCTACTATCTTTTATGTTTTTTGAAGGTTTTTCATCACTTTTATCATTGGGACTCAAATTTTAATAATTAATCCACATCATCCCCGCACTACTACCAAGAATATTCATTAGGGTCACGACCACAAATTCCATGCACTACGGGCCAAGGATATTTGTGTATTCATCAATGGTCATGATCATGCCAACAATCGAGGACTACTGACCAATGAGGACTTTTACCACATCATTTATAACATTACGGTCATGATTACACCAAATAATTCCTCGGTCATAATCATACCAAGTCCATCCATGCTCTACAAAAATACATATATGACTTTCAAAAAAATATAAACATGAGGATGATGACAATGATATAAAAATTCAATAAAACAAGTTCACTTAATTAATTTATTCAGAACTAATAACGTCAAATTGTCAACATGATACTTTGCTTTGTAGAGTAAAATTCAAGAATGCTCGTAAGAATATTTCCATGAAAAATATCGATGAAGCGCAAATATCAAGGATATTTCACTAATTTCATGGAGTATAAAGTCAAAATTTTAACCAACCGAGTATAATAACGAATGTAATAACAAAAGAAATCACCATGTATGCAGATTGCGATGACAAAAGTTATTCCAATGTAATAATAATAATAATAAACCAAATTCGTGAAATTCACACCGACAGTGATGTCCCAATGTAATAATAAATGCGGAATAATAAATAATGGAACCAGTCCTGTAAAACACACGCATGTGATATTCCGGCTAATAATAAAGACGAAATAATAAATAATGGAACCAGTCCTGTAAAACACATGCATGTGATATTCCGATAAAATAATAAAGACCTAATTATAAATAATGGAACCAGTCCTGTAAAACACACGCATGTGATATTCCAACAAAATAATAAAGAAGTAATAATAGAAGAATGTCACAAAGTATAGGTAGATCACAGATACAAAGTTATTCCAATGTAATAATAAGAAATGGAATAACAACAGCTTCTCTTCATGAATAAGAAAGAATAACACCCTTACCGTAAAAAGAACTGGATATAAGAGTAGGGAAGTAGCGGTAATACTTTTCTATAGTTTCTCTATAATTTCTCTCTCTAGTTTCAAAGTGAATTTGTAAGAAATAATGAAGGAATGAGCTTCTATTTATAGGAGAATGGAAGTGTATCGTGTGCAGGAAAAATAATTCTCGCAGATTTATTTCTTCAACCAAATACAATAAAGTCAATCAACTAACCAATAAAATCACAACAAAAATTAAAATATAATACATATATATAAACACATGTTTTCAACTTATATATATCAATATTATATATACACCACTTAATTTTTCTCCCCATAACCAACATCAATCCCCCACCCACCCAATAATCAAATTCACTACACTCTTACACATCACTATCACACTAATACTTTTCCACCATTTCCCACTCACACACACATCACACACCTATCACTTTCACATATCATTTTCTTCCACTATATACTCAAAACACACATATACTTCCATACGATACTCTTCCATTTCCAAAATCATTTCCCAACACATATGGGCCCTACATGTGGCTCCCCACATGTGGGCCCCCACCTTTAAATAATTTTCACCATTATTTTGAAAATTGGTAAATGGAGATTCATAAAATAAGTAAAACTTACACAAATACCTCATAAAAATCACATGAATAATTGTAACAATATTTATCACCTTTATTATAATTCACAATATTAATCGACTGTGTCGTTCCTGTGAAAGAGGGGCTTTCCAATAAGGATTTCTCCCAATTGCGCGTAATTAGGTGACCAAACCTCTCCTCGGCGTAACTTCTGACATCATCGTTAATATTGCAATTTATAATATTAATAACTCATCATTTCAATTATTGATTTAATAATATATAAAATATCGACAATAATTGAATCAAATAACGTGAGATACTATGCAACAATTACTATAGCAATAATTGAACAAAACCGAGTGACTTCTCACGTAATCATTAATAATCAATACCGCGTTACTATACTATACAACCGCATATATTACAGACTTTTACTACCGAGTAGTTCAACAAGATCAATGGAAACTTCCGCCGTTATTTTCAATAAAATATTTTTGTCGCTTTCTCAATCCGATGATAATTTCATTAGGGGTCCACCAATGATTGATTGTGCGTCTGCATTTAATATTCCCCACACAAAGAATATTCTCCCAACCAATCGAATATAATATGACAACTTGCATACTTTGCAAAATTTATAAATACTACCCACAACTATAACATTATATCAAATCCACTCCATAATATTTAAAAAAATATTTTGAGAAATTTAAATCTTTATTCATAAAATTTGGGGTCTCACAGTTGTGATACTAAAGAATATCCTTGGCCTGTAGTGCAGGGATGAATTGATAATGTGGATTATTTATTAAGCTGAGTCCCAACGATAAAAGTGATGAAAAACTTTTTAAATCATAGAAGATAGTAAATTTTATTCTCTACTTCACTCTTCTAATGGGTTGCATGTTTCGCTGCCGTTAAACTTGATGTTTGTTATATTGTATCAGTTTAACACTGTTGAAGGCTAACGATAATTTATTCTGCATTATCTTAGTCATAATATTTCTTCTTTGGGCTAGTTGAGCTCACCCTTTTTTGCTTTCATTGTTCTCTTGAAATGAGAACGTGAATCGGGACTAATCGGGGAACAGAGTAATGGTCCTAGATGGTGCATTAGTAGTCCTCACTATTCGTGAAATAGTGTAATAATAAATGTAATGAGGACTCCATTGAGTGTGGATATTGTCTAGATGACAATATTTGTATTAAAACTCATAGCATATATTTTGTCGTATTATTTTACTTACTATTGTATAATTAGTTTGTATTTGTATTCAGTACCATGTATTTGGCGACCCAAGATAGGCGATGTATACCTAATTTTCGGGGCGTCACAATTCCTGTAATACTCATCAATAGTTTTTTGTTGTACCCAAGACAAAGAGAATCTCATCACCTGTCTTTCCCTGAACCACCAAAGGTTATAGTTAAATTCACAATTCATATTTATAATCAAGTAAATCAAAAGTTTCTCATTGCCACAAAGGCTTAATAGAACGTTTACTCAATATCCTTACCCCAAGGGCTAAAGATATTCAAATGTAATAACAATGATCATACCAATCAATTGTCTATCTGTGCACTATGGGCCAAAGATATTCAAATATAAAAACTAATGGTCATGATAATACCAATCAATTGTCTGTCAGTGCACTACGGTCAAAGACATTCAACTATGGTCGTGATCCTACCAATCACATCATCAAATTTTCCATGCACTACGTGCCAAGGATATCCGTTAATATCACTAGTGGTCATGATCATGCCATACACCTGTCCATCTTTGCACTACGGGCCAAAGCTATCAATCAACAGTTCGTCTTTGCATGTAAGCCAAAAATATACAATTGTACAACAACTAATCAACAGTCCATCTTTGCACCCTTGGCCGAAGATGACTTTCATCAAAATATAAGCATGAGGATGATGACAATGATATAAGCATTAATCAAACGAAATCAAGGATAGTTATTAAAGACTTTAAATTTGTCCAGAGTTTAAAAATATCCAAATTGTCAACATAATACTGCTTTGTGGAGTAAAATTCAAGAATAATATCCATATATCAAAAATAATTTGAACGGAAAAGAAATAAATTTTTTAGGTGAATAGTACCCCGAAAAATAGTACCCTATGAATAGTACTTCAGAAATAGTACCCCGTGAATAGTACTTCGACATGAAAAATGCCCCAAAACCCTGAGTGAATAATACTAGAGTGAATAGTAACCCATGAATAGTAACTCGTGAATAGTAACACTGACACGAAAAGTGCCCCGAATACCCGAGTGAATAATACTAGAGTGAATAGTAATCGGGTGAATAGTAATCCGTGAATAGTAACTCCGGCACGAAAAGTACCCCAAATACCTGAGTGAATAATACTAGAGTGAATAGTAATCGGGTGAATAGTAACCCATAAATAGTAACTTATGAATAGTAACTCCGGCACGAAATGTGCCCCGAATACCCAAGTGAATAATACTAGAGTAAATAGTAACCGGGTGAATAGTAACCCGTAAATAGTACCCCGGGAAAAATATTGATATTTAATAAGAAAATTTAGATCAACATTCCAATAAAACGATACTGGATGAATACGAAAAATAGTATTCCTTATGAATACAAAAGAAATAATACCCCTTATGAGTACAACAAATAATATCCCTTACTAAACGAAAATAACACCCCTTACGAATATAAAAGAAATAACATCCCTTACGAATAAGAAATAACGTCCCTTACCTCAGTAGAGGACTGGATACTGCAATAGTGAAGTAACGGAATACTCTTCTTCTCTCTCTCTATAGTTTCTCTCTCTATAGCTTCTATTTATAGGAGAATGAACTAAATAGTAACTAATTCATGAACGGTCCAGATTGATTTACTATTAGAACGGACGGTCCAAAATGATTACTATTAAAACCACAACCGACAGTCCAAATTGATTTACTTTTAAAACCACCACCGACGGTCCAGATTGATTACTTTTAAAACCATCACCGACAGTCCAGATTGATTTACTTTTAAAACCACCATCGACTGTCCAGATTGATTACTTTTAAAACCACCACCGACGGTCCAGATTGATTTACTTTTAAAACCACCACCGACGATCCAGATTGATTTACTATTAAAACCACCACCAATGATCCAGATTGATTAACTATTAAAACCACCATCAATGGTCCAGATTGGTTTACTATTAAAACCACCACCAATGGTCCAGATTGATTTAACTTATTACACTTTAGTACCCCTAAAGTTTTCTAAGTTTTCATTATTCCCCTCTAACTTTTGTAATTCACTTATCTTTAATAAACACATTTTTAATACTTCAACAATTATTCGTCATTAATATTATAACTTACAATATTTGACAACCAGGTTGTTCCCAAGAAAGAGGGGGCTTTTCGATAAAGATTTCTCCTTATTGGCGCGTAATTAGGTGACAAAACCTCTCCTTGACAGAACTTCTAGACATTGTCAATTTTGCAAATAATAATATGAATAACTTTGTTGTCTCAATTATTGACTTAATAATATAAAACATTATGCAGATGATACTGTGATAATAATTGAATCAAATAACGTGAGATACTATGCAACAATTATTGTCACAATAATTGAGTAAACTGAGTGGATTCTTACGTAAGCATCAATAATCAATACCGTGTTCTACTATGCAACCACGCGTATTATTGTATTTTTACTACTGGGTAGTTCAATAGTTTAACGGTAAAACTTTCGCCGTTATTTTTATAAAAGATAATACTGCTGCTTTTTTAAATACGACAATACTTCCGTTAATGGGGTTCACTAATGATTGTGTCGTCGCATTTAATATTCCATATTAAAACGAATATTACCCGACCAATCGAATATTCCCTGACACAACGAATATTTTATATCAACTTGCTTACTTTGCAAAATTTTTAAATATCACCCTTAACTTTAACCTTTATCAATTTAACCATTTACTAAATAACATAATAATTATAAAAAAATTAAATACTTTCATTTCATAAAATTCGGGATCCCACAATCTCCCCTCCTTATGAAATTTTGCCCTTAAAATTTACGTACCTGGTAGTTCGAAGAGATGAGAATACCTTGCTTTCTTTTCGGATTGTACCTTTCCGATTATTTCCTCTGTATTATGATTTTCCAATTTCTTATCTCCTGTATTTCAGATATCATTCTAGAATACATCTTCAAAACAAAGGTTAATTGACATATCGCAATTTGTCAACTTAAGTATGAAAATTAAGCTTAGGTAGGACACACACTAGCGAAGGATATTACTCGTCTCTCCCCTCCTAGTTCCAATCCCGGATCTCCGCCAGAGACCATATCCCTAAGCTATAATACTATTTTTGACGCCCCCAGAATAGGTCCACACGACCCATTCTGAGTCACCATATATCACACTATAAAAATCAAATACAAACTTCATTTATACAACTGTTGAACTGTCATGCAGAGTACGATAACACATAAGCTGTGAGTTTTAATACAATATTGTCTCGTAGACAATATCCAAACTCAAATTATTACAATGCCATATAAAATACAGCAACAAATATTTCAAGACCCCAAAGAAAACGAGAAGATAACTATCCTGTTCATTCTAATGAGGTGCACTTTTGACGCTTTCAAAGTCGGGTTCTCATCACCCTATTGTTGTTCACCAAGATCAATTATTAAGTGACGTATAATGTACGACACACCCATCTTAGGTCCTCAATACAATTATATATTGTATGTCATGTAATTTTATAATGTATTGAGAAACTTTGACAGTCTCGGACCATCACACTATTCTTCTATTATCCTCGCTCGACCCAGCCACACTCTTATTACCTGAAAGGAATTGTGAAGCAAAAGGGTGAGCACAACTAGCCCAGTAAATAATATAATGGCTAAGATAATTAATTTATCAATAGCCTTCATCAGAATAAATCAGAGATTTAGAACATATGGTAGATAATAAAAGTTTTCAACCATAATTGCAGCGGAATCAACAATCCATTAGAATAGTCAAGTAGAACATAATGTCTACTATCTCCTCCAAATTAAAAGTCCATCGTTAATATTTCATTCCTGTAAAATCCCAAATTTTACGAATAAAGATTTAATTTTCTCGAAATATTTTTTTTTAATATTATGGTATGGATTTGAAATAATGTTATAGTTGTGGGTAGTATTTATAAATTTTGCAAAGTATGCAATTTGTTGTATTATATTCGATTGGGGGAATATTCGCTTTTAGAGAATATTCGTATAATCTACAAGAATCATTGGTGGACCCCACAATGGAATTATTGTCGGAATGAGAAAACGACAAAAATATATTTATGAAAATAACGACGGAAGTTTTACAGTTAAAACTGTGTAACTACCCGGTAGTAAAAGTGAAGTAATACGCGTGGTTGCATAGTAGTACACAGTATTGATTATTGATGCTTACGTGAGAAGTCACTCAGTTTTGTTCAATTATTGCTACAGTAGTTGCTGCATAGTATCTCACATTTTTGGATTCAATTGTTGTCGATTGTTATATTATATATATAAGTTTTGTTTTATTAGTATTATTAGTGTAATAAAACAGAAAAGCTTTTTATATAAAATAGAATACTTTTATAAAGTTATTCGTTTTATTAGGCAATAATTAAAATATATTATATTCTATTATGCATAATGTTTTGCATGTTAGAAAATCTTTTATATAAAAATGTAATACTTTTATAAAGTTATTTGTTTTATTAGACAATAATTAGAATATATTATATTTTATTATGCATAAAATGCATGCATAGTGTTTTGCATAGTAAAATCTTTTTATATAAAACATAATATTTTTATAAAGTTATTTGTTTTATTAGACAATAAATAGAATATATTATATTTTATTTAAAAGATTTTTGTTTTATTAGAATATTTTATTAAATTAATCTGGAACGTTCATGGATTAGTTACTAATCAGTCCATTCTTCTATAAATAGAAGTTCATTCCTTTATTATTTCTTACAAATTCACTGAAACTCTAGAGAGAGAAACTATAGAGAGAGTTCTTCTTCTGTAATCTCAAGCGTATTTCTTTAGAGTTTAAGAAAGCTTTGAACGAAGAAGATAGTGCAAGTTTCTTCAAGTATATTACCGCCCTACTGTCGGAGTACTCTTCTTTATAAGGTAAGGGATATTATTTGTTGTACTCGTAAGGGGTATTATTTCTTTCGTATTCATGAAGAGAACTTCATTATTCCATTCTTTATTATTCTGTTGGAATAACTCCGTATACGTGGTATACTTGGTGAAATTCTTCATTATTCCATTCTTTATTATTCTGTTGGAATAACTTCAGATATACCTATTTACCCTATACTTGGTGAAATTCTTCTTTATTCCATTCTTTATCATTATGTTGAATAACTTTGTTTTATCTGAAGTACCGCATACATGGTGAAATTCTTCATTATTTCATTCTTTATTATTCTCATTGAATATCCTCATCTGTATGCTTTACGCCGGGACCGGTTCCATTATTTATTATTCAGTTGAAATAACTTGTCTATGCAAAGTTCCGCATGCATGGTGAATTCTGTTGTTATTCCATTCTTTATTATTCAGTTGGAAAATCCTGTTTGTGCGTTTACGCCGGACCGGTTCCGTTATTTATTATTATTACATTGGAATAACTTGTCTATCTGAAGCACCGATGTGCATGGTGATTTCATTGTTATTCCATTCTTTATTATTCTATTGGAACATCCCGCTTGCAATTAATTTCTCACCGACCGATTCCGTTATTTATTATTCTTTTATAATAACCTGTCTATGTGAAGTACCGCATGCATGGTGATTTCTTCCGAGCATTCTTGAATTTTACTCTACAAAGAAGTATCATGTTGACAATTTGGATGTTATTAGTTCCTGGATAATTTAATTCTTGAACTTGTTTTATTGAATTTTTACATCATTGTCATCATCCTCATGTTTATATTTTGTTGAAAGTCATCTATGGCCTGTAGTGCATAGATGGACTTGGTATGATTATGACCTGGGATTATTCGGTATAATCATGATCGTAATGTTATAAATGATGTGGAAAAAGTCCTCATTGGCCCGTAATGCATTGATGGACAGTTTTTGGTATGATTATGGCTATGGATTCTCTTCGGCCAAGGGTGCAAAGATAAATTATTTTATGGCATGATCAGGACCGTTGATGAAAACACGATTATCTTTGGCCCGTAGTGCATGGATAATTCGTGGTCGTGATACTAAAGAATATCCTTGGCCTGTAGTGCAGGGATGAATTGATAATGTGGATTATTTATTAAGCTGAGTCCCAACGATAAAAGTGATGAAAAACTTTTTAAATCATAGAAGATAGTAAATTTTATTCTCTACTTCACTCTTCTAATGGGTTGCATGTTTCGCTGCCGTTAAACTTGATGTTTGTTATATTGTATCAGTTTAACACTGTTGAAGGCTAACGATAATTTATTCTGCATTATCTTAGTCATAATATTTCTTACTGGGCTAGTTGAGCTCACCCTTTTTGCTTTCATTGTTCTCTTCAGGAAATGAGAACGTAACTGGGACTAGTCGGGGAACAGAGTAATGGTCCTAGATGGTGCATTAGTAGTCCTCACTATTCTGTGAAATAGTGTAATAATAAATGTAATGAGGACTCCATTGAGTGTGGATATTGTCTAGATGACAATATTTGTATTAAAACTCATAGCATATATTTTGTCGTATTTTATACGACTATTGTATAATTAGTTTGTATTTGTATTCAGTACCATGTATTTGGCGACCCAAGATAGGCGATGTATACCTAATTTTCGGGGCGTCACAATTCCTGTAATACTCATCAATAGTTTTTTGTTGTACCCAAGACAAAGAGAATCTCATCACCTGTCTTTCCCTGAACCACCAAAGGTTATAGTTAAATTCACAATTCATATTTATAATCAAGTAAATCAAAAGTTTCTCATTGCCACAAAGGCTTAATAGAACGTTTACTCAATATCCTTACCCCAAGGGCTAAAGATATTCAAATGTAATAACAATGATCATACCAATCAATTGTCTATCAGTGCACTATGGGCCAAAGATATTCAAATATAAAAACTAATGGTCATGATAATACCAATCAATTGTTCATCAAAAGCACTGCACTACCAAAGACATTCAACTATGGTCGTGATCCTACCAATCACATCATCAAATTTTCCATGCACTACGTGCCAAGGATATCCGTTAATATCACTAGTGGTCATGATCATGCCATACACCGGTCCATCTTTGCACTACGGGCCAAAGCTATCAATCAACAGTTCGTCTTTGCATGTAAGCCAAAAATATACAATTGTACAACAACTAATCAACAGTCCATCTTTGCACCCTTGGCCGAAGATGACTTTCATCAAAATATAAGCATGAGGATGATGACAATGATATAAGCATTAATCAAACGAAATCAAGGATAGTTATTAAAGACTTTAAATTTGTCCAGAGTTTAAAAATATCCAAATTGTCAACATAATACTGCTTTGTGGAGTAAAATTCAAGAATAATATCCATATATCAAAAATAATTTGAACGGAAAAGAAATAAATTTTTTAGGTGAATAGTACCCCGAAAAATAGTACCCTATGAATAGTACTTCAGAAATAGTACCCCGTGAATAGTACTTCGACATGAAAAATGCCCCAAAACCCTGAGTGAATAATACTAGAGTGAATAGTAACTCGTGAATAGTAACTTCGACACGAAAAGTGCCCCGAATACCCGAGTGAATAATACTAAAGTGAATAGTAATCGGATGAATAGTAACCCATGAATAGTAACTCCAGCACGAAAAAGTGCCCCAAATACCCGAGTGAATAATATTAGAGTGAATAGTATTTGGGTGGATAGTAACCCGTGAATAGTAACTTATGAATAGTAACTTTGGCACTAAAAGTACCCCGAATACCCGAGTAAATAATACTAGAGTGAATAGTAACTGGGTGAATAGTAACCGGGTAAATAGTACCCCGGGAAAAATATTGATATTTAATAAGAAAATTTAGATCAACATTCCAATAAAACGATACTGGATAAATACGAAAAATAGTATTCCTTATGAATACGAAAGAAATAATACCCCTTACGAGTACAACAAATAATATCCCTTACCAAACAAAAATAACATCCCTTACGAATATAAAAGAAATAACATCCCTTACGAATAAGAAATAACGTCCCTTACTTTAGTAGAGGTTTGGATACCGCAATTGTGAAGTAGCGGAATACTCTTCTTCTTTCTCTCTATAGTTTCTCTCTCTATAGCTTCTCTTGTGAATCTCAGTGAATTGGTGAGAATGAAAGAAGAATTAAGCTTCTATTTATAGGAGAATAGACTAAATAGTAACTAATTCATGAATGGTCCAGATTGATTTACTATTAGAATGGACGGTCCAGATTGATTACTATTAAAACCACAACCGACGGTCCAGATTGATTTACTTTTAAAACCTCCACCGACGGTCTAGATTGATTACTTTTAAAACCAACACCGACGGTCCAAATTGATTTACTTTTAAAACCACCATTGATGGTCTAGATTGATTACTTTTAAAACCACCATCGACGGTCCAGATTGATTTACTTTTAAAACCACCACCGACGGTCCAAATTGATTTACTATTAAAACCACCACCGACGGTCCAGATTGATTTACTATTAAAACCACCATCAATGATCCAGATTGATTTACTATTAAAACCACCATCAATGGTCCAGATTGATTAACTATTAAAACCACCATCAATGGTCTAGATTGGTTTACTATTAAAACCACCACCAATGGTCTAGATTGATTTAACTTATTACACTTTAATACCCCTAAAGTTTTCTAAGTTTTCATTATTACCCTCTAACTTTTTTAATTCACTTATCTTCAATAAAAACATTTTTAATAATTCAACAATTATTTATCATTAATATTATAACTTACAATATTTAACAACCATGTCGTTCCCAAGAAAGAGGGGGCTTTCCGATAAAGATTTCTCCTAATTGGCGCGCAATTAGGTGATCAAACCTCTCCTTGATAGAACTTCTAGACATTGTCAATATTGAAAATAATAATATGAATAACTTTGTTGTCTCAATTATTGACTTAATAATATAAAACATTATGCAGATGATACTGTGACAATAATTGAATCAAATAACGTGAGATACTATGCAACAATTATTGTAGCAATAATTGAGTAAACTGAGTGGATTCTTACGTAAGCATCAATAATCAATACCGTGTGCTACTTTGGAACCACGCGTATTACTGTATTTTTACTACCGGGTAGTTCAACAGTTTAACGGTAAAACTTTCGCCGTTATTTTTATAAAAAGATAATACTGTCGTTTTCTAAATACGACAATACTTTTGTTGTGGAGTTCATCAATGATTGTGCCGTCGTACGAATATTTCCTGTTAAAACAAATATTCCCCAACCAATCGAATATTCCTCGACACAACGAATATTTTATATCAACTTGGTTACTTTGCAAAATTTTTAAATATCACCCTTAACTTTAACCTTTATCAATTTAACCATTTACTAAATAACATAATAATTATAAAAAAAATTGAATACTTTCATTTCATAAAACTCAGGATCTCACAACATGAAACATGATAATTAGGTTTAGGTTTTACTAATTATAATTAAGCATGCCAAATTAGCAATTAGGATTTACAATTAGCAAATTTGGGTTAGCAATTAGGGTTTCTAATTAGCTATTATAAGTTTTCTAACAATTAGGGTTTCCAAATATTAAGTATTAGGGTTTCCCTAATTAAAATTAATATCATTAATCATATAACACAATTTCTTACCAACCATAAACTCCGGTTTGAGTTTTAATTTAGGGTTAAACCAATTAATAATAGGGTTTTGACATTATACCCATAATTTGACCAACATTATTATTCCACACATATACAATACATATTTACAACACTGAAAAATAATATTATAATAAATATCATTAATCACATAACATAATTACTAGACAGATTTTAAAGTCTTATTTGACTTCAAAACTAGGGTTTATCAGTAACATTAGGGTTTTGCAGGTTACATTAAAACTGTTCCACACCTTAATCTTACACAGATAACGTACACATTTATAACACTAATAAATAATAATATAATATTATTATTCTCTTTCCTTGATCAAAATCTAAAATTAGGGTTTGGATTCCATATCTGATTATCTTGCATATACATACAATTACTAATTAAGTTAAATAATTAACTTAATTATTCAGAAATAAATTCATATAATAAAATAATTATTATAATAATTCTATAATCATTTCATATACTATTTAAATAATATAATAATCATTTTTACATGGAAAATAATTAATAAAAATATTTCTACTATAAGATTAATTATTATAAGAATATAATTTATAATGATCAATAATTCTAAAATAAAATTATTTAAAATTATTCGTAATTATCCATGTAATAAATAAATTTTATATTTATCACATAAATCCATACACATTACCTTGCACGCATTCTATCCTTTAACATAATAATAAAATTATACACAAAATTTCTGATTTATTTATATAGAAAATATCGGGTTATTACAATATCGCTCGAGATTGTATTGTAGCGAAACCAAGTCCAGCGGGGATGGTGACTCAAAAGGCTGTCCCAGAAAGGTCAAAGTCAACGGTTCCTGGAAAGAGCGTTTGTCGTGACTGGTCAAAATGCAAGGAACCCAAACAAGGTGATCACGGGTAAGCTAATCATAAATTCTTGTGAAGTTTATACCTTACTAGATACCGGTTCTACCCATTCATTTATCTCTCCTGCTTGTGCTCAACGTTTAAACTTGACTCCGGAGAAATTAGACTTTGACCTATCTATGGAGACTCCATTAAGAGAAACTTTCATTACATCCACTGTTTATAAATCTTGTTTGATCTAAGTTGGCACCATCACATTACCTATTGACCTTATCTTTTTAAAGATACTTGCTTTTGATGTGATTTTAGGGATTGATTGGTTAACTACATATCATGCCAAAATTGATTATTTTCGTAAGGTTGTTAGTTTTCAAATTCCTAACCAACCTGTTGTACGAATTCAAGTAACTAAACCACTAAAATCAATCACTATCATATCAAGCCATAAAGCCATTCATTTATTGAAAAATGAATGTCAAGCTTTCTTAGCCCATGTTATGGATTTGAATAAAGACACGTCAGATTTGAATAATATTCCTGTTGTTAGTAAATTTCCTGACGTATTTCCTGAAGAACTTCCCGGTCTACCCCCAGAACGTGAAGTTGAATTCTTTATTGACCTTGAACCTGGTATAAAGCCCATTTCTAAAACCCCATATCGAATGGCTTCTATTGAACTTCAAGAGTTAAAAACCCAACTATAGTAGTTGATAATCGAGCCTCTAACTGGTGACTTCCTTTGTGGAATGCACCGAAGCCAGACTCTTCGTAGAGGACGTCATATTTGTGCGGTAGTAAACTGATAGGTGCCATTGTGACGTGCTATCCAAGGTTGGGATATGAGTCACAGTTGAGAGTAGCCTAAGTCAGTAATCAAAATACGTAGCTTTCCAGGCTTAGTTGGTTATTATCGAATATTCGTGTAAGAATTTTCTCGAATTGCTACTCCATTAACTCAACTGACTCGTAAGGATACAAAATTCGAATGGAGCGAGAAATATGAGAAGAGCTTCCAAGAACTCAAGAGGAGACTCATTTCGGCACCTGTTCTGACCATACCATTCTGGAAAAGCGAACGTGATAGCTGACGCGTTGAGTAAAAGATCGTATGCGGGTACGAGTATGATATTTTTGAATACAAAGATCCATTTCGTATAACTTACAACTGATAGAGATAGAGTTAAAGACTCTAAGGACCCACGTGATGATATACGAGTAAAATCGACTTTAATCGATAAAGTTAAAACCGCTCAAGCCACAGACTCGGAGCTGATGCGTATGAAGAAGAGAGTACAAGAAGGTGTTATCCTAGAAGCAAGAATCGATGAAAAAGGAATACTTCGAGTCAACTCTAGATTTTGTGTTCCTAACGACTCTGATTTGAAGTACAAGATCATGATGGAGGCACAAAATACACCGTTTACAATCCATCTGGGAAGTACCAAAATGTATCGTGATCTTCGACATATATTTTGGTGGAACAATATAAAAAGAGATATCGCGAAGTTTATCTCGAGGTGTTTAACTTGTCAACGTGTAAAAGCGGAGCATCAAATGCCAAAGGGTCCATTGCAACCACTTGAGATTTCGAAATGGAAGTGGGAACACATTACCATGGATTTCATTACGGGTCTTCCCACAGTTTCTCAAGGCATAGATGTGATTTGGGTTATTGTTGATAGATTAACTAAGTTTGTTCATTTCTTAACGATACGGGAGACTTATTCCCTTGAACGTCTTGCTTGTATATACGTAAATGAGATTGTGAGATTTCATGGCATGTCAGTATCCATAGTTTTGGATCGTGACCTAAGATTCACCTCATAATTTTGGGTTAGCTTGCAAAAAGCTATAAGCACAGATTTACGATTCAGTTCGGCATACCATCCTCAAACGGACGGACAATCAGAGAGGACTATTCAAACTCTTGAAGATCTATTAAGACTCTGTGTCTTAGACTTCAAAGGGAGTTGGGATAAGTATTTACCATTGGTGAGATTTTCCTACAACAACAGTTAACGAGCAAGTATAGGTGTGGCTCCATTCGATGCATTGTATGGACGAAAGTGTCGCTCTGCAGTATGTTGGGATGAGGTGGGTGAAGCAACATTGTTGGAACCAGAGTTGGTACGTATTACTACAGAAAAGATCCAAATGATTCGATAACGTATACAAACGACACAAGATCGACAAAAGAGTTATGCGGATTTTCATCGAAAGAACGTAGAATTTAGTATTGAGGATCATGTATTGTTGCGTGTGGCTCCATGGAAGGGAGTTACAAGATTTGGGAAGAGAGGAAAGCTCAATCCACGATTTATTGGTCCATTTCAAATTCTTGACCAAGTAGGAAATATGGCCTATAGACTTGCGTTACCTCCAAGTATGCCTCGTGTTCATAATGTTTTTCACATATCTGTGCTTTGTAAATATGTGAAAGACCCGAACCACGTTATTGAGTTAGAACCAGACGAAATAGCCAAAGATTTAACGTATAAGGAGGTACCTGTCAATATCTTAGATAGGAAAGAGCATGTCCTACGCACAAAGGTTATACCACAAGTCAAAGGTTTATGAAGGAACCATGCTATTGAGGAAATGACCTGGGAGTTAGAAACGGAAATGAAAGCGAGGTATCCTCACCTTTTCGAAACACCAGGTACGTACGTCAATTTCGAGGATGAAATTTCATAAGGAGTGGAGGTTGTAAGACCCCAACTTATTATAAATGAAATTGAATTTTCTCTATTTAGTATTTTGAAATAGTAAGGGTTGATTTGATTAATGTGGTTAGTTATGGGTAAAATGCGCAAATATTTCAAATAAGGAAGTGGTTATAAAATATTCATTATTGTCGGGGAATATTCATTTGGTCGTGGAATATTCTTCACTTTTTAGGGAATACTTCGTTTACTACAAGACCTTGTGTGGGCCCCATAACTAAAGCGATTAGATAAAAAAAGCGACAAGTATAAGTTGTTTATAAATAATGGCGTGGTTGTTACCGTTAATCTCGTTGGAATACCGTTAAAACACAATAATAATGCGTTGTTACATAAGAAGACATACGATATTGCACCAATTATTGATTCTTACGTAAGAAGGCACTACTCAATAATTGTTACAGTAATTACTGTTCAATATTTGATTTTATTGATTCAATAATTGCTACATTGATATTTTATATTATTGTTATCTCAATAATTGTCACTACACAATATTTTCCATTATCAGATCAATAATTCATATTATTTGAATAATATTATTAGATAGCATTATTGGCAATGTCTAGAAAGTTCTGTCTAAGGAGAGGTTTGGTCACCTAATTGTGCGCCAGTAAAGAGAAATCCTTATTGGAAAGCCTCCTCTTTTTCCTGGGAACGACCTAGTTGTCAGTATTGTGATTTTAAAATATTATTTGTGAATAAATAATTATTGATTTATATGATAAGGAAAATATTCATTTTATGTGGATATAGATGGAAAAAAATTTTAATGTGACAATTGTTGAAAATTGATATTTTATCTTTTATGATAAAATAATTCATTTAAATATATTATTATATTTTAATAATATAATAATGGTGATATTTTTAGAATGAATGTGTAATATATGAATAAATGAGGAGGAAGAATATTTTTATTACAAAAAATATTTAACACATGTTTTGTGTGTTGGTGGACCCTATTTTTGACTGAAATTTGATTATAGCCTGCAAAATCGTCCTTATGTGGATTTCAGTCAATTTTTGTTTGAAATTTGGAAAAACTTTCTTCTGCAAAATTGTAGAGAATTAAATTTCCTATGGAATGGACATAAGATTTGAATTTTTCTGATAAAAGAGCTATTTATTATGAATTATTGAAGTTTCGGAATATTGGGTCTGAATTGATTTTGTTACAAAAAAGGTTTAAAACATGTTTTTCATTTTGGTGGGCCCCACTTTCATGTGTAAGAAGCTGAATTAAGATTTCTTGGTGTGCGTAGGAAATTTATATAAATATATTAATATTTTATTAAATTTTCTACTTTGGTGTTCTAAGCATTTTCCTATAAATAGGGTGTTTAGGTTAGAATTGAAAATCACACTAGAATCTGAAATTTTCTCTCTCTATATTATCGAGCGTATTCTTGTGAGTATTTTGATATTTTGAGTGTTGCTATATGGTGCAAGTTCCCTTCAGCGTTATATCTGATATTCCAGCCAGAAGTACTATTCTTTTGAGGTAAGGGATGTTATTTTTTAAAAAATGATATTATTTCTTTCAATATCATTATGCCATAATATTGGTAAGATTTTTCTCGTGAAATTCTTATCTTTTCATGCCGGGGTTACTATTCACGAGTTACTATTCACGAGTACTATTCACGAAATATGATGATTTTTCTTGTGAAATTTCTACCTTTTAGTGTCAGAGTTACTATTCACGATACTTGTGATTTATTCACGATATACGGCACCATTCACTTAATATTTACACTATTCACAGAAAAATTAAATTTTCTTTTCTGTGTCCAAGATATCTATTAGATACTAGCTTTGATTGTATCCATGTTTTGTTCTTCATTCTTGAATTTTACTCCACTATGGTTATTATGGAGTATTTTTGAACTTGGATTGTCTAAAGTATGGATCCCTAATATTTGTTCTTTTGTCTCACTAGATTCGTTTTCTTTAAAATATTTTTCATCATCCTCAGTCCTAAATTATGATATAATTGAATATCTTTGACCTGTAGTGAAAAGATGAATGATTTCTTGATGAATATCTTTGGTCCGTAGTGCAAAGATGAACAGGTGTTGAGATGAACATGACCAACTGATGAATATATTTGGCCTGTAGTGCAAAGATGAATGATTTACTGATGAATATCTTTGGCCTATAGTACAAAGATAAATATTTGATTCAAGATAAATATTGATTTATGTTACAGGGATAAAATATTGATGATGGACTTTTAAATTCCTAGATGTTAGTAGATTTCATTCTCTACTTAACTCTTCTAATGAATTGTTATTTTTGTTGTGAATATTGATCTAAACTTGTTGTCTATTATATTCTATCAGATTTTTTCCTGTTGAGGACTAACGATAATTTGTTCTATATTATCTTAGTCATAATGTTCTTTACTGGGCTAGTCGAGCTCACCCTTTTCTTTTTTGTTCCATTTTTCTTCTCAAGAAGCGAGAATATAGCGGGGAGTAGTCGGGGTGTGGAGTGATGTTCCATGGCAGTTGTTATAGTAGTCCTCACTATTTTGTAAAATAGTATATCAATAATTGTAATGATGACTTTATTTGAGTGTGGATATTGTCTAGAAGACAATATTTGTATTTAAACTCACAATTTATGTGTTGTCGTATTTTGCACGACAATTGTATTAATAAAGTTGTAGTTGTGTCTGTACCATGTATTCGACGACTCAGAATGGGTGATGTATATCTATTTTGGGGGCGTCACAAGTTAACTCAGTTATATTAAATAATTGAATAATGGAAGAATATGTGGAGTTTATGATGAACTCGTTGAAAGCCTTTTGTGGCACAGTGATGTGAAATATTAATAGTAATATTAATTAACGAAGGAATTATCAAGTAAACAATTAAGTAAAATTAATTATTAATTGTTATTGTAGAGTATTAATTAATTGTAAATGGTGATTGATTAATAATATATGATTATTATTGTTAGCCACGTATCTGTGAGTATAATAAAATAATTAATTGTTGTAGAGATCTACAATTACATTAATCAATATTGGTATTAATTAATCAAGAAGGTGATTAGATTAATTATTTGACAAATAAGTAAATTGTAAGTATAATAATATTATATTAATGGTTAGGTGCAAGTGTGCAATAATTAAAAATATAAAATATATGGAATACAACTTTATTATATAGTGTAGTTTGACACTCATGTGACTATACTATATATATAGCAACACAATATTAAGTTTTATTAAACTATATTGTATGAAGCAATGTGATTGAACATATTAGAACTATATGTTATAAATAAATCATGAAATGTGTATGTGAGAATATGTATGAGTGGGAGCCTTAAAAGATGTACTCTGTCAAAGAATTTCAAATTATTTCAATAAGTGAGTCTACTTTAAATAATAAAGTTTTAAGGAGATATTAAATTACTAAGTGGTTAATTAAATGGGTTCCCTACATGTTATAAATATTAATTAGATTGGACTAATGTACATGGGTTATATGGTGTGAGTATAAATTATCCTTACATTTCTAATATGGTATCAATTGTACCTTCAAATTACATTATGGGAATTAAAAGAACCAAACTAAGCATTATAAACATAGTTGCTAAGATTTAAAATCCGTGTCCCATATTGAGATTCCCAAATAGTGATGCACAGTGGCCTACTCCTTCATTGCTTAAACTCCATTAAAAACCAAAAGGCTACAAATCTATGGTGATGATGGCTAAGGGTTGAGTAGTTAGCCAACCCTTCCATGACCAACATTTCTTCTCAATTTCTGTTGGATCAAACCATGGTGTAATGCGATGAACTGGGCACTCAATTCTCTATAAATAACACTCTCTTCTTCTCCATTCTCTGTTGCTTGAAATTGTCTATAAAGTGTGAACTGATAGTGTGAGTTGCTGAGCTTTGAGGAGTGTATAATCAGAGTAGTGAGAAGTCTAATTTAAGCTTCAAGAGGTATAATTCTACTTTGATATTTTTGAGCTTAAGTTTTGTCAAAATTCTAGTAATTGTTGAATTCTCTGTTAATTGATGTAGAATAACATGCCATTGTGTTATCTGAGTTGGTACACATGTTTTGGAACATGGTAGCTAATCTGGTTGCAGGTTTAGCATTACATGTGATAAGGCTCTGCAGAAGTAGAACCATATTTTTTCATTATGTTCGAAGTGGCGCGGCTGCGCCACTTCCATAGCCTAATATCACGCGGCCGCGCATGGTGTTGTTCTCAGATACTACATTAATGTTTCTTTATTATTCTGAGCATGCTGTGATAGTTAGGTTATGCATGTAAGTGACCCTATCATGTGACGAGATGTTGTTGTGGACATAGAAAGTTACCTTAGCTTGATTTGAATTGAGTTTTCAAGAAAACGTCAAAACTTGGAAAACTAAAAATTGTAAACTTGGGGTAATACATATTCTAATCTTGAAAGCATGTTAGTATGGTGTTGAAATTCATGTCGAACATACTAACTTAAGTATATGGATTTCATAATGAAGCATGATCATGTTGGACTTATTAGAAAGTTTTACCAAAGAAAATACGAACTTTGAACGTGAATATTAACATACTACTTTAAGAGTTAGAATCTAATAATTGTGAACATGTTGGATGATACTCTTAGACTCAGTCACGTATCATAAATATATATATCATTATACTTAGGGATCGTAATTCAAAGAAAGCATAAACGGAGCATATTTTAAAACAAAACGATGTTAATTTCATGTATGTGATATAAATACTCACAAGCATGTCTAATATGAGTTATATGACTACCTTATATGTTTAAGAATTAAGCATGTTGGACTTTGTGGTTTCATAACCTTAAATGGCCTTAATTTGTTGAGATGTCCAACTTAGAACCGTATTATGTAAGATGGGACCTAGATTAAACTAGAAAGATGCGAAAGGACCCTTAACATGTTAATATGTCTTATATATGTAAGGATGGACAAGATAGGCCAAGCAAGTGATTGCTCAGCCCTGGTTTGAACTGGGAGCCGCGCGGCCACGCGCCTCCTTAGTACAAATCAGGCGCGGCCGTGCTAGTTTGGAGTTTTAGATTCTGCATTCTGATTTTTGGACAATAACTTGTATGAAGCCTATATTACTAAAAGTAGTTTAAAACCTACTGATACATATATATATAAGAGATGATTAGATGATATAATGGTATTTTCCTCATAATAGGAAGGTCTATGGGTAAAAAGACCTTAAAACTTGAGCATTCTTAATTTACTTATGAAGTAACTAGGTATTTGATTTCGTATGAGCTAATTTTGTACCATATATGCATACTTGAATCATGTCGAACTTGAATAAAGAATGTGTTATCTAATGAGCATCTTGTACTTATAATACGCTATACTAGGATTCGAAAGTGTTGATTTCATAACATGGATAAACTACGCTTAAGGCAAGTTCCTTAATTCTTACTCTTTTACTTGAGCAAGTATCCTAAACCCTTGCAATACTTTATTCGGCGCATATCGTAAGCAAGTTCCCTAAACTTACTCCAATTATTATTGAGCAAGTTTTCTTGAACTTCACTCTTTGGATGTTGTGCAAGTTCATGAATTTCCTGAGATTCATATATTGAATGCAAGTTATCTTACATATCCGTTCAATTGAGCTAGAATGTTTAAACTCTTATGAGAACTATTATTCATATTAAACTTAGTATTGTTCTCAAATATTATGAAAGGGTCTATGCCATTGATTCGGCTAGACTATATGCATGATTATAAAATTGTCCAAACCAATTGACTGGTGCGAAAATCTTGAAAAACTGAGTTGAACAACCCTTATTGTAAGGGGAGTGTATGTTGTTGGAAACCCCAACACATGAGTGGTTTATTATTGTGGTGTTATGAATAACTTAGAGTATTGTAGACTGATCATCTATAGTACTTGATTCTTTTGGGTTATTAGTTTAATATTTTTAATTCTAGTAGATGTTCAATAGTCCTTAGTGACTGCTCAGTATAAATTGTTTATCCAATTGGATACATTGATAGTCGTTGAATTCATATATATATATATATATATATATATATATATATCTGTTAATTTATATTGAATTATCGTTCTTATTCCAAGAATTATTGATATTCATTATTCATGATATTATTCTGAAACTCTGAACTATCTTAGAGATGATACTTCGATATTTCAAACTCATGTTATGAAACTCTTTACCATTGTTGTATATTACTTGATGGGCAATTTGTGTTCATCCTTGCTTATTTAAAAACCTTTTAGTTAAGGCGGATCAGAGAAGTGTCTCTGGAAAAGGAAAGGGTAAGGGCAAGGCTATCGACTAGCTTGTCCCTTTATGTTTAAGACTATTATGTTGTATTAAAATTGTTTTCAGACTATGTTTAAGCTTAAGTAGGATTATGTAATAAGTCTTTATTCGATATTATTATGTAATCTATCAAGTACTGTAGGTTGCGAGACTTGGGGGAATAACTATAATAAATCATTGTATATTATTCTAAATTAGATTTTCCGTTGTGAATGTGATTTTAGTTATTATGGTATTACCATGAGAACGTGATGAACCAAATTCGAGTGACCAAGTGGAGGTACAAATTTGGGGGCGTCATAGGTTGGTATCAAAGCTGTTGTTATAAACCTTAAGAGCGAGTGTCCTTAGATTATAACTCGTGAGAACTTAGAAGTTAGTAAGGAAATAAAACTCGTGTAGAGTTTTCCTTGAGAGACTTAGTGTGTTATAAAATGTAACTTCATTCTATACAACGAACTTATATTTATTTAACATTGTGACATCCCCAAATCTAGGTACTTCATTCCCACAAGACTTGGTGTTCACTATCTATTCATTCATACAATCTACCCAAATATAATAAAATTAAATCATAAATCCTCCCTTTAAAAGGGTTACATCATTAAATCCAAAAACATCCCAGGTTGTCTAACCTTAACAGCATATAAGTGCAGAAATAAAATTATTACATCACATCATTAAATAAAAGTCTATCATCATAACAATAAATGAAAATTTCAAGTCTTCATCACTTGTAGATTTTTTCCTTTCCTTTGCTAGTTGTAGGTTCATCTACCTTCTCAACTTTAGCTGCAATGAGTGTATATATATGCAAGAATAAGCAAAACAAATGCTCACTAGATATAGCAATGAATCAACAAGATAATAATAATTGCCAATGAATAGGCTCATCCAAACTGAATAGTACTCTATCAATGATAACCAAAGTCTGGAATCAAAATACGGAATATATATCTGAGGGTCATAAGACAACTATGTCCATAGTTGCAAGTAATCTTTCAACTTCAACTTTAACAGTTATAAGACTATAAGGACTCCTCGTACTTAGGGGGATCAGCCCTTCGTACAATGTATTGTGCACAAACATTTCAACGCTAAGCGTAAATTATCCCCTAATAATAGGATTGTTCATCTCATTATTTAGAGTACAAGTCCGCACCAAAGTAAGTTTGGTTTGGATACATTTCAAGGGTAATTTAGAATTCAATGGTCATCAACTAAGGATTAGTTGAATACAATATTGATAACGTCATGCTATGAAATAATCATAATCGAATCGACATTATAAATTAAGATCATGCTTTAGGAATAAACTAATAGCATAAACATCGAATAATCATAACTTACATTACTTGGACAATATTAAGCTAAGTCTATGGTCTTATAAAATTAGAAATGAAATTACTGAACATACAATAACTGATAGCAAGCTTAAAATGAAAATTTGCTTAACATGATAATAACTTGTTCATAGAAATTTTAAAATAAACAGCTTAATATTAGGGACGAGAGTTCAAGGAGTTATATCCATTATAAGGAAATAGAACTTAAGAAACTTGCTTAGTTATAAACAAGTTAGAACAACTCAATCATGATTAGAATACAAAACTTGCTTGGATAACATTAGAATTAGAGCTTGCTCAAATAAAGATTAAGAATAAAAGAATTTACTTAATCAATGCTTAGAAAAAAAAACTTGCTCAATGTAAAAAGGTAAGGTTTAGAAACTTGCCTCGAGCGTAAGCTATAATATTAAACTCACGTTCACCTACACATAGGTTTAGAACCACCATCTATTAGATATACTAACATTCACGTTCCAACATAATACGCATTTCTAGTTAGACTTATTATGTTAGCACAAGTCTTATGCTACCATATACATTTCAGATTTCCCAAGTGTCAACATCACAACACTTATCTGACCTTCATTGTAAAAACTAATTTATAACATAACACGTTCATTACTTAATAATCATTTGAAACTTTGAAACTACTAACCACCTAACACGATTCTGTTTTAACCATGTTATTATATATTGGACACATTAACATATCATTAGACCAAGTGGTAAGGTATTCCAAGGTGTAGCAATGAACCAACCTGTCTCGTGATTGTAGGTATGGTGCAAATGCACCATACACATGTGCCTAGGACCTACAAGGCAAACAGCATAGTTTTTTTTGCCTTAAGTATTTACAAGCAATTGCCACGGCATGTAAACAAGGTAAATCGGCTATGAGTAGTAGACGACTTTAGCTCAACAAACACGAATTTCACCCACTAAATAGTAATGTTAACACTTACAATTGATACAAAACCATCATAAACATGTTTGCCACCATATTCCTCAACATAGAACAATTTAACAACAATTATACTAGTTTAATTTCCTCAAATTCCATATTTTCATATTAAATTCCATTTTTGAACTCCTTCACAAAAATTCACACTGTAAACACAATTCTTGTCCAAATTGCTTCGGTCAAATTACGTTATCTTCGTTTCTTAATAAACTAGCATAATCAAGCCTCAATTTATAGTTTAACATACGAATTGACCATCATAATTGGTACTTCATAAGCCATATGAGAAAACATACTGTAATTTACTTTTCTTCCTTTTTAAACTGTAATTAGCATACAATCATAAACTCTAACATCACAAATTACATATAAATTGCAATAACTCAGTTTTCTACAACAATTCGAGAAAATTTGAATTCACAGAGCACATATAAGTTATGCCGTAACCTCATATATACTATGACAACCGAGATTTTGTAATTTAATTTTAATATTTATTGGATTGAATAAATATTTTTGATGAATTAATTATTAGATTAAATAATTAATTGATAAAATTGTGGTAGATTAATTTAATTATATGTGTTATATTTATTAAATTAATGTGGAGAATTTTTATTATTCGAGGTATGTAATTATGTGAGCTTATTGTATTAAAAGAAATATTTAATAAGCTTAATAGTATTTTAATTAATTTAATAATTAATTAAAGAGTTAATAATTTGACATAGTTAATAAATGAGAAATTTAATTATGTGACTATGTGAATTAATGAAAAATTATTATATGTTATTTAAAATAAATTAAATAAGATATTGGATTTATTTTATAAAGGGGTGTGACATTTTTCAAACTATATTATAAAGGTTTTATTAAATTAAATAGAAATGAGTCTTTTAAAGCTAG
This sequence comes from Panax ginseng, assembly GCA_020205605.1. Classification (NCBI taxonomy): domain Eukaryota; kingdom Viridiplantae; phylum Streptophyta; class Magnoliopsida; order Apiales; family Araliaceae; genus Panax; species Panax ginseng. Next base: position 96,604,204 of record CM035128.1, on the reverse strand, counting down.
CCAAACGGAGCCCTATTGGGAGTTGGGCAATTAACCACGAATTGGAATAACTGACCACAACTGTGTCAGTTCTTCATTATATACGCTTTCCTTCTTTTATTTTTTTAGTCTTTTATTTTCTAAGTCTGGCAAAGCAAAAACAGAGAGAGTTTTGAGAGTCAGTAAGATTAAAGGAGAAGAAGTGTGAGGAAATTGGGAGTTGTTATCACCCTGTGTAATCCAAGCAGAGTAATCAAGGGTAAACTCTTCTTCCCCAAATTTGAAATTACGTTGTTTAAGTTTTGGCTTTCAAGTTCTGATAAATCCGTACAATTGGAAAGAATAAGGATTATGTGCATATATGTGTTATGATATGATTATAATGTGTTTTCATATATATTATAGATTCCCATATCATCATTTTCATAATATTATAATTATAACGTATGTTATGACTTCAAAATTTACAGAGTATAGAAATATGGCCATATGGCCCTTATACGTGAATTTAATATGTCAAACATAAATTATTTTGTAAAAATTCACACACGTATATAATTAAGCCTGTTAAAACGAAGAAAAAAAATGTGAATGGATGGATTTGGTGTTATAACGAATTCGTAGTGTTAATAATATGTTTTATGTTCAAAACCTTCAAGAACATCAAGAACAGTGAAATTAAATGAGTTGAATTTGCAAATTATGTGTTTTAACTTGTTAAAATCATGCTAAAAGGGTTGAGTATTAGTTAATTATGTATTACAATGTTTGGGTATGTCTAAATTCGTGTAAAAATAAGTTGATTATAGTTTTTTGGCCATGTTCTGCAATTTTCGTGAATTGCAGAATCGAATCTGAGTCTCATACAAGGCTCCAACTCGTGTGCTTTAAGACTCAAATAAGCAGCCACCAAAGACCACGTCATAGTAGCCACCGCTCGCAGCAGTTGCCAAGAATAAGCCTAGAAGTGGTGCCGCAGCACCACTTAGCAGAATGGTCCAGAATTGGATTTGTAAATGCTCAAGTCTAGCAATGTGTTAGTAACTTAATCTAATGAACATAAAAATTGTTAGACATATAATGAGGTGTTAAAATAAATTCTTAACATGTCAATAACACATTTATGTGTGAATTGAATGATTGAATGCATAGTTAGCTTATAGTTCATGAAGTGTTAATTGTGAAAATGAGTGTAGTAACTTGACTAAGTATAGTCATGAATTTTAGTTAGACAAGAAGAATGAACTTGTGATGATTAGTACGTTATAATTGACTGGTATTGTAAACGTATATGATATGTAGGATTTAAATCAAGGAACGAGTTTAATTAACATGTAATCTACGCACGAGACAAGTTTCCTAACCCTACTCGTTATCTTTATATGAGTTTATAAGTTGTCTCTTTAAATCAAGTAAATTCTCGTTATTATTGATCAAGTCCATTTTTTTATATTAAAAGGATATTTATTCTTCAAAGTATGATGCTGTTATACAATAATTATTCTATTGTATATCTCTTGAGATTGTTATTCGATTTAAATATCAGTTACTGTTGAATCTTGTTAGACTAGCGAACCCCTAATGATTCGACTAGTCCATAGTTGATGAGCATTCTAAATTCAAAACCCTTGATGAATCATCCAAACCAAACTTCCTTTGGTACGGACTCTAATGTCAAACTAAGATGAACAACCCTGTATAAGGGATTACTTATGCGTTAGCGTTAAGATATTGTGCACAGTATGATACTAAGGGCTGATCCCCCTAAGTACGAGAAGAAGAGTCCATAGTCTTATGACTGTAAGGTTTCAAGTATAAACACTTGACAACCTAGGACATAGTTCAAGGTCTTATGACCCTCAGAAGTTCTTTTGTTTCTTGTTATTCATTCTTGATTCAAAAGCTGAGTTTCCAATTTTAGAAGTCTTTGATTTATTCACATGTTATTATTCATTCATTATATTGTTATACTTGTGGGCAATCGTGCTCACTTTTGCGTAATAATAACATTGCAGTTAAGAACGAAAGATCAGACGAGCCTTCCACTAGTAAAGGCAAGGGCAAGGTTAACAAATGAGGAAGATTTGTTGTTCTTATGTATTTATTTTTAGACTTGATGTTATTAAGACTTGTTATTGTTTATGATTTCGCACAGATGTTTAAGGTTAGAGTGACCTGGGATTGTATTTTATGCAGTTGATGTAACCCCATAAGGGGAGATTTATTTATTATTTCTATCTATTGCATGGTTTGCATTTATTTATGGGTAGATAGATAGATCATACTTGTACAGTGAACACCAAATCTTGTGGAAATGGAAGTACCGGATTTGGGGGTGTCACATATATATATTTATATATATAATATTAAGGTTGTATAAGAAGTACCTTCAAATTGCTTGCAATCCTTTTTGTTAAACACTAAAAATGCTCTGAAATCCTTCCCTCTCAAATTCTCTCAAGCTCTATCAAGCTCTCTCTGAACTCTCAGTGTTCTTCCTAGGCAACTAAGGTTATGCGTAAAAACCCAAACTGATAATCAAGCGTAAGAAATAAAACTGATAACCTTAATACGCCAAACTTAATAAAATGTCAGTTACAAAACAAACGTATATATTATAAATATATTATATTTATTATTTAATTTATTTATTTATTTTATTTAGTTTATTTATAACTCAAAATTTAAAATTTTATAATCCAAAAGCCATAAGGCTTTGTTTGGCAAAACCCTTTAAAATTTAAAGACTTAATATATCTAAGCCTTGTTTGGAAAATCTCTAAATTAAACTCCTTTAATTTATTTTTTATAAACAATTTAGTTTATCAATTATAGTCACATATTATTTATTTGGATTTCTATATCCAACATTAATCAAATAATTTAATAATACACGCTATATTTTAAATAAATATACCATTTAAACAAATAACACAAAATTATAATTTCATTATAATTTTATTTAATAACTTAATATACCATTTAAATTATTAAATCAACACAACAATATTGTGACACCCCTAAATCCCGGTACCTCATTACCTCCAGATTTGGTGTTCACTCGATAAAAACATTTATATCTAACTACCCAATCATGATAAAATTTGAATAATAAAACCTTCCCATTAAAGGATTACATTACTAAAAATCTCCCAGGTTGTCTAACCTTTAAATACAATCATTAAAATGCGGAATTTAAATAAGTTCAATACAATCATTAAAATAAAATCTGATAATAAAATATCAACATGTTATAAGTCTTCAATACTTGTTCAGCTTTCCTTTTCCCTTACTGGTGCTAGGTACATCGACCTTTTCATCTTTAGCTGTAATAGTTATATAAGCAAGAGTGAGCAAATAAAGCTCACTTGAAACAACAATGAATGAAAATCTTTACAACAACTGCCAAATAAGAGGTTCAATAGAAATGAACAATATGGTCTATCAACATTCTGAAATATATAACTAAGGGTCCTAAGACCACGAACTATATCCATAGTTATAAGTAATTTTTCAACTTAAACTTTAAATGTCATAAGACTATAGGGACTCCTCGTACTTAGGGGAATCAGCCCTTCGTACAATGTAATATGCACAAACATTTCAACGCAAAGCGTAAATTATCCCCTAATATTAGGGTTGTTCATCTCAGTATTTAGAGTACAAGTTCGCACCAAAGTAAGTTTTGTTTGGATACATTTCAAGGTAATTTAGGTTTAACGAACATCAACTAAGGATTAGTTGAATAAAAATTTCATAACTGAATACTAAGGTCATGCTTTAGGGATAAGCTAAAAGCATAAACATTGAATAATTATAATGTACCTTGCTTGAACAATATTAAGCCAAGGTTATTTAAAATTGAGTACAAAGCATGCATAACAATTAGTAAATTGAACGATAAAACTTGTTCAACATTGGTATATTATAATATATATACTCTCATGTTAAATAACAAGTTAAAGACAAGAATAACTTGTTCAATATAAAAATAAGATTTAGACAACTTGCATCATCATAAACAAATTAGATACAAGAACTTGCTCAATCGTAAGAATAAAATTGCACAAAGTAATAATAATAGAACTAGCTCAACGAAATAATAGATTTAGAGAACTTGCCTTGCTTATAGGCTAAACCGTAAAAACTCGAATCACAATACCCTATATATATGTCATCATGACATAATTAGTCTCTACCACATTTTATACATAACTAAGTACATTCATCATGTAAGATTTGATTTTTAATCACACAATCAAATTACATTAGTAATAAAACTAGTTAATCGTTAATAACATGCTCATTCTTGGCATAGAAATACTGAAATCATAATTTAACAGTCCTACTATTAATACATAACAACTTTTTCAAACTTTGTGTAAATAAATTACACTCTTTCTCGACCATTCTCGCTAACTTTCATGTTGCAAGACCACACCAGCTTTACATCTGGCTCTAAGCTAACAAGTAAGTGATCAAGCGCTGGTGGTGCGAGACACACGTGCCACTAAGTGGCATCATGCGTGGCGCCGATAATCAACTGCGGCACGAGAATTAGATATAAGGCAGCAACTGCAAGGTGTCGAATTGCGCAATTCAAATACCAACTTCTAAATCACATGAACAAAGCCAATTTTGGCCTACAAGGTACTTTCTAACAACCTAATTTACATGTAATTCATATAGAGACTTTATATAAACATAATTCAAAGACTCTTAACATGATTCTACCCATAAAACAACATAAACATTGAATTTAAAACATCCAATTTCACTATTTTTGATAAAACCTCACTTTTTGACATTTTTGGTAAAAATCATCACTGTAGCTTTGTTTTTCAACCAAAACAATTAATTCAAACTACTTTGTTTTAGTTTATTCAGTTACTTTCGAAATCATAGTCAATATAAAAATATATATATATATATATATATATATATATATATATATATTAAACAACTAATTAAACCTTAATTTTACTTTTAAACTAAGCCATATTCATATATATTCATATAAACTCACTGTAATATGGTTTTCTTCACAAATTACATACATAACATGAATTCATTGACTATACTCATATATAAACTCATGAAAATAGTTTCACAACCACTAATTTATCATATAAAACTATATATAACAAATAATTCAACCTCTACAACTATTTTACAGATAATTTTGGAAGAAAAAAAAAACTAAAACTTTATAGAAACTTAAAATGGGTAAGATGATACCTTAGTTTTAGAAGATGATAACTTTCCCTTTGCTCAACAATCTTTCTTTTCCCCAATTCTTCTCTCAAAGCTTCTCTAGAATTCTCTCTTATTTTTCTTTGTAAGTTTTCTTCTTCTCTTCTTTTTCTTCTTCTAAGTCTTTCTTCCTAATTCTAACTTACGTACTAACAAAATATAACGTATATGATATAATATGTATTAATTATAAAATATAATTATATGTATAACTGATATCAGTTATAATATTTTTGAAAATCAAAAGCCATAAGGCTTGTTTGGCTACCCATTTAAAATATAATCATTTAATCCTTATGCCTCGTTTGGTAAAACACATTTAAAATAAAGACTTAATATGCATTAAGCCTTGCTTGGCAAAAACTGAATTAAACTCCTTTAATTTATTTTAATAACTTCTTTATAATAAGGTTATTTGTCACACTTTATTAAATTAAATTTTAATAACCAATTTAATTAATTCTAATAACAATTTATTAAATTACTTTAACACATAAATCAATACAATATATTTATAATTTTCTTTATAATTATAACTTTATTTAATAAACTAACACATCATTTTAATTATAAATTCAAATTAAAATATAATAATTCATTTAATCATTATAAACTCTCTAATTTAATTATTAAATTAAATTAGTATATTATCTCATAACAATTAATTTTCTTAACTCCTTAATTATTTACTTAACAAATAATTAACCAATTAAGTCAAATCAAATTAAATATTTATTCAACACTAACCACATCCATTAAATATTTATATAATTCAATAAATATTTAAAATTATAATTTAAAATTCTGGATTGTTACATCCTTCCCTACTTATAAGGATTCTGTCCCAGAATCACAACTCAAATTAATCATTCGTTACATTCTTCCCTACTTACAAAGATCATGTCCCCAGAATCGAAGATACAGACTAAACAAATAACTTAGGGTAATCTTTCATCATTTTATCTTCGAGTTCTCACGTAGTTTCTTTAGCATTGTGGTTCCTCCATATCACCTTCACAGAAGGTATCACTTTATTCCTGAGCACTTGTTCTTTCCTATCGACTATCTGGATAGGAATCTCTTCGTAAGACAAATCTTTACTGAACTGCATCGGTTCATACTCGATTATATGTTTATAATCGGGTTTATACGGTCGCAACACCGACACATGAAAAATATTATGAACGTTTTGCAATTTTGGAGGTAGAGCTACCTCGTAAGCCACCTCTCCTACTCTTCGCAACACTTCAAAGGGTCCAATAAACCTTGAGCTTAGTTTTCCCTTTTTACCGAACCGAATTTTTCCCTTCCAAGGAGAAACTTTTAGGAATACGTAATTTCCTACGTCGAATACACGATCTTGTCTGTGTTGATCATCATACTTCTTTTTTCTGTCTTGAGCAGCTACAATTCTTGTTCTGATGAGTTTGACAACCTCAGCAGTTTGTTGTCCCAGTTCTAGTCCTAACAGTTGACGTTCACCGACTTCATCCCAGCACAATGGAGTTCTGCACTTTCTGCCGTATAATGCTTTGTAAGGCGGCATGCCGATGCTTATGTGGTAACTGTTATTGTAGGAAAATTCCACCAATGGTAATTGTTCATCCAAGCTCCCTTTGAAATCCATGATGCATGCTCTCAGCATATCTTCAAATGTTTGAATTGTTCGTTCACTTTGGCCATCTATTTGCGGATGATATGTCGTACTCATTCGCAACTATGTTCCCTTACATTCTTGTAGTCTCTTTCAGAAGTTTGACGTGAATTGCGGATCTCTATATGACACAATTGACACTGACACTCCATGTCCCGAAACGATCTCTTTAACGTACAACCTTTCCAATTGATCAAGATTGAACCTAATCTTTATTGGCAAAAAGTGTGCTAATTTCGTCAGTCTGTCCACTATCACCCAAATCGCATTGTATCCTCTCTGAGTAGTTGGAAGACCCACCACAAAATCCATTGTGATGTGTTCCCACTTCCATTCCGGTATTTCCAATGCTTGAAGTAATCCGCTTGGTCGTTGATGATTGACCTTGACTCTTTGACATGTCAAGCAGTTTGCAATACATTCCACAATGTCTCTTTTCATGTTCGGCCACCAAAAATGTCACCACAAATCTTGATACATCTTCGTACTTCCCGGATGAATCGAATATCTTGAGTTATGAGCCTCTGTCAAGATTTATTCTTTAATATCTGGTACTGCTGGAATCCAAATTCTCCCCTCGAACCTTAGTAACCCATCGGTATCTATTTTGTATTTCACCTCACTATTCTCAACCACTCTCTCCTTGATTTTTCTACATTCTTCATCCTGTAGTTGATCATTCTTAACTTTGTCAACCATAGTTGAACTAGCTTCCATTTGGAATAATCTTTCATCAGTTTCTTTTGGAAATTTGATTCCCAACTCTAGCCTTGCAATTGCTGAAATGAGCTCCTCTTGGTTAGTTAACAACATCAACTTTTCTTTGCCTTTCCTACTCAAGGCATCTGCAACCACATTAGCTTTGCCCGGGTGATAAAAGATCTCATAATCGTAATCTTTTATCAATTCCATCCATCTCCTTTGACGTATGTTCAAGTCTTTCTAAGTGAAAATATACTTCAGACTCTTATGGTCTGTATAGAACTCACATTTTTCTCCATAGAGATAGTGTCTCCATATTTTTAGAGCAAATACAATTGCAGCCAATTCTAAATCATGAGTCGGATATCCTTTCTCATAGTCCTTCAATTGTCTTGATGCATAAGCAATAACTTTGTCGTTCTGCATAAGAACACAACCCAACCCTTTATGTGAGGCATCACTATACACCACAAAATTTCTTGTATTATCTGGTAATGACAACACAGGTGCCACACTTAACTTCTTTTTCAATTCTTGAAAACATTCCTCACACTTCTCCGTCCAAACAAATTTTACAGCTTTCCTTATCAAATTTGTTAACGGAGTGGCACTGTTGGAAAAGTCCTGAATAAACCGTTTGTAATAACCGGCCAGTCCTAAGAAACTCCTCACCTCCGAAGGTGTTCTTGGTTATTCCCAGTTGATTACAGCTTCAACTTTTGATGGATCAACTGAAATCCCATCTTTGTCAATAACATGCCCAAGAAATTATACACGATCTAGCCAAAATTCACATTTAGAAAATTTCGCATACAACCTTTCCTTTCTTAGTGTCTCCAACATTATACGTAAATGTGCCACGTGTTCTTCTTGAGTTTTGGAATACACCAGAATGTTATCGATAAATACCACAACAAATTTATCTAAGAACGGTTTAAACACCCTGTTCATCAAATCCATGAATGCAGCAGGGGCATTGGTCAAACCAAAAGACATCACTTACGTATGTCCATACCTTCTTTACCTTCAGTTGATGATACCCACTTCTCAAATCTATTTTCGAGAAATATCTAGCACCCTTCAATTGATCAAACAAGTCATCTATTCTTGGCAACGAATATTTATTCTTAATAGTGACTTTGGTTAATTCCCTATAATCAATGCAAAGACGCATTGACCCATCCTTCTTCTTTACAAATAACACCGGTGCTCCCCACAGTGACACACTCGTCTGAATGTATTTCTTGTCCAACAGCTCCTGCAGTTGTACCATCAGTTCCTTCTTCTCTACCAGATCCATTCTGTACGGGGCCTTCGATATCGGAGCTGTTCCTGGCGCTAAATTGATCACAAACTCAATCTCTCGGTCAGGCAAAAGTCTTGGCAAATCCTTTGGAAACACATCTACGAATTCCCTAACCACATGAATCTCTTCCAGTTTCACACCCTTCTTCTGAGTATCAACTATGTAAGCTAAATAACCCATACAGGCTTGACTCAACAACTTCTTAGCCTGCATAATCGTCAGACATTTCATTTGTCTAGGCGATTTGCTACCATAGAAAACTACCTTTGATGGAGTCATAAGGTTTATACATTTCTTTTGGAAATCAATTATCGCTCCACAATTGAACAACCAATCCATTCTCAAAATAACATCAAACTCTCCAAGTCTAATCGGAATTAAATCGACCATCATAATATTCCCCTTAATATTCACCCTACAGTTCTTGTATACGAACCTAACATGAATTATTTCTTTATTCGAAATTTCTATGTTTAAAATTCAATTCTTCATTAGGCAATCCTAATCTCTTAGCAAATTCATTAGATATAAATGAGCAAGTAGCACCCGAATCAAATAATACATAAGCATCAATATCATTGATTGGGATAATACATGACACCACATCTTTCGATTGCACAACATCTTGCATAGTCATGTTGAAGGTTCTGGTTGTGGGTTTGTTTGATGTCGTTGGTCCAGCAATGGCCCATGTACCTCCACTGCTACCTCCCTTGCTTCCCGTTGCCTCTCCAACTTTCTTCTTAGGGCACTCACGAGCAAAGTTTTCCTTGGACCCACATGTGAAACAAACATTATTCTTGGGTTGGTTGCAATTTGGGGAGATGTGACCCTCCTGGCCACAGTTAAAGCATACCCGTTTCCCCATTAAGCATACACCTTTGTGAAATTTCTCGCATGTAGCACATGTTTCAAACTTCTTATTCTGCTGGTTACCCTACTGATTTCCAACACCCATATTTCCATTCCATTTCCTTTTCAGATTATTGTTACCATTTCCACTACCACCACCTCCATCTTAACCTCCACTTCATTCTTCTTCTTTTTCTATTCTTGATTGAACTTAGTTATAGCCTCGCCTCCACTTTCAACGAGAATTGCCTTCTCCATTACCACTAAAAATGTCTTCAGCTGGAACAGGGAAACCCTACTATACAACTAGGGCTTTAGTCCCTGTTCAAACCTCTTCGCATTGAGTTCATTTGTGTTGACTTGATATTGCGCAAACCTCGCCGACTCGTTGAATTTCACGGCATACTCCGACACTGTCATCGTTCCCTACTTTAGTTCTAAAAACTTCACTTCTAACTGACTCTTCGAAATTTCTGGGAAATAGGTCTCAAAGAATATCTCCTTAAACCTATCCCAGGTCATCACCCCTTGTCCTCCTCGAGTTTTATTGGCCTGCCACCAATAACTAGCCTCTGCTTTCAACATGAATGTTGCAAAAGCAGTCTTCTGATCCTCCCCTACTCCCACAACATTGAATACTTTCTCTATCTCCATGATCCAGGTCTGTGCCTCAACTGGATTCATGGACCCACAGAATTCTGGTGGTCCAACCGCCTTGAAGTCCTTAAACGTTGTAGCTTAATTTTGCGCTTTGATTACGTGGGTTTATTCTCGCAATACATTCACAAGAATATCACCAAATTACGAATCGGGTTAGCTTCAGCATTATTGTTATTGGTTCCTTCAATAGTTCTCTGTCGAGGTGGTTGACGTCTTGGAGGCATTTTATGTTAAAAATACACTCATTAGATTATTACTCAACTCTTTTAAGTAATTTCTACTTAACTTGCCCCCATAAAAGTAATAATCACATAACACATAACACTTTGGATAAAATAAAATAATAACTTTTATTCATTCATAATTTTTTTGAAAACATCATAATAATAGCATCACTGCTATCTACATTACTTTCCTAAACTCCTAAAGTTTCAGGACAACATCATCAACATATCCCATAGGTTACATAACACTTGGGATTTACATATTATTTATCATATCATTAATCGCAAATCAAGTACATTCCCTACAATGTCCTACTAAGATACTGCATAACCTTACGACGTTCTTCCTCCATAATTCGGAACATTATTCTGCGATCTAATATAAATGATGGCATTGTCTCAAACTGAATCGGATAACCCATAACCCGATCTTGAGCTCGATTAATCACGGTGGTGAATACGTTATTCATCTCCTCTATCTTCATTCTCTTTGCTTGTGCCTCACTCTCTGCTCTCCCGGCTCGTTGATAAGCCTCTTCACACGCGTCTTCGGCTCTTGCCCTCTTAGTAGATTCTTCTTATAGCCTGCTCTTCAGTTCTGCAATCTCCTCGGTCACTTGTTCATTCACTCCTTCAGTGTGGACCAACATCTCTTCAACATTAGTTAGACGTTCATCTCGATTCTGGATCTCATCGTCCTTCTGTACCATCGAAGTCTGTTGCTCAGCTACTATCTCTTGTAACTCCTCAATGGTATCCTAAAGTTCCACGTTGCAATCGTAGACTTCATCGTACATACGAGCAGCAATCGAGGTCAGTGGAATCTCTTCCTCCTCGTCCTCGTCACCCTCATTCGTCTGCGACAGCTCAAAGAGGTCTTCCTCATCTGTTTCTACATCATCATCCTCATCTTCAACCATTGAGAGCAACGAGGATGACTCCCATGGAAGTAGTTGTTCCCACACCACCTGAATGTCACGAGATTCCTCCTCTCCAGGCATCTGAGATCCTTCATCCCTAGCCTGACTGCATTCTCTGACATTAGTCATCCTGACAACAAAATTTTTAAGTTTTAATTATTAATCATTACTACTCGACACTCACGAGCACATAAGTTGTAATCACATAAGCACATAAGTGTTTTATTACTTCTTCCTTAAAACTCGATAAGAGTTTATCACCACTATCTTTTCCAAGGTTACTTCCTAAAGCTTTTCCCCACACCTAAGGTTCATAACCTAAGGCTTTGATACCAACTTGTGACACCCCCAAATCCCGGTACCTCATTACTTCCAGATTTGGTGTTCACTCGATAAAAACATTTATATCTAACTACCTAATCATAATAAAATTTGAATAATAAAATCTTCCCATTAAAGGATTACATTACTAAAAATCTCCCAGGTTGTCTAACCATTAAATACAATCATTCAAATGAAGAATTTAAATAAGTTCATTACAATCATTAAAATAAAATCTGATAATAAAATATCAACATGTTACAAGTCTTCAATACTTGTTCATCTTTCCTTTTCCTTCTCAAAAGCTAGGTACATCGACCTTCTCATCTTTAGTTGTAATAGTTATATAAGCAAGAGTGCGAAAACAAAGCTCACTTGAAACAACAATGAGTGAAAATCATTACAACAACTGCCAAATAAAGGGCTCAATAGAAATGAACAATATGGTCTATCAACATTCTGAAATATATAAATGAGGGTCCTAAGACCACGAACTATGTCCATAGTTATAAGTAATCTTTCAACTTAAACTTTAACAGTCATAAGACTATAGGGACTCCTCGTACTTAGGGGAATCAACCCTTCGTATAATGTATTATGCACAAACATTTCAACTGCCGACGTCGAGATTTTTAGTTGTCCCTTTTCGTTACTTGTTCTTTGGTGTTCTCATTTTTATGTGAGATTTGTTTGAAAAAACAAGTGAAAAAGGTCTGACATGTATAATGCCGACGATGGACTGTTAAGAGTCGCCGGTTGGTGTTTTTAACTGGTTGCACCAACGCAACTGGAAAAAAGGTTTGTACATTGAACCATTGATGTGACACTGCTAAATGGGTCTGCGAAACTGAGATTCATTTGGGTTCGGGGGCTTGATTATGCGGAGGAAAGGTGTTAGGCACCCCCCGACATCCGTGTTTCCACGATGACTTCCACTTTTCAAGAAACTGTTATATGAATGTGTGTGTGTGTGTGTGTGTGTGTGTGTGTGGATAAATGTGCAATTATTTGAAAGTACTGTGAGGCCTCGTTCGCACCTATATACATTGGGTTTAAATTTATACAAAAATTTAGTTTTAAGCAAGATATAGCAATGATGTTTTATAAAAAGAGTTTTTCAAACCCTGTGCTCAATAGGAATTGAGACCTTTTCATACTTCCATTTTATTATTAAATATTCGGCTTATTTACTTTTATTTTCGAGATACAAGGCATCTTCGAGAAAATAATATACAAAGAATGCCAAACTCCTCATGGGTATATGATACCATCCAAGGAAATTCGTATAATCAGAATAATGTACAAGTTGCTTACAATCGAAAATGTCCATCACGAGAATCAATCTAGATTCAAGAGATCAATCTGTGATCACATGATTCCTAGGCTCACATGATGCATAGCTTTATATAAAAAGTAGTAAGCAGTTATATATATATATAAGTTGTAAATATATATATATATATATATATATATATATATATACATACATACATGATCAACCACTACGAAGCATCTCTATGGGGGATCGGAAATGTAAATATATAAAAGCGGTAAATATATATATATATATATATATATATATATATATATATATATATATATGGACATGATCAACCACCACGAAGCAACTCCATGGGGGATCAGAAAAGTAAATAAAGCAATAAATGTGATCAACCACCACGAAGTAAACTCCAGGCGAGACTAAACGTAAATAAAGCAGTAAAGATGATCAACGGCCACGAAGTAAACTCCAAAGTGACTAAATGTAAATAAAAGCAAAGAAAAGGCCTCAAGTAAACTCTAGGCTGACAGAATGTAAATATATATATATATATAATCCAGGCTCATCGGATATATCCGACAACAATTATATATATATATAAGGAATAAACGCTCCGGATGTAAAATCCAAAGCTCATCTGTATATGTCCCATAACAAATTATATATATAAGTATATATATATATATATATATATATATATATATATATAAAACAAGTAAATGTCTAATGTAAAATCCAGCTCATCGTGCATGAGTTCTGACAACAGCTTATATATATATATATATATATATATATATATATATATATATATATATATATATATATATATATATATATATATATATATATATAAATAAATGCATCGCATATAAGTTCAGGCTCAATCGAGGCATAACTCGATAATGTTAGTCCATATATAAATATATATATATATATATATAATATATATATATATATATATATATATATATATACAGATAGAAATGAAAACCACTTGATCAAGTCCTGCATACGCACACAACACACGACTCTCAATGTGTAGAATAGTGTGCAAAGATGAAGAGAAAGGCTTTATAGAGTGTGAGAAGGCTTACGGTTAATGCCAATGCAAGCTTCTATAACTCTAGATAGATAAACACTCACCCCGCCAAGAAAAATATAGCTATATGTGAGCTAACAGTGTTTAAAATGAGGAAAAACTCTATATGGGGTATGTATAGGGCAAATTGGACAGGGCTTCCTTGTTAGAGTTTGTGCCCTAGAGGCCAATTATTTGATATAATTGCTTAACATTTTGATATTATATTTGATTCAATAAATAAATGATTTTATTATGGTTTTATTTATCTCAGAATATAATTGTTAACATAATAAAATTCCTTATAATAGTGATACAAATTATATAGTTTCAAGTATGTGACTTGAACATGAGATTATATCATTACAATTAGTATCATTGTTCTTAAATGTCCCTAGTCAAGTATCATTGTTGATAGGACAACAATGATGCATCGAGACAAGAATGTGGATCGATCGATGACCAATCTCATTGGTCATAAATATATGAGATATTAAGTCAATGCATAGGTACATGTTAGAGAACGATGTAATCGGATGCACTCCACCATGAGAATTCTATGTGGATCATTATGCAAAGTGTCATTAACAATTCTCATAGTGACAATGATGTAATGGTCCTCCAACTCAAATCACTATATTACTACACGAGAATTTATGTAATTTGATATCATCAAATGTCACCTTTAATAGGTGGACTATAAAGGTGATTATTGGGTACATCATAATCGTGTGAGGAATATGAGTGATCTAGATGGAATTTAACCATCCTATATATTAGGGATGATATCCATAGGCCTCTTGATTGAGTAGGACTATGAAATGCATGGCCATGCTCAAATAGTGATTTGTTTCATATAGTCTACTCATTAATCAAGAAAACTCAGATTAAATTATGAAGAGTATGACACATTCCATGACTCGAGTTTAATCTAGGATATTAAAGTTAAAAGGATTAAATTACATTGAAACATTAGTCACGAAAAAGGTTGCATCGAATCATCGATCTTATTATTACTGGGTAGCGTTGATGCATTACTAGATGTCGCCACCGCTTATAATTTTATAATATGATTTTAAAATTATTGCCAATATAATAATAACCTATAGGTCACACACACATGTAACGTTATTAAAGGGAATTAATTTAAATTGTAAGGATTTAAATATATCAATATGATTGATAGTATTTAAATCACAAATTTAAATTAAAAGGATGATTTGTATATATATATATTAATTAAGTAAGACTTAATTAAGATATAATATATATATATATATAATTCGGATTTTATTTTAATTAGTTTAGGGTTTTGATTAATTTCGATTTATTTGCTATATATATATATATATATCGTCATTGGAAAGTTAATCAAAACAAAAAACCCTAGCCGCTTTTTAGAGAGAGACTAGAGAAAATGTAAAATCCATTCCTTTTGGTGGCTAGTACCACATGACTCCTTTTATTAGAGAATCGCGATGCGATTTCACGGGCATTCGTGTGGATACCGTAGAGGCGTAGTTCTTCTTGATTACGTTGAGATTCAAGAAATTTCGTAGTTTTTTATTATCAGATAAAATTCTAAACCACCGAATTAAATTTGTTTCGCATGGATCCTGTGGTTGGGTTTCGGAAATTTCTTTATAAAATTTTATATTCATTGTATGCTTTTCACTAATCGCTACAAAGGTATCGAGCTACTTATAAAATGATTAATTCAGATTGCGTGTTTTATTGCTTTCGATATATTTGATATATGATGTTACAATTTTATCGATCTGAAATTGATTATATTATTTTTGATATATATATGATATATGATGATACAATTTTACCGATCTGAAATTGAGTATATGATATTCTGTATGTAAGTGTATTCTGGTATTATGAATATCAGTTATAGATATGCATGTATATGATGTTCTATTAATTGTATCTTATATGGCGTAATAACAGTATACAACTTATGTTCTAATTGGATTAGAAGTATGCAGATTCGATTTAATATGATTAATTGAAACTGGACATATATGATATGTACAGGGTGTATTGTTATTATGACTGTTTTGGTGGATTAAATATATGATTCTGAAACTGTTTCAGATATTCGTATGAATAAATTCTCGTAATCTGATTGTATTGTAGTTCGAGATCACCGCTGTGGGAGACCCCGATCGATCCCCCGTCAGAAGCGTCATTTATGGTCGTGACCCCAATATTTGATATATAGTTTTCCTTGATTATATATATTCTATTATGTGCTTATTGTGATATGTATGGTGCACAGTTATGGCCTTTTGACCCATAGGTTAGTGGTTTTTGGTTTTGAAATACGGCTTGCATGTTGTGCCTTTCTATAAATTCTAATGTAATATTCTCTTCTCATCTAAATCCCCTCGAATGTAACTCGAGGTTTCTTTATGTCATGTAATAATCTGTAATCGATGAAGATGTCAAGATGGAGAACACGATGGAAAGACGATGATGGAGAGGAGGCACATGCTTGAGGAAGATCCAAGGAAGCTATTTATTTTAAGATCTTTTACTACCTTCGATTGACCTTCAATCTTTCATTAGCTTGAAAAGATTAACAGTGGATTGGGCCATAATTGTGACACATTTATTTTTTGCACTTTATTTATGCTTATATGGAATATGATATGATAAATAATGTGCATGCTTAATAAGATTAAAAAATTGGTGAGATCTAAATTTATTTATAAAATCCCTCATTAAATTATTAAGTCTAAATCAGATGCCTTCCAATGAATAACACTCATCAAGACCTTGATCAATAGATGTAGGTTTGCCAAAGCAAAGTACCTTATTTGTCTTGGTAAGATGCGATAGGATAATTGTGATATCCAAACTGTTAAAATCATTGGGCCCAACTTAACTAAGTTATCTCAATAGGATTGTGGACTTAGAGGCATAGAGTTTGGTAGGTACCATAAGATGGACTAGAAACAAATGTTGTTTACCAAACTATCCAAGAGTTATATATGATATAATTGACAAAAGGGTTGTCTACCTAAATAATTGTGTTTTAAGAGATTAGCCAAAGCTAACTTATGGCGTAATGAAATATGGATCTTGGCTTACTAGAAAGATTTAATTGAAAAATGCTTTCCGAATTAATGGTGAGAGCTATTAATTTGAATAAAATAGTGGGTGGTATATTTTGAATGTACTATTATCAATTACATAATATCAACTCTGTAATTTGACTTATTAGTTTTTTGCACTTATAAATTATAGATATCAATGGCAAACAACAACAATACAAGTAGTCTTTCATTACAATCAGTCCTTGAGAAGGACAAGATGAGTGGAATTAATTTCCTTGACTGGCATAGGAACTTGAGGATTGTCCTCAAATAAGAGCGCAAGCTATATGTCATTAAAAAGCCCATTCCTACAGCACCAGCTGATACTGCACCATGTGCGGAGCATAATGCTTACAAGAAGCATCAAGATGATGCTCTGGACGTGAGTTGTCTCATGCTAGCAACCATGAACGCTGAGCTTCAGAAGCAACATGAGTTGATGGATGCTTATGAGATGATCGTGCATCTCAAGAAATTGTTCAAAGGGCATACTCGACAGGAGAGGTATGATACAAACAAGGCGTTATATCACTACAAGATAGGTGAACGTGATCCAGTTGGTCCACATGTGCTGAAAATGATTGGGTATATTGAGTACCTTGATAGGTTGGGTTTTTCAATCACTCCGGAGGCCCAAACAGATCTTGTTTTGCAATCCCTGAACAGCAGCTATTCTCAATTTGTCATAAATTATCTTATGAATGAAATTGCAAAACCCCTTACTGAGTTGTT
This sequence comes from Panax ginseng, assembly GCA_020205605.1. Taxonomy (NCBI): domain Eukaryota; kingdom Viridiplantae; phylum Streptophyta; class Magnoliopsida; order Apiales; family Araliaceae; genus Panax; species Panax ginseng. The sequence goes on along the minus strand of CM035128.1, from coordinate 96,586,134 downwards.
GAGCATGTTAAGAATTGTCAAGAACAACATGAAAAAGGCAGAACCTGCTCTAATAATGATGGTGCAAAAGGGGAATGCTAAAGGAAATTGGAAAGGCAAGAAGAAGATAGGATCTAAATCTGGTGCCAAACCTAATTCCAAAACCAAACAGGCTTTAAAACCTAAAGGTGGGGTGGCTAAAGAAGGTGATTGTCACTTCTGTGGAAAACCTGGACACTTGAAAAGGAATTGTCATGCTTATTTAGAAGAAGTGAAGAAAAGGAAAGGAAGTATGACTTCCGATTCAGGTATATATGTTATAGAAGTCAACTTGTCTACTTCTACATCATGGGTATTAGATACTAGATGTGGTTCTTACATTTGTGTTAATGTGCAGGAACTCCGAAGGAGTAAATCTTTGGCAAAATGAGAGGTTAACCTACGTGTTGGGAATGGATAAAAAGTTGCTGCACTAGCCATAGGAACTTATCATTTATCTTTGCCCTCTGGGCTAGTTTTAGAATTAGACGATTGTTATTTTGTGCCTACTATAAGCAAAAACATTATTTCTGTTTCTTATTTGGACAAGAAAGGTTTTTCATTTATAATAAAGAACAAACGTTGTTCATTTTACTTAAATGATATATGCTATGGTGTTGCACAATTGTTTAATGGTCTTTATATTCTTTATTTAGAAATGCCTATCTATAATATAAATACAAAACGATTTAAATCAAATGATTCAAATCCGACATATCTCTAGCACTGTCGCTTAGGCCATATGAGATGTGGACTGGGAAACGTTCTAGTATGTTGTTCATGAAGATTTGGGGTTGCGAGGCATTTGTAAAACGTCTGGATTCTTACAAGCTCAGACCCAAATCTGACAAATGTAATTTTGTAGGATACCCATAGGAAACAAAAGGGTATTATTTCTACAAACCTTCTGAGAACAAAGTGTTTGTTGCTCGAACTGGTATTTTTCTAGAAAGAGAATTTGTCTCTAAAGGAAATAGTGGGAGGAAAGTAGAACTAGAAGAAATTCGAGAACCATAGAATATCATTGAACCTGAGTTGGAACGTGAACAGGAACCATAAGATGTTGTGGAAAGTGAACCTGCTCAAATTACACAAGAAATTCGTAGATCTGGTAGGACACGCCAAGAGCCCGAGAGATATTATGGATATCTTGTGACTCAAAATGGGGATGTGATGCTCATAGATCAGGATGAGCCTGCTTCCTACCAAGAAGCTATGAATGGACCAGATTCTAAGAGATGGCTTGAAGCCATGAGATCTGAAATGGACTCCATGTATACTAACCAAGTATGGACTTTGGTTGATCCACCCGAAGGGGTAAAACCAATCGGGTGCAAGTGTGTTTTCAAGAAGAAAACCGACATGGATGGTAATGTTGATGAGTGAGTTTTATACCCATGAATTGGATACATTCGGGCTTAATTTATTGTTGTTCTTAAGTCTTTTAGGATGTTTTTATGTATTTGTGTCTATTCATGCATGTTTTATGTTATTTTATAGGAATTGGGACAAAAGTTACATGGATCGATGTTTGGGGTGGCTAGATTCGCATTTTCGGCTTGCCATTTACACAGCAGCCACTTAGGAGCCAATTTGACTATATATCCTGACATTATTTCAACAAACTTCAAGAATGAAAGTTGTAGATCTACTTCTCCTCTTTCCGGAACATCTTGAATCATCAAAATCGGAGTTCGGACGAAGAAGTTATGGCCATTTTCCCAAAGGACATCGGAGCAGAAAATGTCAGATTTTGGGCCAGCGCCGGGGCGCTATTTCTAGTTCATTTTCCAAATACGGGCGCTTATATAAGGATTCTCAAATACTTGGGCCTTCAGAAGAGAACTCGGAAGGTTTGGACGCTGCTTTGGGCGAATTTTGACACCTTTTGACTCCAAATAGGATTGGGTTTGTTCTAAGCTAAAAATTGGACTTGTAACCTATAAATACATGATGTAAGGCATAAAATAAAGGGGATTACATAGCTTAGCCTAGATTAAACACTCCTTTAGATTAAAAAATAACCCTAGTTCTTATTAGTTTTGGAGATTGAAGCAACTTGGAGACCATTGAAGATCAAGAGCAAGAGCAAGAGGGGAGCATCAGATTTGCTGACAACAGATTCTATTCTCTTCTCTCATCTTACTTTTATCTTTTGATGTCTATTCAACAGTGGATTCTTGGTTTTAATTCATTAATTATGAACTAACTATTTTTGAGATTTCAATTGAACTTTTTATGGCTATGAATTAGTTATTCATTATATTCTAATTATTTATGTTAAAATGAGTTGTTTATCTTGTCTTGTGCTTATTGCTTAATTATTTGATCAGTAATTACTTTGTTACTCTAGAAGGAATTGGAAGAGGAATTCTAGGGTTAGAACTGGGCATGATATCATGTGACTTAGTTATTTGCATGGTGAAAAATTAGGTTTGTGAATTGAATGGAAATATCTATTCACCGCATGTAACATATAAGGAATTGGGATTGGAAAGAGTTTAATTCAATTGTTTTGCATAGGAATATAGCAAGATTAATCTGGATTAAATAGAAGTCAATTGATCACTTGGAAGAGGGCTTTTGGCATTTGAGAATTCCTGTTAACAATTCAGTAGACATAATAATTGGGATGATTAGATAATTGATTTATAGTTCATAATTGGGGATATTGAAGTCTTAATCTTTATTTATTTGAATTCATTCGTTAAAATCTTAGTTTTAATTAGTTAATTTAGTTTTCTTAATTAGAAAAAACACGATTTGAGATTGTTTAAATAAAATTAGTTTGGTTAAGAATTAGTACTTGGTGATTTTTATTAAATAATTCCTCGTGGGAACGATACTCTACTTTCACTTTATTACTTGTTAACCGTGTATACTTGCACGTATTCATTGATTGCGAAATCGATCAACAAGTTTTTAGCTGCCATTGTGGGAATTAATTTAAAAATTATTTACCAATATTAATTTCAATCAAATTAGTCTTAATTTAAACATTTTATTTTTATTTTAATTCTCTTTCTATATTTCTCTTTTTTCAGTACCATGGATGACTTTGTGTATCAATGGCCATACATGAACATGACTCAACCAAGGGAGTGGAGATTGAAAGACTCGAGAAACTTTCTCGCATTGTCGGTCTGATTGAGACACTTTCGAGGATGTTTGAAGCTTTTTTGAAGCTCAAAGTAATCGTCAAAGTATGGTGGTTACTTGTGATTATTGTGCTGGAAATCATATGAGTCATCAATGCACCATCGTTTTGAGCCGGTACAGTATAGTGGTGATTACCCCAATAATTATGTTTATCCCAACAACTATCATCAGGATTGGGGGTATCACCCGGATTTTTCATGGAGTAACAATCAAGATCAATTTTATGCTCCAAGTCCAACATACCCACAGGATTTCTTGTGTCCACCTCCACTACAACAGGAAGAACATTCAAATTGGGAGGAAGCCTTGGAAAAATTTATTAAAGCTTCTGCAAAAAGGAATGAGGAACAAGACAAGAAAATGAATCAAGTAGAGCTGAATTTGCAAAGCCAAGGGGCGTTGATCAAGAATTTGGAAAATCAAGTGGAACAGATAAGACATGTTGAACAACCGCCTCAATACACCTGGCCCTATGACATGGATTCCGAGCCCGGTGGTGAGCCCGAGCCAAATCTACAACTGGATGAGCCACGAGATGAAAAAGAGGAGACAAGTGGGGATAATGACAACAAGGTCGGTGAAGAACTAATTGTGAGAACCAATGATGATGAGCCAATGTTATTTATGCCTCAAGTGCCTTCTCCTCCACAGCTTCAAGAGTCCCATTAGATTTGCAAAACCTTGTCCGATTAGTAGTCATGTCGCTTGCAATACTCTCTGTGATGTAAAAGCAAGTACACCTTCAAACCATGGTGCGATGAGCTAGAGAAGATAGAAGAAGAAATTGTTGTGTCTGACAAGCCTCTATGCCATAATATATTCGCAGACACAATGGAGAAACCACCTAGATGCTGGACGTTCTTGAATGTGATCTTATCTAAAGAAAGCATGCTAGGTGACTTTAATACAATGGCTATCGTAAATGGGAACCTACCAAAAGCTATATTATTTTCGATGGATGGAGGGTTCCTCAACTTTAGTAGGGAATTGGATAGAGAATTGAAGAAGTCAAATGAGACTATAAAACAAGCGCTTTATTGGGAGGCAACCCAAGTTTAATTTTTATTTTTAGTTTTATTAAGTTTTATATTAGTAGTTTTGAATTTGCATTTATTTAGGATTTAATAAAATTGCTTCTATCATGGTTTTACTGTGTTATTCAAGTCAAATTCAAGTGTGGTGCCCAATTTGTTCCATGTGCTTAGCCTATTCTCCAAACTTAATGGGCAAGGAGGAAGATTGCTATATTTTCGTGAAGTCCTCTACTTTAATTTTTTTATTTCACATTTGAGGACAATGTCTAGTTTAAGTTTGGGGGCATTTTAGTGTCGTATTGCATATAGTTAGTTATTTACATTGTAGTTCGTTATGTTTTCGGGTTATTTACATTTAGTTGTTGATTCGTTTATTTTTATTTTTTTGTTTAAAAAAAATAATTAAAAATCGCAAAAAATAGTAGTTAGTTTACTATGTTTGTTGCGCTTAGTTTATATTTGCATGATTCCAACTCATTAGATAGTAAAAAGTCTATTTTGGCCAATGATGAGACCGGAGTTAAGTAGATAAGTATAGTATTGAATATTCAGGGCTGTGATGTGATTTCTTGTTATGAATTGAATCTTTTCCTGTTTGAAATCGGTATAATCAAGGTTAAAGACGTTAATAATGAAATATATGTTAATCGATTAAGTTTAAATTGATACATAATGGATTTCTTAAGTATAATACTAGTGTGAAGGAATGAAAGACATGAATAAAGCGAGATGGCTAAATTTTGATAAAAACTTAAGTTTGGGGGGAAATTTGGGGTATATAAGCTTTAAAAAAAACATGTTGAGTCTTGTGGTGGGTTGAGGAGAAACACTCCCCATAAACACAAGCGTGAGATGGAGCGTAAAACGCACTCACCAACCATCTATAAAAAAAGAGAAAAAAAATTAAAAAAAATAATTTTACATGTAGCTAGTTTTGTTTTGGGGCCTTTGTTACTTGAGTAAAGACGCACCAAGGGGTATCTTAAAACCTAGCGCCTAAGGTCTTATATGGTCCAGGGAGTCGTTGGTCGAAAGCTCAATAAGGGTGACATCATTAGCCTAATGGAATGAGACATTGCACGCTTATGGTTAAAAAAAAAAAAAGAAAAGAGCAAAAAGCCCCGTAATGAAAAGTAAAGCATAAGTATCCCAGTTGGACTCTTGAACTTGGTGGATGTTTGACTTTAGTTGGATATAGCTTGTTCGTTAATTTTGTGAATTTGCAATCGTATGATGCCTTCAAAGATATCTATTATGTCTTAAATTTGATTTTATATGAGTTAACATTGTTGTGGAGCACACACGCACTATATCATCTGATAATGATCTAAGATTTGATGATTGATTGGGAAATTACTGATTTGTTTTAATATGATGTATTATTATGTTTACTTGATTTCTCTAAGGCCGGTTGAATAGACTTGTTTTTGTCATTACTGTTGGATTCGTAGGCATATAGATTAGTTTCATTACATTGCATTGAATAACATTTTTGTGTTTTTGCTCGAGGACAAGCAAAGATTTAAGTTTGGGGGTATTTGATGAGTGAGTTTTATACCCATGAATTGGATACATTCGGGCTTAATTTATTGTTGTTCTTAAGTCTTTTAGGATGTTTTTATGTGTTTGTGTCTATTCATGCATGTTTTATGTTATTTTATAGGAATTGGGACAAAAGTTACATGGATCGATGTTTGGGGTGGCTAGATTCGCATTTTCTTTTGCCATTTACACAAAGAGCCACTTAGGAGCCAATTTGACTATATATCCTGACATTATTTCAACAAACTTCAAGAATGAAAGTTGTAGATCTACTTCCTCTTTCCGAACATCTTGAATCATCAAAATCGGAGTTCGGACGAAAGAAGTTATGGCCATTTTCCCAAAGGACACTCTGAGCAGAAAATGTCGATTTTGGGCGGCCAATGGCGCTATTTCTAGTTCATTTTCCGAATAATGGCGGGCGCTTATATAGATTTCAAATATTTGAGGCGCTGGGGAGAGAACTGGAAGGTTTGGACGCCGCGTTTTTGGGCGAATTTTGACACCTTTTGACTCCAAATAGGATCGGGTTTGTTCTAAGCTAAAAATTGGACTTGTAACCTATAAATACATGATGTAAGGCATAAAATAAAGGGGATTACATAGCTTAGCCTAGATTAAACACTCCTTTAGATTAAAAAATAACCCTAGTTCTTATTAGTTTTGGAGATTGAAGCAACTTGGAGACCATTGAAGATCAAGAGCAAGAGCAAGAGGGGAGCATCGATTTGTTTGACAATGATTCTATTCTCTTCTCTCATCTTACTTTTATCTTTTGATGTCTATTCAACAGTGGATTCTTGGTTTTAATTCATTAATTATGAACTAACTATTTTTGAGATTTCAATAGAACTTTTTATGGCTATGAATTAGTTATTCATTATATTCTAATTATTTATGTTAAAATGAGTTGTTTATCTTGTCTTGTGCTTATTGCTTAATTATTTGATCAAGAATTACTCATACTCTGAAGGAATTGGAAGAGGAATTCTAGGGTTAGAATCGGGCATGATATCATGTGACTTAGTTATTTGCATGGTGAAAAATTAGGTTTGTGAATTGAATGGAAATATCTGTTCACCGCATGTAACATATAAGGAATTGGGATTAGAAAGAGTTTAATTCAATTGTTTTGCATAGGAATATAGCAAGATTAATCTGGATTAAATAGAAGTCAATTGATCACTTGGAAGAGGGCTTTTGGCATTTGAGAATTCCTGTTAACAATTCAGTAGACATAATAATTGGGATGATTAGATAATTGATTTATAGTTCATAATTGGGGATATTGAAGTCTTAATCTTTATTTATTTGAATTCATTCGTTAAAATCTTAGTTTTAATTAGTTAATTTAGTTTTCTTAATTAGAAAAAACACGATTTGAGATTGTTTAAATAAAATTAGTTTGGTTAAGAATTAGTACTTGGTGATTTTTATTAAATAATTCCTCGTGGGAACGATACTCTACTTTCACTTTATTACTTGTTGACCGTGTATACTTGCACGTATTCATTTATTGCGAAATCGATCAACAAATGTACAAACCTACAAAGGTCGACTGGTAGCAAAAGGTTACAAACAAGTTCAAGGTGTTGATTATGATGAAACCTTCTCTCCAGTGGCAATGGTTAAATCCATCAGGATCTTACTTGCTATTGCAGCCTTTTACGATTACGAAATCTGGCAGATGGATGTCAAAAATGCTTTCCTTAACGGAAATCTCCTTAAGGATGTGTACGTGACACAACTTGAGGGATTTGTCAATCCAAAGGATGCTGGAAAGGTATGTAAGGTGCAGCGATCCATTTATGGATTGAAGCAAGCCTCTCGGAGTTGGAATCTTCGATTTGATGAAGCAGTCAAAGAGTTTGGCTTTATTAAAAATGAAGATGAACCTTGTGTATATAAGAAGGTTAGTAGGAGTCATATTGTATTCCTGATATTATATGTTGACGACATATTAATTATTGGGAATGACATTCCTTCATTACAAGCTGTAAAAACATGGTTAGGAAAATGTTTCTCCATGAAAGATTTAGGCGATGCAACCTATATTTTAGGTATCAAGATCTATCGAGATAGATCGAGGAAAATGCTCGGCCTAAGTTAGAGTACATATATTGATAAAGTGCTGAAACGGTTCAGCATGCAAGAGGCAAAAAGAGGACCCTTACCCATGACTCATGGTGTAAAGATCTCTAAGGCCCAATGTCCTCAATCACAAGATGATGAGGAGCGTATGACAAAGATCCCTTATGCTTTGGCAATTGGATCTATCATGTATGCAATGATATGTACTCGTCCGAATGTCTTGTATGCTTTGAGCATGACGAGCATATACCAGTTGAATCCAGGTGAAGGTCACTGGACAACAGTCAAGAATATCCTCAAGTACCTAAAAAGGACTAAGGATTCATTCTTGGTATATGGAGGTGAAGACGAACTGGCAGTAAAGGGTTACACAGATGCTAGTTTCCAGACTAACAATGATGATTATAAGTCTCAGTCAGGTTTTGTGTTTTGCCTTAATGGTCATGCTATTAGCTGGAAGAGTTCGAAGCAAGAGACAGTAGCTGATTCTACAACGAAGGCTGAGTATATTGCTGCTTCTAGTGCGGCCAAGGAGGCTGTATGGATTAAAAAGTTCATCACTGAACTAGGTGTTGTTCCAACCATTGTTGATCCGATTAAGCTATACTGTGATAACAATGGAGCCATTGCACATGCTAAGGAACCCAGATCTCACCAACGATCCAAGCATATACTTAGGCGGTACCATCTCATCCGTGAAATCAGTGATAGAGGAGATGTACATATAGGAAGAGTGCCAACTGATGATAATGTTGTAGATCCACTGGCCAAGGCTTTATCGTAGCAGAAGCACAAAGGTCATACTAGTTCCATGGGTATTAGATACATGAGTGATTGGTTCTAGTGCAAGTGGGAGACTGTTAGAGTTTGTGCCCTAGAGGCCAATTATTTGATATAATTTCTTAACATTTTGATATTATATTTGATTCAATAAATAAATGATTTTATTATGGTTTTATTTACTGCGTAATATAATTGTTAACATAATAAAATTCCTTATAATAGTGATACAAATTATATAGTTTCAAGTATGTGACTTGAACATGAGATTATATCATTACAATTAGTATCATTGTTCTTAAATGTCCCTAGTCAAATATCATTGTTGATAGGACAACAATGATGCATTGAGACAAGAATGTGGATTGACTGATGACCAATCTCATTGGTCATAAATATATGAGATATTAAGTCAATGCATAGGTACATGTTAGAGAACGATGTACTGGACAGACCCACCATGAGAATTCTATGTGGATCATTATGCAAAGTGTCATTAACAATTCTCATAGTGACAATGATGTAATGGTCCTCTGACCTCAAATCACTATATTACTACACGAGAATTTATGTAATTTGATATCATCAAATGTCACCTTTAATAGGGTGGACTATAAAGGTGATTATTGGGTACATCATAATTGTGTGAGGAATATGAGTGATCTAGATGGAATTTAACCATCCTATATATTAGGGATGATATCCATAGGCCTCTTGATTGAGTAGGACTATGAAATGCATGGCCATGCTCAAATAGTGATTTGTTTCATATAGTCTACTCATTAATCAAGAAAACTCAGATTAAATTATGAAGAGTATGACACATTCCATGACTCGAGTTTAATCTAGGATATTAAAGTTAAAATGATTAAATTACATTGAAACATTGGTCACGAAAAAGGTTGCATCGAATCATCGATCTTATTATTACTTGGGTAGCAGTGATGCATTACTAGATGCCGCTCACTGTTTATAATTTTATAATAATAACCTATAGGGTCACACACATAGAACGTTATTAAAAGGGAATTAATTTAAATTGTAAGGATTTAAATATATCATATGATTGATAGTATTTAAATCACTAATTTAAATTAAAAGGATGATTTGTATATGTATATATATTAATTAAGTAAGACTTAATTAAGATATAATATATATATATATAAATTCGGATTTTATTTTAATTAGATTAGGGTTTTGATTAATTCTGATTTATTTGCTATATATATGATATATCAGCGTCTTTGGAAAGTTAATCAAAACAAAACCCTAGCCGCTCTTAGAGAGATACTAGAGAAAAATAGAAAATCCATTCCTTTTGGTGGCTAGTTCCGCAGCTCCCTTTATTAGAGAATCGTGCGACGATTCACGGGCGTTCGTGTGGATACCGTAGAGGCGTAGTTCTTTCGGATTACGTTAGAGATTCGAAGCGATTTCAGAGTTTTTTATTATCGGTATAAATTCAAAACCACTGAATTAAATTTGTTTCGCATGGATCCTGTGTTGGGTTTCGAAAATTGCTTTATAAAGTTTTATATTCCGCTATGCGTTTCTCTACCGAATCCCTACATTCCTCACCTCTCTTTTTTTCAAAATGGCCACCCCAAGCCCTCTATTTATAGAGGGGAGCCATGAGTGCACCCGCAGCAGCAGAATGCACTTGCATGGCTGCCGGTGCCCCGGCCCGCGGGTCTCGTTATCTCGAAGTGCGTGCACTCGTGCACTATAATGTCCGTTCAAACTTGCAAAACTTCAATCCGAGCATCCGAAAGAGGTATATAAGACCTTCTTCAAACTGCTTGTGTCAAGAGTTACGCAATGACATGAGATTAGAGGTTGTACGAAGTCAGGAAGAGGGGACCATGCCCATGGTCTTCAAGCTTCAAATTATATCCGGTGTGCTGCCATACGTAATAGTCACTCAGGATTGGAACTCCTTGGTTCTTATAGGACATTATTGTATGTATGTATGTATGAAGTGTTGAGACAACGCACAAGTGTTAAGGTGGCAAGATGACGTTTGACTCCTCACCGGGGTTGTCTCCAGTTTGAGTTGAAAGCAGACGTTGCTCAGGGTTACATCTGAGATTGGATTGCTACAAGTGTTTGAATGTCGCAAGGTCATCTGTAAGTGTGCTTGTCTGCCCAGTGTTAGCTCTGGGTCTGAGGAATGAGTGCCTCGGCAGGAGGTCTGAGATTGAAGCTGATTGCATGCACTTGAAACAAACATTTCAAGAGTTATCGTCGGAACTGCAATAGCATTCCTTGGGGTTATCTCTAAGGACGAAACTCAGGGTTATCTCCGAGGTTGGAAATGATACTCCCGATGTGTGTTCTGGGGTTGGAAATGATACTCCCGATGTGTGTTCTAGGGTTTAGACTGAACTTCCGGTAGTATCCGGAATGGATGTGAACTGTCTTCCAGGGTTATCTCTGAAAGACGAATCGCCTCCCCGCAAGTTAGTAAATGTGTATGCAGAAAATTTTGAGTGTCTACAGATGCCCCTCTTTATCATATTCATGCAATGCAAGGCATGGATAGGATAAAAAATCCTAGACACTTGAAATGCAACAAGATAAACATGATGCTATCTGCAGTAACATGATGCAAATATATGATGCATGAATGAAAATGATTGTCGGTTCCCTGTTAATCCTGTTGGGATGACAATAAGTGATGTCTTGGACATGCGATCCAAGTCTTCAAGGATGTTAACGTTGGGGCTATCACCAAAGTCCTGAATCGTAGACACAGACTTCTATTCCATAGAGGTACCTCTTGTGTATAAAAGATCTGTGGGGAGAAAGCTTTGTCTATTTGAGGATGTGTATAACATATCCCACCATCCTGTCGGAGTTACTGCCAACAATATGTATTTTTCAGGGTTGCCTGACCTTCACTGATGTATGTATCACCGAATAGATCCCTATTGGGCAAACTGTCAAAGCTGCTTGACCTTCATTGATGTGTGTATCAATGGTCGGGGATACTTTGTCATGGATAAGTTTCTTCGATGGGTTTACTTACCACTAGCTGAGATAACGTCAAGGTTGCTTGACCTTCATTGATGTGTGTATCAATGGTTGAGAAATGCGTTGTAACCCTCGCCGGGGATACGTAGATGTTTGAAATTTTTGCATTGTGACCCCCGCCGAGGATACGTCTTTAATTCATAACTTCGGCGTTGTAACCCCCGCCGGGGATACATCTTTAATTCATAACTTCGGCATCATAACCCCCGTTGGGGATACGTTTAGGGTTATGAGACTGCACCAATGGCATCAGACCTTTTGTGAGGTATTGTCGAGCGTGATTTGTAAAAGCTGAGGCCAATGGTATAGTATACCTAGTATGCAGGCGAATAACAATGAGTGAGATGTGAAGCCAGAGTTTGGCCCGTGAAAACCAAAATTTCAGGCTATTCCGCTCAATCGCGTAGCGTTTTAATTCCTGATTTAGCCTTTTCAGCTTGTGAGACCTCCTTTGCAACTCTAACTAGAATGAGCCGGAGGTGTGGTACCCATGTAGGGGTGCCACGGGTACACCTGTAGCAGCTGCAGGTGGACTTGTGGCCAACCGTGGCCATGTAAAGCCTGCAGGTTGCTTTCATAAGTCATTTTCAAGCTGCACTACGAATGAAATCTGAGAGCTCTTCTTCGACACTCTGAAGTTCGGGGCAACTTTCTCGCATATTTTGCCACCGCATGTCGCTTCTTCACTATCCCGGTAACATATGCATGTATTCTTTTCAGCTTTCTATCCGTTGGAAAATGACTTATCACATGAAATACATTTAGACGCATAGTAGTGAATATGCATGCTGATATGACTTTATAAAAAATATTCAACATAGTAAATGTTAGTATTAAACCATGCTGAACATAATGATGTGAAAAAATTTAACTTTTGAAATAGTCAAATTGGCACCTTTTACTATCATTTCTTATCCTATTTGAGGACAAATGAGTAAAGGTTGAAAAGTAAAATAACTCTGGTAATTAGATTATAGTTACAGATTTTTTTCTGTGATGTATTAAATATATTTAGGATGTATATGACTGTTGGTAGGTGTGCTACTGAATGGCCACCTAGTCATGCCTATGTGCACGTGGATAATCCCATTTATAAAGGGGGCTATGGCAAAAAATTTCCAAAATGTAGGCATTGGGTAGTCATGCATTTTTAACTCTACTGTATATGTATGTTAAAACAATGCATGCATGCATGTAATCATAAAATGCATTTTGAAAAGCTCCAGGTAAGAATTTACCACACCCTTTCTGAGGTGATTTGGAGTCCTGATATTATGGATTTGGATCAGCCAAGTAGTTCCTGTAGGACCACTTCTGGTGTATGGAGGAGGGCTTCTGAAGTGCCTCAACCTCATTCTGTTAGACAACCTCATCGTTTGGTGGAGGCAGTGATACGTCCTATCCGGTTTGAAGTGCCAGATGTCGAGGACGAGGAGGAGGATGTACCGGTTGAGGTTCCTGCTCCTGCTGTACGTGTTCAACGTAGGGATTTGCCAGGTATTCAAGTAGCGAACCCAGATCTTCTAGGTGACTTGAGTCGGCATCATTCAGTCTACCTACACGTAAATGAGGTATGAAGTTAGATCTTAATCTTCCTTATTTCCTATTGATGATGAGCAAAGGGTTATGATGTTGATCTGCATTTGATGTAGGTTCTCGGCTTTACACAACCTCGAGGGAACTGGTTCAGCATCCACTCTATGTATCAGGCTTTGTATGATGACTATAGAGCGATTGTATATGGCTGGGGATTCAGGACGTTCTTTTCCATTCTTCCCCATCGCTGTCCCTGGGGTTACCTCAGGGCATTGTTTGAGCAGTGGTTTCACCAAACTCAGTCACTCCACTTGCTAGACTGTGAGGTGATGATGACGCCAATGGATTGGCAGTTTATCACAGGTATGGCGTTTGGAGGGGATCTAGTGCCTTGTACGGTGAATATCACCCCTACTACCGTCAGATCCTTATTGGGAGTTCCGGCGGAGGCGCTCAAGGGTAGGACTGCACGTACAGTTCCTTTGAGCGTAGATGCTATGAGCGGGCTGTTGAGTGAGCCTATACCCGATGATGTGAGAGTCAGGGATTGCATTTTTCGGTGATTGTTCCTGATGATCATTAGGGCTGCTTCATAGTAGATAACTCTTCTACGGTGTCCTTCGCTTTGATCAGCGCCACTCAACACGTGGACCATATAGGAAATTATGATTGGGGTTCCTACACCTTTGCCTACTTCCTCAGGGAAATGCCCATATGATCACAGGGCTTGACCGAGGCTTGGTTAGGATTCTACCCATTTCTGCTGATGAGTATTTCTCTTGTCTTTTCCCATGTATAGGTTAAGAGCGTTGACTGACAATAGATGTTTGCCTTTGTGTTGGCAGTTTTGGGCCTATGAGAGGCTTCCATGTTTGCGTCCTATGAGCATGCTAGGTTTAGACACCTATCCAAGAGGACGAAGATGGCATCATTCCATACTGGTGGAAGTCCCTGTTGATGATGGTTTCACTCATTGCCACCTACAGCTGGAGTTGTTGACATCAAATGTCATCACATAGGTTCCCTATTATGGGGAGCACTTGAGTGTTGGATTTGAGGATAGATACCCGACTGGGGTCGAGTTCGTGATTTCCACCCGTAGGATTCCTCTCTTCACAGATGGAGGATGGGAGCTCTATTTAGGAGAGCGTACTATCAGGAGCACTACATGAGAGATTCGCATGCCGATCTTGCCTCCTGCCAGGTGTCATTGGCCTGTTTCACAGTCACCCGTCATTGATATCCCATTGTTGGGGGTTGACAGTTTCACACTGTCAGAGGGTCCCTGCACTCAGAAGATGTTCCAACATTGGTGGTTTCCTCGTACCATTGGAGCTCATACCCGCGCCACACAGTTTATGGGGGATATGGTTCCAGGATCCGTGATGATGACGAATTGGCTAGCCTGTGTCAAAGATTCGACTCATGTGACACAGATTAACAATTTGACCCGACAGTTGGACCGGGCACATTTCTTTATCCGGTACTTGGGTAGAGATCCTTCAGAGGCAGACACTTTTGATCCTTCCAGCTCTGGCGCTGGCCCCTCAGGTGACCCATATGGCTTTGCCGATATAGATCCTCCCTTGTATAGGCTTGACATCCCTGTAGATAGAGATCTAGTGACTCGGGAGGAGTTACATCAGGTGGACAGGATTGACGATGTAGACATCGATACCATTGACTTCTTCTGATGTATATTTCTCGTTATCTCTTTTGATATGCCTCTATTAAATGTTGGGTAGCTTCGCCCCATTCTCGCTATATCTTTTGATAGGCCTCTGTTAGTTGTTGGGTAGCTTCGCCCCATTTCCCTGTATTTTAGCTATACAGAGATGTATTAGATGATGATATACTTAGGAATGTATGTATAGTTTTTTCCATTCCTTATATCATATTGCCATAAATTGTATCATGCATGTTATCATATTATGCATATGTATGTATATCCAGAGATATTCAGCATTGACCCCTAGATGGTTTTATGACACGGCCCGTACAGATGTCTTCTTCGACAGTTAGCCGTATTGATCATACCCCACCATTTTTGGTGGCATCGGATATGCGATCGTGGTATGATAGCATGTCACCATCAGACATGGTGACTGTAGATCATTTGTTGCATCATACTATGACCCTGTTGATGTTTCAGGTTCCTACAGGATTCATAGAGGGTATGCTAGAGCACTGGGTATCGGAGAGGCAGGTTTTTTGATTTGGGACCCAGGAGTTGACTCCTACTCTAAAGGAGTATGCACGGTTGACGATGCTGCCATTGGACAGACCTTGCGTGCACATGGCGATCAGAGACATGAGTAGGCAGTTCATGACCCTCACCAGATTGAGGCGCAGGGTGGTACAGGATGAGATTACATCTGGCCACGTGATATCCCAAAGATTTTCTCGCTTTGATAGATTTGGCTCGAGGATAGTTATGCATGGTATTCGGGATTTTACCACACTGCAGGATCACCGGCGTTTGGCGAGTGGATGTCTTCTTTGCGATTATGTCGTTATCATATGTCTTCATGCCACGGTATATGGATGAGTTGGACATTGGACTCATTATGGCAGTGAGAGCTCTCAGGGAGGGTCACACCATCATACCGATGATTATGGTAGAGACTCTGAGGTCGGCCGTATATTGCTGCACTTATCCGGCATGAGTGTTCACAGGAAGCTCGGTCATGCTGTACGTGTGGTTTATGTCACACTTGAGACCGATTGGCACTTTTCAACGGCATGGGTATTGTTTCACCCATGATATAGCCATGTCGTACTCCTTTCAGCCTGCGGAGTGTACAGATGATGCATCTTGGTCAGCTTTCTTGGCAGGGATTGGAGATCCATTTGCTATACTGCCATGTACAGGGCTTAGTTCACCCTATAGCTTCATTACTCATGCTCTGGGCATGGATTATCTTCCTCTAGCTGGTTTTAAGAGGGATGATCACCTACCACCCACTGGCCATGATGTGTCAGTTTGACCAGTTTTGGGATTTCCATCCATTTGAGGGGGCAGTGAGTTAGCGCTTCGCTTGACGTCGTTTATCAGCAAAGGACAGATCCAGGTTGTATGCATGGTGGGATCAGTGAGAGCTAGCTGAGTTTTCTGTCAGTCATCCGGGTTATTCTGTAGAGTATTCAGCATGGATGGAGATATAGACTGCATCGACTATGGTAGTATCCACAGTGCAGGATTGATTTTGACGATGAGGAGCCTATGGAGGAGGCTGACATTCCCATCAATAGGGACTTGACTGTTGGGTTGCCAGCATTTGTGGTGGATTCTCTCACCCTGAGTGCCACTGTTATTCAACATTCAGCACAGTATTTGGAGCAGAGCCTACATCTAATGACCTATGAGAGAGATCAGGCTAGGGCCTTGATGTTGATAGCTCTTGATGGGAGAGATGTCACTGTATTAGAGAGGGATGAGGCTAGATCAGCTAGGGATGCATTGATTGTGGAGTGGGATGCCGCCCTATCTACTAGGGATGTGGCCATTGCAGACAGTACTTCCATGAGATCCCATACGACTAGAATCCTTACCGATATGAGTGCATATATTGATGAGCATCATATCACCATGCAGTTAGCCTCAGATCTTCTAGCTCGTGTAGATACAATTGGACAGGAGCTTGCAGCGTTACCTCCTTCTTCGGAGAGGGATGCTATGTTAGATCTGATAGTCGGCATACACACAGATCCGTAGATAGCTTTGTATTTTCCTGTACAGACTAGCTTAGCCATTTTATCATGTATAATACAGATGTATATATCAAACAATAATATATATGGCAGAGAAATATATTTTGATTTACTTCCCTTTTAGTTGTGCATTGATACTTGCTTGATAGTTGTCTGTTTCTTCTGGACTTGTGATCTTGATGCATTCTGAACTCATCCTTGATGTGTAGACATTGAGCCATCACAGGATCTCTCAGAACTGATCATTGATCTATATGTATCCCTACCATCTTTGGTGTCTTGGGACTAGTTTTTGTATGGAAATGTGGAGAGGAGTGTGGCTTTTCCTCTCTGAGATTGATCGCACAACAAATGGTCGCCAGTACTTCTATTTGTGAGAAGCCTAGTTAATTCCATTTCTTATGGATTGGTGTTGCTCTTTGAGGCACAACCGCAGCTTAGATTGTCACCTAATATCCTATTGGTGAGGAGAGGTTGGATAATTCCATCCCTTTGGTCTGAAGCCGATGAAATGTGGTGGATTAAAGTTTGATCCCAAAGATCGTGTGATAAGTATTTTTTTTTTACGGTAGGGGTTAGGATCAACCATAAATGGTCGCCACGTACTCTATTGAAGGGGAGATCAAGTCTGCGTAGTTCGAACCTGGTGTAAGAGGTTTAACACTGAATGTGAAAGCCAAACTGGTGTAGAAGTTTTATTGATGAAGAAAGGTGTAGAAATGTTTTTATTGTTTTTGTTTTTGTAGAGAAAGGGCGTAAATGTTTTGTTGTTTTTGTTTATTATGACCGGGCCATATAGAATATGGTTGCCTATGTACTCCGGCATCGTGGAGATCGGTCGACGTAGTTCACCCCCAATGACAATTGCGTAAAGAAGTGTGAATCCCATGCGCAAAGCTATATCATGAGGAGAAGAAAGTTTGATCCCATGATGGGGACAAACTGCAGGTGTGGAAAAAGTTTGATCCCGTCTTCAGGACAAACTGCAAGCGTAGAAAAGTTTAATCACGTCTTTAGGATAAACTGCATGTATAAAAGGTTTAATCCCGTATTCAGGATAACCGAATTGTATGGACGTTTAAAATGAGGTGAAACCAGGCTGCTGGTTTGAATTTTATGTTTCCCTGAGGGGCAGAAAAGTACGTAAAAAGGGTTAGAAAATCGGAATGACTGGTGATTTGATGATCAATACCAGGATGTTTGCTTGATGGTATCCTAAAACATAGTACCGTTTCACGGTTTCTGAGTTGATAAGATGTAGAAATTCATCGCCATCCATTTCCTGTAGTCTGAGAGCACCTCCTATCAATACCTCCTTGACAAGAAATGGGCCTTCCTAGTTAGGAGCGAATTTTTCCCTAGATTGATCTTGGTTTTCAATGATCTTCTTCAAAACCAAGTCATGTTGTTTGAACTGTCATAGCCGGACTTTCCTGTTGTAGGATCTGGCGATCCTTTACTGATATAACTAACCATGGAAGATAGACGCGGTTCGCCTTTCGTCTATTAGAGACAATTAGTGATACTTGTCTTGTACCCATTGGTCTTCATCTAGCTAAGCGTCCATCAACACTCTGAGGGATTCCATTTCCACCTCTATGGGGAGCACTGCTTCCATCTCATAGGCTAATGAGTAGGGGGTTGCCCTAGTGGAAGTACGCATGGAAGTTCTGTAGGCTAATAAAGTCAGAGGCAAGAGGTTATTTAACGATCCGAAATTTCAAATTGTAATATTAAATATTTATTGAATAATATAAATATTTATTTGATGTGTCTATTGTAGAATTGATGAATCTAAATTTATTAGAGAATTTTCTAAATTAAATTAATTTATAATTTAGAGATTTGTATTATAACATGAGGTGTTATATTGTTGTTTTAGTTTAATAATTTAGATAGTATATTAAATTATTAAATAATGTTATAATGAAAATTATAATTTTGTGATATTTGCTAAAATGCTATATTTAATTAAAATATAGTATATGATTAATTTAATAGGTTAATGTTGGATATGGAAGTCCAAATAAATAATATGTGATTATAAATTATAATCTAAAGTGGTTATTAAAATAAATTAAAAAGGGTTTAATTCAGTTTTTGCCAAACAAGGCTTAATATATTAATTCTTTAAAAAATTAAAGGGTTTCAAACAAGCCTTATGGCTTTTGGGATTTCTAGTTTTTGAATTTAAATAAATAAAATAAATTAAAATAATAAATATAATATATTTATATTATATACGTTACTAACTGAAATAGCAATTAATATTATTAAGGGTTATCAGTTTTATTTCTTACGTTGTTTATAAGTTAGTTATACGCATTCTATTTAATAGCCTAGAGATTACAGAGAGTTGAGAGAATTGTGAGGAAACGTAAGCAATTTCCAAAGATTTTAGCAAAGATTACAAGAGTTAACAAGGATTTCAAGTTATTTTAAGGTAATTTATCTAACCTTGATATTTCATATATATATATATATATATATATATATGAATCCACGACATGATTTTTTTTGTGTTCTGTGAAATCAAATTTGATGAATTGTGGTTATATACTTGGGAATTGTGATGTTACAGACTTACGATGCTAGAGTTATGTTTAAAACAAGAAATTTGCATGCTAATTTTGTATTGACAGTAATAGAAAATTTTGACAGTGTATGTTTTCTTATATGGCTTATGAAATACCAATTTTTAGTGGTCAAGTTGTATGTTAATATGCAAATTGTGTATTGTTTATGCTAGTTTGTTTAGAAACGAACATAATGTAATTTGAACGAAGCCATTTGGACAAAAATTGAAGTTACAGTGTTGATTTTCATGAAAGCTATCAAAAATGGAGTTTTTATATAAAAACATGATATTTGAGAAATTAAACTTGCATAGTTGATGTTTAGGTGTTTTAATTGGTTGAATATGTCAACAAACATGCTTACAATAGTTTTGTATCAATTGTACATGTAGATATTACTGTTTAGTGGATGAAATTTGTGTCCGTTGGGCTAAAGTCGGCTACTGTTCATCAGCCGTCTCTGCCTCTGTCTGAGCATCACAAGATTCGCGTGCTTGGTGCAAGGCGAAAAAATGACGCAATTGCTTGTGGCCCCAGTGTTTTTGTGGCAATTGCGCCATACCCTTGTTTGAGATTCTGACTTCTGTTGTTACTGCAGACTTGGGGATAGGATCATAACATGGTCTGAAATTATGTTAGCATGTTAAATGTGTAATGTTAAGGATAACATAACATAGTGAATTGTGGTTAGTAAGTTCAAAGTTGCAAAAATGATTAGTAAATCGAGAACGCGTTACGTGATAACTTAGTATACACAATGAATGTTAGATAAGCGTTGTGATGTTGACACTTGGGAATTCTGAAATATATATGGAAGCATAAGACTTGTGCTAAAATAACAAGTGTAGCTAGTAATGCGTTTTATATTGAAAAGTAGATATTAGTATGTCTAATAGATGTTGTGGTTTTAATACTATGTATAGGTGAACGTGAGTTTAATATTGTAGCTTACGCTCGAGGCAAGTTTCTAAACCCTATCTTTTTACATTGAGAAAAGTTTTCTAACTCTATACTTTCGTTGAGCTAGTTCTATTATTACATTGTGTAGCTTTATTCCTTGGATTGAACAAGTTTTCTATCTCAACTGTTATTGAACAAGTCAATTGTTCCAAAATTTCATTCGAGCAAACTTTAACTCTAATGTTATTTCAAATTCTCATTTGGTTTATTCATTTTAACTTGTTTATAGTTAAGCAAGTTTCTTAATTTCTATTCTTGTATAATGAACGTAGTTTTGAACTCTCGTCTCTATTATTGAACTGTTTTTAATTCTTTGCATGAATTAATACCATGTTGAGCAATTTTTTAGTTTCTAGTTTGCTATCAGTTAATGTACGTTCAGAAATTTCATTTTCTAATGTTATAAGATCCTAATCTTAGCTTATTTATTGTTCAAGCAAAGGTTTACCATTTTATTCATTTTGTTGAATACTTATGCTTTATAGTTGTTTCAGGCATGAGTTTAATATGTATAATCAGTTCACTTATGATTCTTAATTGTTCTATGTTATGTTGTTATTAAATAATTGTTGTGTTATCAAACACCATTGATTCAACTAGTCCTCTAGTTGATGTTCGCTAAACTTCAAATTACCCTTGAAAGCTTATCTAAACCAAACTTTCTTTGGTACGGACTAGTACTCTAAATACTGAGATGAACAACCCTATTTTTATTAGGGGATACTTTACGCTTAGCGTTGAAATGTTTGTGCACAATACATTGTACGAAGGGCTGATCCCCCTAAATACGAGGAGTCCTTATAGTCTTATGACTGTTAAAGTTGGAGTTGAAAGATTACTAGCAACTGTGGACATAGTTCATGGTCTTATGACCCTCAGTTATATATATATATTCCATATTTTGGATTCTAGTTTCTAATTATTATTGTTAGAATACTATCCAATTTTGATGAGCCTATTCATTGGTAGTTATTATTATTATTCTTCTGTTGATTCATTGTTATATCCAGTGAGCAATTGTTTTGCTCACTCTTGCATATTTATATACTCATTGCAGCTAAAGTTGAGAAGGTAGATGAGCCTTCAACTAGCAAAGGAAAGGGAAATATATACAAGTGATGAAGACTTGTAATTATGATTATTGTTATGATGATTAGACTTTTAATGTGATGATAGACTTTTATTTTAATGATGTGATGTAATAACTTATTTTCGCATTTGAATGATGTTTAAAGGTTAGACAACCTGGGATGTTTTTGAATTTGATGATGTAACCCTACTTAAAGGGAGGATTATTGTTTAAATAATATTTTATTTGGGTAGATAGTATGTATGTGTGAATAGTGAGCACCAAATCTTGTGGGAATGAAGTACCTTGATTTGGGGGTGTCATAGGTTGGTATCAAAGCTTTAGGTTATGAACCTTAGGTGGGGGAAAGCCTTAGGAAGTAACCTTTGAAAAGATAGTGATGATAAACTCTTATCGAGTTTTAAGGAAGAAATAATAAAATACTTATGTGCTTATGTGATTATAACTTATGTGCTCGTGAGTGTCGAGTAGTAATGGTTAGTAATTAAAAATTTAAAATTTGATTGACAGGATGGCTAATGTAGGAGAATCCAGTCAGTCTAGGGAGGAAGGATCCCAGATGCCTAGAGAGGAGGAGGCTCGAGATATTCAGGTAGTTTGGGAACAACTACTGCCACGGGAAATAGTTCCGTCGGTCACAGTAGCTGAGTAGGAGAGAGTACCTGATGAGGATGATGAGATAGAAACGGACGAGAAGGACCCCGTGGAGCTGCCATAGTCGAATGAGAAGGACGAGGAGGAAGAGATTCCACTTAACTCGATAGTTGGCCGTATGTACGATGAGGTGTATTACCGTAATGTGGAACTTCAGGATAATGTCGAGGAGTTTCAAGATATAGTAGCTGAACAACAGACCTCGATGGCACAGAAAGACGACGAGATCCAGGATCGAGAGGAACGTCTGCATAACATTGAAGAGAAGCTGGTCTACACCGAAGGAGAGAACGAGCGTATGATAGCAGAGATTGCAGAATTGAAGAATAAGCTAAAGGAGGAATCTACTAAGAAGGCAAGAGCTGAAGATGCGTACAATCACCAATACAAAGTAATAAATAGACAACACTTAAACCACAACGTTTTTTATAAAAACGTTGTGGTATTTTTTTCACAACGTTTTAAAAAAAAACATTGTAGATATATATATATGCAAAAACGTTATCTATTTTAAAGGGCATTTTTTTTGTTTTAACTAGATAACGTTTTTTTTTCAAACGTTGTCTATCTAAAAAAATACGGAGCAAAAAAAAAAGACGCCAGAATGAAACACGGAGCAAAAAAAAAAACTTTGGAGCAAAATCCACTACCACCGTATTCTCGCTTCCTACCAATTATTCTTTCTTCTAAATCCCTAAACCTTAACCAGATTAAGATCTTCTTCATCAAAACCCACTTCTCATAAAGTCGCCTCACCAGAAGGTGAGAAACCCGACCTTCCAAATTTAGAATTCGATTGAAGAGAGATGGAACTCCCGTGGGTAAGCGGAGTAGACAGATCTCCAGGTCCACATCTATTACCATACCTCCAAGTCTCAGTCCGACGTCGTTTCTCAAGTCTCCGGTTCTCCTCTACAATATAAAGGTAAGCTAAATTGTTTCATTTCACTAGATTCGGATTTTGAACTATTGATTTCTGTAATATTACGCCGTTCCTTTGGTTTCTACCTGCGGCTTGCTACTTGCTTCATAGTTGTGTTGGATTCATGAGATCAGCTTTAGATCCTTTCTTCGGATTTCTATTCTAACACTATGATTTTGGATTTGGGGTTGTCCTTTTTGAATTTCAGGTATATGTATTGTTGTATCACTTCAGATTAGGTTAAGTCATTGACAGAGACATTCTGTGTAATTTCGTGGCTCAAGTTTGTGAGTGTTCGCATCTTTTGTACTCGTTAATTTTGATATAGAGAATTGGCCTTCATCTCCACCTGTAGATGCAGGCAAAATGCCTAACCATGCATATCTTATGTTATTCTTTATGTTGTTTACGCTTTCGCTTTCATTGTTCATTAGTATTGTTATTGAAATTTTCATAATACATATGGATATATTTATTCATGGAAAATTTTGCACAGGAGGGAGAGACAACAACAGCAAATGAAGTAGACAAACAATTACCAAGTGTCAAGCATTGGAGCTCGAGTTTTGGTGCTAAAAAAGTATCTGATTCCTGGTGGGAGCTCTAGATTCTACCAGAGGGATGGGTTCACATTTGATGTTAGATCATCTGTGATGTTTGGTTTCAACGATAAGGTTAGCTATGTAATCAATAATTCTGTTTGGCACATATAGAATTATTTATATGTAGTGCTTTTTTGAATTCCTGCAATATCAAATTGTTGTTTCATCTGGTAATACATATGGATATTTATAGAATGACGTCCACCTATACAAGCAAACCATAAAATGTCCAAGGTTGTGCTGCTCAAGGATCTGTATTTGGAAATTGACAGAATGAAACAAGGTTTGACAATAACACCTGCTTTCCTTTATTATTTTTTGAAATATATTCCACACTCACTGGTCCTTCTATCTATTAAAACTAAAGCAGATGTCAGAGCAGCAAGGGAAAAGAATGGTGTTTATATTCCGCATGAAAGACTTGTACAGGATGAAGTGAATTGAAAATAACAGCCCATAACTTGCTAAATTTATATATATATATATATATATATATATATATATATATATAATAAAATAGAGCGGCTTCAACAAACAACGGTCTCGATTAAAACTTCATCATCCAATGGCTCAGATTTAATCTATTGGCTCTAATGGCTCTTATTTCATTTCAGCCACACAAAAAAACGGATAGAGCTCTCTCATTTCACGTCAGCAGCTCTCTCTCTCTTTCTCCGTATTCAAATTTCAAACCCACGCACAGAGCTCTATCTCTCATACCCAGTCAGCTCTCTCTCTCTCTCTCTCTCTTTGTTCTTATACACAGAGCTCACTCTGTTCTTACACACACAGACTCATATCCAGCCAACTCCCCTAAATATTTTATCTCTCATACCCAGACCTAATTCCAGCCCAAATCTCTCATACCCGGTCCCTAATATACGATCCATAGCATAGACTATAGTGGTATATTTTTAGAGAGAAAGTATAGAAAGCACTACAAAAAATCACACATTTTATCACGATTTTTTTTGCCATGCACAAAATTTTGTCATAATTTGTTAATTAATAATTACAAAATTCATAATCATCACTAAAACTTTTGCTTTTGTGACAACCTTTAATTTTGTTACTATTAATCATTTATTTCGTCACTAATTTACACATTTGATAACGATTAACAAAATTTCATCACAATTTATTTTGGAGGTAGAATTTCGTACCAAAATTTTGGAGGGAAACTTTTTAGTGACATGTTTGTAATAATTTATGACAGTATTTATTGTCACACAATATTTCTTTCGATGACAACATAATAGTTTGTCATTAATTATTTGTAAATTTTATTGACAATGTAATTTTGTCGCTAATGTTCACATTTAGTGACGCTAAATACAAATTCATCACAATTTTATTTGAAGGCAATAATTTTCTGAAAAATTTTGGAGGGAAATTTTTTAAAGACGAAAAAAGAATAATTTATGACAATTTGTATTGTCATAAATACCAATTTTATATGACGAGATAATAGATCGTCACTAATTAGATTAGTGGATAAGTGACAAAAATGGTTCGTCATAAATTTTTATATTTAGTGACAAAGTACGTAATATCGTCATAATTTTATTTGGAGACAAATTTTTTTTTAATAAATTTTGGAGGCAAATTTTGTAAAGACGGAAAAATTAATAATTTATGATAATTTGTATTGTCATAAATACAAATTTTATATGACGAGATAATAATTAGTCACTAATTAGATGAGTGAATAATTGACAAAAATGGTTCGTAATAAATTCATATATTTAGTGACAAAGTAAGTAATATCGTCATAATTTTATTTAGAGGCAAAAAAAATTTAAGAAATTTTAGAGGCAAATTTTGTAAAAACGAAAAATTAATAATTTATGACAATTTATTGTCACAAATACCAATTTTATATGACTAGATAATAGTTCATCACGAAACGTCCAAATTTTTAAAAAAAATTATTTTTAAAGCCACTAAATGCCCAAATTTCATTTAAAAAAACAAACAGAAAAGTCAATAATAAAACTTACTATTTTACTAAGGATCGTTTTATAAAAATATTTAACTAAGAATTTCTATCAGTACAAAAAATTATGGA
Organism: Panax ginseng; assembly: GCA_020205605.1. Lineage (NCBI taxonomy): Eukaryota > Viridiplantae > Streptophyta > Magnoliopsida > Apiales > Araliaceae > Panax > Panax ginseng. The sequence continues at coordinate 96,560,355 of CM035128.1, read as the reverse complement.
TGTAGTGACAATATAGTTATTAGCGAAAGAAACATCATTCACAATTTAATTTTTTTTCTTTCGCAAAATTGGGATGGTAGAAAGATATTTGGTGTCAATTTATGAATATTGCTCATTATATATTATTGTTCATAGATTTTTTGTGAAAAATAAAATTGGTCAGTGTTTTTGTTCTAAATAGATTTTTTAGAATTAATTGTGTTGAATATAAATTGTAATATAAATACATTTAATTTTTTACAGCAACAAATTTATTTTTAATAAGACTGTTTAAGTAACTTACAATATCGACTATTTATTTAATCAAAGTAAATAAATTTACAATAATTTAAACTATAAAATTTCATACATTGACCATGGGAAAAAATAGGGAAAAAATTAGGCTCTTTTGTGGAATAGATCACAAATGCTAAAAAATTAATCATTTGTTCTGCAAAAAAGATTTAAGATTGAGTTTTATTCTTAGTTAATTTATTGTATCCTACAACTCAAATTGTAATGTAATTAATTTTTTAAAATAGAATTTTATTCTTAATAATATTTTTTAAATAATTTATGATATTAAATATTTTATTAATTCAAATATTAAATTACAATAATTCAAAATTTAAAATATTATAAATTAATAATAAAAAATTATAATAATTAAGACTCTTTTGTGGAACAGATCAAATGTGTTAAATTATTACTTTTCACTACAAGAACTTATGGATGTAGTGAAGGAAATTTTGTGAAGGAATTTATTCCTCACATGAGAAGTTTTTTAACGAAGGAATTGTGAAGGAAAAAAATATAGTTATTAGAGAAAGAAACATCATTCATAATTTAAATTTTTTCTTTCGCAAAATTGAGGTGGTAGAAGGATATTTGGCCCCAATTTATGATAAAAATTTATGAGGAAAAAACTTATTAATGAATGAATTATTACTCACTATATATTATTGTTCAGAGATTTTTGTGAGAGATAAAATTGGTCACTATTTTTCTCTAAATAATTTTTTTTAAATTAATTGTGGTGAATATAAATTATAATATAAATACATTTAATTTTTTATAGTAACAAATTTATATTTTATAATACTTTTAAGGAACTTACAATATCGACTATTTTTTTTTAATAAAATAAATAAATTTACAATAATTTAAACTTTAAAATTTCATACATTGACCATGAAAAAAAAAAGATAGATAAGACTTTTATGTGGAATAGACCACAAATGGTAAAAATTTACTCATCTATTATGTACTAAGAGTTAAGTTTGAGTTTTATTCTTAATTAATTTATTGTATCCTAAAATATAAATTATAATGCGATTAATTTTTAAAATAGAATTTTAGTCTTAATAATAATTTTAAATAATTTATAATATTAAATATTTTAGTTATTAAAATACTGAGTTAAAATGATTAAAATTCTAAAATATTATAAATTGACAATAAAAATTATAACAATAAAGACTCTTTTATGGAACAAATCACAAATGTGTTAAATAATTATTTTTTCGTTCAACAAAATAGTTATATTTTATTTTGTTATTAACTAATTTATGACATCCTAAAATTTAAATTTAAATTTATTTAAGTTTTTGAAATAATAATTTTATTTACAATTTTTGTTTTTAAAAAGTTTATAATATTAGTTGTTTTTATAAGTTAAAAACTTAAAATCAATCTCATTCTTTTTTTGAAATGAGTCCCTATTATAATTAGAGCCTTCAGCCTTCAGCCTGCCTGAACCCTTCGGTTTATCTTCTACTCCTAACTGCCGTTGCGCCCAAATCTGACATCATCTATCTCACGGCTCACCACCAATAGGCACCACCCACGCAACCAGTCGCGACTCGCGGCTTACCCCTTCTCCAGCTCAGTCGCGTCTTACTCCTCCCCAGCCCAGTCGCGAGCGGCTAGCCTGTCGCCCTAACCCTGCTGCCCTCTACCCTAGTTCCCGAGGAGGAGGATGATGTTTCCATTATTCTCAACGCCAAAGAGATTTCTGCTCATCATCGCCTTAATTCTTCCACCACAACCTCTTCCCAGGACCACAACAGGTATTTAATTATATTTTATTTATCTAGAAATTTATAATTTTATATACAATTCTCGGTGATTATAAACTAAATATGTGTCTTTCTTGGTTGCTCTGATTTCTTGATGTTTGTCGTGATTGGATTTTCAATGAAAAATAATTGTGTGTATGTACACATATGAAGATTGGATTTGGGGACTTTGTTTTTGTTTTTTTTGTTGAGGACAACCTCTGTTTTCTATTGGAAATTTGGAATATATAGCCTTTTTATTCATGATTTCTATAGTAATTATAGGTTTTTGATTTTCTCTCATTTTTGTGGGTCATTTAGTAGTACACATGAAGATTGGATTTGGGGATTTGGAATATTTAGCCTTTTTAATCATGTTTTTGATTTCTATAGTAATTATACGCTTTAAGAAGTTGAAATTAGTAGTTTACCGGCTTCAACTATAAATGTACCACATTTTAGAGATAATTCTTGATACAATTGACCAATATAATAACAAATGAAAATCGTTTCAAAAAGTACTGGTAGATGAATGTACACTTTCAGCCATTACTTTGACCTAAGAAATACTTATTACCAGATAAAAGATGGTGATTATCTGGTTTTTTCATATGAGAATTTACGCCAAAGTCCAAAAACTGCTCTACTTTAATCATAAGTTGCCTGCTTCCTTGGCATTCTTGTTTCTTCAGTTATTCTGTTTGGGAGGGTGGGGGTATAGGTGAGAAGCATTAGCACATTTCACTTATTTGATATTTTCAGGCAATCCTTGAATTTGATTTTTTTTATGTCAAAGTATTGTTGTATTAATGTAACCATTGTAATTTTGTATTATCAATTTTCATAGTAGCTATAATATTTTTGTAACACTATTTGTATACAGGTCTCGCTAATTGATTTGGAGGGCCCCACTATTTTGTATGAAAAACATATTGCCAGCGAACTATCCGCAGCTGTCATCTCTCTGCAGTTTGCAACCTGCAGCTTCCATGGCTTTGAGAAAAATGTTTTAGTGGTGGCAACAAAGGATTCATCAGTTTTGGCAGTTGAGAGTGATACAGGAAACCCACTAAGCTCAGGCATGGTCCATCCTAAGAAACCTTCTAAAGCTCTATTCATGCAGATTTTAGGCATCAAAAACCCAGTTTATTGAGTTTTTATTATATTTCTTTATTGTGTCTCACTTGACAAGACATATTTGATGTATTAGACTTCATAAATGTAAATAACTACCAAGTCTAATCGGTACTTGGCAATATCCAAATATCATACACCCCCAAAGGATCAAATCCCAAAGCCAGGGGGTTTGGATATTGCCAAGGGGATCCATCCTGGGGCAACAAACTATGCTGATAAAGTTGCTAAGTGGAAACTACCATCGAGCAAAAAGTCTCGCATTTCTATATCCAGGAAGTTACCTTCTTCAAGAGGTGTGGCATCTGGGAAGAACATTAACTGTGAAATCGAGGGCAAAATTGTCTTTCGCCACTTGCAGGATGGGGATATTGTGCTCGTGAATAGACAGGTATTGCATATTTTTCTTGATCTTATAATACACGTTTCTTGCATATTGGATATGATTGTGTCATTTATTAATTTCTCCTAAACCTCTGCATCTTTTTCAAGAAAATGAGAGTGTCTCAAATCCTATCATCTAAAATCCAGTTGACTATATGCTATATATAATAACATACAAGACAATCCACTTTTCAATGGAAGGCAATTTTCATGATGCTAAAGGAAAAGATACACAATAAATTATATCCTGGCCCAATTTATAAAGGCTTTATGAAGCAAAATAAGTTACCTTATTGAGAGGGATACCCTTTTCTTCAACTTATTGTGGCCCCAGCAGGTAAATTCCTTCAGCAATTGATTGGTTTTAGTGAAACATAATGGAATAGAGTATAGGTATCATTTAGAGAATATTTGCAAATATATGTACATCATCTAGAATGTAGAAATCAAACCTTATGAAAGCTATTACACTAATCTCCATAAACATATTTCCTCAGTCCTTCAAACAAAATATGAAGTGGTTGTTGAAATTTTTCAAGGTACTGATAAGATCTTTTTAAGATATACTTGTAAGCATGATAGATACCCTGCTTCAGAATTCAAAGACTTGCCACACAATTTTCAATTGCCACATAAATTCACCCTACAAATCATAGGTAACTTTACCTGCCAATTGAAAATAATTTGTTACAAGTCCTGATCAATGATCACTATTAAAAAAAACATGCATGGAATTTTAATAGGCTAATTAGAGTCATAAAAAAACCAGACTGCCCGCGCCCGGCCAAGCTCAGCTTAACTAAGCCCGACTTGAGCTCACTCGAGCTAGTGGATATACTAATATGGAGAGTCAGATTGTAATTTTAAGCAGCATGCAACAGATTTTGTTTAAAAATCAGAACTCCATCCAAGCACAACTGTAGAAACTTGACTTCCTTTAATATTAGTGTCATTGATCAAGAGAAATCATTTGACTTAAAACATATTGTACTAAACAAATTTTCAAGGTACTTAACCAATTGCGTATGATCTTAAAAGTTGTGATATGAGTGTTACTCATGTTCGGCTATGATTATTTCTTTGGCATGAACACCTACTTTAAGTTGTACTCTGTTTGCACAAATGTTCAATATATTGTTTTGATCTGCCTTTTGGATATTGTTTGTCTTCGTGAGGAAATAGAATTTTGTCGAGTAGATGTTAATGAAGAGATCATTTTCTCATTTGTTTATAGCTGCTGCATATGAGCACACTTCTCGTAAATTAACAATAACTGTAGCATTAGAGCAGTGTTATTTAACATAAAAGCTACAGTACAACAATCCATTCACTTTATGTAATTGTAAAAGTTATTATCTAGTTTGTATCTATCTATTTTTTTAAGTTTGTGGCCGATTAAATAAGTGCATGGGTATTTTGAGTTCATTTAATACAATGTATTAAGTAGTGGTATCATTTGTTCTTGGATATACTATGCTTCAATTTGGCCGCACAATGTAACATATGAATCTAATCCATGAAAGATGATATACTATGCTTGTATTTGGCAATACCATGTAATTTATGAATGTACTCATGAAAGATAATTTTACAATTTTGTACCTTAGGAGTGGATATCAGAATGTTACAAAGTGAAGGAACTTGTTGCTATTGAAACCTACCTTATGCATGCTGGTAAACCATGGCGGAAACAAAGTATATCTCATGAAAAAATCCCAGGTCTGTTTTGTTATCATCATTTTATAATAGTTTTAATGAATTATTGGAATATTGAGCATGTCTTGTCTTTTGTATTTGTGTATTTTCCTTTTGATCAGTACGCAGGATTGCAGTGTTGGATATTCAACCCCAGCATGGTCTTGCCTAGTATATATATATATTAAAACATTTAGAAGTACATTTTTTGACTAAACTTTCGAAATTAACATTCGAGATCAAAGTTCTTAAAGCGTTGTTGAAACAGCTTCTTGCTGCTGCCAAAAATACCCAGCCATTCAAGTTCCCTGCTGCTGCCGAGGCAGCAGCCCTACACATTGACATGCCCAATTTTATTTATTAGTTTATCTTACATGTTGCAACAACACCTAGCCTACATAACTCAACACATTAGTCAAAGCAAGCCAATACAGTGGGTTATGGGTGACTGCTACCTGTTGTTGCAATAGGGGTTTACTGCTGCCCACTGTTGTATTTAGGCAACAGCTCCTTCCTCCATGTTTCAAGAGATTACACATTCGAACTCACTAATTTAGAAAAAAAAACTAGCTAACTTGTTTGGACAGTTTAACCCCTTCCGGCCGAGAGCTCAAAAGAACTCCCAGCCTCAACTTCTCCACTGCTACTGCTGCTGCAGTTAGCAGCACTCTGACGCCCAATATGCCCACTTTGTGGTTCAATTACTTTTAGCTCATCCACCGGACCCCTTTTTAAACATGTTAAACATAGCATATGAGTCTACATTTAGAAGTTATAAACTCTCCATTTTGGGTTCTTTATGATGCCTGTTACTCAGTAGATTATGTTAATTAGTTTATTAAACATCTTGCAGGCAAGGAATGAGAAGATAGAGCAGTTGGAGATTGATCTTAACATTAGTGAGAAGGTACAAATGGATTTCTCTATTTCTCTCTTTTTTAATTATTCATTTTATGCAATCAATTCTTTAGTAAATTTCATTGGTGTTGCAGCAAGTTGTCAACTTTCGTGAACTTTCGTAAATTTCATTGGTGTTGCAGCATGTTGCAGCAAGTTGTCATTATCAATTCTTTATTTAAATTTCATTAAATAATGAACTACAAGTTCCTTATTTAATTGTTTGAGGGACTTTCGTGGAATTCCATTGCTTTGCCTCACAAATAATGACAAGCTTTAGTTTTTACTCAACAAGAAGTTTTCTCACAAATATTTGATGTTGATTTGCTTTGTCTTAGAAGTTACACTGTATTCATACCTTTAGTAATGTTCAAGCCTGTCTTCTCAAACTTATCTGCCATTATAGAAACACCAGTTGCTGGTAGTTATGATGTGCCTTGCATTTTGTGTAGCTTCAAATCATTTTTTTCAATTATTCAGGCACAGGGGTTGATCAAGTGGTTCGCTATCTGTCTGCCTGATATATTAAGATGTTATTTGCTGAAAAGAGAGTGTGTGTGTGTGTGTACACACACTATTCTATAAAAAGGATTCTTGTATATCCTATTTAATTTGTTAAGGAACTTTTCTCCTTATTCTTTTAATTATAGATCCAGACGAACCAAAGAGAAAGGAGAAGCGACAGAAGGGTGGTAATTCCAGGATTTTGGCCCCAATTCCACTTTCAGATGCTCTAGTGAAGTTTATTGGTACTGGAGAAACTGCGTTATCACGAGCTGAGGTCATAAAGAGAATATGGGATTACATCAAACAAAATAATCTCCAGGTATGCAGATGTTATCAGTTGTCTAACTAATGTGTACTATGTATTTTTAGGCAATACCTAAAAAAGTATTTCTCACAAGACGCAACATATATATGTCCAGCCTCAGTGTTTGTAGTGAAAGGGAAAATTCAGCCTCAGTGTCCTGCTTCTGTTTCTGCTCCAATTGTAACGTATCGAAGTGAGACGGATGGTGTCCTGAAGAACATTTTCTTGGTGAATATAGTAGTAATTTATATTGAAAAGTGAATTTGAGATGTATATATGGATAATTTGGTATATATTTTGTGGATGTAGTAATTTGAAACTGTAAACGAATGGTATTATTGGGATGTATTTTGAATGGTTGATACATTTTGGCTTTAAATTTAAATGAGAATTTAGACCTTTTAGCTATATATCATGGCATTAGCATATTGCAGGTGCATTGGTAATGTAGGTGAATCACAATCTTTTTTTTTTCTTTTTTTTAATCTACAACATTTTAAAAACGTTGTGTAAATGTGCCTAAATGTTGTCTAATATATTAAACTACAACATTTTTAGCCGGAAAACGTTGTGGAATCATACTTTCCACAACGTTTTTAAGCATCTGCTAATTTATGGAAAACAAATCTACAACGTTTTTTTTTTAAAAAACGTTGTGTAATGTGCTTGACTGCTTAACTACAACGTTTTAAAAACGTTGTGTAAGAGTGTCAAATAGATTACACTCTTAACCACGACGTTTTTCTGACTGAAATCACAACGTTTTTTCCGTGTTATTTATTTGCTGTTTTGTAGTAGTGAATTAAGCTTACCAACAAGCCGGAACAGCGGAGAGGGATGCACAAGCAAAAAGGATGAAGATGGAAGAGATGAATAACGTATTCAACACCGTGATCAATCAAGCTCAAGATCGGGTCATGGGTTATCCAATTCAGTTCGAGACGCTACCATCGTACATATTAGACCGCCGAATAATGTTCCGAATTATGGAGGAAGAGCGTCATAAGGCTACACAGCATCTTAGTAGGACATCGTAGGTTGATATGTAACTATTATGTGATTGATGGATAAATAAGATGTAAATCCCGGGTATGATATAACCAATGGGATAGATGTTGATGATGTTGTCCTGCAACTGTTATAGTTCAGAAAAATAATGTAAATAGCAGTGATGCTATTGTTTTGATATTTTTTTAAAGATTATGAATGAATAAAAGTTACTATTTTATTCAAAAGTGTTATGAGTTACGTGATAAATTTTGTGTGTAAATTAAGTAGAGATACTTAAAGAAATGGAGTAATAGTCTAATGAGTGTATTTTTAACAGAAAATGTCTCCAAGACGTGAACCACCCCGACAGAGACCCACTGAGGAAAACAACAACAACAATGAGGAAGGTAACCCAGTTCACCAGTTAGTGACGTTACTAACGGGTGCTTAGCAGAATCAACCTCAGAACCAAGGTACAACGTTTAAGGATTTCAAGGCGGTTGGACCACCAGAATTCCGAGGGTCCATAAATCCAGTTGAGGCTCAGACCTGGATCATGGAAATAGAGAAAGTGTTCGATATTGCGAGAGTAGGGGAGGATCAGAAGACTGCTTTTGCAACATTTATGTTGAAAGCAGAGGCTAGTTATTGGTGACAAGCCAATAAAACCCGAGGAGGTCAAGGGATTATGACTTGGGAAAGGTTCAAAGAAATGTTCTTCGAGACTTATTTCCCAGAAAGTTCGAAGAGTCAGCTAGAGGTATAGTTTTGGAACCAAAAACAGGAACGATGTTTGTCTCCAGTAGTATCGCAAAGATTCAACTAGTTGGCTAGGTTTGCGCCATATCAAGTTAGCACAGAGGAACGCAAGGCGAAGAGGTTTGAACAGGGATTGAAGCCCTGGTTGTACAGTAAGGTTTCCCTGTTCCAGTTGAAGACGTTTGCAGCAGTGATGGAGAAGGAAATTCTCGCTGAGAGTGGAGGCGAGGCTGTAACAAAACACAAACAAGAGAAGAGGAAGAAGAAAAGTTAAGGTGAAGCTAAGAGTGGTGGTAGTAACGGTGGAAATGGCAACAACAACTTGAAGAGGAAGTGGAATGCAAGTGTGGGAGCTGGAAATCAGTAAGGAAATCAGCACAAGAAGAAGTTTGAAGCATGTACTACATGCAGAAAGTTTCACAAGGGAGTGTGCTTGCTGGGGAAACGGGTATGCTTCAATTTTGGCCAGGAGGGTCACATCGCCCCAAATTGCACTCAAGCTAAGAAGAACGTTTGTTTCACGTGCGGGTCCAAGGATCACTTTGCTCATGAATGCCCTAAGAAGAGATCTGGTTAGGCAAATGGAAGCAAGGGGAATGCTGGTGGAGGTACGCTGACTATTGCTGGGCTAACATCAACAAATAAGGCAACAACAAGAACCTTCAACATGGCGGTGCAGGACGCGGTGTAATCAAAAGATGTCGTGTCAGGTATTATCCCAATCAATGATATACATGCATATGTATTATTTGATTCGGGTGCTACTTGCTCGTTTATATCTGATGAATTTGCTAAGAAGTTAGAAATACCTAGTGAAGAGTTGAATTTCCCTTTAAACATAGAAATTGCTAATAGGGAAGTGATTCCTGTTAGGTTGGTATACAAGAATTGTAGGGTGAACATTAAGGGGAATGTTATGAAGGTAGATTTAATTCCGATTAAACTTGGAGAGTTTGATGTGATATTGGGAATGGATTGGTTATTCAATTATGGAGCAATAATTGATTGCCAAAAGAAATGTGTAAACCTTATGACTCCGTCAAATGTAGTTTTCCATGGTAGCAAATCGCCTAGACAAGTGAGATGTCTGACGATGATGCAGACCAAGAAATTGTTGAGCAAAGGTTGTGTAGGGTACTTATCCTACATAGTCGATACTCAACAGGAGAAGGGAGTTAAACTAGAGGATATACCAATGGTTAGAGAGTTCAGGTATGTGTTTTTGGAGAATTTTCCAGGACCTCTGCCTGACCGAGAAATCGAGTTCGTGATCGACTTAGCGCCAGGAACCGCTTCGATATCGAAGGCCCCATACAAAATGGTTCCGGTGGAGATGAAAGAATTAATGGTACAACTGCAAGAGCTGTTAGATAAGAAGTATATTCAATCGAGCGTATCACCGTGGGGAGCACCGGTGTTGTTCGTGAAGAAGGATGGGTCAATGCGCCTTTGCATTGATTATAGAGAATTAAACAAAGTCACTATTAAAAACAAATATCCATTACTAAGAAAAGATGACTTGTTTGATCAATTGAAGGGTGCTAGATATTTCTCAATAATAGATTTGAGAAGTGGGTATCACCAATTGAAAGTGAGGAAGGAGGATGTACCGAAGACGACATTCTGAACTCGGTATAGACATTATGAATTTTTGGTAATGTCTTTTGGTTTGACAAACGCCCCTGCAGCATTCATGGATTTGATGAACATGGTGTTTAAACCATTTTTAGACGAGTTTGTGGTGGTATTTATCGATGATATTTTGGTGTACTCCAAAACTCAAGAAGAACATGTGGAGCACTTACGTCTGACGCTAGAGACGTTAAGGAAAGAAAAGTTGTACGCGAAATTCTCTAAAAGTGAATTCTGGTTAGAACATGTACAATTTCTTGGGCATGTAATTGATAAGGATGGGATTTTCGTAGATCCATCAAAAGTCGAAGCCATGATAAATTGGGAACCACCAAGAACTCCATTAGAAGTAAGAAGTTTCTTGGGATTGTCAGGCTACTATAGACCGTTTATCCAGGATTTTTCCAAGATTGCCACTCCGTTGACAAATTTGACGAGAAAATCTGTAAAATTTGTTTGGACGGAGAAGTGTGAAGAAAGTTTCTAAGAATTGAAGAAGAAGCTTAGTGTGGCACCTGTATTGTCATTACCAGATAATACATGAAATTTTGTGGTGTATAGTGATGCTTCACACAAGGGCTTAGGATGTGTTCTAATGCAAAACGACAAAGTCATTGCATATGCATCAAGACAATTAAAAGACTATGAGAAAGGGTATCCAACTCATGATTTAGAGTTGGCAGCGGTTGTATTTGCTCTGAAGATATGGAGACACTATCTCTATGGAGAGAAGTTTGAGATCTACACAAACCATAAGAGTCTGAAGTATATTTTCACACAAAAGGATTTGAACATGCGTCAAAGGAGATTGATGGAATTGATAAAGGATTACGATTGCGAGATCTTTTATCACTTGGGTAAAGCTAATGTTGTTGCAGATGCCTTGAGTAGGAAAGGCCGAGAGAAGTTGATGTTGTTAACTGATAAGGAGGAGCTCATTTCAGCAATGACAAGATTAGAGTTGGAAATCAAATTTCCAAAAGAATCCGATGAAAAATTGTTCCAGATGGAAGTCAGTCAAACTTTAGTAGACAAAGTGAAGAACGCTCAACTACAAGATGAAGAATGCAGAAAAATTAGGGAAAGTGTGCTTGAAGGAAGGGAAGTAAAGTTCAAGGTTGATACTGAGGGAATGCTGAGATTCGAGGGATGAATTTGGGTTCCAGCAGTACAGGATATTAAAGAAGAAATCTTGAGAGAAGCTCATAGCTCAAGATATTCGATTCATCCGGGAAGTACGGAGATGTATCAAGATTTGCAGCGACATTTTTGGTGGCAAAATGTGAAAAGAGACGTTGCAGAATGCGTTGCAAAGTGCTTAACATGTCTGAAAGTGAAGGCCGAACATCAACGACCAAGCGGATTACTTCAACTGTTGGAAATACCGGAATGGAAATGGGAGCATATCACAATGGATTTGGTGGTAGGCCTTCCAACGACTCAAAAAGGATACGATGTGATATGAGTGATAGTGGACAAACTGACAAAATCTGCACACTTTTTGCCAATAAAGATTAGATTTAATCTTGATCAGCTGGCGAAGCTATACGCTAAGGAGATCGACTCAAGACATGGAGTTCCAGTGTCAATTGTATCAGACAAAGATCTGAGGTTCACTTCAAATTTCTGGAAGAAACTTTAAGAATGCATGGGAACACAATTGAAGATGAGATCATCCGCAAACAGATGGGCAAAGAAAACGAATGAGTCAGATACTAGAAGATATGCTTAGAGCGTGCATTATGGATTTCAAAGGAAACTGGGATGATCATCTACCGTTGGTGGGATTTGCATACAACAACAGTTACCATGCAAGCATTGGTATGCCGCTATACGATGCATTATACGGCAGGAATGCAAGACTCCACTATGCTGGAATGAAGTTGGGTAACGTCAATTGCTAGGACCAGAATTGGTACAGCAGACCGCTGAAGTGGTCAAACTCATCAGAGTAAGACGGGTAGTTACTCAAGATCGACAGAAAAAGTATGCTGATCAACACAGGCAGAGTCGTGAATTTGAAGCAGGAAATTTCATGTTTCGGAAAGTTTCTCATTGGAAGGGGAAAATTTGTTTTGGCAAGAAAGGAAAGCTCAGCCCAAGGTTTATTAGACCTTTCAAAATTTTACGCAGAGTGGGAGAAGTGGCTTACGAGGTAGCTTTATGTCCAGAATTAGAGCATGTGCATAACATTTTTCATGTGTCGGTGTTGCGACCGTATAAACCCAATTACAATCATGTGATCGAGTATGAACCGTTGTAGTTCATTAAAGATTTGTCTTACGAAGAGGTTCCTATCCAGATAGTCGACAGGAAGGAACAAGTCCTCTGGAATAAAGTGATACCTTCTGTGAAGGTGATGTAGAGGAACCACAACGTCGAAGAGGCTACGTGGGAACGCGAAGCTGATATGATGCAGAATTATCCTAAGTTATTTGTTTAGTATGTGTCTTCGATTCTGGGGATAAAATCTTTGTAAGTAAGGGAGAATGTGACGATTTGATTGTTTGAATTGTGATTCTGGGGACAGAATCCTTGTAAGGAGGGAAGGATGTAACGATTCGAAATTTCAAATTATAATATTAAATATTTATTGAATAATATAAATATTTATTTGATGTGTCTATTGTAGAATTGATGAATCTAAATTTATTAGAGAATTTTCTAAATTGAATTAATTTATAATTTAGAGGTTTGTATTATAACATGAGGTGTTATATTGTTGTTTTGGTTTAATAATTTAGATGGTATATTAAATTATTAAATAAAGTTATAATGAAAATTATAATTTTATGATATTTGCTAAAATGCTATATTTAATTAAAATATAGTATTTAATTTAATGGGTTAATGTTGGATATGGAATTCCAAATAAATAATATGTGATTATAAATTATAATCTAAAGGGTTATTAAAATAAATTAAAAAGGGTTTAATTCAGTTTTTGCCAAACAAGGCTTAATATATTAATTCTTTAAAAAATTAAAGGGTTTTGCCAAACAAGCCTTATGGCTTTTGGGATTTCTAGTTTTTGAATTTAAATAAATAAAATAAATTAAAATAATAAATATATATATATATATTTTGATAATTAATGCTAGCAATTAGTATTATTAAGGGTTATCGGTTTTATTTCTTATATTTGTTTATCAGCATTGGTTATATCGATTTGTATTTGCTAGCCTTTAGAGATTACTGAGAGAGTTGAGAGAATTGTGAGAAATTTAAGCAATTTCCAAAGATTTTAGCAAAGATTTCAAAGAGTTAGCAAGGATTTTTAGCTATTTTAAGGTAATTTATCTAACCTTGATATTTCATATATATATATATATATATATATATATATATATATATATATATATATATATATATATATATATATATATATGAATCCATAGCATGATTTGTTTGTGTTCTGTGAAATCAAATTTGATGAATTGTGGTTATATACTTGGGAATTGTGATGCTACAGACTTATGATGCTAGAGTTATGTTTAAAACAAGAAATTTGCATGCTAATTTTGTATTGACAGTAATAGAAAATTTTGACAGTGTATGTTTTCTTATATGGCTTATGAAATACCAATTTTAAGTGGTCAAGTTGTATGTTAATATGCAAATTGTGTATTGTTTATGCTAGTTTGTTTAGAAACGAACATAATGTAATTTGAATAAAGCCATTTGGATAAGAATTGAAGTTACAGTGTTGATTTTCATGAAAGCTATCAAAAATGGAGTTTTATATAAAAACATGATATTTGAGAAATTAAACTTGCATAGTTGATGTTTATGTGTTTTAATTGGTTGAATATGTCAACAAACATGTTTACAATAGTTTTGTATCAATTGTACATGTAGATATTACTGTTTAATGGGTGAAATTTGTGTCCGTTGGGCTAAAGTCGGATATTATTCATCGACCATCTCTTGCTTCAATCGAGCATCGGCCTAAGAATCACTAAGTGTTAGTAAAAAAAAAAAGCGAGTTCTTGTTAGGTCCCGAACCTTTGTATGTAGCAGCAATTGCCATACATACCCTAGTTTGAGATTCTGACTTCTGTTGTTACTACAGACTTGGGGATAGGATCATAACATGGTTTGAAATTATGTTAGCATGTTAAATGTGTAATGTTAAGGTTAACATAACATAGTGAATTGTGGTTAGTAAGTTCAAAGTTGCAAATATGATTAGTAAATCGAGAACGCATTACGTGATAACTTAGTATACACAATAAATGTTAGATAAGCGTTGTGATGTTGACACTTGGGAATTCTGAAATATATATAGAAGCATAAGACTTGTGCTAAAATAACAAGTGTAGCTAGTAATGCGTTTTATATTGAAAAGTAGATATTAGTATGTCTAATAGATGTTGTGGTTTTAATATTGTGTATAGGTGAACGTGAGTTTAATATTGTAGCTTACGCTCGAGGCAAGTTTCTAAACTCTATCATTTTACATTTAGAAAAGTTTTCTAACTCTATACTTTCGTTGAGCTAGTTCCATTATTACATTGTGTAGCTTTATTCCTTGGATTGAACAAGTTTTCTATCTCAAATGTTATTGAACAAGTCAATTGTTCCTAAATTTCATTCGAGCAAACTTTAACTCTAATGTTATTTGAAATTCTCATTTGGTTGATTCATTTTAACTTGTTTATAGTTAAGCAAGTTTCTTAATTTCTATTCTTGTATAATGAACACAATTTTGAACTCTCGTCTCTATTGTTGAACTGTTTTTAATTCTTTGCATGAATTAATACCATGTTGAGCAAGTTTTTAGTTTCCAGCTTACTATCAGTTATTGTACGTTCAGTAATTTCATTTTCTAATGTTATAAGATCCTAATCTTAGCTTATTTATTTTTCAAGCAAAGGTTTACCATTTTATTCCTTTTGTTAAATACTTATGCTTTATAGTTGTTTCAAGCATGAGTTTAATATGTATAATCAGTTCACTTATGATTCTCAATTGTTCTATATTATGTTGTTATTAAACAACTGTTGTGTTATCAAACACCATTGATTCAACTAGTCCTCTAGTTGATTTTCGTTAAACTTCAAATTACCCTTGAAAGCTTATCCAAACCAAACTTTCTTTGGTGCAGACTTGTACTCTAAATACTAAGATGAACAACCCTATTATTATTAGGGGATACTTTACGCTTAGCGTTGAAATGTTTGTGCACAATACATTGTATGAAGGGCTGATCCCCCTAAGTACGAGGAGTCCTTATAGTCTTATGACTGTTAAAGTTGGAGTTGAAAGATTACTCGCAACTGCGGACATAGTTCACGGTCTTATGACCCTCAGTTATATATATATATATTCCATATTTTGGATTCCAGTTTCTAATTATTATTGTTAGAATACTATCCAGTTTTGATGAGCCTATTCGTTGACAGTTATTATTATTATTATTCTGTTGATTCATTGTTATATCTAGTGAGCAATTGTTTTTCTCACTCTTTCATATTTATATACTCATTGCAGCTAAAGTTGAGAAAGTAGATGAGCCTTCAACTAGCAAAGGAAAGGGACAAGTGATGAAGACTTGTAATTATGATTATTTTTATGATGATTAGACTTTTAATTTGATGATAGACTTTTATTTTAATGATGTGATGTAATAACTTATTTTCGCATTTGAATGATGTTTAAAAGTTAGACAACCTGGGATGTTTTTGAATTTGATGATGTCACCCTATTTAAAGGGAGGATTATGGTTTAAATAATATTTTATTTGGGTAGATAGTATGTATGTGTGGATAGTGAGCACCAAATCTTGTGGGAATGAAGTACCTAGATTTGGGGGTGTCACAGGTCAGGCCATCCTTTGTGATTGGCGGACATTTTCTGTATGATCTTCTTGATGTTTTTATTAGCTGCTTCAACAACACCATTCATCTTTGGACGGTAGATGACGAAGTTAAGGTGTTTGATGTGGAATTTACTGCATAACTCCTCCATCATTTTGTTGTTGAGGTTCTTAGCATTGTCTGACACAATAACCTCTGGTTGTCCATATCGACATACGACATTGTTTCTGATGAAAGCAATGATGACTTCTTTGGTAACCTTGGGGAAGGAGGCTGCTTCTACCCATTTGGTGAAGTAGTCAATCATGGTGAATATGAATTGATGTCCATTACTAGTTTTGGGCTCGATGGGCTCGATCACGCCCATTCCTCACATTGAGAAGGGTCATGGCGAACTCATATTATGGAGTTCCCTTGGAGGGGCAGGGATATCATTCCTATGAATTTGGCATTGATAGCACCTCTTGACGTGATCATCACAGTTAGCTTTGAGTGTAAGCCAATAATGCCCTGTTCTGAGGATTTTCTTGACAAGTAAGGGTCCGCTCATGTGGGAGCCACATACTCCACCATGGATCTCATCCATGAGCCTCTGAGCTTGGTCTTTATCCAGACATATGAGGAGACCTAATCCTGCATCTCTCTTATAGAGTGCATCTCCGCTCAGGTAGAATTTCATAGCAAGTCGATGGATCCGCCTCTTTTTAGTCAGGCTCGCCTCAGCGGGTGTAGATCCATCTCGCAGATACTCCTTGATATGCTGATACCAAGGGTTGTGGATGGGAGGTAGCTCATCCGATACTTCTCCAATATAGTTCCCATAAACTGGGGCCTTTTGTAGGGAAAATGTGATGTTTGGCATGTTTTCCTTGTCAGGTATGTGAATCAAGGAGGCCAACGTTGCTAGTGTATCCGCAAAATCATTCCTATTACGAGGAATGTGTAGAAAGGAAATTTCTTCGAACTCTAAAGGCATCTGTAAAACTTGGTGATGGTAAGGTAGCAAATGTAGTTCCTCAGTTTGATAATTTCCTATGGATTGTTTGATTACCAATTCAGAATCCCCAAAGACAGTTAACTGCCTGATGCCCATTAAACGGGCAAGTTTTAGCCCCATAATACAACCTTCATACTCAGCTGTGTTGTTGGTGCTGACAAACTGCAATTTGATGATGACGGGATATTGCTCCCCCATACCGGATATTAGAACTGCTCCAGCTCCAGAGCCTTCTGTGTTAATAGCTCCATCAAAATACCTTTTCCATGTGTGGCATGCATCGTACTGATGGTGTTGCTGAACTGCCATTACCCCTTCATCGGGGAAGTATGTTTCTAAGGGTTTGTAGTCCCCTGCAGGTGCGACAGCCAGTTGATCCTCAATTTCTTGACCTTTAACAAACTTTTGCGTCACGTAGACGATGTCAAATTGCTGTAGTATTAACTGCCATCTGGACAATCGACAATTTAGTATGGGCTTACTAAACACATACTTAAGAGGATCCACGCGGGATATGAGATGGGTTGTGTGACCATGGAGGTAATATTGTAACCTCATGGAAGCCCATGCTAAAGCACAACAAGTTTTCTCAATCAGAGTGTACTTGTGTTCACTGATGCTGAATCTTTTGCTGAGATAATAGATAGTTCGTTCTTAGCCTCTATCGTCTTTTTCCCCAGCATACAGCCCATGGCATTGTCATTAATGGACAGGTACATGAATAGGGGAACATCATCCCTGGGTGGTACCAAAACAGGAGCGTTAACCAGCTGCTCTTTAATGATAAGGAAGGCTTTCTGACACTCATCGTTCCATTTCATGGAGGAGTTCTTCCTTAACAATTTGAAGATGGGCTCACAGGTTGCTGTGAGTTGAGAGATAAACCTACTAATGAAGTTGATTCTTCCCAAAAAGCCCCGTATTTCCTTCTCTGTCTGAGGAATGGGCATTTCCTTAATGACCTGGATTTTGGTGGGATCCAACTCAATCCCTCTGTGGCTAACTAGGAAACCTAGCAACTTGCCTGACTTAACACCAAAGGCGCACTTGGCGGGATTCAACTTCAAGTTGTACTTACACAACCTGTTGAAAAGTTTTGTGAGATGGTCTAAGTGGTCATCCTCCTTCCAGGATTTGACAATGATGTCATCCACGTAGATCTCTATCTCTTTGTGTATTAAATCGTGGAAAAGATCCATTATAGCTCGCTGATAGGTTGCCCCGACGTTGATGAGGCCGAATGACAATCGTCTGTAGCAAAAGGTTCCCCAAGGCGTGATGAAAGCAGTTTTCTCACGATCTTCCTCAGCGACCATGATTTGATGGTACCTAGTCAGTTTTTTCACGATCTTCCTCACGATCCACGAAAACTTCAACAGTTTTCACATTGTACTAGGCGCACTTGGCTAGATTCAACTTCAAGTTTTACTTACACAACCTGTTGAAAAGCTTGTTGAGATGGTCTAAGTGGTCTTCCTCCTTTCAGGGTTTGACGATGATGTCATCTACGTAGATCTCTATCTCCTTGTGCATTAAATCATGGAAAAGAGCCATCATAGCTCGCTGATAGGTTGCCTCGACATTGATGAGGCCGAATGACAATCGTCTATAGCAAAAGGTTCCCCAAGGCGTGATGAAAGCAGTTTTCTCATGGTCTTCCTCAGCGACCATAATCTGATGGTACCCCGTAAAGAAATCCGCAAAGGAATACATGCCGTATTGAGCAGTATTGTTAATGAGAATGTGGATAAAGGGTACGGGAAAGCTATCTTTAAGGCAAGATTTGCTCAAATCCTGGTAATCCACGAAAACTCCCACCTTTCCTCTTGGTTTAGGCACGGGAACAATGTTGGATATCCACTCCGGATATGTAGACATCATGATAATACTAGCTTGAAATTGTTTCACAATTTCTTCTTTAACCTTTAAACTCCACTCAGGTTTCAATCGCCTGAGTTTCTGTCTGACTGGTTTGAATCCCTCTTTAATGGGAAGGTGATGAAGAACAATGTCAGTGGACAAACCCACCATGTCTTCATGAGACCATGCAAACACATCCTAGAATTGGGTTAATAGTGCAACTATGTCATTCCGTTGGTTTTGGGTGAGGTTTGAACCAATCTGGATTAGCTTAGGGTTTTCTAAGGTTCCAAGATTGAAAGAAGTGGTTTGGTCAAGGTTGGGTTTAGGTTTTTCTGTGACCCATTCCTTAATCTCCTGAGGTGTCTCAATGTCCTTTTGTATTTCCATCAAGTCTGAGTCCAACTTTGCATCAAAGTTATAGTCCTTGTGGAGAGAAGACACCTCATCAGTAAGTACATGCACATCTAAATTTAGAGTCTTGAAACAAAATATGCTTTCACTTAATATATGAAACTGTTTAATCATACAAAAGTGTTAGCATGTACTGATAAAATAACTACTAATACTGTATAGAAAAGTAAGCAATTAAAGTTATCTACCTGGCAGAGGATTTTTCTCACGATTTTACCTCGCCAACCAATGCATGATAAGTCTTTATTCCAATTGTCGAGGGCAAAGTCCTGATGGACTGCAGTGATGGAGGGGTTGTCATTGTCCTCCTTATCCCGAATGATAACCATGACATCTGGGAAATCATCATCTGGGGTATATCTGTTTGTATGTTCATCATGGACAATGATGCGTATGCCTGACATCATCAAGGAGATGTCGTGTTTACGTTTCCGCTCCCTTTCTTCCACTTCGGGATCAGGAATCAACACCTCTTTTTCTTTGAATGGTACTAGTTTGGGAAACAACATAGACATAACATGGGCTGACACCTTTATTGGAGACTGTATCAGCTCATGCGATGCAGATGGAAAAAATCGTCGTGTGGCGGAAGTTTGAGGAACTTGCTTGTGCTTATGAGGATTCCTATGGTCGAATCGGCAAGATAGCCTAGTTCTACCGTCCCCAATTGTTGGACACTTGAATAGGGTGCTTAATACCCTGCTGATTTTTTACCAAGCCCTTGTCCAGGCTGATGACCCAATGACATCATTTCTTGAGTGGCCAACATAACCTCGGTAGAAATCTTGGGTACGAGAAGTGGTGATCCAATAGGATGATATTGTTTGTTACTCACTTCCAAGGTATAAAAACTGGCCGGCTCAACTTCTGAGTTGAAGCTGATTATTGGGAGATCTCCTTGTTTAGGACATTCCGACTCAACGTTAACAGTGACTAGACTGTTGTTGACAATGTATTTGAGTTGGTTATGTAGTGTAGAAGGGACAACTCCAGCCATGTGGATCCATGGTCTTCCCAATAGCAAGTTGTATCCTGAATCTATCTTGAGGACATGAAAGGATACATTGAATGTATTTGGACCAATCTTAATTGGCAGCTCAATCTCTCCGACAGAATTTCGTCGGGATCCATCAAAAGCTTTGATAATCATATGGCTACTTTGGATCTGTTTGAGATTGACATTCATCTTCACCAAGGTGGCATAAGGACAGATATTCAGAGACGAACCTCTATCTATCAAAACTCCAGCTAGCATATATCCGGAGGACAAAACTGCAATGTGCAATGGCTTGCAATTACCGGTCACTTCGGGCGGTATGTCATCATCAGTGAAGGATCTCACATTGTTATTAAAAATGTGATCAACCATATGTTGAAATTTTTCCACATCCACTGATTTCGGTAAGTAGGCTTCTTCCAAAACCTTCAATAAGATCTTCCGGTGATCCTCGGAAGAGAAAACCAAGTCCAATATTGATATCTGATGTGAAGCTTCTCTTAAGCTTAAAACCACCTTGGCTTCATTATGGCCCATAGTACGGAGGAATTTTTCAATCTTCTCCATGGGAATCTTCCCCTTTGATTTGATGGCGGATTTCATCACCCTCTGAGGAAGATACAATGGATTTTCCTTTGACACTGTAACAGTAGTATGAGATGTGGATCCTTCAACTTCTCCATAATTCCATGGCACTTTGTGTAAGCTAACAACAGGATATTGTGGTCTGAAAGGTAAAGAAATTGGCTTTGGTACGGCCACTTTCAAAGGATTGTCAACTCCTTTGAGTTGAATTGCTTGTATGGGAAATGATTTGACAGTCTCATCATCCTCAGGGGATATAACTGCTACTGATCCCTTGCATTTGGTAGGACATGTATTCCCACTCTTGAGTTGCACAGTGTCATCGTTTTCCAGCTGCAGGACACCACTATCAATGAGATTCTGAATGAGATGGCGGAGTGCCCAACATTCTTCTGTGCTGTGACCGCGAGAATATGAATGATATTGACATATTCCATCGGAGTTGAACCGTCTTGAACGGGGATTGATTGGAGGCAGAAGGGAGGTAATTCTTCCTTCGTTAATCAGCATTTGAAATATCTCCTCCATAGATTGGCCCAGATAGGTAAATTCCCTCTGATTAGAAAAATCCTGACGGGCTTTAGCATTTGTTCTCTTTGCAACCTTATCCTCCATAGCTTCGCTTTCTGAAGGTAATGGTGGAGTATTCATAACAAAAGGAAGGAGATAGGCATACTCCTAGCTGATTAATTGGCGTGTGACTTGATGCTGGAGGGTCACCAGTTCTGCCAATTGATTAATTTGCTTGCAAAGAGCTTTCATCTTTCATGCCATAGCAAATTGGAACTTTGCGTAATCCCATCTGTCAACACCGTCTTTGATGGTCTCGGATGATTCACTATTAAAACTGGAACTCTGTCCAGTGCTCCAACTAATCATGTTAACCTCTTCTTCTTTGTGTTGAGGAAGAGGGTTGTCTTGCACATGAGGTTGATCTGGTTTGGTGACCACGATCTCACCGTTATCCATTAAATCTTGGATCTTGTATTTCAAGGCCCAACAATCTTGAGTATCATGTCCAGGTGCCTTGGAATGATAAGCACACTTCTGAGTAGCATTAAAACCCCTCCCATTAGGGTTGGCTGGTGGAAGAAGACGTGTGATTTTCTTCTGAGTAGTCAGAAGAGCAAGAATATTCTCGAGCAAGTCCCCTAAGGGTGTGAACGTTCGAGGGCACTTTGCTTCTCCACTTTTAGGCAATGAATGGTTTGAAGACTGTGCTTGGAAAGGGGAGTAGTTTCTCCTGTGTATAGGCATGTTCTGACTGCCTTTCTGACCTTGTAGTATCAAGGAAACATCTTCCTCTTTCTTTTTATGGACACTCCGGGGGTTGTTTCCATAAGATCCGGACTGGATGTGCTAAGCAACTGCTTTAAGAGCGGCTAGGTCTTGAATCTTACCTGACTTCAATCCCATCTCAGCCATCTCTACGTGTTTGATCATTTTAGAGAATAGTTTGCCAATACCAGCTAAGACTCTCTCATAGAAAGGAGCTTCCTGTATGTCTATGAAAGTCATGACCATTTTTGATTCTGTCATGGAAGGAATAACTTGAGCAGCAAGGCACCTCCACCTTTGAGCATACTCTCTGAAAGACTCATTAGACTGTTTCTTGACCTTGTAACTGCACCTGGTCAGAGCCATCTGAGATTGAAAACTTTATTGAGTGAAGAAGGCGTGAGCTAGCTCTTCCCAGCTATGGATCTTTGAGTTGTCTACCATGAACGGACTTCTCCAGTCAGACTCTTCTAGAATAGCTGCAGTCTGTGCTTCTCATTTTCTTCATAAGATCCAAGTTCTCCAATGAACACCTTCAAATGTGTATAAGGATCCCCTAACCCGTCATACTTTTCAAAATCAGGGGTTTTGAATTTCTCTGGATAATGAACACCAGGAAATATGCAAAGGTCAACATATGAAACACTTCAATGTGTTCCAATCCCTTTGAGAACACGAATAGTTTCCTTCATTTGGAGGACCTTCTTCCTTATATCACTGGTGTCTGGATCTCCTTTGAGATGGGTGTTTTCAGGGTCTTTGTTGGTCGTATCTGTGACGCCCCCAAAATAGGTATACATCACCCATCTTGAGTCGCCAAATACATGGTACATAAATCAAATACAAACTTAATTATACAACTTTCGTGTAACATACGACAAAATATAAGCTGAGAGTTTAAACAAAAATATTACCTTCTAGACAATATCCACTCTCAATGGAGTCCTCATTATATTTATTATCACACTATTTTACAGAATAGTGAGGACTACTAATGCTATCATCCTGACCAGTCGATCCGCTCCCTCGACTCGTCCCAAATTATATTCTCATTTCAAGAGAGAACAATGAAAGAAAGGGTGAGCTCAACTAGCCCAAGAAAAAAAATATTATGACTAAGATAATGCGAGAATAAATTATCATTAGTCTTCAACAATGTTAAACCGATAAAATACAATAGACATCAAGTTTAATCAAGCAATGAATAAGCAATCCATTAGAAGAGTTAAGTAGAGCATGATATCTACTATCTTCTATGATTTAAAATGTTTTCATCAATTTTATCGTTGATACTCAACAATAAATAAACCACATCATCGAATTATCCTCCTTTCTACTACGCCAAGGATATTCATTAAATCATCAATGGGCATGACTATACCGAATAATCCCTGGTCATAATTATACCAAAAACTGTCCATCAATGCATTACAGGCCACTGAGGACTTTTACCTCATCATTTATAACATTACAGGTCATGATTATACTGAATGATCCCTGGTCATAATCATACTAAGTCCATCTATGCACGTAAGCCAAAGATGACTTTCATCACAAGATAAGCATGAGGATGATGACAATGACATAATAATTCAATAAAACAAGTTCAAGAATAAATTTTAAAGATTTATAAGTTAATTTATCGTGAAATCAATAACGTCCAAATTGTCAACATGATACTTATTTGTAGAGTAAAATTCAAGAATAATATTCATGCACCAAAAATAATTTGGACAGAAAAGAATCAATTTTTCGTCGTGAATAATACTCTGTGAATAGTACTTCGGGAATAGTACCTCGTGAATAGTACCCCGACATGAAAAGTACTCCAAATACCCGAGTGAAAAATATTCGAGTGAATAGTAATTTGGGTGAATAATAACCCATGAATAGTAACTCGTGAATAGTATTCCGGCATGAAAAGTGCCCTGAATACCCGAGTGAATAGTAACCGGGTGAATAGTAACCCATGAATAGTAACTCGTAACAGAAAATACCAAATAAAATGATATTTCATGACAAGTACAAAAGAAATGATATCTCATACGAGTATAATAGAATATATGAAACTGCAAATGGATTTTCATCTGCCATGCGGTAATCCACGTAAATAGATCATTTCCATAATTTAATAAAGAATGAATATGAAAGGTCATTCACCATGCATGTGGTAATCCACATAGACAGGTTATTCCAACAGAACAATAAGGAATGGATTAATGTAAGAATTCACCGGTGCATGCGATAATCGCATGCATGAGTTATTCCAACGTAATAATAAATAATGGAATTCAGTCATGCGTAACGCACAAATAGGATATTCTGATAGAATAATAAATAATGGAACCAGTCATGTGTAAACGAATGCATGTGATATTCCGGCGTAATAATAAATAATGGAATCAGTCATGCGTAAACGTATGCATAAGATATTCCGAAAGAATAATAAAGAATGAAATAATAGAAGAATTTCACCATATATGCGGTGATTGCATATACAAAGTTATTCCAACATAATAATAAAGAATGGAATAACAGAAGAATTTCACCATATATATGGTAGTCCGCGTATATAGGTTATTCCAACAGAATAATAAGGAATGGAATAACAATAGCTCTCTTCATGAATACGAAAGAAATAATACCCCTTACCTCAAAAGAAGATTGGACACTGAAATAGTGAGGTAGCAGACTTCTCTTCTTCTTTCTCTCTATAATAATTGCTCTATAGCTTTAGTGAATTGGTGAGAAATGAAGGAAGAATGAGATTCTATTTATAGGAAAATATAGTTTTGATAATTGCACGTTTTGGGGCTGGAAATATTACAGTACAATACCTCCAACTTTTCTTTCATTTTTAATTTAGTCCTGCAAGTATTATCAAACTTTCACCACCTCCCCTAATAGTAAATCATGTGAATCAATTGTAAATCATGTGAATCATTAGTTCTAGACATGTGAAAATACGAATTACAGTATAGTACATCCATTTATACCTCCATTTTTAACTTAGTCATGCAAGTATTATCAATCTTGCACCAACTCCCCTAATAGTAAATGATGCGAATCAATAGTACACACATGTGAACAAATAGTTATAATCATGTGAATCAATAGAAATTAATTGCTCATTTATCCGGTTAATTGCCCGACTGGTCAATATAACCTCCAGGCATTAATTATTATCGAAATAAATGTCGATTTTCACTAACACTAATAATTCCAACACAATGGAACTATCAATTTCATCTTTAATCAATACGAACTTATTCATCATTAATATTATAACTCACAATATTTAACAACCGTGTCGTTCCTGTGATAGAGGGGCTTTCAGATAAGGATTTCTCCTTATTATGCGCAAATTAGGTGGCCAAACCTCTCCTCGATGTAACTTCTAGACATTGTCAATATTGCAAATAATAATATGAATAACTTTGTCGCCTCAATTATTGATTTAATAATATATCATATTATGTATGATGATAATCGTAATAATAATCTCTGATCAATAATATGAGAGATATGATGCAAAGAATTATCGAAGCAATAATTGAGTATAAGCTGAGTGACTTCTCATGTAAGCATCAATAATCAATACTGTGTACTACTACTAACCAATGCCAGACATCGTCATTTCTTTTACTACCGGGTAGTTCAACAGGTTTTAACGGTAACACTTCCGCCGTTATTTTTATAAAAAGATAATTACGTCATTTTCTAACTACGACAATACTTCCGTTGTAGGGTCCACTAAATGATTGTGCCATTAAATTTAATATTCCCAACAAAAAGAATATTCCCCACCAATCAAATATTATATAACAACTTGCTTACTTTGCAAAATTTATAAATATTACCCACAACTATAACATTATATCAAATCCACACAATAATATTAAAAAAAATATTTTGAGAAATTTAAATCTTTATTCATAAAATTTGGGGTCTCACAATCTCCACTCCTTATGGAATTTCGCCCTCAAAATTTACGTACGTACCTGGTATGGCGAAGAGATGAGGATACCTTGACTTCATTTCAAATTCTAACTCTTGAGGTATAACCTTTGAGTGTTGAATACGATCCTTCTTATCCAAGATTTTAACACGTATCTCCTCATATGTTAAATCTTCTGCTATCTCATCTAGTTTTAATTTAATAACGTGGTTCAGGTCATCCACATATTTACGTAACATCGATACGTGAAAAACGTTATGAACACGCAACATACTTAGCGATAAGGTGAGTCTATAGGCCACAGTTCCTACTCGATCGAGGATTTCAAATAGGCCAATTAAATTGAGGGTTGAGATTTCCTCTCTTCATCGACTCTTGCTTCTAGAATAAGGCCCTCTTGAACCTTCTTCTTTGTATTCATCAGCACCGGGTGTGTAGCTTGAGCGGCTTAACTTTATCGATTAAAGTCGATTCTACTCGTATATTCATTATCTTCACGTGGGTCTCTAGAGTCTTTAACTCTATCTTCATCATTTGTAAGTTATACAAAATGGGTTTTTGTGTTAACAACATCGCACTCGTAAACACACACGATCTTCTACTTAACGCGTCAGCTACCACGTTCGCTCTTCCACGATGATATTGAATGGTATAGTCGTAATCTTTAACAGCTCGAGCCAACGTCTTTGGCGCATGATACGTTCATTTTGGGTGACGAAATACTTAAGGGTTTTAGAAATGGGATTTGTACTGGGTCAATACAAAATTCAATTTCATGCTCTAGGGTAGGCTAAGAAGTCTTCAAGAATACGTTAGGAAATTTATTAACGATAGAAATATCATTCAAAACTGTGACTCTCATCCAAGACTTGGATAGTACGTCAGATTGATATCTATCAACTTGCCATCGTCATTCACGAAGTCGCCTATAGAAAGTTTGGCTTCGGTGCATTCCACACAAGGAAGTCACCAGCGAAAGGCTCAGGGCTCTTTACTTATGGCTTGATATAATAGTGATTGACTTTAGTGGTTTGGTTGCTTGAATTCGCATAACAGGTTTTTTAGGAATATAAAAGCTAACAACCTTACAAAAAGCATGATGGGTAGTTAACCAATCGATTCCTAAAATCGCATCAAAGGCAAGTATTTTCAAAGAGATAAGATCGACGGGTAACGTGAAAGTGTCGATTTGAATCCATAAGATTTAAAAATAGTGGAGGTAACGAAGGTTTCTATTAACCGAGTTTCAACCGATAAGTCAAAGTCTAATCTCTCCGGAGTCAAATTTAAATGTTGAGCGCAAGCAAGAGAGATAAAAGAATAGGTAGAACCGGTATCTAATAAGGTATAGACTTCGCAAGAATTTATAATTAACTATCCCGTGCTAACTTCATTTGGGTTACTCGCTTTTTGAGAAGTCACGAAAAACGCTCTTCCTGAAACCACCGACTTTGTTTTGTCCGTATCCGCCTTTGGTGCCATCGTCCCAGCTGGACTTGACTTTGGTGCATGACAAAATCGAGCTAAATGACCTTCTCTTCTGCAATTGAAGCACGCTTTGGACTGCTACGTACAATTTGGACTTATGTGTCCTTCCCCTCCACATTTGTAACATACGACCGACGGTCGTTCTCCTTCCTTAACAACAGGTGCTGGTGCTGACGTCTTTCCATCATTATTGAATCTCCTCCTCTTGAAATTTCCACTTTTATTATCTTGGCCATGATTACCACCGAAGTGGTTACCTTTCTTGGCATGATGATTTCCCCCACGATGGTTATTGTTGTTCCGATGGCCGTTGCCACCGGTATGATTATTACCGTGTTGCTGGTCATTACCTTTTGGTTGTGCTGACTCATTATCGCGCTCCAATAACTGAGCCCTATTCACAACATCTGAATATAAACAAAATTTGTGAGAAATGAGGTATTGACGTACATCAGGTTTCAAACCTCTTAGAAACATTCGCGTTATTCGCTCCTCATTATCGACCAAATGGGATGCAAACCGGGATAACTCTACAAATTTAGTCTCGTATTGCGACACGGTCATATTGTTTTGCTCCAACTTGATAAACTCCACATCCTTTATGTGACGAATACTTTCAGGAAAGTACTTGTCATTGAACAGCTCTTGGAACTTCTCCCAAGACATCTGAAGTCGTCCAGTCAAGTACATTTTACGATTCCCACCAAAGAATCACCTCTTCACACAACATAAAGGTGGCAAAGGGAACCTTTTGCTCCTTAGAGCATCCCAAGATATCAAATATCTTGGTGATCTGCTTTAATCATGTCTCCGCCTTAAGTGGTTCTGGCTTTCCCAAAAACTCCGGTGGTCCCAGCTCCTTGAACTGCTTAGCGGTGACCGACCGTGGGTTGCCATTATTTCCACCTATATTTTGAACAGGAGTCTCTCTTACCCGATGTTGCATGAATTGCATAAAGCTTTTTAGCATCCCATCGTTCATCATTTGATCGGTGTTGTTATTTACCTGAGGATTATTGTCTTCCTGTTGCACATTATCCTGGGTATTGATCATCGGTGACTCAACGGTCTCATGTGCTTCATTGCTGATCTCAACATTTTCAGATGTCATTTTCAAACACTGTCACAAAACAAGGGTTAATTAACATATCACATATTATCTCTATACTCTGACCGACCAATTAAATGTAAAATAAACTATGCACGTAAGCCAAAGATGACTTTCATCACAATATAAGCATGAGGATGATGACAATGACATAATAATTCAATAAAACAAGTTCAAGAATAAATTTTAAAGATTTATAAGTTAATTTATACTGAAATCAATAACGTCCAAATTGTCAACATGATACTACTTTGTAGAGTAAAATTCAAGAATAATATTCATGCACCAAAAATAATTTTGACAGAAAAGATTCAATTTTTTCGTTGTGAATAGTACTTCGGGAATAGTACCTCGTGGATAGTACCCCGACATGAAAAGTACTCCAAATACCCGAGTGAATAATATTTGGGTGAATAGTAATTTGGGTGAATAGTAACCCATGAATAGTAACTCATGAATAGTATTCCTAAGCATGAAAAGTGCCCTTAATACCCGAAAGAACAATACTAGAGTGAATAATAATCGGGTGAATAGTAACTCATGAATAGTAACTCGTAACAAAAAATACCAAATAAAATGATATTTCATGACAAGTACAAAAGAAATGATATCTCATACGAGTATAATAGAATATACGAAACTGCAAATGAATTTTCATCCGCCATGCGGTAATCCACGTAAACAGATCATTTCCACAATTTAATAAAGAATGAATATGAAAGGTCATTCACCATGCATGTGGTAATCCACATAGGCAGGTTATTCCAATAGAATAATAAGGAATGGAATAACAGAAGAATTCACTAGACATGTGATAGACCGCACAGATAGGTTATTCTAACCGAATAATAAATAATGGAACCAGGTCATGCGTAAACGCACAAATAGGATATTCCGACAGAATAATAAATAATGGAACCAGGTCACGCGTAAACGCACAGACAAGATATTCTGACATAATAATAAATAATGGAACCAGGTCATGCGTAAATGCACAGACATGATATTCCAACAGAATAATAAAGAATGGAATAATAGAAGAATTTTACCATGTATGCGGTACTTCGCATATACAGGTTATTCCAATATAATAATAAAGAATGGAATAACAGAAGACTTTGACCATATATACGGTAGTCCGCGTATATAGGTTATTCCAACAGAATAATAAGGAATGGAATAACAATAGCTCTCTTCATGAATACGAAAGAAATAATACCCCTTACCTCAAAAAAAGACTGGATACTGGAATAGTGAGGTATCAAACTTCTCTTCTTCTTTCTCTCTATATTTTCTCTCTATAATAATTGCTCTATAGCTTTAGTGAATTGGTGAGAAATGAAGGAAGAATGATCTTCTATTTATAGGAAAATATAGTTTCGATAATTACATGTTTTGGGGCTCAAAATATTAAAGTACAATACCTCCAACTTTTCTTTCATTTTTAATTTAGTCCTACAAGTATTATCAAACTTGCACCACCTCCCCTAATAGTAAATCATGTGAATCAATAGTAAATCATGTGAATTAATAGTTCTAGACATGTTAAAATACGAATTACAGTATAATAGATCCATTTATACCATTTTTAACTTAGTCATGCAAGTATTATCAATCTTGCACCAACTCCCCTAATAGTAAATGAATGTGAATCAATAGTACACACATGTGAACAAATAGTTATAATCATGTGAATCAATAGAAATTAATTGCTCATTTATCCTAAGCATTGCCTGATCGGTCAATATAACCTCCGTGCATCAATTATTATCGAAATAAAGTCGATTTTCACTAACACTAATAATTCCAACACAATGGAACTATCGGTTTCATCTTTAATCAATACTGAACTTATTTATCATTAATATTATAACTCACAATATTTAACAACCGTGTCATTCCCGGAAAGAGGGGGCTTCCGATAAGGATTTCTCCTTATCAAGCGCAATTAGGTGACCAAACCTCTCCTCGATGCGGATCTTCTAGACATTGTCAATATTGTAAATAATAATATGAATAACTTTGTCGTCTCAATTATTGATTTAATAATATATCATATTATGTAGATGATACTGTGACAATAACTGAATCAATAATATGAGAGATATGATGCAGCAATTACTGTAACAATAATTGAGTATAACTAAGTGACTTCTCACGTAAGCATCAATAATCAATACCGTGTGCTACTATGCAACCACGCGTATTACTATACTTTTACTACCGGGTAGTTCAACAGTTTTAACGGTAACACTTCCGCCTTTATTTTTATAAAAAGATAATTATGTCCTTTTCTAACTACGACAATACTTCCGTTGTGGGGTCCACAAATGATTGTGCCGTCGTATGAATATTCCCCGACAAAAAGAATATTCCCCGACCAATCGAATATTATACAACTTGCTTACTTTGCAAAATTTATAAATATTACCCACAACTATAACATTATATCAAATCCACACCATAATATTAAAAAAAAATTCGAGAAATTTAAATCTTTATTCATAAAATTTGGGGTCTCACAGTATCCAACTGAGGTTCTGGAATTGTTTTTTCCAAACCTTGAGCTCCTCCTTGTGTAGAGGTTTCTATATGGGTAGGCATCTTTGTACCCTGAGTAAATTGATGCAATTCTTTCAAAAGAATAGCCAAATCTGTGACTTGTTTACTTAATCCGTCAAATTCTTCTCGAGAAACGGGATTAGACTGGTCAAAAGAAGACATGATTGGCTGTAGGCTCGTGGCCTTTTTAGATTTTGAGCCGGTAACAGGCCCAATGATTTCCCTACAAAAGACTTATGTAGTTTAGTCTTAGGGATAATGTAAATGTTATCATAATGTATCCATTTTAGGAATATCATCCTGCAAAAACTGGTGTTAATTGATAACATATCATGTATGCACAAATAATCTTCATATTTTCCATTACATAAAGATGAACATAGAATAAAATTACAAGTAAATGTTTTTACAAGTAATTGAAAATGGAGAGCATGAAGTGACTTTCCTCCGCATTTGGTTTATCAGAGGTTGACCTATCTTAGGGTTACTCTCACGACTTTTTGGCATGAAGGTCCCTAGATCATCGCAATCTACTTAACGGGAAGTTAATCCGGTCTTTCAACTGGAGCGAATCTGGGTGGTGCCTTTCCTGAGCCTTGTTGGAATTAGTCTCCCTACGAGTCCAGTAATCAAACACCGACAGGATAGCCTCCTGGTGGAGGAACCACACAACATACATTCACATACAACGTGTCTCACCGTTTATGAAAATGATGACATGTGCGAAGCACTAATATAACATATAGATATTTTACAGTGCAGTAAGTAAAATGCATTCGTACACATTCATCATAAATGTAAATGCAATATTCACACACAAGCATATAACAGTTTTGAAAAAGCTTGTAATAGCGGATTAAGCCCTCTTACTGGAGTGCCCAGCAGAGTCGCCAATTGTCGACGTCGGGATTTTTAGTTGTCCCTTTTCGTTACTTGTTCTTTGGTGTTCTCATTGTTATGTGAGATTTGTTTTAAAAAACAAGTGAAAATGGTCCGACATGTATAATGTCGACGATGGACTGTTAAGAGTCGCCAGTTGGTGTTTTTAACTGGTTGCACCAACGCAACCGGAAAAAGGTTTGCACATTGACCTAGTGATGTGACACTGCTAAACGGGTCTGTAAAACCGAGATTCATTTGGGTTCGGGGGCTTGATTATGCGGAGGGAAGGTGTTAGGCACCCCCCGACATCCGTGTTGCCACGGTGACCGCCACTTTTCAAGAAACTGTTATATGAATGTGTGTGTGTGTGGATCAATGTGCAATTATTTGAAAGTAGTGTGAGGCCTCATTCGCACCTATATACAAAGGGTTTAAATTTATACAAAAATTTAGTTTTAAGCAAGATATATCAATGATGTCTTATAAAAAAGGTTTTTCAAACCCTGTGCTCAATAGGAATTGAGACCTTTTCATACTTCCATTTTATTATTAAATGTTCGGCTTATTTGCTTTTATTTTCGAGATGCGAGGCATCTTTGAGAAAATAATATACAGCAATGCCAAACTCCTCATGGGCATGATAGCCATCCAAGGAAATTTAGACACCAGAAATAATGTACAAGTCACATACAAAAAAATGTCCATCACGGAACCTAATCTTAATTCATAGGATGAATCAATGTGATCACATGATTCCTAGGTTCACATGATGCATAGCTTTATATGAAAAGGCATGGCAGCTATATATATAAAAGCTATATATATATATATATATATATATATATATATATATATATATATATATATATATATATATATACATGATCAACCACCACGAAAGCATCTCCATGGGGATTAAAATGTAAATATTTAAAAGCGGTATATATATATATATATATATATATATATATATATATATATATATATATATATATATATATATATATATATATGGACATGATCAACCACCATGAAGCAACTCCATGGGGATCATAAAAGTAAATAAAGCAAGAATGTGATCAACCGCCATGAAGTAAACTCCAAAGTGACTAAATGTAAATAAAGCAAGAAGAGGCGATCAACTGCCACGAAGTAAACTCCAGGCTGGACTAAATGTAAATAAAGCAATAAAAGGCCTCGAAGTAAACTCCAGACCTGATTGAAATGTATATATATATATAAACTATTTTCAGACTCTGTCTGATCAGCCTGGGTTTATATATATATATATATATATATATATATATAAAAAGAAAATAAACGCTCCAGATATAAGTCTAGGATCAATCGAAGCATAACTCGATAATGTTAGTCCATATATAAATATATACATATATAAGTATATATATAAAGACAGAAATGAAAACCACGGACCGAAGTCTGAGCATACGCACACAACACGACTCTAAATGTGTAGAATAATGTGTGCAAAGATGAAGAGAAACGCTTTATAGAGTGTGAGAAGGCTTATAGTGGGCTGCCAATGTAGGCTTCTATAACTCTAGATGGATAAACACTCAGCTCCCGTCGGTAAAAATATAGCTATATGTGAGCTAATATGTGTTTAAATTGAGGAAACACTCAATATGGGGTGTGTACAGAGAAAATTGGACAGGGCTTCCTCGCCTCTCTTTTTTTCAAAATGGCCACCCCAAGCCCTCTATTTATAGAGGGGGGAGCCACAGTGTAGGCATGCGGCGATGCATGCACTGCGCTTGCCTAGGGTTCCCAATCACGCAACTGCACTATAATGTCCGCTCGAACTTGCAGAACTTCAATCCGAGCATCCGAACGAGGTATATAAGACCTTCTTCGGACCCCTTGTGTCGGGAGTTAAGCAATGACATGGGATTATACATTGTACGAAGTCAAGAAGAGGGGTCCATGCCCATGGTCTTCAAGCTTAAAATTCTATCCGGTGTGCTGCTATGCCTAATAGTCACTCGGGATTGGAACTCCTTGGTTCTTGTAGGACATTGTTGTATGTATGTATGTATGTATGTATGAAGTATTGAGACGACGCACAGGTGTTGAGGTGGCAAGATGACGTTTGACTCCGGTGTGAGTTAAAAGCAGACGTTGCTCAGGGTTACATCTGAGATTGGACTGCTGCAAGGTCATCTGTAAGTGTGCTTGTCTGCCCTGTGTTAGCTCTAGGTCTGAGGATTGAGTGCCTCGGTAGGAGGTCTAAGATTGAAGCTGATTGTATGCACTTGAAACAAACATTTCTGGAGTTATCGCCGGAACTGCAACAACATTCCTTGGGGTTATCTCCAAGGACGAAACTCGGGGTTATCTCCGAGGTTGGAAATGATACTCCCGGTGTGTGTTCTAGGGTTGAGACTGAACTTCCGGTAGTATCCGGAATGGATGTGAACTGTCTTCCAGGGTTATCTCCGAATGGCGAATCTGCCCTCTTGCAATGTTAGTAATAGGTATATAGAAAAGTTTGAGTGTCTACATCAACGCAAAGCGTAAATTATCCCCTAATATTAGGGTTGTTCATCTCAATATTTAGAGTACAAGTCCGCACCAAAGTAAGTTTGGTTTGGATACATTTCAAGGTAATTTAGGTTTAACGAACATCAACTAAGGATTAGTTGAATAAAAATTTCATAACTGAATACTAAGGTCATGCTTTAGGGATAAGCTAAAAGCATAATCATTGAGTAATTATAATGTACCTTGCTTGAGCAATATTAAGCCAATGTTATTTAAAATTGAGTACTAAGCATGCATAACAAATAGTAAATTGAAAGATAAAACTTGTTCAACATTGGTATATTAAAATATATATACTCGCATACTAAATAACAAGTTAAAGACAAGAATAACTTGTTCAATATAAAAATAAGATTTAGACAACTTACATCATCATAAACAAATTAGATACAAGAACTTGCTCAATCGTAAGAATAAAATTGCACAATGTAATAATAATCGAACTAGCTCAATGAAACAATAGATTTAAAGAACTTGCCTTGATTTTAGGCTAAACCGTAACAACTCAAATCACAATACCCTATATATATATATGTCATCATGACATAATTAGTCTCTACCACATTTTATATATAACTAAGTACATTCATCATGTAAGATTTAATTTTTAATCACACAATCAAATTATATTAGTAATAAAACTAGATAATCGTTAATAACATGCGCATTCTTGGCATAGAAATACTGAAATCATAATTTAACAGTCCTGCTATTAACACATAACAACTTTTTCAGACTTTGTGTAAATAAATCACAATGTCCCACCATTATCTTAACTTCATGTACTGCTACCATGATTTACATTGTGGGTTGGCGTTGCGGTCTAGGTCTTTGGTTCATATGCACATGAGACACACGAGCCACTAAGTGGCGCTTGATTTCGGTGTATATTGGCGTCAGTACAAGAAGAATCAGATTACGAGGTCAGCACATGCAATAATAGCGCTGATCCTCGGCGATCAACTTCGGAAATCACATGAACAAAGCCAATTTTGGCCTACAAGCTACTTTCTAACAACCTAATTTACATGCAATTCATACAGAGACTTCATATAAACATAATTCAAAGACTCTTAACATAATTCTACCCATAAAACAATATAAACATCGAATTTAAAATATCTAATTTCACTGTTTTTGATAAAACCTCACTTTTTGACATTTTTAGTAAAAATCATCACTATAGCTTTGTTGTTCAACCAAAATAATTAATTCAAACTACTCTGTTTTAGTTTATTCAGCTACTTTAAAAATCATAGTCAGTATATATTAAACAACTAATTAAACCTTAATTTTACTTTTAAACTAAGCCATATTCATATATATATATATATATATATATATATATATATCATATAAACTCACTGTAATATGGTTTTCTTCACAATATATAACATGAATTCATTGACTATACTCATATATAAACTCATGAAAACAGTTTCACAACCACTAATTTATCATATAAAACTATATATAACAAATAATTCAACCTCTACAACTATTTTACAGAGAATTTTGGAAGAGAAAAAAAAAACTAAAACTTTAAAGAAACTTAAAAAGGGTAAGATGATACCTTAGTTTTAGAAGATGATAACTTTCCCTTTGCTCAACAATATTTCTTTTCCCCAATTCTTCTCTCAAAGCTTCTCTAGAATTCTCTCTTATTTTTCTCTATAAGTTTTCTTCTTCTCTTCTTTTTCTTATTCTGAGTCTTTCTTCCTAATTCTAACTTACGTACTAACAAAATATAACGTATATGATATAATATGTACTAATTACAAAATATAAATATATGTATAACTGATATCAGTTATAATATTTTTGAAAATCAAAAGACATAAGGCTTGTTTGGCTACCCACTTAAAATATAATCATTTAATCCTTATGCCTCGTTTGGTAAAACACATTTAAAATAAAGACTTAATATGCATTAAGCCTTGCTTGGCAACAACTGAATTAAACTCCTTTAATTTATTTTAATAACTTCTTTATAATAAGGTTATTTGTCACATTTTTATTTAATTAAATTTTTAATAACCAATTTAATTAATTCTAATAACAATTTATTAAATTACTTTAACACATAAATCAATACAACATAATTATAATTTTCTATAATTATAACTTTATTTAATAAACTAACACATTATTTTAATTACAAATTCAAATTAAAATATAATAATTCATTTAATCATTATAAACTCTCTAATTTAATTATTAAATTAAATTAGTATATTATCTCATAACAATTAATTTTCTTAACTCCTTAATTATTTATTTAACAAATAATTAACCAATTAAGTCAAATCAAATTAAATATTTATTCAACACTAACCAAATCCATTAAATATTTATATAATTCAATAAATATTTAAAATTATAATTTAAAAATCAGGATTGTTACATCCTTCCCTCTTTATAAGGATTCTGTCCCCAGAATCATAACTCAAATTAAGCATTCGTTACAAATATAACATCTCACGTTATGTCACAACTCTCTAAATTATAAATTAATTTAATTTAGAAAACTATCTAATAAATTTAGATTCATAAATAGTTATTAACAACCATCACATCAATAAATATTTAATCAACAATAAACACCTCAAATAAATATTTATATAATTCAATAAATATTTAAAATTATAATTTGAAATTCTGGATTATTACATCCTTCCCTCCTTACAAGGATTCTGTCCCCAGAATCACAACTCAAACAATCAAATCGTCACATTAACCTGTGACACCCCCAAATCTAGGTACTTCATTCCCACAAGATTTGGTGTTCACTATGCAATCATTCATATCTATCAACCCATGTATAAAAAAAATTAAATCATAAATCCTCCCTTTAAAAGGGTTACATCATTAAATCCAAAAACATCTCAGGTTGTCTAACCTTAACATCATATACGTGCGGAAATAAAATCATTACATCACATCATTAAATAAAAGTCTATCATCATAATAATAAATGAAAATTTCAAGTCTTCATCACTTGTACATTTTTCCCTTTCCTTTGCTAGTTGTAGGTTCATATACCTTCTCAACTTTTGCTGCAATGAGTGTATATATATGCAAGAGTGAACAAAACAAATGCTCACTAGATATAGTAATGAATCAACAAGATAATAATAATTTCCAATGAATAGGCTCATCCAAACTGAATAGTACTCTATCAATGATAACCAAAGACTGGAATCAAAATATGGAATATATATCTAAGGGTCATAAGACCACGAACTATGTCCATAGTTGCAAGTAATCTTTCAACTTCAACTTCAACAGTCATAAGACTATAAGGACTCCTCGTACTTAGGGGGATCAGCCCTTCGTACAATGTATTGTGCACAAATATTTCAACGCTAAGCGTAAATTATCCCCTAATAATTGGGTTATTTTTCTCAGTATTTAGAGTACAAGTCCGCGCCAAATTAAGTTTGGTTTGGATACATTTCAAGGGTAATTTAGAATTCAACGGTCATCAACTAAGGATTAGTTGAATACAATATTGATAACGTCATGCTATGGAATAATCATAATCGAATCGACATTATAAATTAAGATCATGCTTTAGGAATAAACTAATAGCATAAACATCGAATAATCAGAACGTACCTTGCTTGGACAATATTAAGCTAAGGCTATGGTCTTATAAAATTAGAAATGAAATTACTGAACATACAATAACTGGTAGCAAGCTTAAAATGAAAACATGTTTAACATTATAATAACTTGTGCATAGAAATTTTAAAATAAACAGCTCAATATTAGGGACGAGAGTTCAAGGAGTTATATCCATTATAAGGAAATAGAACTTAAGAAACTTGCTTAGTTATAAACAAGTAAGAATAACTCAATCATGAAATGAATACAAAACTTGCTTATATAACATTAGAATTAGAGCTTGCTCAAATAAAGATTAAGAATAAAAGAATTTACTTACTCAATGCTTAGAAGAAAAAAAACTTACTCAATGTAAAAAGGTAAGGTTTAGAAACTTGCCTCGAGCGTAAGCTATAATATTAAACTCACGTTCACCTACACATATGTTTAGAACCACCATCTATTAGATATACTAACATTCACGTTCCAACATAATACGCATTTCTAGTTAGACTTATTATGTTAGCACAAGTCTTATGCTACCATATACATTTCAGAATTCCCAAGTGTCAACATCACAACACTTATCTAACTTTCATTGTAAAAACTAATTTATAACATAACACGTTCATTACTTAATAATCATTTGAAACTTTGAAACTACTAACCACCTAACACGATTCTGTTTTAACCATGTTATTACATATTGGACACATTAACATATCATCAGACCAAGTGGTAAGGTATTCCAAGGTCCGCAGAGCGAATGAGAACCAATTATCTCAGATTGTATATATGCGCATTGCACTGCCATACACAGTTCGGGACCTACAAGAATCGCACTGCTTTTTTTGCCTTGGCATCGGTATTTGTCTGTGCATTGCCAGCATGCATGTAGAAAACGACTATGAAACAAGAGCAAGCTTTAGCCCAACAAACACGAATTTCACCCACTAAACAGTAATGTTAACACGTAAAATTGATACAAAACCATCATAAACATGTTTTCCAACATATTCCTCAATATAGAATAATTTAACAACAATTACACTAGTTTAATTTCCTCAAATTCCATATTTTCATATAAAACTCATTTTTGAACTCCTTCACAAAAATTCACACTATAAACACAATTCTTGTCCAAATTGCTTCGTTCAAATTACGTTATCTTCGTTTCTTAATGAACTAGCATAATCAAGCCTCAATTTACAGTTTAACATACGATTGACCATCATAATTGGTACTTCATAAGCAATATGAGAAAACATAATATAATTTACTTTTATTCCTTTTTAAACTGTAATTAGCATACAATCATAAACTCTAGCATCACAAATTACATATAAATTGCAATAACTCAGTTTTCTACAACAATTCGAGAGAATTTGAATTCACAGAGCACATTTAAGTTATGTCGTAACCTCATATATACATATTTATATATATAATATCAAGGTTGTATAAGAAGTTGCTTGCAATCCTTTTTGTTAAACACTGAAAATGCTCTAAAATCCTTCTTTCTCAAATTCTCTCAAGCTCTATCAAGCTCTCTTTGAACTCTCAGTGTTCTTCCTAGGCAACTAAGGTTATGCGTAAAAACCCAAACTGATAATCAAGCGTAAGAAATAAAATTAAAAACCTTAATACGCCAAACTTAATAAAATGTCAGTTACAAAACAAATGTATATATTATAAATATATTATATTTATTATTTTATTTATTTTATTTACTTTATTTATAATTCAAAATTCAAAAATTAATAATCCAAAAGCCATAAGGCTTTGTTTGGCAAAACCCTTTAAAATTTAAAGACTTAATATATCTCAGCCTTGTTTGGCAAATCTCTAAATTAAACTCCGTTAATTTATTTTTTATAAACAATTTAGTTTATCATTTATAGTCACATATTATTTATTTGAATTTCCATATCCAACATTAATCAAATAATTTAATTATACACACTATATTTTAAATAAATATACCATTTAAACAAATAACACAAAATTATAATTTCATTATAATTTTATTTAATAACTTAATATACCATTTAAATTATTAAATCAACACAACAATATTGTGACACCCCCCAAATCCCGGTACCTCGTTACCTCCAGATTTGGTGTTCACTCGATAAAAACATTTATATCTAACTACCCAATCATAATAAAATTTGAATAATAAAACCTTCCCATTAAAGGATTACATTACTAAAAATCTCACAGGTTGTCTAACCTTTAAATACAATCATTCAAATGTGGAATTTAAATAAGTTCATTACAATCATTGAAATGAAATTTGATAATAAAATATCAACATGTTACAACTCTTCAATACTTGTTCATCTTTCCTTTTCCCTTACTGGTGCTAGGTACATCGACATTCTCATCTTTAGCTATAATAGTTATATAAGCAAGAGTGAGCAAACAAAGCTCACTTGAAACAACAATGAATGAAAATCTTTACAACAACTGCCAAATAAGAGGCTAAATAGAAATGAACAATATGGTCTATCAATATTCTGAAATTTATAACTGAGGGTCCTAAGACCACGAACTATGTCCATAGTTATAAGTAATCTTTTAACTTAAACTTTAATAGTCATAAGACTATAGGGACTCCTCGTACTTAGGGGGATCTGTGACGCCCCCAAATCCATGTAACATCGATTACTGGACATGGTGCTCACGAAACAGCAGACATCATCATCTATCTAAGTAACTCTAATAATAATAATAATAATAATAATAATAATAATAATATTATATGAGACCCCAAATTTTATGAAATGAAAGTATTCAATTTTCTTATAATTATTCTATTTAGTAAATGGTTAAATTGATAAAAGGTTAAAGTTAAGGGTGATATGTGGAAATTTTTTAAAGTATGCAAGTTGTTATAAAATATTCGTTTGGTTGGGGAATTTTCTTTTTATCAGAGAATATCCGTAGGATGGAACAATCTTTGGTGGACCCCACAATGGAAGTATTGTCGTAGTAAGAAAACGACAAAATTATCTTTTTATAAAAATAACAGCGAAAGTGTTACCGTTAAAACTGTTGAACTACTCAGTAGTAAAAATACAGTAATACGCGTGGTTGCATAGTAGAACATTATATTAATTATTGATGCTTACGTGAGAAGTCACTCAGTTATACTCAATTATTGCTACAGTAATTGCTGCATCATATCTCTCATATTATTGATTCTATTATTGTCACAGTATCATCTGCATAATATGATATATTATTAAATCAATAATTGAGACGACAAAGTTATTTATATTATTATTTGCAATATTGACAATGTCTAGAAGTTCTATCAAGGAGAGATTTGGTCACCTAATTGCGCGCCAATAAGGAGAAATCCTTATCGGAAAGCCCCCTCTTTCCTGGGAACGACCTGGTTGTTAAATATTGTGAGTTATAATATTTATGATGAATAAGTTCGTGTTAATTAAAGATGAAATTGATAATTCCATTGTGTGGAAATTATTAGTGTTAGTGGAAATCGAAATTTATTTCGATAATAATTAATGTCTGGAGGTTATATTGACCAATCGGGTAATTAACCGGATAAATGAGCAATTAATTGCTATTAATTCACATGCTTATAACTATTTGTTCACATGTGTGTACTATTGATTCACATTCATTTACTATTAGGGGAGTTGGTGCAAGATTGATAATACTTGCATGACTAAGTTAAAAATGGAGGTATAAATGGATCTACTATACTGTAATTCGTATTTTAACATGTCTAGAACTATTAATTCACATGATTTACTATTGATTCACATGATTTACTTTTAGGAGAGGTGGTGCAAGTTTGATAAGACTTGCAGGACTAAATTAAAAATGAAGGAAAAGAGGAAGGTATTATACTTTAATATTTCGAGCCCCAAAATGTGCAATTATCGAAACTATATTTTCCTATAAATAAAAACCCATTCTTCCATCATTTCTCACCAATTCACTAAAGCTATAGAGCAAATATTATGGAGAGAAATTATAGAGAGAAAGAAGAAGAGAAGTCTGCTACATCACTATTCCAAATCCAAATGTTCTTTTCGAGGTAAGGGGTATTATTCTTTCGATTCATGAAGAGAGTTATTTTCTTTCAATACTGTAAGGGTTGCTATTCCATTCTTTATTATTATGTTGGAATAACTTTGCCTATGCTGAAGTACCACATACTTGGTGAAATTCTTCCATTATTCCATTCTTTATTATTCTCGCTGGAATAACCTATATCTGTCAAGGGCCTATCGCATGCCTGGTGAATTTTGTTGTTATTCCATTCTTTATTATTCCGTTGGAATATCCTGTCTGTGCATATTACACATGACCTGGTTATTGGAATATCCTATCTGGGCGGATTACGCATGACCTGGTTCCATTCTTTATTATTCTGTTGGGAATAACTCGTCTGTGCGGTCTATCGCATGCATGGTGAATTCTTCTGTTATTCCATTCTTTATTATTCTATTGGAATAACCTGTCTATGTGGATTACCGCATGCATGGTGAATGATCCTTTGTATTCATTCCTTATTAAATTATGGAAATGGTTTGTCTACGTAGATTACCGCATGGCGGGTGAAAATCCATTTGCAGTTTCATATATTCTATTATACTCATATGGGATATCACTTTTTTTGTACTCATCATGAAATGTCATTTTCTTTGGTATTTTTCTATTACGAGTTACTATTCACGGGTTACTATTCACTCGATTACTATTCACTATAGTATTATTCACTCAGGTATTCGGGGCACTTTTCGTGTCGGAGTACTATTCATGGGTTACTATTCACCCAAATTACTATTCACCCGAATATTATTCATTCAGGTATTCGGGACACTTTTCATGTCGGGGTACTATTCACGGGGTACTATTCTCAAAGTACTATTCACGGGGTACTATTTACCCAAAAAATATAATTCTTTTCTGTCCAAATTATTTTTGGTACATGAATATTATTCTTGAATTTTACTCCACAAAGCAATATCATGTTGACAATTTGGATATTTTTAAACTCTGGATAAATTTAAAGTCTTTAATATTTATCCTTGATTTCGTTTGATTAATGCTTATATCATTGTAATCATCCTCATGCTTATATTGTGATGAAAGTCATCTTTGGCTTACGTGCATAGATGTACTGTTGATTATTGGTTTTACAGTTGTATATCTTTGGCTTACGTGCAAAGACGAATTGTTGATTATTGGTTTTATAGTTGTCTATCTTTGGCTTACGTTTAAAGATGGACTGTTGATTATTGGTTTTACAGTAGTATATCTTTGGCTTACGTGTTAAGATGAACTGTTGATTGATATCTTTGGTCGTAGTGCAAAGATGAACTGTTAATTGATAGCTTTGGCCCGTAGTGCAAAGATGGACAGGTGTATGACATGCTCATGACCACTTGTTATACTAATGAATATCCTTGGTCATAGTGCAGGTATAATTCGATGATGTGATTGGCAAGATCATGACCATTAGTTAACAGTTGAATGTCTTTGGCCATAGTGCACTGATAAGCAATTGATTGGTATGATCATGACCATTGGTTTTATAGTTGAATATCTTTGGCCAGTAGTGCAAAGATAGACAACTGATTGGTATGATCATTGTTATTACATTTGAATATCTCTAGCCTTTGGGGTAAGGATATTGAGTAAATGTTCTATTAAGCCTTTGTGGTAAGGAGAAATTGTTGATTCACATTATTATAAACATGAATTGTGAATTTAACTAACATCTTTGGTGGTTCAGGTGAAGAAAGGTGATGAAAGTTCTATTTTCTTGGGTATAATAAAGAACCTGTTGATTTAGTATTACAGGGATAAAATTGATGATAAACTTTTAAATCATAGAAGATAGTAGATATCATGCTCTACTTGACTCTTCTAATGGATTGCTTATTCCACCGCAGCTTGTTGATCTAAAACTTATTGTCTATTGTATTCTATCAGTTGTTATACTGTTGAAGGCTAAGGATAATTTATTCTTCATTATCTTAGTCATAATATTTCTTACTGGGCTAGTTGAGCTCACCCTTTCTTTCACTGTTCTCTTTAGGAAATGAGAATATAGCTGTGACGAGTCGGGGAATGGAGTGATGGTCCGAGATGGTGGCTATAGTAGTCCTCACTATTTTTATAAAATAGTGTGATAATAATT
This sequence comes from Panax ginseng, assembly GCA_020205605.1. Classification (NCBI taxonomy): domain Eukaryota; kingdom Viridiplantae; phylum Streptophyta; class Magnoliopsida; order Apiales; family Araliaceae; genus Panax; species Panax ginseng. The sequence continues at coordinate 96,515,717 of CM035128.1, read as the reverse complement.
GTATTGAGGACTCCATTGAGTGTAGATATTGTCTAGAAGGCAATATTCGTGTTTAAACTCTTAGCTATGTTTTGTTGTATTTTGCACGACAGTTGTATAATTAAGTTTGTAGTTGAGATCTGTACCATGTATCTGGCGACTCAAGATGGGTGAAGTATACATGTTTTGGGGGCGTCACATATTAACTATTACATACTTATTCAAAATAAAGTCCCAAGTGTTTACAACCTTTAATAAACTTAAACTTAAATTTAGCGTTTATCGCTACAATAAATCATATGTTGAAATATAATTATTACATAAATAACTCTCATCATTTCATCTTAGACTTTCTCTTGTCCTTGCCCGAGCCCTCAGCGATATCAGCCTTAACTGAAAGGTTTAAGCAAGAATGAACACAAATTGCCCAGTAAGTATATAAAGGAGTTTGAGAACATACATCAGAAGTAAAAGCGTTAGTACGAATATTTCTCAACAGTTGATGTGACGCCCCCAAATCCGGGTATCTTCCAACCCGACAGATGGTGCTACACGGTACTACCATTCACACATACATTCAATTGAAAAGTCTCAAAAGAATGAATATGTCTTATATATATTATACTATTACATAAGTAATCTAAGGGTTCATCTTCGCCTTGCCCTTATCCTTGCTAGAGCCTTCGGTCCATTCGATCTTAGTTGTGTTCATATGGTTCAAGCAAGAGTGAGCATGACTAGCTCAACAAGTACTACAATTCTAATAAACAACATGCTTGAAATATAGAACTCATATATCTTCAATAACTGAACAATAGTTAGGAAGTACTATCGATAATTGAAAATAGCACTTCTTTTCATTCAAAACGTTTTACAACAACAATATTCAGTAAAACATCAATACTAGTCTAAGACCTTGAGCATTTCTTAAGTTTTTTTGAAAAGGACGTCCCGGCACTAAATCCGTAAGTCCGACATTACTTACGAGCACGTCTAGGTGATCAGCCTATAGTAATCTATGTTGATCAACATGACATTCCTTAAACGTGTATATGTTTAAGTTGTGGCAACCTCACATGCCTGTCGTTAAACGACAAAAATATTTTAGCATACTTAGTCTTCGTTGGAAAACCACACCAATATAACTCGGTACACTTTAATCATTCTTGATAGATTCATAATATAAGTCTAGCCGAAAGAATTGGCTTTGACTTCATCATTCAAGACTTCATGCGAAAGAATACATGAATTTCAAAGCTTGTCCAGACTAAACTGGAACAAGGGTTAGAATACTTGCCTTTAGCATCTGCTTACTGTTTACCACACGTACACTTTAAGTCTCTAAGTCTCTACAATACATGATCATATAACGCATCACATTAGGTCATATATAATCAAGTAGGTATACTACTATATCTTACCCTTCATCTCAATCTAATGCTGACTTAGACTGTTATTATTAGTTTTGGCTTTTCATTATGTCGTTCTCATTATGTTCATATTCAATTGATTATCAACATTTAATCATCATACATTAAGTGTCTAACAATGTCTTAACAATGTTATATTTATACCTTAGTTCATTACTAATGAGTTCTCTTTCATTCTATATTTGTAAACATTCATTATTGTTCAAACTCCTAGGGTAATGGCCAAGACGCCACCCTTTACTCAAGTCATACTAGTTATGAAGTTAAGAAAAGATGCACTGACATGACCAAGGCGTAAGTAGTCTCCTCTCATTACTTACATAACAAGGCGTTCATTTTCCAAGGCCATTGGCGTTTATTTGTTGTGGAGTCGCATCAACACTCGCCGCCTCTGATAATTTGGTGATTTTAAAATTTTATAAACTTCCTGACGATAACTTCTTCTTATAAGTCCGAATTGGCTCGCTCAAAAGCCTACATGTATTCACAAATTACATACACTATGCTCATGCAAGAATTTTATCTATTTGACTTCGTTTGCTAAAATTTCACCTATTAGTTCATTTTTAACAAAAATGATAAACGTTCGTGAACGTTCAACGCTCGTTTCTTCGTTCTAAGCGGTCATTTTCGAGTCCGCAACTCTATAATGCCAAATATGACTTGTCTCCATCGAAAACAAACGTTTTCGACTTCAAACACAAAATACGACTTCCTTTCCGAAAATTTCACAAATTCGACTATTATCGTCCAATCGTGTGAATTCCAGCGAAATCTTATTACTAATCATTCTAAATGGATTTTAATCATCATATGAACATTTTAAGTTACTTATTACACCAACTTATTATCAAAGTAAGTTTTGACTTATTCTCATAAGTTAATGACTTATTCAACTTATAACCTACAACTTCCCTTGCTTATTACTTACTATGGACTTAAGTCCATCAATCTCATACCATATTGAACATACTAACATCATATGACAATCATATGATAAGTTCATCACAAGTTTATCAACTTATTTAGGTTCAAGTTGCTTATTTAACTTATTCGACTTAAGTTCATTCATCAATCACTTCTTATATGTTCTTAGCATACATGCATATTAAGTTACCCTTCTCTTTCCACCCTACAATGATAGAGATGAATATTTATTAGATAAGAGTCTTACTTTAGAAGCACTTGTACTTCTCTTCCTTTAAGATTTATCAAAGGATGTTTGACTTATTCTGGACTTATGTGAGCTTATTCTCTCTAACACTTAAGCACTTAACTTGAGAGGAGTTGAATGAATTTTAATCAAGCAACAATTGAATTATGAGCTTGCTATTTATAGAGCTCTCAAAGTTAGGGCATTATTGTCATTTATGCCCTCCACCTCCTTATTAACCTCCTTACTATTCATTGCTTTGGCTCTAAGTAAACTTGTCTAGCACTCACTTTTCTTGCTCATCACAACACTTGGTCACCACACAAAGTGCTTGCCCATCAAGACTACCCACATTACTCTTGGTTTGCTCCATGGATCATGGCTAACTAATTGGGCTTAATTAATTAACCTAACTTATTTATTATTGGGCTTGCATTACATTAGTTTGGACTCATGATTAACAAACACTTGGGCTTGCATATCACTTTCTATTGGACTTCTACCAATATGCTAATAATCCTACAAGTCCATCCCATTTAATTAAACACCTTAACATATATACACCACGTATAATTCTCGTATGCTAGCTCGTATATTTATTCGTAATATACGTTATTCCTTTCTCCATACTTACTCGTATAATACGTCATATTACACTTACGTTCAATACCTCGTATAACGCATACGCATCATACGATTAATACTTTCTTTTCTTAACGCTTAATATTCCTAACGTTCCCAAATTAAGTCCGCATGTGAAATATTACATTTTCCATACTTAGATTATTATTATACAATCAATCTCACCTTAATATTATAACATTACATATTTCTCGGAAGTTCAAAAATAATTCCCGAGCGTAAATCGATGAATAGTGTTTTTCAAAAATTTCTAAAGCTTTTATTTTCGCCTTAGAATTTCAAACACTTTAATTCATTCACATAGTTAAAATACTACGACATTTTAACGCTTTAGGTTATAGAATCCACATTCATCTTATCAACACGTAATAATAATAAATAATATTATTTTATTCATTATTAAAAGTATTTACAAAATGTTCAATTTTTCTGGGCGCTACACTTCTCCCCCTTATAAGGATTCTCATGTCCTCGTAATCTCGCTATATATAAAAAAAAATTACACAAACAAATGAGGGTAATTCTTTTCATCATTTCTTCCAACTCCCACGCTGCTTTCTTCTCGCATCGTGGTTCTTCCATATCACCTTCACTAAGGTATGACTTTATTCTCGCATAACTTGTTCTTTTTCTATCGACAATTTGAATCGGCGTTTTCTTCGACATGTTAAGTCCTTCTCGATATATGAATAGGCTCATATTCTATCACGTGTTTATAATATGGCTTATAAGGACGTAATACTGATACGTGAAATACATTATGTATTCGTTTCTAGGTCCGGAGGTAATGCTATCATATAAGCTACCTCACCCAATTCGCTTTTAATACCTCAAAAGGTCCTATAAACCCTTGACTTAGCTTTCCTTTCTTCCCAAATGTATCTTTCTTTTCCAGGGAGATACTTTTAGAAATACGTATTTAACCTACTTCAAATTCTCTATTCTCTCTATGCAAATCAGAACTTCTTCTGTCTCTGCTTTGAGTCGCTAGAAGACGATTTGTATCATCTTGACAATGTCCGCCGCTTGTCGCACCAATTTCGTCCTAGCATTCAAGTTCTCCTACCTCATCCCAATACAAAGGTGTTCTTCGTGATTTCCTCCCATACAAAGCTTCATATATGGATACCTATGCTTGCATGATAACTATTGTTATACGCAAACTCCACTAATGGTAGATGATCATCCCAACTACCCTTGAAATCCATGACGCAAGATCTTAGCATATCTTCTAACGTCCTAATTGTTCTCTCTCGCCCATCCATCCGCTTGTGGATGATACGCCAGACTCATCTTCAACTCGCTCCCAACTCGCTTCTTGTAGACTCCTCCAAAAGTTCGATGTGAATCGTGGATCACGATCTGACACAATCGATACTGGTACTCCATGTCTGGAAATTATTTCCTTAATATAGAGTCTAGCTAATTGATCTAAGTTATACTTGACCCTAATTGGCAAAAAGTGAGCCGACTTTGTCAACCGATCCACTATTACCCAAATCGCATCATACCTTTTTCGTTGTAGTCAAAGTCCCACCACAAAATCCATCGTGATATTTTCCCACTTCCACCCGAATTTCCAATGACCGTAATAAGCCACTTGGTCGTTGATGTTCGGCCTTAACTTTCTGGCAAGTTAAGCACCTACTCATGTATTTTGCTATCTCTCTCTTCATGTTCGGCCACCAAAACTCGTCAAGGTCTTGATACATCTTAGTGCTACCAGATGAATCAAAACCTCAAACTATGAGCCTCTTGTAATACCTTGCCCTTTAATTCTCGCCTCATTCTAACCCAAATTCTTCCTTCAAATCTTAATAATCCTCATTATCAAGACTATACTTAATATCTTTTTCATCGGCAGCCTCTTCCTTCATCCCACCACACTCATCGCTTTTGAGTTGTACCTCCTTAACTCTCTCTCTACGATGGTAGATTGCATCTCCGTCGTAAAACAACATTTGTCCTTCTTCACTTGGCATCTTCACTTCCAATTCCATCCTAGCCATCTCTCGTTATTAACTCATTGAGCCGTTAACAAAGACAACTTTTCCCCGACCCTTCCTACTTAAGGCGCCAAGAACTACATCGGCTTTTCCCAGTGATACAGATTTCACAAATGTAATCCTTTATCAACTCCACCATCTCCTCCGCCTCATATTCAACTCCTTCTATGTGAAGATATATTTTAGACTCTCAGGGTCCGTAGATATCTCACATTTTTCTCATAAAGATAATGTCTCCATATCTTTAGAGCAAAAACTATCATGGCCAGCCCCGCATCATGAGTAGGATAAACTTTCTCATAATCCTTCAACTGCCTAGATGCATACGCAATGACCTTGCCATGCTGCATGAGCACGCAACCAAGTCCTCTATGCGAAGCATCGCTATACACTACAAAATTTCCCGTGTCATCGGGCAATGACAAAACAGACGCTTCACTTAACCTCTTCTTCAGTTCTTGAAAACTATCCTCACACTTATCACCCAAGCGATTTCACCGCCTTCCTTGTTAAAGTTAGTCAACTCTGAGTAGCTATCTTCGAAAAAATCCTCGATGAATCTCCGATAAGTAACCCGCTAACCCTAGGAAACTCCGCACCTCACTTTCGGCGCTTTCAATTGTTCCCAATTCATCACGGCTTTCCACCTTCACCGGATCTACCGAATTCCCTCATGGTCAATGACATGACCTAAAAAATTGTACCTTTTCTCCAACCAAAATTCACACTTAGTGAATTTCACATACAACTTCTCCTTTCTTAGTGTCTCCAACACTAATCTTAGGTGTTCAAAGATGATCTTCCGCGCCTTAGAATAGACTAGAATATCATCAATAAACACCACGACAAACTTGTCCAAATATTGTTTGAACACTCTGCTCATCATATCCATAAATGCAAATGGTGCATTTGTCAACCCAAATGACATCACCGTAAACTCAGAATGACCATAACGAGTCCTCAATGTCTGTCTTTGGTACATCCTCCTTCCTAACCTTCAACCGGGTGATACCCCGCTTTAAATCTATTTTAGAAAATACTTAGCCCTTTTCAACTCGATCAAAGAGATCATCGATCCCGGCAATGGGTATTTATTCTTTATCGTTAACTTGTTCAACTCTCAGTAGTCGATACAAAGTCTTAACGATCCATCCTTCTTCTTCGACAAATAAGACCGTGTTCCCTACTAAAACACTCTGCTGAATGTACTTCCGTCCAACAGCTTCTTGTAATCGCACCATCAACTCCTTCATCTCCACCGGCGCCATACGATACGGCGCCTCGAAACCGGTGCCGCCCCCGCACGATGTCTATTACAAACTCGCTCCCTATCCCGCTGAAGACCCGACAATTCACTTGGAAATACATCGCAAAATTCTCTCACTATAGGTATTTGTTCCATGGTTGCTACCACTCTCTAGGGTATCAACAACATGACACGATAACCTACACATCCCTTCCTCAATAATTTCCTAGTTTGTGTCATGGTTAGACAACACGAACGTCCCACATCTATTCCCCGTAAAATACTACCCGAGGTTGTCTTAACGTTTTAATGTTCACACATTTCTTTTGACAATCTATAATTACCCCATGGTTTACTAACCAATCCATTCTGAGAATTACGTCGAATTCTCCTAACTTTATCGGTAACAAATGTACCGATAATTTACAACCCCGTATATCTACGCAAAAAATCCTATGAACATCTTCAACATGAATAATTTCTTCGTTTGCTACCTTAATATTTAAAGGTATAGGCAAATTTTCAGGAAGTAATCCTAATCGTCTAGCAAAATCGCATGCTATAAACGAACAAGTAGCACCCGAATCAAACAAAGACGTAAGCATTTATGTCGCTGATCGAATAATACTCGTGATGACGCCCCCGATGCAACCGCATCTTGATCACATGTTAAAGGTACCATCCATCGCCTTACCCTACCGTCAATACGGACCACTAATAGCTAACTTACCACTATTAGTGCCCTTGCCCCCCATCCGTCCCTTCTTCTTCTAGTAGCTTGCCATGTGGTCATTGATTGACCCACACACAAAGCATCCGTGATTCTTTTTCTGACTCTGACAAGCTAGGCGCAATGTGCCCTTCCCATCCATAATTGTAATGCACGGCCTTCCCCTGAGACAGACTCCTAAGTGAGTCTTCCCACAGTGTCTGCAGCCTCCATTCTCCTCTTTTGGGTCTCCTTGCTTCACTCCTAGTTTCTAGAGCTAAACACCTTCCTCTTCTGTCCTCACCACTACCACTGCCTCCTTCAATCTTTACTCCCCATCTACTTTCCCTTATTCTTCTTTGTCCTTGTGGTATCGACTCAGAGCCTCACTACCACCCTCAATTATTATCGCCTTCTCTAAATGGTTCCAAAAGAAGTACTTTGAACACCAAAATACTGCTATAGAGCCAGTGGTTTCAAGCCCCGCTTGAAACTGTCACGCTTTCCTAACCTCAAGATCCACTTGATGTGGAGCCAAACCTCGCCACTCATTAAACTTGGAGGCATATTGGGGAACCATCATGTCCCCTTGTTTCAACTCCAAAACCGTGATTCCATCCTTCCTCAGATGCTCGTGGGAAAGTAGTTCTCAAGAATATCTCCTCGAACCTCTCCCACGTCAAATTTTTTATCCCAACCTTCTAGCCGATTGGCTTCCCACCAAAAGTTGGCCTCTCCTTTTATCATATAGGTTGCAAAGGCAACCTTTTGGGCTCATCGACATTTGCTATCACAAATGCCTTCTATTTCCTTAACCCACACTTTTGGGCTTCAATAGGTCCGTAGTTCCTTTGAACTCCAATGACCCACACTTTGAAATCCTTAAAGGTAGTAGCTCGTGCTACTCCTCGGATTTATGGGGATATTAGCCCTCGTTTCTATTAAAGGCAAATGTTAATAAATTAACAAACTCCTCAGATCGGGTTAACTGACATTCCTCCTCCTGCTGATTCACATTAGCACTTTGATTACGCTGCACTCTTCTCTGGCATTTTTGTCGATACAATAAACACATTTCGTTATTATTCCTTTCTTTATTAGTTATCATTTAATATTAAAACAATAACTTCAACATCCATTACTCATTGTTTTCCATAAAAGGCTTATATTTATTCTTTGTAGTATAATACTACATCAATTACATTACACAAATTAAGTCGATTACATTACTTTCCGCTATCGCTTTCCAAAATTGGGATTTACAAAAGACTACCCTTTACTATACAAAGAGGGCTTTACGTCACTACTAATTACAAAATATTTACATACCTAAACTACTCTAGCTACTACTAGTCTACATCTCGCTTTAAGGCATTCTCAAAATCTTCCTTGGCAAGACCGATAATGATATCACTACTAATAAGATGTCGTGGTTCCGCCCCACCTCTACAGGATATCCAAATACCCGTCATTGAAATCAGATGAGAACTCCTATGAATATAGGACATTCTCCCTATCTTCTCGATTTTGGTCTTTAGCTCCTCCTCGAGCTCAAAGACCTCATGATTCAACTCATGGACTTTGTCCTTAGCCAAAATCCTCTCATCATGCTCCTCGCCCCACATGGACTCAACATCGCCTTGTCCTCTATGACAATTTGAGCTCTCGCTTCAACTCCTTGACTTCCTCGACAAGAATGGATATTTCTATCCAATACTGACATGAACAAAGACATCATCGACCCCCGGGAGCTATCTCCGCTGCTATAGCTACTGGATTAAAGGACACTGTCTCCACTTCCTCCTCTATCATCCCATCGAATACTGACATGAAGTCAGCATCATCCGAGTCTCTAGACTCAATAACCACTACCTCCGGATCATCATATGGGGTTCTAGATAACCTCTACTTGGTTCACCGACTTCACTCACTAATGGCCCCACCATCTACATATATTCCATTTACTCCCCGACATCTACACAAAAAATAATTAAGTTGATTAGTACATCGCCAAGAGAATAATAAAAAACACATAACATAATCATAATGCATTTTTATAAGGTTATTTTCTTCTTGTACTTTTTGACTTCTCTTAAGGTTATGACTTTCAAGGTTTTTAATCCCCTTAAGTTTTATAACCTAATGCTTTGATACCAACCTCGTGACGCCCCCAAATCCGGGTATCTTCCAACCCGATGATGGTGCTACACTTGCATTACCATTCACACATACATTCAATTGAAAAGTCTCAAAAGAACGAATATGTCTTCTATATATATTCAAAATAATATTACATTTCCCTGTGTTCTTTATAACCCATTCATTCGCTTCTTGTCATAATATTCAATATATTACAAACATTCACCTATACTATTACATAAGTAATCTAAGGGTTCGCCTTTTCTTTTTGCTCCTTATCTCTCTCGCCAGAGCCTTCTCTGTCCGCTTCGATCTTAGTCGTGTTCATATGGTTCAAGCAAGAGTGAGCATGACTAGCTCAAAGAAGTACTACAATTCTAATAAACAACATGCTTGAAACATAGAACTCATATATCTTCAATAATCGAACAATAGTTACGAAGTACTATCGATAATTCAAAATAGCACTTTTTTCATTCAAAACATTTTACAACAACAATATTCAAGAAACATCAATTCCTAGTCCAAGACCTTGAGCATTTCATAAGTTCTTTTGAAAAGGACGTCCCGACACTAAGTCCGTAAGTCCGACATTACTTACGAAGCACGCCTAGGTGATCAAATTTATATAGTACTCTATGTCGATCAACACTACATTCATTAAACGTATACGCTTAAGTTGTGGCAACTCACGCGCCTCGTTAAAAACGACAAAAACATTTTAGCATACTCACCTTCGCTTTGAAAACCACACCAATATAACTCTAAAAACATTAATCATGCTTGATAGATTCATAATATAAGTCTAGCCGAAAGAATTGGCTTTGACTTCATCATTCAAGACTTCATGCGAAAAGAATACATGAATTACAAAGCTTGTCCAGATCGAATCGAACAAGGGTTAGAATACTTGCTTTTAGCGCTTCGCCATCGATTATCACACGTACACACTTTAAGTCTCTAAGTCTCTACAATACATGATCATATAACGCACTACATTAGGTCATATATAATCAAGTATGTATACTACTATATCTTACCTTCATCTCAATCTAATCCTCGACTTAGATTTGTTATTATTGGTTCCGCTTTTTCATTACGCCATTCTCATCATTACGCTCATGATTCAATTGATTATCAACCTTTAATCATCATACATTAAGTGTCTAACAATGCCTTAACAATGTTATATTTAAACTTTAGTTCATTACTAATGAGTTATCTTTCATTCTATATTTGTAAACATTCATGTCGTCTAAAACCCTAGGGTCAAGGCATATGCACACCCACCCTAGACTTTCAACTTCAACCATGCACGTAGCAAGTTAGCAAGACTGACATCCTGACTAAGGCCATGCATGCCACACATAACTCTTCTTCATCACATGCATACAATTTAGCAAGTATGTCAAGACATCGTGGTCAAATGTCATAAGGCACACATTTTGGCCTTGGGTCAAGCATGACGCCAACTCTCGTGCTCGTATAAAAATTTATAGATTTTGAAATTTTTAGAAACTCCCTGACGATAACTTCTTCAAGTTATAAGTCCGAATTGGCTCGCTCAAAAGCCTACGGTTCACAAATTACATACTCTATGCTGCTCATGCAAGAATTTTATCTATTTGACTTCGCTTTGCTAAAATTTCACCTATTAGTTCATTTTAACGAAAAACGATAAACGCTCGTGAACGCTCAACGCTGCTTTTTCTTCGTTTCTAAGTCGAATTCGGCCATTTTCGAGTCCGCAACTCTATAATGCCAAATATGACTTGTCTCCATCGAAACCCAACGCTTTCGACTTCAAACACAAAATACGACTTTCCATTCCGAGAATTTCACTTAATTCGACGATTATCGCCCAATCGTGAATTCTTAAGAAACCTCATTACTAATCATTCTAAATGGATTTTAATCATCATATGAACATTTCAAGTTACTTATTACACCAACTTATTATCAAAGTAAGTTTTGACTTATTCTCATAAGTTAATGACTTATTCAACTTATAAACTACAAATTTTCTTGACTTGACTTAATATGGACTTAAGTCCATCAATCAATGTTTTCATACCATATTGAATATACTAACATCATATGACAATCATATGATAAGTTCTTCATAAGTTTATCAACTTATTTAAGTTCAAGTTGCTTATTCAACTTATTCTACTTTAAGTTCATTCATTAATCACTTCTTATATGTTCTTAGATACATGTTCATTAAGTTACACTTCTCTTATCAATCTACAATGATAGAGATGAATATATATTAGACAAGAGTCTTACCCAGAAGCACTTGTACTTCTCTTCTTTGAAGATTTATCAAAGGATGTTCGACTTATTCTCGACTTATGTGAGCTTATTCTCTCTAACACTTAAGCACTTAACTTTTGAGAGGAGTTGAAGGAATTTTAATCAAGCAACAAATTGAATTGTGAGCTTGCTATTTATAGAGCTCTCAAAGTTAGGGCATTATGGTCATTTAGGCCTCCACCTCCTTAACTAACCTCCTTAATCCACCTCCTTACTATTCATTACTTCAACCTAAGTAAACTTTGCTAGCCACTCACTTACTCTTGCTCATCACAACACTTGATCACCACACAAAGTGCTTGCCCATCAAGACTACCCACATTACTCTTTTGTTTGCTCCATGGATCATGGCTAACCAATCGGGCTTACTTAATTAACCTAGCTTATTTCTTATTGGGCTTGCATTACATTAGTTTGACTCATGATTAACAAACACTGGGCTTGCATATCACTTTCTATCGACTTCTACCAATATGCTAATAATCCTACAAGTCCATTCCATTTAATTAAACACCTTAATATATATACACCACGATAATTCTCAGATGCTAGCTCAGATATTTATTTATAATATACGCTATTCCATTCTCCATACTTAATAGTATAATACGTCGATATATACTTACGCTCAATACCTCGCATAATGCCTACGCATTATATATGATTAATACACTTTCTTTTCTTAACGCTTAATATTCCTAACGTTCTCAAATTAAGTCCGCATGCAAAATATTACGCTTTTCCACTTACTTAGATTATTATTACATAATCAATCTCACCTTGATATTATAACGCTTACGATTTCTCTAAGTTCAAAAATAATTCCCGAAAGCAAAATCGATGAATAGTGTTTTTCGAAAATTTCTAAAGCTTTTATTTTCGCTCTTAGAAATTCAAACACTTTAATTCATTCACGAAGTTAAAATACTACGCTACATTCCGACGCTTCTAGGTTATAGAAACAACATTCATCTTATCAACACGTAATAATAATAAATAATATTATTTTATTCATTATTAAAAGTATTTACAAATGTTCGATTTATATATAATTAAATTCATTTATCCATATAACATCATTTATATGAAAAATACCAAAGCAGTCTCAAAAATGTTTCTTTTCTGGGATTTTGTAGAATATAGTCCCACATTGAACATCTCTTTTTCCTGGAATTTTTAAAATCCATCTACTATTTTTAAATACTCCATAATAGCCAAATATTCTCAGTTTTTTCATAAATCGGGATTAGCTCCAAAAATTCTGAAATTTTCAGGGTTAAGTCTTGTTATACACATGTACTTCCAGTAAAAATTTTGTAATTTTTGGACTTATACACAAAGAGTTATTCTGGTATCTTCTCAAAAAAGTGTCTTTAGCCGTAAAATCCATAACTCTCAAACCGTATGGCCAAATATTCTCAAATTTTTACAGGACCTTCATATCTTCTTATATTAATACTCAAAATATTTCCAAAATTTTTATAGTACAAAACAGTGGACAAAAATACCCCTAAAACAGGCTGATCCAAACAGTTCTAAGAAAGACATCAAATTTTTGTTTCTTACAGCCACTTTTACGATTTTATTCCCACTAATCTAAAGATGATATGACCATGATACTTGGACACAATAAACTTCATACAGCAAGGTATTTTACAAAAATATAACATTCATAAAACTAACATGCTAAGACCGCAACCAACTACATAGAAAAGCGTGCCAGCACAAGTTTTATACTTAGAAAAAATCTGGAAATTCTAGATTTTCTGCAGATTCTATTATGAACATGCTTGCTTACGATTTTCATATCTTGATCATTATAACTCCGATTCACACAAAATTTGGGCCAGATTAGACTTCATACTACATACTATTTTATAAAATTATTACATACCCTAATCGAGTCATATAAACCATGATTCCGCAGCTCCGAAAAACCCAAAAATCACAAATTTCACATTCAACCAATTTTGAAAAAATTTATGATTTTGATTCTAGCATGCATGGGCTTGACTCTACTGTCCATATCACTTCTACCATCATATATGAACATGTTACAATAAACCAACACACTAAATTACCATGCTTTGAACAAATTGACTACTAAGAGGCATTTTCTAGCTATTTCCCTTGAAAACATATAAAGGTTCATGAGTTGCTTACTTGATGTGAATTTCTTCTTGTTTAACTTCTGAAAATCCTCTTCACTTTCTTGTTTAGACTCCCCAAAACTCTAGAATACTACCACACTATCTATCACTCTCAATTTCTCTCCATGTTTACTCACTTGGTGGAATTTTCTTAAAAGAAAAGTGTGTTTATTGAGTGATGTGTATATATGTATAGCTTGTTGGAGTCTTTTGATTCCCATAACTCCCAACTCCCATAACCCCCAACTCTAATTATTAGTTACTCACAATACTTAATAATACAATAATTTAGTTAATTAATAGGAAGAATGTGGGAGTTAGAGAAAATGAATGTGAGACCCCCAAATTCGGTACTTCCATTTCCACAGGATTTGGTGTTCACTGTACAAACATCATCTATCTATCTACCCATAAATAAATGCAAACCATGCAATAGATAGAATAAATAATAAACCTCCCTTATGGGGTTACATCAATCGATAATAAATAAATCCTGTGTTACTCTAACCTTAAAACATTTCAAGTAAAAAAACATAAACAAATAAGTCTTAAGTAACATCAATTCTAATCATCATTACATAACCACAATAATAAAATAGTCTTCATTACTTGCTAATCTTGCCCTTGCCCTTACTAGTGGAAGGTTCGTCTGCTCTTTCGTTCTTAACTGCAATGTTATTATTACGCAAGAGTGAGCACGATTGCCCACAAGTATAACAATATAACAAATGACTAATAATAACATGCGAATGAATTAACAACTTCTGATATAAAAGCTCAACTTTTGAATCAAGAATGAATAACAAGAATCAAAAGAACTTCTGAGGGTCATAAGACTTTGAACTATGTCCTAGGTTGTCAAGTATTTATACTTGAAACCTTTAATAGTTATAAGACTATGGACTCTTCTTTTCGTACTTAGGGGGATTAGCCCTTAGTACCATACTGTGCATAATATCTTAACGCTAACGCATAAGTAATCCCCTATACAGGGTTATTCATCTCAGTTTGACATTAGAGTCCGCACCAAAGGAAGTTTGGTTTGGATAATTCATCAAGGGTTCTGAAATTTAGAACGCTCATCAACTATGGACTAGTCGAATCAATAAGGGTTCGCTAGTCTAACAAGGTTTAACAATAACTGATAATTAACTAGGATAAAATCTCAAAAGTATACAATAAAATAAGTATTGTATAACATCATCATGCTTGAAGGATTAATAAGCTTTAATATACAAAACAGACTTAATCAATAATAATGAGAATTTGCTCGATGTAGAACAATGAAATTATCAACTTATAATGATAACAAGTAGGGTTAAGAAACTTGCCTCGTGCGTAGATTACACGTTAATAAAACTCGTTCTTTGATTAAAATCCTACATATCATTCATGTTCACAATACCAATCAATTATCACGTAATAAACATCACAAATTTATTCTTTGTCTAACTCAAGTTCATGACTATACTTAGTCAATTACTACACTTATTGCCAAAAAAAAAAATAACTTCACGACAATAAGCTAACTATGCATTTGATCATTCAATTTACACGTAATTGTGTTATGGACATGTTAAGAATTTATTCTAACACTTCATTATATGTCTAACAAGTTTTTATAATCATTAGACTAAGTTACTAACACATTTCTATACTTGAACATTGAAAAAATGCATTTCGACATTCTCGCTAAGTGTAGCGGCATACCGACATTGCATAATCATCAAGTGTGCATGAAATGAACTAGAGGTGAACATGGCACACACTCCAAACTCTAAATTTCCAGTTCGCGAAGAACACATAATTCAGCGAAATAAACACTACACAATCATTAATTTCACCAAATTACACATACTCACATGTTAGAAATCATACATAATCATTACCCAACACTTGTAGAGTGATTTTAACCCATTAAAACACATAATCACATAATTAAATCATGCAAATTGTACTGTTCTTGATGTTCTTGAAGTGTAGAACATAAATTCCTAAAATTCAACGCCACAGATTCGTTATAAAATCAAATCCAACCATTCAAATTTCGTTTTATTTGTTTTAGCATGCATAATCACATATAAGTGGAAATTTTATAGAAAATTTATGGTTGACATATTAAAATTATGTATAAGGGCCATATGGCCATATAACACTCTGTAATCACGTACTGTGAAATTTTATAAAACTGATGATATGGTATCATATAAAATACATATTAAACATGCTACCATGACATAAAATCACGTATATAACCACATAGTCAATACACTTTCCAACCACGTAGAATTTTACGTAAATTGAGAGCCATATTATATAAAACTAAATGACGAGAAAAGAATTGGGTTAAAGGATTACCCAAGCGTAGAATTAATAGAAGATGAATTCCTTCTCATATGACTCTCACAAACCTCTCAACAATCTCTAAATTCCCAACTCTTTCTCTATATCTCTCTCAGTTACGCTTTCTAGACTTAGGCAAATAATGAAGAAGAAAGAAGAAGACGTAAATTAAATAAGGAATAATCGACGCGTGTTGGTGGTCGGTTACTCCACCATGGGTTAATCGCCTCTAACTCCCTTTTTAGGCCATGTTTGGCTAGCTAGAATAGGTTTCAAAAATCATTTAATTTAATAAAACCTTATCATATAGTTTAAATAATGTCACACCCATTTTAAAATAAATTCAATATCTTATTTAATTAATTTTAAATAAAATATAGTAAATTCTCATTAATTCACATAGTCACATAATTAAATTTCTCCTTCAATAACAATGTCAAATTCTTAAATCTCTAATTAATAATTAAATTAATTAAAAATAACATTAAGCTTATTAAATATTTCTTTTAATACAATAAGCTCACATAATCACATACTTCGAATAATAAAATTCTCTACATTAATTTAATACATATAACACATATAATTAAATTAATCTACCATAACTTCATCCATTAATTATTTAATCTAATAATTAATTCATTGAAAAATATTTATTCAATCCAATAAATATTAAAAATTAAATTACAAAATCTCGGTTGTCACAATGAATGTGGGAGTTAGAGAAAAAATAAAAAGATTTTGGTTTTAAGGAATAAAATAAAGTACTCCCACCTTAGCTATTATGTAATATACGTATACTCCCTCCCTTGTCCCAATTCGTGAGTCACAAGGGTTCCACCAGCTGCTGACTTGCTTAAATAAAATATTATAATAATCAATTAATCAATTAATAAATTACTTTCACCATTTTGCCCTTCGTAGCTGAACGTTGCGAACCTTATATCGATTCTTACTAAAGTCGACATTCTGGATGCCATGGGACTAGTCGTTTAGTCAAATTCACCTCTGAAATTCGTAGTTGACTTTTTCCTCAAAAAAAGTCAACTGGTTTACTTTGACCAAAAAGTCAACCGTGATACTTTTTCGTGATTACAGTCTATCCTGACTAATTTCGACGTTCCGGACTCGAATACGCAGTCTGCATCTCTAAATTCCGCTCCGAACTCCAACTCATGATTTAATACCATCTCACGTAATAAATAGAATAATTCCCTACTTAATCAATTTAAATAGTTAAATAAAACTAAACCAACCATTTAAATACATCTCATCACATATCTTGAAATAACACATATATGTACAACACATATACATCTAATAAATGAAATCACCCAAAAGTTTCATATAAAATCGTTTATTGATAATTCATAAATTACATAGAAAATCTCGGATATTACAGGATCAGCCCTTCATACAATGTATTGTGCACAAACAATTCAATGCAAAGCGTAAATTATCCCATAAAATTAGGGTTGTTCATCTCAGTATTTAGAGTACAAGTCCACACCAAAGTAAGTTTGGTTTGGATACATTTCAAGGTAATTTAGATTTAACGAACATCAACTAAGGATTAGTTGAATAAAAATTTCATAACTGAATACTAAGGTCATGCTTTAGGGATAAGCTAAAAGCATAAACATTGAATAATTATAATGTACCTTGTTTGAACAATATTAAGTCATGGTTATTTAAAATTGAGTACTAAGCATGCATAACAAATAGTAAATTGAACGATAAAACTTGTTCAACATTGGTATATTAGAATATATATACTTGCATGCTAAATAACAAGTTAAAGACAAGAATAACTTGTTCAATATAAAAATAAGATTTAGACAACTTGCATCATCATAAACAAATTAGATACAAGAACTTGCTCAATCGTAAGAATAAAATTGCACAATGTAATAATAATAGAACTAGCTCAACGAAATAATAGATTTATAGAACTTACCTTGCTTGTAGGTTAAACCGTAACAACTCGAATCACAATACCCTATATATATATATATCATGACATAATTAGTCTCTACCACGTTTTTTACATAACTAAGTACATTCATCATGTAAGATTTGATTTTTAATCACACAATCAAATTACATTAGTAATAAAACTAGTTAATCATTAATAACATGCTCATTCTTGGCATAGAAATATCAAATCATAATTTAACAAATTCTACTATTAACACATAACAACTTTTTCGCACTTTGTGTAAATAAATCACACCGTCTCGACCATTCTTCGCTAACTCACTTCATGCTACACGGGCCACACTATGGTTTGTGACACACGCTATGTTAGTGCAGTGCACATGAGACACATGCCACTAAGTGGCATCATGGCGTATATCAAGGCCATGATGAGAGAACTGTGAATACGAGGCCGTGTCATGCATGCACAAATTGCAGCTCCCTCGGCGACCAACTTCGGAAATCACATGAACAAAGCCAACTTTAGCCTACAAGCTACTTTTTAACAAC
The DNA here is from genome assembly GCA_020205605.1 of Panax ginseng. Classification (NCBI taxonomy): domain Eukaryota; kingdom Viridiplantae; phylum Streptophyta; class Magnoliopsida; order Apiales; family Araliaceae; genus Panax; species Panax ginseng. The sequence goes on along the minus strand of CM035128.1, from coordinate 96,497,117 downwards.
CTAATTTACATGTAATTCATATAGAGACTTCATATAAACATAATTCAAAGACTCTTAACATGATTCTACCCATAAAACAACATAAACATCGAATTTAAAACATCCAATTTAACTATTTTTGATAAAACCTCACTTTTTGACATTTTTAGTAAAAATCATCACTATAGCTTTGTTTTACAACCAAAACAATTAATTCAAACTACTTTGTTTTAGTTTATTCAGCTACTTTCGAAATCATAGTCAATATATATATATATACATATATATATATATATATATATATATTAAACAACTAATTAAACCTTAATTTTACTTTTAAACTAAGCTATATTCATATATATTCATATAAACTCACTTTAATATGGTTTTCTTCACAAATTACATACATAACATGAATTCATTGACTATACTCATATATAAACTCATGAAAATAGTTTCACAACCACTAATTTATCATATAAAACTATATATAACAAATAATTCAACCTCTACAATGATTTTACAGAGAATTTTGGAAGAGAAAAAAAAACTAAAACTTTAAAGAAACTTAAAAAGGGTAAGATGATACCTTAGTTTTAGAAGATGATAACTTTCCCTTTGCTCAACAATCTTTCTTTTTCCCAATTCTTCTCTCAAAGCTTCACTAAATTCTCTCTTATTTTTCTCTGTAAGTTTTCTTCTTCTCTCCTTTTTCTTCTTCTGAGTCTTTCTTCCTAATTCTAACTTACGTACTAACAAAATATAACGTATATGATATAATATGTATTAATTATAAAATATAATTATATGTATAACTGATATCAATTATAATATTTTTGAAAATCAAAAATCATAAGGCTTGTTTGGCTACCCACTTAAAATATAATCATTTAATCTTTATGCCTCGTTTGGTAAAACACATTTAAAATAAAGACTTAATATGCATTAAGCCTTGCTTGGCAAAAACTGAATTAAACTCCTTTAATTTATTTTAATAACTTCTTTATAATAAGGTTATTTGTCACACTTTTATTTAATTAAATTTTAATAACCAATTTAATTAATTCTAATAACAATTTATTAAATTACTTTAACACATAAATCAATACAACATAATTATAATTTTATTTATAATTATAACTTTATTTAATAAACTAATACATCATTTTAATTACAAATTCAAATTAAAATATAATAATTCATATAATCATTATAAACTCTCTAATTTAATTATTAAATTAAATTAGTATATTATCTCATAACAATTAATTTTCTTAACTCCTTAATTATTTACTTAACAAATAATTTACCAATTAAGTCAAATAAAATTAAATATTTATTCAACACTATCCACATCCATTAAATATTTATACAATTCAATAAATATTTAAAATTATAATTTAAAATTCAGAATTGTTACATCTTTCCCTCCTTATAAGGATTCTGTCTCCAGAATCACAACTCAAATTAATCATTCGTTACAAATATAACATCTCACGTTATGTTACAACTCTCTAAATTATAAATTAATTTAATTTAGAACACTATCTAATAAATTTAGATTCATAAATATTTATTAACAACCATCACATCAATAAATATTTAATCAATAATAAACACCTCAAATAAATATTTATATAATTCAATAAATATTTAAAATTACAATTTGAAATTTCAGATTGTTACATCCTTCCCTCCTTACAAGGATTCTGTCCCCAGAATTACAACACCAACAATCAAATCGTCACATTAACCTGTGACACCCCTAAATCTTGGTACTTCATTCCCACAAGATTTGGTGTTCATTATCCAATCATTCATATCTATCTACCCAAGTATAATAAAAATTAAATCATAAATCCTCCCTTTAAAAGGGTTACATCATTAAATCCAAAAACATCCCAGGTTGTCTAACCTTAACATCATATAAGTGCAGAAATAAAAATTATTACATCACATCATTAAATAAAAGTCTATCATCATAACAATAAATGAAAATTTCAAGTCTTCATCAATTGTACATTTTTCCATTTCCTTTGCTAGTTGTAGGTTCATCTACCTTCTCAACTTTAGCTGCAATGAGTGTATATATATGCAAGAGTGAGAAAAACAAATGCTCACTAGATATAGCAATGAATCAACAAGATAATAATTGCCAATGAATAGGCTCATCCAAACTGAATAGTACTCTATCAATGATAACCAAAGACTGGAATCAAAATATGGAATATATATCTGAGGGTCATAAGACCACGAACTATGTCCATAGTTGCAAGTAATCTTTCAACTTCAACTTTAACAGTCATAAGACTATAAGGACTCCTCGTACTTAGGGGGATCAGCCTTTCGTACAATGTATTATGCACAAACATTTCAACGCTAAGCGTAAATTATCCCCAAATAATAGGGTTGTTCATCTCAGTATTTAGAGTACAAGTCTGCACCAAAGTAAGTTTGGTTTGGATACATTTCAAGGGTAATTTAGAATTCAACGGTCATCAACTAATGATTAGTTGAATACAATATTGATAACGTCATGCTATGGAATAATCATAATTGAATCGACATTATAAATTAAGATCATGCTTTAGGAATAAACTAATAGCATAAACATTGAATAATCATAACGTTCCTTGCTTGGACAATATTAAGCTAAGGCTATGGTCTTATAAAATTAGAAATGAAATTATTGAACATACAATAACTGATAGCAAGCTTAAAATGAAAACTTGCTTAACATGATAATAACTTGTGCATAGAAATTTTAAAATAAACAGCTCAATATTAGGGACGAGAGTTCAAGGAGTTATATCCATTATAAGGAAATAGAACTTAAGAAACTTGCTTAGTTATAAACAAGTTAGAATAACTTAATCATGATTAGAATACAAAACTTGCTTGGATAACATTAGAATTAGAGCTTGCTCGAATAAAGATTAAGAATAAAAGAATTTATTTAATCAATGCTTGGAAAAAAAAACTTGCTCAATGTAAAAAGGTAAGGTTTAGAAACTTGCCTCAAGCGTAAGCTATAATGTTAAACTCACGTTCACCTACACATAGGTTTAGAACCACCATCTATTAGATATACTAACATTCACGTTCCAACATAATACACATTTCTAGTTAGACTTATTATGTTAGCACAAGTCTTATTCTACCATATACATTTAAAAATTCCCAAGTGTCAACATCAAAACACTTATCTAACCTTCATTATAAAAACTAATTTATAACATAACACGTTCATTACATAATAATCATTTGAAACTTTGAAACTACTAACCACCTAACACGATTTTGTTTTAACCATGTTATTACATATTGGTCACATTAACATATCATTAGACCAAGTGGTAAGGTATTCCAAGGTCTGCAGTAGCAGCATAACCAACTATTTTAGGATTGTATGTATGGCATGCATGCTGCCCATACACAAAGTGCGGGACCCAAAGCAATTGCACAATTTTTTTCTTGGAATCTGGCGCACAATTGCTACCGCATACACGTATTGGAAGCGACTATGAATAATAGCCGACTTTAGCGCAACAAACACGAATTTCACCCACTAAACAGTAATGTTAACACATACAATTGATCCAAAATCATCATAAACATGTTTTCCAACATATTCCTCAACTTAGAACAATTTAACAACAATTATACTAGTTTAATTTCCTCAAATTCCATATTTTCATATAAAACTCCATTTTTGAACTCCTTCACAAAAATTCACACTGTAAACACAATTCTTGTCCAAATTGGTTCATTCAAATTATGTTATCTTCGTTTTATAATGAACTAGCATAATCAAGCCTCAATTTACAGTTTAACATACAAATTGACCATCATAATTTGTACTTCATAAGCCATATGAGAAAACATACTGTAATTTACTTTTCTTCCTTTTTAAACTGTAATTAGCATACAATCATAAACTCTAGCATAGCAAATTACATAGAAATTGCAATAACTCAGTTTTCTTCAACAATTCGAGAGAATTTAAATTCACAAAGAACATATAAGTTATATCGTAACCTCATATATACATATTTATATATATAATATTAAGGTTGTATAAGAAGTACCTTCAAATTGCCTGCAATCCTTTTTGTTAAACACTGAAAATGCTCTGAAATCCTTCTCTCTCAAATTCTCTCAAGCTCTATCAAGCTCTTTCTGAACTCTCAGTGTTTTTCCTAGGCAACTAAGGTTATGCGTAAAAACCTAAACTGATAATCAAGCGTAAGAAATAAAACTGATAACCTTAATACGCCAAACTTAATAAAATGTCAGTTACAAAACAAACGTATATATTATAAATATATTATATTTATTATTTAATTAATTTTATTTACTTTATTTATAATTCAAAATTCAAAAATTAATAATCCAAAAGCCATAAGGCTTTGTTTGGCAAAACCCTTTACAATTTAAAGACTTAATATATCTAAGCCTTGTTTGGCAAATCTCTAAATTAAACTCCTTTAATTTATTTTTTATAAACAATTTAGTTTATCATTTATAGTCAAATATTATTTATTTAGATTTCCATATCCAACATTAATCAAATAATTTAATTATACACATTATATTTTAAATTAATATACCATTTAAACAAATAACACAAAATTATAATTTCATTATAATTTTATTTAATAACTTAATATACCATTTATATTATTAAATCAACACAACAATATAACATCTCACGTTATGTTACAACTCAGAATTATAAATTAATTTAATTTAGAACACTATCTAATAAATTTAGATTCATAAATATTTATTAACAACCATCACATCAATAAATATTTAATCAACAATAAAAACCTCAAATAAATATTTATATAATTTAATAAGTATTTAAAATTAAAATTTAAAATTACGGATTGTTACAAACATTCTGATGGAGTCGTTATTTTTGTTATCTTATGTTGATGATTGTAGGATGACTGATATGAGAGGACCTAGCCGAGTAGTAGATGAGGAGCCACGTGATAACCACGTATTCTATGAGGCACCATTGATAGCGGAGCCTATTTCAATAGTGGCCCCTATTGATGATTATGATGAGGAAGAGGAGATGGAGACATCACCCGAGGAGATTGACCCTGAAGAGGACCTATGGAGGAGGAGCCTGAGACTATGGAGGACTCCGACGAGGCTACTTTTGAGGATCGGATGTTGGGGGAGTATGAGGATCAGATTTTGGAGTTAGGATGTAGAGTAGAGGAGATAGAGACCGAGTCTAGGGAGAGAGAGTCTAAGTTCCAGAGGTTTAGGGACGAGGACCATCAGAGAAAATTGGCGGTGCAACAAATGGAAGTTGAAATTGCTCACCGTAAGGAGGCAGGGGTCCAGATGTGTTCTTTGTTTCACCGAGCGGTGGCGAGGAATGTTGAGATTGCAGTAAATGGTGTTGAATAAAGAATAATTTTTCTCGAAATATACTTTTGAATATTATGGTGTGGATATGATATAATGTTATAGTTGTGGGTAATATTTGGAAAATTTTGCAAAGTAAACAAGTTGATATAAAATATTCATTGTGTCAGTTAATATTCGATTGGTCGGGGAATATTTGTTTTAACAGGGAATATTCGTATGACGACATAATCATTGGTGGACCCCACAACAGAAGTATTGTCGTAGTTAGAAAACATGTAAATATCTTTTATAAAAATAACAATGAGGTTTTATCGTTAAACCGTTAAACTACCCAAATGAAAAAAGTCTGATGTCTGGCATGGTTGCATAAGTAGCACACAATTGATTATTGATGCTTACGTGAGAAGTCACTCGCTTATACTTAATTATTACTACAAGAATTGTCGCATCATATCTCTCATATTATTGATTCAATTATTGTCATAGAATCATCTTCATAATATGTTATATTATTAAATCAATAATTGAGCGACAAAGTTATTCATATTATTATTTGCAATATTGACAATGTCTAGAAGTTCTGTCAAGGAGAGGTTTGGTCACCTAATTGCACGCCAATAAGGAGAAATCCTTATCGGAAATCCCCCTCTTTCCTGGGAATGACCTGGTTATTAAATATTGTGAGTTATAATATTAATGATGAATAATTGTTGAAGTATTAAGAATGTGTTTATTGAAGATAAGTGATTTACAAAAGTTAAGGGGGAATAATGCAAACTTAGAAAACTTTAGGGGTACTAATGTGTAATAAGTTAAATCAATCTGGACCATTGGTCGTGGTTTTAATAGTAAATCAATCTGGACCATTGACGGTGGTTTTAATAGTAAATCAATCTAGACCGTAGGTGGTGGTTTAAATAGTAAATCAATATGGACCATCGGTGGTGGTTTTAAAAGTAAATCAATTTGGATCATCGGTGGTGGTTTTAAAAGTAAATCAATCTGGACCGTCGGTGGTGGTTTGAAAAGTAAATCAATCTGGACCGTCGGTTGTGGTTTTAATAGTAATCAATATGGATCGTCCGTTCTAATAGTGAATCAATCTGGACCGTTCATGAATTAGTTACTATTTAGTCCATTCTCCTATAAATAGAAGCTTAATTCTTCTTTCATTCTCACTAATTCACTAAGATTCACAAGAGACACTATAGAGAGAAAAACTATAGAGAGCAAGAAGAAAAGTATTCTACTACTTCACTTTTGCAGTATCCAGCTTTCTACTAAGGTAAGGTGTATTATTTCTTTCGTATTCATAAGGAATACTATTTTTCGTATTCATCCTTTAGTATATAAATCGAATAACTCCGCCCTACGCTGGATTACATACCGTATGACGTGTGAAAATCCATTCTGCGCTTAAGTATGTTAATTCTTTTCATATTCTTAAATTTAATCTTACTATGGTAAGTATTGCTTCTATAATCCTTGAAATTAGTTGAATATCCGTGAGTTTTGCGCTTTATCCAGTATCATTTTATTGGAATATTGATATGAACTTTCTTATTAAATATCAATATTTTCACCAAAGTACTATTCATGAGTTACTATTCATGGGTTACTATTCACCCGATTACTATTCACTATAATATTATTTACTCGGGTATCCGGGGTACTATTCACGAGTTTACTATTCACCCAATTACTATTCACTCAAATATTGTTCACTCGGGTATTTGGGGCACTTTTCATGTCGGGTTACTATTCACGGGTTACTATTCCTGAAGTACTATTCATAGGATACTATTCATGGGATACTATTCACCGAAAAATTTATTTCTTTTCTGTCCAAATTATTTTTGATACATGGATATTATTCTTGAATTTTACTCTACAAAGCAGTATTATGTTGAAATTTTGGACATTATTGAATTCTAGATAAATTAAATTATAAATCTTTAAAATTTTTTCCTTTACCTCCTTTTAATTGAAGTCTTATATTATTGTCATCATCCTCATGCTTATATTGTGATGAAAGTCATCTTTGGCTTACGTGCATAGATGGACTGTTGATTGGTATGATTATGACCAGGGATAATTCGGTATAGTCATGACCATTAATGATTACACGAATAATTCTTGGCCCGTAGTGCAAGAATAATTTGTGGACGTGATACTAATGAATATCCTTGGACGTAGTGCAGGGATGATTCGATGATGTGATCTATTTATTAAGCTGAGTCCCAACGATAAAGTTATTGATAAACTTTTTAAATCATAGAAGATAGTAGATATCATGCTCTACTTGACTCTTCTAATGGATTGCTTGTTTCGCTGTAGTTAAACTTGTTGTCTATTATATTCTATTAGTTTAACATTGTTGAAGGCTAATGATAACTTATTCTGCATTATCTTAGTCATAATATTTCTTACTGGGCTAGTTGAGCTCACCCTTTTACTTCCATTGTTCTCTTCAGGAAATGAGAACGTAGCCAGAACTAGTTGGGGAACGGAGTGATGGCCCGAGATGGTGTTATAGTAGTCCTCACTATTCTATAAAATAGTGTGCCAATAAATGTAATGAGGAATCTATTTGAGTTTTGATATTGTCTAGATGACAATATTCATGTAAAAACTCTTAGCTCATATTGTATAGTTATGTTTATATTTGTATTCTATACCATGTATTTGGCAACCCAAGATGGGTGATGTATACATATTTTGGGGGCGTCACAGTAAAGCTGGAGGAATTAGAGCAGAAGGTTTTGAGTGAGAAGACGGAGAAGGAGGCTCTCCGAACTCAGTTACAAATGGAGGTGATGGATAGGATTCACTTCAAGGAGAAGTGGGAGGAAGCCAATGATAGGGCAGATGACCTAGAAGACGAAGTGTGGCGATAAAGAAGGATGATGAATAAGATGGGCTATGCTCTACGCATGGCCATGGAGAGATTAATTGATGGGGTACATCACTACCCAGTTGAGCAAGGACAAACCCGACATACCATAAGTTGAGATATGGTGGTGCACATTACGCAGAAGGAATATCAAAGCGCCGTGAAACGTGGGATGTTAAATTGAGTCTAGAGGATGAAGACTTGTAGATGTAGTATTTTATTTATGTGTTGATTAAATTGTTTTTGTTAAATTTTAGTCTTTTGTGTAAGACGTGAGATAGTAGTAAAACCCCAACTTTTGAAAAATGTTAGAGGCGTAGTAAGATGGTGTTGTCCCCGACTTTTGTGATACTAGGGGATATGTGTTATCATTTATAGCAGTATGATAGAAAAGAACATGTAATGTAACCATTTGGCATATGAATATAAATGATCTTATTTCAGAAACGTGTTATAAACCTATAGTTCTTTTTAGTTGAGAAATGTCTAAGTATTATAATTAGATAATAAACTAAAAATTTTGTGATGCAGAAAATGGCACCAAGACGTAGATTGGATGCACACGAAGAATCCGTTAATAATGAGAGAGAGCAAGTAGATCCCATTCAGAAGTTGGTAGACTTGTTAGGAGAAGCTCTTAGGGGAAGAAACGAATCTGTACCACCTGTTCCCCAAGCTGTCCTAGTGACATTCTTCAAAGACTTTAAAAGTGTAGGACCCTCAGAGTTCGCAGGAACTACTGACCCGATACTTGCGCAAACCTGGATCAAGGAGATCGAGAAGGCATTCACTATAGCTCGCGTAGGTGAAGACCAGAAGACGGTATTTGCCACATACAGGATGAGGGGCAAGCAAACTATTGGTGGGAAGCTAATCAGCAGAGAGCTGGAGAAGGAACGATAACATGGGAGAGGTTTACGACGTTATTCTTTGAGAACTATTTCCCGAAGAATATAAAGAGTAGGATGGAAGTGAAGTTCCTAGAGTTAAAACAAGGAGATATGACGGTGGCGCAATACGCAGCTAAGTTCAATGAACTAGCGCGAATCGTAGAGCACCAAGTCAGGGATAAGGAAAGGAAGGAGTGACGCTTCGAGCAAGGGTTGAAGCCATGGATGTATAATAAGGTATCAGTCTTCCAGATTGATTCCTTTACAACCATGTTAGAGAAGGCAGTCATTGCGGAAGGTGGCAGTGAGGCCTTAAGTCTATATCATAAGGAGAAGAAGAATAAAAACACTGGTAGTGAGCATCATGGAGGAAGTAGCTGTGGAGGGAGTAATTTTGGAAAGAGGAAATAGGAAAATAACAATAACAACAACATAAACAATAATCAAGGTGGAAGTCACTAGGGAAACTTCAAGAGAAGGGTTGAAACTTGTAACAAGTGTGGAAGAAGTCATCATGGGGACTGCTGGAAAGGACGTGGTGTGCAACCCAACCGATCGACCACCTGAACCTTTACCATGACCATCCAGGATGCAATAGCTGCAAAGGACGTGGTGTCAGGTATAATCTCAATCAATAATATAAATGCTTATGTATTATTTTATTCGGGTGCCACCTGTTCATTTATATCCGAAGAATTTCCTAGTAAACTTAGTACACCCCGAGAACGTTTAGAAGATCCTTTGAACATAGAAGTTGCGAATAAGGAAAAAATCCCTGTAGAATACGTCTATCAAAATTGTCGCACAAACATTAGAGAACATGAACTAAGCATAGACTTGATTCCTATTAGACTAGGAGAATTCTACATAATACTGGGAATGGATTGGTTATATAACCATGCGGTGGTAATTGATTGTCAGAATAAGTGTGTAAACCTTCAGACTCTGAGTAAGTCTAAGGTAGTGTTTTATGGTAGCTCATCGCTTAAGTAATCGTGTTGCGTTACAATGATGCAGGCCAAGAAATTGTTAAGAAAAGGGTGTGTAGGTTATTTAGCTTACATCGTGGATACTCAGAAAAATGGGGTAGAGATTAAAGATATACCCGTAGTGAGTGAATTTCAGGATGTGTTTCCGGACGATCTGCCTGGCCTTCCGCTAGACAGAGAAATAGAATTCGTAATAGACTTAGCACCGGGAACGACACCGATTTTGAAAGCTCCATATCACATGGCGCCAGTAGAAATAAAGGAATTAATGATACAACTTCTAGAGTTATTGGATAAGGGTTACATTCGACCGAGTGTGTCTCCTTGGGGAGCACCAGTGTTATTCGTTAAGAAAAAGGACGGATCAATGAGGCTCTGTATCGATTGTTGAGAATTGAACAGAGTAGCGATCAAGAACAGATATCTGCTACCAAGGATAGACGACTTAATTTATCAACTGAAGGGACCGAAGTGTTTCTCGAAGATCGATCTACGGATAGAATATCACCAACTGAAAGTACGGGATGAGGACATACCAAAGACTGCGTTTCGAACCCGTTATGGATATTACGAGTTTTTGGTAATGTCATTTGGTTTGACTAATGCTCCGACAACATTCATGGACTTGATAAATCGAGTTTTCAAGTCGTATTTGGATAATTTGTGGTAGTTTTCATTGATGACATCTTAATCTACTCAAAGACAGATGAAGATTGTTTTAGAGGCACTATAAAAGGAGAAGATGTATACGAAATTTTTGAAGTGCGAATTCTGGATGAAGAAGGTTCAATTCTTAGGCCACGTGGTGGATGAGAATGGAATCTCAGTAGACCCCGAGAAGGTCGAAGCGGTAAGTAATTGGGAACAACCGAAAACTCTGACGGAGGTGAGAAGTTTCTTAGGGTTAACTGAGTACTATCGAAGATTTATCCAGGATTTTTCTAAGATTAAAACCCTGTTGACTAATCTGACGAGGAAAACGGTGAAATTTGTATGGACCGACAAATGCAAAGAAAGTTTTCAAGAGTTGAAAAAGAGATTAAGCGAGGCACCTGTATTATCATTACCAGATGATACGGGAGGATTTGTGGTGTGTAGTGATGCATCGCATAGAGGACTTGGTTGTGTGCTTATGCAACACGACAGTTGAAGAATTACGAAAAATGATACCCTACTCATGACTTAGAGTTAGCGGCTGTAGTTTTTGCGTTAAAGATATGGATGCATTATTTGTACGGAGAGAGATGTGAGATATACACGGACCACAAAAGTCTAAAATATAACTTCATATAGAAGGAGTTTAATATGCGTCCGAGAAGGTGGTTGGAATTGATCAAAGATTATGACTGTGATATTCTTTATCACCCGGGGAAGGCAAAAGTAGATGTCGACGCTCTGAGCAGGAAAGGAAGGGAGAAACTAATGCAATTAACGACTCAGGAAGAGTTAATAAGAGATATGGAGAAGTTTGAAATAGAGATAAAGGGACCCGAGAGGTATGAAGAGAAGTTATTTATAATGGAAGCTTATCTGACATTGTTGGATAGAGTAAAAGAAACACAGGAGAAAGATGGAGAATGTGAGAAAATCAGGAAAAAGATAACGGAAAATGAAGTAGAAAAATTTTGAATAGATAAAGACGGTATCTTAAGATTCGAAGGGAGAGTGTGGGTACCGGCAGTGGCTGAGTTAAGAGAGGAGATTTTGTTCGAGGCACATAATACGACATATTCCATTCATCCGGGAGGCACGAAGATTGACCAAGATTTGAGGCAACATTTTTGGTGGCCAAATTTGAAACGAGAAATTACAGAGTACGTTAGTAGGTGTTTGACTTGTTAACACATAAAAGAAGAGCATCAGCGGCCAAGTGTTTTACTACAACCATTGGAAATACCAGAGTGGAAATGGGAGCATATTATGATGGATTTCATGGTAGGACATCCAGTCACGCAGAAAGGTTTGGATGCCATTTGGGTTATCATTGATCGACTTACGAAGACTGCACATTTTCTACCGATCAAGATCCGCTACAGTTTAAATTATTTAGCAAGTTTGTATGTAAAGGAAATTGTTTCACGACATGGAGTGCCGGCATCGATTGTTTCTGACTAAGATCCGTATTTCACGTCAAAATTTTGGAAAAGCTTGCAGGTGAGGATGGGAACACAGTTAAGGTTGAGTACCGCTTATCATCCTCAGACGAGCTTAGGACTTACGTGATGGACTTCAAGGGAAATTGGGACGACCACCTACCCTTAGTCGAATTTACGTATAATAATAGTTACCATGTGATTATCGACATGCTACCTTATGAAGCTCTTTATGGGAGAAAGTGCAAAACACAATTATATTGGGACAAAGTCGGAGAACTACGAATACTCGGACCAGAGTTAGTACAAAAAACCGCGGATGTGGTGACAATGATAAGAGCCAGACTAGTAGTAGCTCAAGATCGCCATAAGAAGTACGCAGACTTGCATCGGCAAGACCGAGATTTTAAAGTCGGTAGTTTTGTATTCTTGAAGGTATCTCCATGGACGAGAAAGATCCATTTCAGAAAGAAAGGAAAACCGATCCAAGAGTCATAGGACCGTTTGAGATACTAAAGCGAGTGGGTCAAGTAGCGTACAAAGTTGCACTACCACCAGAGTTGGAGCACATCCATAACGTGTTTCACATATCCGTGTTACGTCCGTACAAGCCTGACTACAAGCACGTAATTTCTTATGAACCCATTCAAGTGGAGAAGAATTTAGCGTACGAAGAAATTCCTGTCCAAATTCTAGATAGGAAAGAGCAAACTTTAAGGAATAAAGTTATTTCCTCTGTAAAAGTACTTTGGCGTAACCACGATGTCAAGGAGGCAACGTGGGAGTTAGAAGATAGGATGATGAGGGATTATCCACATCTATTTGTGTAACCTTGTAGAAATTCCGGGCCGAAATTTTTATAAAGAGGGGAGGATGTAATACCCGAGAATTTCCACGTCTTAATAAATGGAAATATTAATGGAAATGAATATTTATTTGAGTATAAATGATTTTTGTATTACGAGATGAGTTAACTCAATTATATTAAATAATTGAATAATGGAAGAATATGTGGAGTTTATGATGAACTCGTTGAAAGCCTTGTGTGGCACGATGATTGGAAATATTAATAGTAATATTAATTAACGAAGGAATTATCAAGTGAACAATTAAGTAAAATTAATTGTTAATTGTTATTGTAGAGTATTAATTAATTGTAAATGGTGATTAATTAATAATATGTGATTATTATTGTTAGCCACATATCTGTGAATATAATAAAATAATTAATTGTTGTAGAGATCCACAATTACATTAATCAATCTTGGTATTAATTAATCAAGAAGGTGATTAGATTAATTATTTGACAAATAAGTAAATTGTTAATATAATAATATTATATTAACGGTTAGGTGCAAGTGTGCAATAATTAAAAATATAAAATATACATAATACAACTTTATTATATAGTGTAGTGTGACATTCATGTGACTATACTATATATAGCAACACAATATTAAGTTTTATTACACTATATTGTATGAAGCAATGTGATTGAACATATTGGAACTATATGTTATAAATAAATCATGAAATGTGTATGTGACAATATGTATGGGTGGGAACCTTAAAAGATGTACTATGTCAAAGAATTTCAAATTATTTCAATAAGTGAGTCTACTTGAAATAATAAAGTTTTAAGGAGATATTAAATTACTAAGTGGTTAATTAAATGGGTTCCCTACATGTTATAAATATTAATTAGACTGGACTAATGTACATGGGTTATATGATGTGAGTATAAAATTTTCCTTACATTTCTAATATGGTAACAAGTGTACCTTTAAATTACATTATGGGAATTAAAGGAACCAAACTAAGCATTATAAACATAGTTGCTGAGATTTAAAATACATGTCCCATATTGGGAGTCCCAAACAGTGATGCACAGTGGCCTACTCCTTCATTGTGTAAACTCCAGCAAAACCAAAAGGCTACAAATCTATGATGATGATGGCTAAGGGCTGAGTAGTTGGCCAACCCTTCCATGACCAACATTTCTTCTCAATTTCTATTGGATCAAACCATGGTGTAATGCCATGAACTGGGGACTCAATTCTCTATAAATAACACCCTCTCCTTCTCCATTCTCTGTTGCTTGAAATTGTATGTTAAGTGTGAACTGAGAGTCTGAGTTGTTGAGCTTTGAGGAGTGTATAATCAGAGTAGTGAGAAGTCCAATTTAAGCTTCAAGAGGTATAATTCTACTTTAATATTCTTGAGCTTGAGTTTTGTCAAAATTCTAGTAATTGCTGAATTCTTTGTTAATTGATGTAGAATAGCATGCCATTGTGTTATCTGAGTTGGTACACATGTTTTGGAATATGGTAGCTGGTCTGGTTGCAGGTTTAGTATTACATGTTGTAAGGCTTTGGAGAAGCAGAGCCATATTTTTTTATTATGTTCGAAGTGGCGCGGCTGCGCGATGTGTTGTTCTCAGATACTAATTTATTATTGTTTTATTGTTCTGAGCATGCTATGATAGTTAGGTTCTGCATGTAAGTGATCCTATCATGTGACGAGATGTTGTGGACATAGAAAGTTATCTTAGCTTGATTTAAATTGAGTTTTCAAGAAAACGTCAAAACTTGGAAAACTAGAAATTGTAAACTTGGGGTAATGCATATTCTAATCTTGCAAGCATGTTAATATGATGTTGAAATGCATGTCGGACATACTAACTTAAGTATATGGATTTCATAATGAAGCATGACCATATTGGACTTATTAGAAAGCTTTACTAAAGAAAATACGAACTTTGAACGTGAATGTTAACATACTACTTTGAGAGTTAGAATCTGATAATTGTGAACATGTTGGATGATACTCTTAGACTCACTCATGTATCATAAATATATATATATATATATATATATATCATTATACTTAGGTATCATAATTCAAAGAAAGCATAAACGAAGCATATTTCAAAACAAAATGATGTTAATTTCACGTATGTGATATAAATACTCACAAGCATGTCTAATATGAGTTATATGACTACCTTATATGTTTAAGAATCAAGCATGTTGGACTTTGTGGTTTCATAACCTTAAATGGCCTTAATTTGTTGAGATGTCCAACTTAGAACCGTATTATGCAAGACAGGACCTAGATTAAACTTGAAATATGTGAAAGGACCCTTAACATGTTAATATGTGTTATGTATGTAAGGATGGACAAGCTAGGCCAAGAAAGTGATTGCTCAGCCCTGGTTTGAACAGGGAGTCGACGGTCATGCATGGTCATGGCGGTCATGGCTGATGTGTGGCGCCCTCCTTAAGTACAAATCGTGCACGCCTGCCACATGATCTGAGTCTTAGATTCCGTACTCTGATTTTTGGACAATAACTTGTATGAAGCCTATATTACTAAAAGTAGTTTAAAACTTACTAATTCATGTATATAAGTGATTCTTAGATGATATAATGGTGTTTTACTCGTAATAGGAAGGTCTATTAGTAAAAAGACCTTAAAACTTGAGCATTTTTAATTTGCTTATGAAGTAACTAGGTATTTGATTTCGTATGAGCTGATTTTGTACCATATATGCATACTTGAATCATGTCGAACTTGAATAAAGAATGTGTTAGCTAATGAGCATCTTGTACTTATAATACGTTATACTAGGATTCGAAAGTGTTGATTTCTTAAGGCAAGTTCCTTAATTCTTACTCTTTTACTTGAGCAAATATCCTAAACCCTTGCATTACTTTATTCGATGCATATCGAAAGAAAGTTCCCTAAACTTAATCCAATTATTATTAAGCAAGTTTCCTTGAACTTCACTCTTTGGATGTTGTTCAAGTTCTTGAATTTCCCGAGATTCATATATTGAATGCAAGTTATCTTACATATCCGTTCAATTGAGCTAGAATGTTTAAACTCTTGTGAAAACTATTATTCTTATTGAACTTAGTATCGTTCTCGAATATTGTGAAAGGGTCTATGCCATTGATTCAGCTAGACTATATGCATAATTATAAGACTGTCCAAACCAATTGACTGGTGCAAAAATCTTGAAAAACTGAGTTGAACAAACCTTATGGTAAGGGGAGTGCATGTTGTTGGAAACCCCAACACATGAGTTTTTTTTTATTATTGTGGTGTTATGCATAACTTAGAGTATTATAGACTGATCATCTATAATACTTGATTCTTTTGGGTTATCAGTTTAATATTCGTAATTCTAGTAGATGTTCAATAGTCCTTAGTGACTGCTCAGTATAAATTGTTTATCCAGTTGGATACATTGATAATCGTTGAATTCATATATATCTGTTGATTTATATTGAATTATCGTTCTTATTCCAAGAATTATTGATATTTATTATTCATGATATTATTCTGAAACTCTAAACTATCTTAGAGATGATACTTCGATATTTTAAACTCGTGTTATGAAACTCTTTACCCTTGTTGTATATTACTTGCTGGGCAATTGTGCTCTTCCTTGCTTATTTAAAAACCTTTCAGTTAAGGAAAATGTCTCTGAAAAAGACAAGGGCAAGGGCAAGGCTACCGACTAGCTTGTCCCTTTATGTTTAAGACTATTATGTTATATGAAAACTATTTTCAGACTATGTTTAAGCTTAAGTAGGATTATGTAATAAGTCTTTATTCGATATTATTATGTAATCTATTAAGTACTGTAGTTTTCCAGACTTGGAAGAATAATTATAATAAATCATTGTATATTATTCTAAATTAGATTTTCCATTGTGAATGTGTGATTTTAGTTATTATGGTATTACCATGAGAACATGATGAACCAAATTCGAGTGACCAAGTGGAGGTACGAATTTGGGGGCGTCACAACATGTATTTGGAACCACAGGTAACAATAATATTTTATGAATAGTAAATGTAATATAATTTTCATTGTTTCTAGCCTGTATGGACCTTCATTAATTGGAGCTGTCATCTAGCACTCCAAAATTAACCTTACTCCTATTCTACTAACTCAAGAATTAGTATATTAACAAGCAAGGATCGATCCCACAGAGAGCGTATTGTTTTATATTTATCCAATTATTTTCAAATGAATTAGGGATTTTGAGTTGAATAACTAAATTAGAAAAAGTTAATTTAAAAGAAGTATCAATTAGTAAAAAACATTAATTCTTCAGTTCAGTATCACCTTTTTCACAATTATGGAATAACCAAGTGTTACAATATTTAACCTTCAATAAGATTAACAACCCTAGATAACCACGATCTCTAATTATCTGAAATTCTCCTTATGTGTAAATCTAATGCGATAATCGCCAACAAGAGATTATAACTATCATATAACCTAGAGCTATCAGTCTAGGTTTAATACAATAGAAGCATGAAGAATCAGAATTAGATTGTTCCAGGCAACAATTACACAATCATGATTTATTTAACTTGTCTTATGAAAACCTTAATAATTTTCAAAAGCTTTACCACAATCAAATATCATTAATCGCTACTTATGATCAGACATATGTTGACGTCAGGAAAAAATTCCTCTTTTCTTTGAATTCATCTTTTTACCCTTTATGTTCTCTATGTGTTAATTTTTGTTTGAAAGGGCGAGTTTGAAAAGAGTCCGACATAAAATGTGGACGATTTGAAAATTCAGAGTCGCTAGTTGGTAATTTTGAAATGGTTGTACTAACTCAACTGATATTTAAAAGGTTTACACAAAGGCTAAATTGTTGGACTCTGTTTAACAGGCGTTGGAAACCGAGATTCATAGAGTTTGGGGGCTTGATTAAGCGGGGGAAGGTGTTAGGCACCCCCTGACTTTCGTGAAAACACGGTTACCATGTCTTTTAAATTTCCTAATTTATCTGAAGTGTGTATGTGTGTGTGTGTGTGTGTGTGTTAATTGGACCTAAGTGTATTTATTTGGAGGTAGTGCTATACCTCGTTTGCACCTATGTACAAAAGGTTTGATTTTATAAAAGTTTAATTTTAAGCAATATGTTCAGAAAGGATGTTTGTAAAAATAGGTTTTCATACCCTTATGCTCACATAGTAATTGAGGCATTTGATACTTCCATTTTATTTCGTATTCGACTTGATTTTATTCTCGAGATGCAAAGTTTTTTCAAAAAAATGATATACATATAATTGTCGGGCTCCTTGTGGGCATGAAAGCCATCGAAGGATGTCCAAACACCACAAATAGGATTTACAAGCTAGCTGTATAACTAAAAAAGGTCCATCATGGGAACTAGATCTATATCCGCCAGCTGGATCTTAGATCCCGTGGCTCCAAGGTTCACATGGTTGCTTAATATTTATAAAAACTAGATTTAAATAAATCTTAGCCATTCTAGCTCAACGATTCCAGTTTTGTAACTTTTGAACCGGTTAAAAGTTAGATATAGCTAGATTTAGATAAACCTAGTCCAGAAATTACATATTATGGATTTACATTGAATGAGCAGTTAAAACATATATTTAAATACAGTAAACTGTTTATATATATATATATATATATATATATATATACATATTAAAGCGATAGAAAGCTTTAAATCTAAAAAAATCTTATAGTGTGTTGCACAGAAGGCTTCAGACCGCTTTTGGAGCTTAAAATCTCGATTTCCACCGGTTAAAATTTGATATATTGTAGAATATATATATACAAGTGTTTAGAAAGAAGAATATTGAAGTTTTGAATACTATAGGAGGGGTTAAGAATTAAAATGGACATATTTTTTCTTTTTCTTTTTTTTTTCTCTCTCTCTCTCTTTCCTTTTTTTTCTTTTTGGATGATGGGGGGGGGGGTCTATTTATAGACCAAAGTAGTAGTGGGTATACCCATGACAATCTTGGGTCTACCTGCGATAGCCGTGGGTCTACCTACGGCTATCCGGGTGGGCCTGGGCCCCATGGGTTCAGTTGCCTCGAAGTACGTGCACTTTGGCCAACGCGTTGTCAGCTCAAACCTTCATAGCTTTCAATCCAGGAATCTGATTGAGGCCTGCTATAACTTTCCGGAAAGCCCTTGATAAGAGCTACATAATGACATAGGATTTAAAATTTTCCAATTCCGGGAAGATGGGACCATGACCAGATCTTCGAGTCTTCGCAGTCCATTCGTTGAGCTGCCTTGTGCTGTTTTCACTCGGGATTGATGTTATGGTTCTGCATAAATTGTTTTACAGTGATTTGGGTTGAATTGATGTTAAGTTGGAAAAATTATTATTTTTCCCCTTTTGAGTTGGTTTTGGGCTTGATGTAGCTGTAGCTGTCTTTTCTCAGGGTTGTCTCTGAGATTTGACTGCTGTTGACTTTTGACAGTCCTAAGGGTTTTCTCTAAGGTTGGTTTCATGTTAACTTTTGTCAGTCCTTAGGGTTATCTCCGAGGTTTGACTTGATCTCCTGAGGTTGTCTCCGGGGCTTGGATTTGGTCTCCCAGAGTTCTCTTCGGGGTTTGGTTTTCTCTTCCAGGATTGTAACCGAGATTGGATTTGATAATTTGACTTCCAGGGTTGTCTCTTGAAGATAAAAGATGATTCCGCCCTCCTACATTGTTAGTAACAGGAATGCAAAATTTTGAGTGTCTACAAATGCCCCTCTTTATCTTGTTTATGCAATGTAATGACATGAACATGATAAAGATTACTAGACACTTGAAATATGATAAGATTTAAATGATGTTATTCAATGCAACATGATGTGATGTTATGGATGATATATGTTTTTGGTTCGAATTATTTCCAACGTTATTCTTCCACTGACTGCTCCTGCCATATTTACTGGGGATGGAATTGTCAATGATGGTCCCTACTGAACTGCCTTGATGTCTACTCGAACTGTAGTTTACAAAACTTTCATCACCGGATCTTTCTCGATGCTACATTGGATTGACGCCAACATCTTGAAATGTCCATCACCGGAGATGTTCTTCTCTTTTGCGATTGACTCTCTTGGGAATATTGATGTTTATCCTGATGATAGCTTGCCTTGGTTGCCATTATTGGATTATTCTTGTCGTTACACTAGGATTGTCACCACCGTCCGAGCTTTCTATCAAGTTGATGTTGATATCTCTACTTGAGATAAAAAATTTACTGCTTGCTTTCCCAGCATCCTCACAATACTTATTCAAACTGTAGTTTTGTGAAGGTTGGCCATCATTGACTTTCCTTGGTGCCTACTTCAATAGTAGTTTACAACGGTATGACAATCACCTAACCTTCGTGGTGCCTCAGCTGGGGATTTATACAACAAATTCCATCATCAGTCCTCCCCAGGGAAGATAATTTTCCTAGGTTTTTATCATTAAATCTCTTTTGATGCTATGCCAGAGTTGTCGCCAATGGTTCGCAATATCTGATACTCTGACCTTTATTGAAATAGGTTTCAATGGCTTACATCACCCTATCTTTCCCGATGCTACGCTGGAGTTGTTGCCAACGATTTACACTGTCAATCATACTGAGCTTAGTTGAAGTAGTTTTAAATGGCTTACATCACTGGACCATTCCCGATGCTACGCTAGAGTTGTCACCAACGGTTTACAATGTCAATCATTCTAACCTTCGCTGAAGTAGTTTTTAATGGCTTACATCACTGGCCCATTCACGATGCTACGCTAGAGTTGCCGCCAACGATTTACAATGTCAATCATTCTAACCTTCATTGAAGTAGTTTTCAACATCTTACATCACCGAACCATTCTCGATGCTACGCTGGAGTTATCACCAACGGTTTACAATGTCAATCATTCAGACTTTGTTGCAGTAGTTTTCAATAGTTTACTTCATCGGACCATTCCCGATGCTACGCTGGAGTTGTCTCCAACGGTTTGCACTGTCAGTCCTTTTAACCATCATTAAAGTTATTTTTAACAGTTTACATCACCAGACCATTCTTGATGTTATGCTAGAGTCGTCACCAACGGTTATAATGTCAATCATTCTGACCTTCATTAAAGTAGTTTTCAATGGCTTACATCACTAGACCATTCCCGATGCTACACTGTAGTTATCGCCAACGATTTGCAATATCAGACATTCCTAATATCTTTGTCGAGGATAGTTTTCTACCGAATTGTATCCCTAAAAAAACCTAGACGTTTAGATTCATTCAAGACCAATGGTTCGCGCAACACCTTTTTCCTTGATTTGACTTTTTAGCTTTCAGGAACTCCATTGCAACTCAAATTTAATCAACCCGAAGGGGGTGGGAACCACCCTGGGTGGCCATAGGTAGACCCGCGGCTTCCGCGAGTTGACCCGTGGCTCCCCGTGGGTATATTTACTCCCTCCCTTCTCTTTTACAAGTCATTTTCAAGTTGAACACAATAGAAAATCCAAAATTTCCTCTTCATATCTACTGAGTTCGGGCAGATTTTTGTAAAATCCATCACTGTACAAATGTTCTGCACTATTCTAGTAACATTTACATGTTTTCTTTTCAAGTTTTGACCGTTAGAACGTTAGATTTCATATAAAATGCTTCTAAACACAATGTAGTGAATATGCATGCTCATATGTCTTGAAAAAAATTATTCAACTTAGTAAATGTTCATATTTTACCATGTTGAACGTATTGATGTGAAAAAATTGACTTTTGAGACAGTCATTTGACACACTTTTTTGTTCGTTTATTCTTTCTATTTGAGGACAAATGAGCACATGTTTTCATATAAAGCATACATGGTAATTTGGCTACCATGATGGATTGAATTTTGATGTTTTTTCATACATATGAGATGTTCATGATTTTGGGTCACTGTGCTATTGAATGGCCACCTAGTCATGCCTATGCGCATGTGGACAATCCATTTTACAATGGAGACTCTGGCGAATTTTTTTACGCGACTAAGCATTTAATGAACATGCAATTTTAACTCTACTATTGTAAGACCCCAACTTTTAAGAATAAAGATTAATTTTTCTCAAAATATATTTTTGAATATTATGGTATGGATTTGATATAATATTATAGTTGTGGGTAATATTTATAAAGTTTGGAAAGTAAGCAAGTTGTTATAAAATATTTGATTGGTCGGGTAATATTCATTTAACAGGGAATATTTGTACGACAACACAACCATTGGTGGACCCTACAACAAAATTATTGTTGGAGTTAAAAAATGACAAAAATATTATTTTATAAAAATAACGGTGAAAGTTTTACCGTTAAACTGTTGAAATACCCGGTGGTAAAAAGTACAATAATATGTGTGGTTGCATAGTAGCACACGGTATTGATTATTGATGGTTATGTGAGAAGTCACTCAGTTATTGGTACAGTAATTGCTACATAATATCTCTCATACTATTGATTCAATTATTGTCATAGTATCATCCGCATAATATTTTATATTATTAAATCAATAATTGAGATGACAAAGTTATTCATATTATTATTTGCATTATTGATGATGTCTAGAAAGTTCTATCGAGGAAAGGGGTTTGATCACCTAATTGCGCGCCAATAGGGAGTAATCCTTATCAAAAAGCCCCCTCTTTCCTGGTAATGATCTGGTTGTTAAATATTGTGAGTTATAATATTAATAATGAATAAGTTCGTGTTGATTAAAGATGAAATTTTTGATAAAAAAATATTTCCATTATGTTGGGATTATTAGTGTTAGTAGAAATCGACATTTGTTTCGATAATAATTGATTTCTGGATGTTAAATTGACCAAACGGGCAATTAATCAGATAAATGAGTAATTAATTGCTATTAGTTTACATACAAATTATTGTTGGTTCACATGTATGGAACTATTGATTCACATACATGTATTATTAGGGAAGGTGGTGCAAGATTGATAATACTTGAAGGACTAAATTAAAAATAGAGGTATAGATGAAGGTACTATACTGTAATAATTGGAGCCCTAATCGTGCAATTATCGAAACTATGCTTTCCTATAAATAGACGCTCATTCTTCTTTCATTCTACCCAATTCACTAAGACTCACAAGAGCAATTATAGAGAGAGAAGCTATAGAGAGAAAAAAGAAGAGTATTCTGCTACTTCATTATTGCAGTATCCAGTCATCTACTAAGGTAAGGGGTATTATTTCTTTTGTATTCATAAGGGATATTATTTTTGTTCAATATTCATATGAAATAAGGGGTATTATTTCTTTCGTATTCGTTCGATCCCTTTTGGGAGTTTCGACCTTAGCTTTCAAGGGTCGGACTGTTAAATCTTGTCCCTTGAGTGTAGATGCCATGAGTGGGACTTTGACTGAGCCTTTTCCTGATGATCTAAGGGTTAAAGATCACATTCTTCAGCAATAATTTTTGATCATCAGTAGGGGTTGTTTCCTAGTGGAAAACTCCTCAATTGTTTTAGAGACTTTGATTGGACCACTCGTGAGGTGGACCGTATCAGAGACTTTGACTGGGGACTCATACACCTTTGCCTACTTCCTTAGAGGGATGCGCCTATGCTTAAAGGGCGTGATAGAGGCTTGGCTAGGCTTTTACCCATTCTTGTTGGTGAGTATTTTCTCTCTATCTTTCATTTTCCCTCGCCAGGGTTGTCAGTTTTCATGACTGAAGATATTTGATCTTTGCATTTTCAGTTTTGGGCCTATGAGAGACTTCCCTGCCTTCATCTTGTTACTACATTAGGTCTTGAGACCTATCTACGAGAACGACAATGGCATTACTCCACTCTTTCAGAGGTTCTTGTGGTCGAGGAGTTTACCCATTCTTGTTTATAGTTAGAGTTGTTGAAAGCTGATGTCATCACATGGATTCCCTGCTATAAGGACCATTTGATAGTAGGCTTTGACGGTAGCTTTTCGACTGGTGTCGAGTATGTATTATCCACCCGTCAAATTCCTCTCTTATCTGAAGGAGGCTGGGAGATCTATTTAGGAGAGCGTGCTATCACGAGGATCACAAGGGAGATCCGCATTCCTTTCTTTCCTCCTGTTAGGAAACATTGGCCTTTATCTTAGCCGATCATTAAGATTCCCCTGATGGGTTTAGATGGCTTCACTTTGTCAACGGGCCCCTTTACTCAGGAGGCTTTTTACCGCTAGTGGTTCCCTCGCACCATTGGAGCTCAAACCCGCGCCACAGAATTTATGCGGGATATGGTTCGTGGGTCTAGTATTATGACAGACTGGATTGCCTGCATCTAAGAGCCCACTCATTTGACGTAGATTGACAGTTTGACCTACAGGTTGGATCAGGCACATTTTTTCATCCGGTATTTGGGCAGAGATCCATCAGAGGTATATTTTATTGATCCATCCAGCTCTAGCACACTGGCCCTTTAGGTGGCCCCTATTTTGATAGCTTACCAATGCAGATCCTCCTTTCTATCGACCTGACATCCCTTATGGTAGAGACTTAGGGGCTGTTTGTTTAGAGTTGAATGAAGCTGAATGGAGCTGAATCTGAATGGTTGAATCGGTTAGTGCGTTTGTTTTGGTCTGAATGGCTGAATCGGTAAGATGGACGAGCTGAATGGTTAAGTCAGATTTTTTAGCTGAATGGCTGAATGAGGAACTGAATGAAGTAAAAAATTTTTAAAAAATTAAAAAACAAAAAAAAATATTAACTATTATATTAAGTAATATTAAATAAATTTACAACAATTTTGATTTTTTCAAAGGGATAAAATAATAAAATTTTATCATTCAGATGTTTCAGACATGTCAATTATCAAACAACTTTTTTAATTCAGATTCAGATTCAACTCATTCAGATTCAGATTTAGCTCATTCAGATTCAGATTCATTAAATTTTTATCAAACACCCCCTTAGTGACTCAGGAGGAGTTATATCAGATGGATCGATTGGATGATGTGGACATCATTGATTTCTTTTGATAGATTTCTCGTTATTTATTTTGATAGGCCTCTGTTAGATATTGGGTGATTGAGCCCCATTTCTCGTTATATCTTTTGATATGCCTTTATTAGATATTGGGTGGTTGTGCCCCATTTTCATGTACTTTTTATTTTCAGTTGTATAAAGAGATGATGAATTTAGGAATGTGTATATAATACTTTATATTTCCTACATCATATTGTCATTTATCATTATTATTTATCATCACTACACCAAAAATGGCCTTTGGCGAAGGAAATTTTGTGAAAGAATTTATTCCTTCACATGACGAGTTGTTTAGCGAAGGAACAGTGAAGGAAAAAAGTATACTGACAATATAGTTATTAGCGAAAGAAACATCCTTCACAAATTATATTTTTTTCCTCGCAAAATTGGGGCGATAGAAAGATTTTTGGAGCCAATTTATGATAAAAATTTGGGAGGAAAAAATCCATTTAGTGAAGGAATTATTACTCACTATATATCATTATTCAGAAGTTTTTTGCAAAGGATAAAATTGGTCGCTATCTTGTACTAAATAATTTTTTTTAATTAATTGTGGTGAATATAAATACCTTAAATTTTTTACAATAGTAAATTTAATTTTAATAACACTTTTAAGTAACTTACAATATCAACTATTTATTTTAATAAACTATAAAGTAAATAACTTTACACTATGTTAAACTTTAAAATTTCTCCATAAAAGTTTATTTTATGATCATAATTAAATAAAGTTAAAGTTAAATAAAAATAAAATTAAATAATCCAAAAGACTTTAAATTTTATTTTAAGTATATAATATTAATCCAAAAAGTCTTTTGGAGATTAATTTAAAGTAACTTTATTTTTTAGTATTGTATTTCATATTCAGTTAAATAACAATTTAGGAGGAGTTTAATTAAGAAAGACTTTTAGATTATTTAATTTTATTTTTAATTAGTTCAGTATTAAACCATAAGAAAAAAAAAACCTAACTTTATTTATTTGAAGCACAGTATTGTGTTTGTTTCAAAGAAAAAAGAGAAAAAAAAGGGGTGCAATAGTGTGCGTGACTCGTACTGTCGTACGAGAAAGAGGGAAGCCAACGAGAAAGAGGGAAGCCATCGAGAAAGAGGGAAGCCATCGATCGAGATAGGAACCAAGCCAGATCAAGGTTTTGCTCAATCTTTTGCCAAAATTGAAGTTTCAAAGATGCTAGGTCTCTCAATTTGGTTTTCCCTCACTTCCTTAGCCATAGTTTAGGCGGGAGAAATAAAAAATTAGCGCCAAATTTTGCCGTCGTTATAAGCGACTGTGTACTACAAAGCCGTGTATATACATTTTTCCCATACATATACATATATATATATATATAATGATATTATTTAAAAGATTTTTAAAAATTAATAACGATGTTATAATTTTAAGAGAATAAAATATTTTATATATAAATCATTAATTAAATAACTTGGGTACATAAACCAAAGTTGATAGGTTTATACTAATAGAATAAGTTTTTCAATTCGTTAAAATAAAATTAGATGCATATATAACTAAGTTAATTGCTTTGAAGAAGATGTCAAAGTTTATTTCATGATTAAAAGAAATTTCAAAGGATCCTTATGTTTTACTCCTATTAAACTCAATTTCACCCCATCTCATTAATTTATTTTACTTGAAACAACTTTCACTTATTCTGTTCTGTCCAAGAAATCTTCCTACCCGACAACATATAAAAAGGGGAAAGTGAAAACACTAGTATTTGATCACCAAAAATAGGGCAGTAGGAGAAGGGCGGGGTTAGGGTTTCAGTTCACATTCGCGAATCGAAGAAATGATGTGGCACGAAGCAAGGAGGTCAGAGAGGAAGGTCCACGATATGATGGATGCGACTTGGAAAAGAGCTCGAGAGATGGGCCGTATATCCGCCAAAGACGTGGGGACCCGCAACAATCCATCCAGTCTCCGGATCTCGTTCTTTGCATGTACCATGATGATGACGACGCTTACTAAGCCACCCAGATCAACAAGGCACCGTAAGTTACCTTTCTATTTTCTACCCAATTTTTTTAAAATTTTCTATGCACACCATGATTTCCTGAATAAGAGATTCCACAGTTGTTTATAGAGAGGCAGAGGATTTGTGGACATAAGGTAGCCTTTTTCATTATCAACCGACTGATTTATTAATATAGGCAATGGATCTTGTTTTGAAGTAGACTATTATTGTAAACAAGCAGAATATTATTGTGAAAATGAACTTTAAATAATGTGACACACTGTATATGCCTACTATCATCGTTAAAGTTGAACAAAAAAACACTACTTCAAAATCTAAACTTCAAGTCACCATATATATATATATATATATATATATATATATATATATATATATATATATATATGCCCAGACCAGTACTGATGCATATGAGCTAGCATTTGTTTTACTTGTTCAAAGTACTGATAGGTTGGTACTAATATCGGATTTGCTAATTCATATCATTTTATAGAGAAAAGGATAAGTCATAAATCTTATAGTTAGACAACAATTCAGATGTAGTTTAGGATGTGGCTGGTGGTGTGATCGAGTTTATGGTATGATTAACACTATTGTTTTCCCCTACCTTGTGTTTTATTTGTTTAAAGTACAGATAGGTTGGTACTTATATCTGAACTGCTAATTCATATGAATTATATCATTATATTTTGAAAAGGATAAATCTTCTTGTTGAGACCATCCTTAGATGTGACATTCTATGACATTCTATGATCACAAGATGTGACCATCCTTAGAATTCAACACTGTTACATTACAAATAACAATAGAAAGAATGTGTTGTTAGAAAAATAACAACACAACAAAAATAATATCAAAGAGAAATAATGAGTGTGTGAGTGTTATTAGAATGAGTGTTTTTGCTCATGGACTACTTTTCAAAAGATTTTACTCTCTTACATCTGTAGATATATATATTTTTTCTTTATCTAAAAAATGAAAACTTTTTGTAAATAAACATTGAAATTTAAAACACTTGTTGAGACTGTGATAGGAGCTGATCAAATTGCTTTTGGAATAATATTAACCTTAATACATGATGTCCAATCAATGGAATATTTGCCGGTGTAATTACTTTTAATAATGAATAAAATAATATTATTTATTATTATTTTTTAATCGTGTTGATAAGATGAATGGGTGGGGCGTTTTATGCTTTTACAATCTTTTATTTTGAAATTTAGATGATGAATTTAAATTATTTCGTATGTAAGAACGACAAATCCATGAACACATATTTTTAACTTATAATTACGCTTTATAATTTAGATGAGATATTTAAAGTGTTTGAATTTAATTGTTTATCTATCGGTGGATATTGTTGTTGAATTAAACTTGGTAAAAATCTTTGTCTTGAAAAAGCTTTTGGTTTCTTGTCATTGTTAGATCTAATTTTTGTTTTTCAAAAACTTTTATTTCATTTTTATTCATCGATTTGACTTAATCAAGTTGAAATTTCATTTTTGAACTTATCTTTGATGTGAAATAAACAAACCTATTAAAACAAAGTTATAATATTTAAGCCTGATATTGATTATTACTAATAATAATATTAAGTATGGAAAGATGTAATATTTATGACATGAAATGTTGGAATGTCGTAAATTGAGAGAATTAAGGTTTTGAGGTTTATTAAAAACGTATTCAGGAAGAATTATTTTTGAACTTAAATGATTATAATATCAAGGCGATATTGATTATGTAATAATTCTAAGTATGAAGTGATGACCTATTGAGAAGGTTTATAATAAAGGAAGAAAGTTATGATCATATAATGTATATTGTATGTATGATGAATGAAGTATAATACTGAGATATACTATTTTGTATGAAGAACGTGATAACGTATATTACGAACTAGTATACGAGTTAGCATACGAAAATTATACGTGGGGTATAATTGTTAAGATGGTTAACTAAAAGATAATGGACTTGTAGGATTATTAACATAATAAGTATAAGTCCAATATAATGTGACAATCAAGCCCAGGTGTTTGATATATAATTAGTCCAAACTATGTAGCACAAGCCCATTAAGAAAGTAGTTAGATTAATTAACCAAGCCCAATAAGAAGCCTTGATCCATGGGTCAAACCAAGTAGGAAGTGGGTAAGCTTGATGGGCAAGGATTATGTGTGATGACCAAGTACTTTATATGGTTAGCAAGTAGACTTAGAGGTCAAGCAATGAATAGTAAGGAGGTGGAGGATGAGGAGGTGGAATGAGGAGGTGGAAATGAGGAGGTGGGATGGTTTAAAGTCCATTTTGCCCTAAACTTTAGTTGCCTATAAATAGAGAAGCCACAATTCATTTGTTGGTTGTTCAGTAATCATCCAACTCCTCTCAATTATAAGCTACTTATTTGGTAGACCAAATAAGCACTTTTAAGTCAAAGTTAGATTTTCCAAGAAGAAGAAGTTAGACTTCAAAGGTAATGATCTTGTGTCCAATGTTCTTTCATCTCTATTATAATAGGATGATAAGGGAAGTGTTATTAATGAACATGTATTCTAAGATCATGTAATAGGTTAATAAGGAATGAACTTAAGCCGAATAATTTAGGTAAACAACTTGAACATTAATAAGTTGCTAGAACCATAAAGAACTTATCATATTTTGTCATAGGATGATTAGTATGTTGAATATAGCATAAGAATATTGATTAGTGGACTTAAGTTATTAATAAGTTATGAGCATGGAGATTTATAGTTCATAAGTTGAATAAGTCATTGACTTATGAGAATAAGTCAAAACCTACTTAGATTATAAGTTGGTGTAATAAATAATTTGTAATGATCATATGATGGTTGAAATCCATTTAGAATCATTAAGAATGAAGTTTTGCCGGAATTCACACGATTGGACGATTATTGTCGAATTCGTAAAATTCTCGGAATGGAAGTTGTATTTTGTGTTTGAAGTTGAAAACGTTGGTTTTCAATGGAGACAAGTCATATTTGGCATTATAGAGTTGCGGACTTGAAAATGACTGAATTCCAACTTAGAACGAAGAAACGAGCGTTGAACGTTTACGAACGTTTATCGTTTTCGTTAAAAATGAACTCATAGGTGAAATTTTAGCAAACGAAGTCAAATAAATAAAATTCTTATACGAACGCATAGAGTATGTAATTTATGAATCGTAGGCTTTTGAATGGACCAATTCGCACATATAACGAAGAAGTTATGCATTCAGGAGTTTCGTGAAACTGAGGCACAGAATTTCGTGAACAGACCAATTCGGACTTATCTGAGGCACAGAGTCCGCGACGTGGCATGACTCACGACCTTTTAAAGCTCACAACATATGCGATGCGAGGCTAGAACTGCATGCATCTCGCTAACTTGCTTCACCGTGCGCGCAATCGAGATGCAGAGTTAAGTGTGGCGCCGCGGCTCCAGTCCTAGAGTTTTGTTGGACAAGAATGTTTACAAGTGTAGAATGAAAAGGAACTTGTTAGTAATGAACTGAGATATAAACATAACATTGTAAGGTACTTGTATGACACTAATACATGATGATTAAGAGTTAATAATCATTTGAAAGTGAACGTAATGTGAATGACGTAATGAAAGCCGGAAACCCATAATAGCAAATCTAAGTCAGAATTTAGATTGAGATGAAGGGTAAGATATAATAGTATACCTACTTGATTATATAAGACCTAATGTGGTACGTTATATGATCATGTATTGTAGAAACATAGAGACTTATAGTGTACGTGTGTTAATCAGTAAGTAGACGCTGAAGGCAAGTTTTCTAACCCTTGTTCCAGTTCAGTCTGGACAAGCTTTGTAATTCATGTATTCTTTCGCATGAAGTTTTTAACGATGAAGTCTAAAGCCAACTCTTTCGGCTAGACTTATATTATGATTCTGTCAAGCATGATTTATGTTTACCGAGTTATATTGGTATGGTTTTCAATCGAAGACCAAGTATGCTAAAATGTTTTTTTCGTTTAACGACACGTGAGGTTGCCACAACTTAAACGTATACACGTTTAATGAATGTAGTGTTGATCAACATAGAGTACTATGAAGTGATCACTTAGGACGCGTGCGTATAGCTATATGCTTGGACTTACGGACTTAGTGCCGGGTTATCCTTTTCAAAAGAAATTATGAACTGCTCATAGTTCTGAGCCTTAGTTGATATTCTACTGAATATTGTTGTTGGAAAACATTTTGAATGAAAAGAAGTACTATTTTGAATTATCGATAATACTTCATAACTATTGTTCAGTTACTAAAGATATATGAGTTCTATGTTTCAAGCATGTTGTTTATCAGAATTATAGTACTTGCTGAGCTAGTCATGCTCACTCTTGCTTGAACCATATGAACACAGCTAAGATTGAGCGGACCGAAGGCTCAGGCAAAGATAAGGGCAAGGCGAAGATGAACCCTTAGATTGCTTATGTAATAGAATAGTTGAACGATTTGTAATATATTTGATATTTTGACAAGAACAAACGAATGGGTTACAAAGAACCTGGGAAATGTAATATTATTTTGAATATATAGAAGTTATATTGGTCCTTTTGAGACTATTTCAATTAAATGAATGAATGAATGGTAGTACTAGTGTAAGTACCACCTCTCTCGGGTTGGAAGAGACCCGAATTTGGGGGCGTCACGAGTTGGTATCAAAGCATTAGGTTATAAAACTTAAGGGGGATTAAAACCTTAAGTCATAACCTTAAGAGAGTCAAAGAAGTACAAGAAAGGAAAATAACCTTATAAAAATGCATTATGATTATGTTATGTGTTTTTATTATTCTCTTGACGATGTACTAATCAACTTAATTATTTTGTGTAGATGTCGAGTAAGCGGAATGTTTGTAGATGAGCAAACCATTAGTGAAGAATCGGTGAACCAAGTAGAGGTTATCTAGAACCCTATAGCAATGAGAGCGGGATGTAGTGATTATTGAGTCCGGAGACTCGAAAGGAAGTGACTACATGTCGGTGTTTGATGGGATGATAGAGGAGGAGGTAGAGGCAGGTCTCCTTTAACCCAAAGGGCTATAGCGGTGAAGATAGCTCTTGGGGGTCGATGATGTCTTTATTCATGTCGGGTGTTGGATAGAAATATCCATTACTGTCAGGAGGTTAAGGAGCTGAAGGTAGAGTTCTAAATGGTTAAAGAGGACAAGACTGATGTCGAGTCCATGTGGGAGCAGGAACATGACGAGAGGATTTTGGCTAAGGACAAAGTCCAGGATTTAAAGCACGAGGTCTTTGAGATCAAGGAGGAGCTAAAGACTAAGGTGCAGAAGATAGGGATGATGTCCTATATCTATAGGAGTTCTCACACGGATTTCCAGCAGCAGGTAGCTGGATTTTCGGTGGAGGTGGGGCAAACACGGCATACTATTAGCCTTGATATTATTACCGGTCTTGCTAGGCAGATTTTGATAATGCCTTGAGGCAGATGTAGATTAGGGGTAGTCAGAATAGTATATAAATATTTTTTTTAGGAATAGTGACGTAAAACCCTTTTTGTATAGTAAAGGGTAGTCTTTTGTAAATCCCAATTTTTGGAAAGCGATAGCGGGAAAGTAATGTAATCAGCTTAGGTTGTGTATGTAATCGATGTAGTGTTATACTACGAGAATGAATATAAAGACCTTTTTATGGAAAGCAATAAGTTATGGATGTTGGAGTTATTGTTTAATATTGAATGATAACTAATAAAGAAAGGAATAATAACGAATGTGTTTATTGTATCGATAAAATGTCATGAAGAAGAGTTTAACATAATCAAGGTGCGGCGTAAATCAACCGGGAGGGAGGTCCGTTTAACCGATCAAGAGTTTGTTAATTTAATAACAAATTGCCTTTAATAGAACAGGGGCTAATATCCCGTAAATCCGAGGAGTAGCACGAGCTACTACCTTTAAGGATTTCAAGAGCGTGGGTTAAATTGAGTTCAAAGGAACTACGGATCCTATTGAAGCCCAAACGTGGGTTAAGGAGATAGAGAAGGCATTTGTAATAGCAAATGTCGACGAGGCCCAAAAGGTTACCTTTGCGACCTATATGATGAAGGGAGAGGCCAACTTTTGGTGGGAAGCCAATCAGGCTAGGCTTGGGATAGCAAATCTGACGTGGGATATGTTCAAGGAGATATTCTTCGAGAACTACTTTCCCACGAGCATGCAAGGGAGGATGAAGATGCGGTTTTTGGAGTTGAAATAAGGGGACATGACGGTTCCCCAATACGCCGCCAAGTTTAATGAATTGGCAAGGTTCGCTCCACATCAAGTGGATATTAAGGTGAGGAAGGCGCGATGGTTCAAGCAGGGCTTGAATCCCTGGCTCTATAACCGCATACTGATGTTCCAAAGTACTTCTTTTGGGACTATTTTAGAGAAGGCGATAATCGCCAAAGGTGGTAGTGAGGCGTTGAGCCAATACCACAAAGAAAAGAAAAATAAGGGTAAGGTAGATGGGGGAGTAAAGATCGAGGGAGCCAGTGGTAGCAGTGAGGGTCAGAAAAGGAAGGTATTTAGCTCTAGGAATACCGGAGTGAAGCAAGGAGACCCGAAGAAAAGAATGGAGGCCTGCAAGACCTATGAGAAGACTCATTTAGGAGTCTCTCCTCAAGGAAAAGCCGTCTGTTACAATTAATGGACGGGGAGGGCACATTACGCCTAATTGTCTGAGTTCGAAGAAGAACAACGAATGCTTTATGTGTGGATCAACTGACCACATGGAAAAGAACTGTCCGAAGAAGGGGACGGATGGGAATCGGGGCGCTAATAGCGGTAAGCTAGCTATTAGTGGGCAACCTGCACGGGGGTGGTAGATGGGCCATACCTTTAACATGATGATCAAGATGTAGTTGCATCAGGGGACGTCGTCGCAGGTATTATTCCGATTAACGATATCAATGCGTATGTGCTGTTTGATTTAGGTGCTACTTGTTCGTTTATAGCATGCGATTTTGCTAGACGATTAGGATTACTTCCCGAAAAGTTGCCTATACCTTTAAATATTAAGGTAGCAAATGAGGAGATAATTCCTGTTGAAGATGTTCATAAAAATTATTGTGTAGATATACGTGGTTGTAAATTATCGGCAGATTTGTTACCAATAAAGTTAGGAGAATTCGACGTAATTCTCGGGATGGATTGGTTAGTGAACCATGGGGCAATTATAGATTGTCAAAAGAAATGTGTGAACATTAAGACGTTAGAACAACCTCGAGTAGTATTTTTACGGGAATAGATCACCAGGACATTCGTGTTGTCTAACCATGACACAAACTAGGAAATTATTGAGGAAGGGATGCGTAGGTTATCTGTGTCATGTTGTTGATACCCAGAGAGTGGTAGCAACCATGGAACAAATACCTGTAGTGAGAGAATTCACCGATGGATTTTCGAGTGAATTGCCGGGTCTTCCGCCGGATAGGGAGATAGAGTTTGTGATAGACATTGTGCCAGGAGCGGCACCAGTTTCTAGGGCACCGTATCGTATGGTGCCAGTGTAGATGAAGGAGTTGATGGTGCAGTTGCAAGAACTGTTAGACATGAAGTACATTCAACCGAGTATTTCACCGTGGGGAGCACCGGTACTGTTTGTCAAGAAGAAGAATGGATCGTTAAGACCGTGTATCGACTATCGAGAGTTGAATAAGTTAACGATAAAGAATAAATACCAATTGCCCAGGATCGATGATCTCTTTGATCATTTGAAAGGGGCTAAGTATTTTTCTAAAATAGATTTAAGGATGGGGTATCATCAATTGAAGGTTAGGAAGGAGGATGTGCCAAAGACAGCATTTAGGACTCGTTATGGTCATTACGAGTTTCTGGTGATGTCGTTTGGGTTGACAAATGCACCAGATGCATTTATGGATATGATGAATAGAGTGTTAAAACAATATTTGGACAAGTTTGTTGTGGTGTTTATAGATGATATTCTAGTCTATTCTAAGACGCCAGAAGATCATGCTGAACACCTAAGATTAGTGTTGGAGACACTAAGAATTGAGAAGTTGTATGTGAAATTCACTAAGTGTGAATCTTGGTTGGAGAAGGTGCAGTTTTTAGGTCATGTCATTGACCATGAGGGAATTTCAGTAGATCCAGCGAAGGTGGAAGCCTTGATGAATTGGGAACACCCGAAAACGTCGACTGAGGTGCGGAGTTTCCTAGGGTTAGCGGGCTACTATCGAAGATTAATCCAGGACTTTTCGATGATAGCTACTCCGTTGACTAACTTGACGAGGAAGACGGTGAAATACACTTGGACTAACAAGTGCGAGGACAGTTTTCAAGAACTAAAGAAGAGATTGAGTGAAGCGCCTATTTTGTCATTGCCTGATGACACGGGAAATTTTGTAGTTTATAGCGATGCTTCACATAGAGGACTTGGTTGTATGCTCATGCAGCATGGCAAGGTCATTGCGTATGCATCTAGGCAGTTGAATGATTATGAGAAGTTTACCCTACTCATGATGCAATCGCTGGCGCATTAATTTTTTGCCCTAAAGATATGGAGACATTATCTTTATGGAGAAAAATGTGAGATATACACGGACCACAAAAGTCTAAAATATATCTTCACACAAAAAGAGTTGAATATGAGGCAGAGGAGATGGCTGGAGTTGATAAAGGTTTACAACTGTGAAATCCTGTATCACCCTGGAAAAGCCAATGTAGTTTTCGACGCCTTAAATAAGAAGGGTCGGGAAAAGTTATCTTTATTGACGGCTCAAACTGAGTTAATAACAGAGATGACTAGAATGGAGTTAGAAGTGAAGCTGCCAAGTGAAGGTGGACAAATGCTGTTTGCGACGGAGATGCAATCTACCATCGTAGAAAGAATTAAGGAGGTACAACTCAAAAGCCGATGAGTGTGTGGCCGGATGATGAAGAGCTGACTAGCCAATGAAAAAAAAGATACTAAGTCTGCTTTTGATAATGAGGGATTATTGAGATTTGAAGGAAGAATTTGGGTTCCGAATGAGACTGAATTAAAGGAGCAGGTGTTGCAAGAGGCTCATTGTTCGAGGTTTTCGATTCATCCTGGTAGCACTAAGATGTATCAAGATCTTCGACAAAGTTTCTGGTGGCCGAACATGAAGAGAGAGATCGCCGAATATGTGAGTAGGTGCTTGACTTGTCAGAGAGTTAAGGCCGAACATCAACGACCTAGTGGCTTGCTACAGTCATTAGAAGTTCTGGAGTGGAAATGGGAGAATATCACGATGGATTTTGTGGTGGGACTTCCGACTACTCAGAAGGAGTATGATGCAATTTGGGTAATAGTAGACCGATTGACAAAGTCGGCTCACTTTTTGCCAATTAGGGTCAAGTATAACTTAGACCAATTAACTAGACTCTATATTAAGGAAATAATCTCCAGACATGAGGTACCAATATCGATTGTGTCAGATCGTGATCCACGATTCACATCGAACTTTTGGAGGAGTCTACAAGAGCAGTTGGGGATGCAGTTGAAGCTGAGTATGGCGTATCATCCACAAACGGATGGACAAAGTGAGAGAACAATTCAAACGTTAGAAGATATGCTAAGATCTTGCATCATGGATTTCAAGGGTAGTTGGGATGATCATCTACCATTAGTGGAGTTTGCGTATAACAATAGTTATCATGAAAGCATAGGTATGCCGCCTTACGAAGATTTGTATGGGAGGAAATGCAGAACGCCACTGTATTGGGATGAGGTAGGAGAACGCCGAATGTTGGGACCAAAATTGGTGCAACAGACAGCGGATATTGTCAAGAGGATTCAGATGCGTCTTCTAGCAGCTCAAGACAGGCAGAAGAATTTTACGGATCCGCATAGAGAGAATCGGGAGTTTGAAGTAGGTTCGTACGTATTCCTAAAAGTATCTCCCTGGAAAGGAAAGATACATTTTGGAAAGAAGGGAAAGTTAAGTCCATGGTTTATAGGACCTTTTGAGGTTTTAAAATGGGTGGGTGAGGTAGCCTATATGATAGCATTACCTCCAGACCTAGAACGAATACATAATGTATTTCACGTATCCGTGTTACGTCCTTATAAGCCAGATTATAAGCATGTGATAGAATATGAACCTATTCATGTCGAGAAGGACTTAACGTACGAGGAAACGCCGATTCAAATTGTCGATAGAAAAGAACAAGTTATGCGGAACAAAGTCATACCTTCAGTAAAGGTGATATGGAAGAACCACAATGCAGAAGAAGCAACGTGAGAGTTAGAAGAAATGATGAAAAAGAATTACCCTCATTTATTTGTGTTATTTTTTTTTTATATATAGTGAGATTCTGGGGACAGAATCCTTATAAGGGGGAGAGAGTGTAACGCCCCGGAAAATCGAATATTTTGTAATTACTTTTAATAAAGAATAAAATAATATTATTTATTATTATTACGTGTTGATAAGATGAATGTCGTTCTATGACCTGGAAATGTCGGAATGTCGTAGTATTTTAACTATGTGAGAGAATTAAGGTGTTTGAATTTCTAAGACGAAAATAAAAGCTTTCCGAGAAATTTTTCAAAAAACACTATTCATCGATTTACGCTTAAGAATTATTTTTGAACTTCCGAAATACATAACGTTATAATATCAAGGCGATATTGATTATGTAATAATAATCTAAGTATGGGAAACATAATATTTTGCATGTGGACCTAAATTTAGAGCGTTAGGTTTATTAAGTGTAAAGAAATAAAGTTATGATGCATTATAATGTGTATACATTGTATGAAGTGATGAATGTAAGTATAATACTGACGTATTGTACTATTTCGTATGAAGAATGAGATAACGTATATTACTTAACTAGTATCTGAGAGTTAGCATCTGAAGATTATCGTGGGGTATAATTGTTAAGATGGTTAACTAAAGATAATGGACTTGTAGGATTATTAGCATAATAAGTATAAGTCCAATATAATGTGACAATCAAGCCCAAGTGTTTGATATATCATTAGTCCAAACTATGTAGCACAAGCCCATTAAGAAAGTAGTTAGATTAATTAATCAAGCCTAATAAGAAGCCTTGATCCATGGGTCAAACCAAGTAGGAAGTGGGTAAGCTTGATGGGCAAGGATTATGTGTGATGATCAAGTACTTTATGTGGTTAGCAAGTAGACTTAGAGGTCAAGCAATGAATAGTAAGGAGGTGGGGGATGAGGAGGTGGAAATGAGGAGGTGGAAATGAGGAGGTGGGATGGTTTAAAGTCCATTTTGCCCTAAAATTTAGTTGCCTATAAATAGAGAAGCCACAATTCATTTGTTGGTTATTCAGTAATCATCCAACTCCTCTCAATTATAAGCTACTTATTTGGTAGAGCAAATAAGCACTTTTAAGTTAAAGTTAGATTTTCCAAGAAGAAGAAGTTAGACTTCAAAGGTAATGATCTTGTGTCCAATGTTCTTTCATCTCTATTATAATAGGATGATAAGGGAAGTGTTATTAATGAACATGTATTCTAAGATCATGTAATAGGTTAATAAGGAATGAACTTAAGCCGAATAATTTGGATAAGCAACTTGAACATTAATAAGTTGCTAGAACCATAAAGAACTTATCATATGTTGTCATATGATGATTAGTATGTTGAATATAGCATAAGAAT
This sequence comes from Panax ginseng, assembly GCA_020205605.1. Classification (NCBI taxonomy): domain Eukaryota; kingdom Viridiplantae; phylum Streptophyta; class Magnoliopsida; order Apiales; family Araliaceae; genus Panax; species Panax ginseng. Next base: position 96,458,441 of record CM035128.1, on the reverse strand, counting down.
ATTGATTAGTGGACTTATGTTATTAATAAGTCATGAGCATGAAGATTTATAGTTCATAAGTTGAATAAGTCATTGACTTATGAGAATAAGTCAAAACCTACTTGGATTATAAGTTGGTGTAATAAATAATTTGTATTGATCATATGATGGTTGAAATCCATTTAGAATCATTAAGAATGTAGTTTTGCCGGAATTCACACGATCGGACGATTGTCGTCGAATTCGTAAAATTCTCGGAATGGAAGTCGTATTTTGTGCTTGAAGTCGGAAACGTTGGTTTTCAATGGAGACAAGTCATATTTGGCATTATAGAGTTGCGGACTCAAAAATGACAGAATTTTGACTTAGAACGAAGAAACGAGCGTTGAACGTTCACAAACGTTTATCGTTTTCGTTAAAAATGAACTCATAGGTGAAATTTTAGCAAACAAAGTCAAATAAATAAAATTCTTGCATGAACGCATAGAGTATGTAATTTGTGAACCGCAGGCTTTTGAATGGACCAATTCGAACTTATAACGAAGAATTTATGCGTCCGGGAGTTTCGTGAAATTTTTAAAATTTTGCAAACTATCTGAGGCACAGAGTCCGCGACTCACAACCTTAAAGCTCACTGCCGCATGACGTGAGGTCGAAACCGTGCATCTCTTTGCTAACATCGCAAGCGCGATGTAGAGTTAAGTGTGGCGCGTGCGCCATGATCCTAGAGTTTTGTTGGACAAGAATGTTTACAAGTGTAGAATGAAAAGGAACTTGTTAGTAATGAATTGAGATATAAACATAACATTGTAAGGTACTTGTAAGACACTAATGCATGATGATTAAGAGTTAATAATCAATTGAAAGTGAACGTAATGTGAATGACGTAATGAAAGCCAGAAACCCATAATAGCAAATCTAAGTCAGAATTGAGATTGACATGAAGGGTAAGATATAATAGTATACCTACTTGATTATATAAGACCTAATGTGGTACATTATATGATCATGTATTGTAGAAACATAGAGACTTAAAGTGTACGTGTGTTAATCAGTAAGTAGACGCTGAAGGCAAGTATTCTAACCCTTGTTTCAGTTCAGTAACCCTTGTTCCAGTTCAGTCTGGACAAGCTTTGTAATTCATGTATTCTTTCGCATGAAGTTTTTAACGATGAAGTCTAAAGCCAACTCTTTTGGCTAGACTTATATTATGATTCTGTCAAGCATGATTTATGTTTACCGAGTTATATTGTTATGGTTTTCAATCGAAGACAAAGTATGCTAAAATGTTTTTGTCGTTTAACGACAGGCACGTGAGGTTGCCACAACTTAAAAGTATACACGTTTAATGAATGTAGTGTTGATCAACATAGAATACTATGAGCTGATCACTCAAACGTGCTCGTAAGCTATGCTGAACTTACGGACTTAGTGCCGGGTTGTCCTTTTCAAAAGAAATTATGAACTGCTCATAGTTCTGAGCCTTAGTTGATATTCTACTGAATATTGTTGTTGGAAAACGTTTTGAATGAAAAGAAGTGCTATTTTGAATTATCGATAGTACTTCGTAACTATTGTTCATTTACTAAAGATATATGAGTTCTATGTTTCAAACATGTTGTTTATTAGAATTATAGTACTTGCTGAGCTAGTCATGCTCACTCTTACCATATGAACACTGCTAAGATCGAGCGGACCGAAGGCTTAGGCAAAGACAAGGGCAAGGTGAAGACGAACCCTTAGAGTGCTTATGTAATAGAATAGTTGAACGATTTGTAATATATTTGATATTATGACAAGAACAAACGAATGGGTTACAAAGAACCTGGGAAATGTAATATTATTTTGAATATATAGATGTTATATTGGTCCTTTTGAGACTATTTCAATTGAATGAATGAATGAATGGTAGTACCGTGTAGCACCATCTGTTGGGTTGGAAGAGACCCGGATTTGGGGGAGTCACATTTTTACCATTTAGAAAATTTGCTCGAGCACTCGCCTTCATAGCGCGTTTCGGGGTATATGAGAATGAACGATTTGTGAAGTTTGTCTACATATCAAGGAGGATAATAAATGGGAGGGGGCGGGTCCTCGGGAAATTATGATCAGGATCTCATGAGAATTGATAATGGCATTGAACTCTTTGTTTCCAGATGGCTGGTTTACACTTGTTCTTCTTTGCCTTAAAGGTATCATCTATACTTTTTGTTCCAAATTGAGCTCAATCCACTTTGCACTTATGTGTACAAGAAAATCAATTGGTTGTTAAAGAGGACCTTTATGCCACAATACCTGTATCTAAAAGTCCATGCCACAAACCCCATATATAGGATCCAAAGCAGAGAAATAACAAATAATAGAGATGCCAACGTACAAAAAGGAAGTTACCTAAAAAGTTCATGACATACAACCTTAGGCTGCAATATATCTAATTTTTGTTAGAATCATAATAAAACTCAAAGACAAATAGTGCTACTTGGTAGTTTTAACAACTCATCCTAGAAACTCCTCTATTTCTCTCACTCCAAATGGACTGTATTGTACCAAGGGTGAAGCATCCAACCTCTTCCTATCACATTTCTCGATGCCCCCAAAAGGAATGCAACTGATCAACTTGATAACAATAGATAACCAACATTTTTATCTATTCAAAGAAAAAGGAAAAGAAAGGCTATAAATAGATCCTCAACATGCTTTTGACAATCCTGTGCTGCCTAATAGTGTAGCAAAAGATGCATTGATATTTCCAACAGCTTTCTTCGCAAGCAATATGACATGCATTATGTTCATGATTTTCTTTCTATTTCCCATTTTCTTATTTTTGTTTTAGTACAGTTCTTTAAATTTTATGCTTGAATAATATATAGGCTCGGGATGTTGAAAAAGCACTGGTTGGATTAACTCGTGCTGTTCAACTAGATCCTGAAAATGGAGTGGCTTGGAATAATATTGCTTGTTTGTATGTTCTTTGCTCTTCATGTCATCTTCTAGAACTCCAAGCAGTAATAATTGCAGTCTATATACTGAATATATCTTCTTATGTTTTGCTTTCCTTATCTAATGATACTCATGAATGGTTCACCTTGAGTTGGTAGTATACAGGTTATTGAAGTAAAGTTTGGTTTTCCTAAGATTACCTATTTGCCAATCTGGGAAGTCTTTAACGAAACTGGGCTTCCTTTCTTATGTGGCTTTGAAATCTTCTTTTGTCTGCTATTAACCTATATTATACTAGATGAAATCTCTAACTTTGCTAAGAATTTTGTGCGTGGTTATTGATTAATTATTATCATTACTATATTGTTGAGATGTCCAGGAAGCACACATATTTTCAGTTGCCTTTTGCTCATCAACAACTGAATTTTCTGGTACATATTTTCAGTTCTTTTGCCTTTTACAGTAGTGGAAGATGTATTGAAAATGAGGAGAGAACGCTGGAAGGGATTTAACAAGTATGTAAGGGAATTAATGGTTCAGGTGCTGTTTGCTTCTCCAAAATTATCATATTTCACTTGGCAAAGTGCTATTTTTAGTTAGCTTTAGCAGTGTTTCTTCTTGTTGTAAGATGCAAAATCAGATTGTGTTAAACAACTGTTAAAAGAGACTGAGAAATATCTTCAAAAGCTTGGATCAAAGTTACAGGATGCAAAGGCCACGAGTAGATGCTTTGAGACAGAAATGGATGATAATTGACTTGAAGACGAAGATAATGAGGAGCTAACAATTACTACGCTTTATAGTTAGAGTTTTTTTTCATTGTGTAATATCTATGGATACATATTGTAGGTGATATGGCACTTGTTTTTGGTAACAAGTCTTGTAATTCTAGTGTGTATATTGGCTATACTAGCTTTGTATACATTATTTATTTTTGAAATGATATAATAATTAGTTTCTCATTTAGTATGTATAAAATTTTTGTGCTCATTTTTGTAATTTATATTTTAATGAGCTATTATAATGAAGAAATGAACATTAATGAAGGATTATTTTTCTCACTAAAATCTTTTTTAGTTAATTAGTTAGTCATCAATAAAGGATTGTTTTCCTCACTAATTTGAAGATACATTCTCAATTTATAATTAGTGAAGGAAAATTTTCTCTCGTTAAATAAATTTGTTCTTCATAATATATTAATTGTGAGGGAATAAAGTTATTCACTAATTTTAAATAGTCCTTCTTAAAATATTATTTGTGAAGGAAACCAATCTTTCACTAAATAACAATATTCCATTACTAAATACAGTTTGTGAAGGAAAAAGTTATTCACAATATATCCTTTACAAAAAACATTTAGTTACTACTTAGCGAAGGATACCCAATTGCGAGGAGGTCTAATGCGAGCACTCGTGTGAAGGAAATATTTCTTCGCAATAAATCACTTGTGAGTGATATAGGGCCTCTAGTAAAGGATTTGTCCTTCACTAGAGGCCATTTTTGGTGTAGTGCATGATGCATGTATTATGTCATGAATATGCATTCCCAGAGGTGAGTTTAGCATTGACCCATGGATGGTATTATGATACGGTTTTACAGATGTCTTCATCCACCGTTAGCCAGATTGAGCATACCCCACCCATATTGGTAGCCTCTTCTTTGAGCTTCTAGTATGGCAGTTCGTCTCCCCCAGATCGCATGACAGTTGATCAGTTATTGAGATATTATATAACCCTCCTGACATTCCAGTACCGTTGGGCTTTGTAGATGGCATGATATCTTGTTGGATACTAGAGAGACAAGTTTTTAGATTCGATATCCATGAACTAACTCATACATTGGAGGAGTATGAGCATCTCACTGATTTTCCCTTGGTCTGACCTTGCGCTAGGATGGTTGTCGGTGATATGAGTTAACCATTTATGACCCTGATAGGCTTACGATGCAGAGTTGCTATGGATGAGATTACCTTAGGGCATGAGGTGTCCATGGATTTCTTGATCGACCGATTTGGGTCACTGGACGGCTATCTATGACATTCAAGGGATTTCACCATTACTGTGGGTGAGTGGTAGGTTGCCCGCGTAGATATCCTATTTATGTGCATTGTTGGTTATTTTACCGATCAATATATGCGTGCAAGTATACACGGTCAACAAGTAATAAAGAGTAAGTAAAGTATCGTTCCCACGGAGAATTAACAAAAAAAGTTTACCAAGCACTAACCCATAACCATTTCAGTCTTATTTAAACAAATGATTTAATATAGTGATGAAAACTATGAAATTAAATAATACTAACTATCCCTAGAATGAGACTAGATAATGAAGACTCGAGATTACAATTTCCACTATTGAATCATTTAAATTGACACACTTCCCGTTAAGCCAAATTAATTATACTAGATTGTTAGTCGAGAACACAAAATATAGCCATCTCTAGATGTACCATACCCATATCACATGTAATCCACAATTGATAAAATACACATGAACACCCACATTATCTAAACCGCTATATGTCTATGCAATTAATTTACAAATAAATAGGATTTTAGTCCAAGCTCTCAATTGACTACGAGTGGTGCTTCGGTATATGTCTATCCTAAGCATGAATCATACATTCCATCACCATATAGAACATACAAACATAAACTATCAAGATCAGATCTAAACCCATACTTCGTTTTTCAAGTTCATATAGGTTATCATAATAATCGATGGCCAATCAACTAAGCAAATAAGCATGAATCTTAATAGACAATCTCATAACAATGAATAAGGCTAACAATGAAGTATGTCAAAATAAACTAGGCAATAGATTCCATTGCAATCCCAAAATAGAGTTTAACTCATAGTTAAATTAGAATCCATGATCCACAATTGAATATACATTGAAAGATACAAATAGAAGTAAAGAGATTTAGGGATTAAGAATAGCAAATTTGAGTTTCTTCTCTTGTTTAACTTCTGAATTTTCAAGGATCTTCAATTGCTTCAATCCCCAAATCTTAGCTATTTTAGGGTTCTAATCTATTCTAATCTAATAAGGAAATTAAAGAAAAGAAAAGGGCATACGTAATGTAGATTGATCCCCCAAGGGTGGAATACCCCTCTACATACTGATAATACGTCTCTTTTTATAAGCCCTCATTGAACCCCCCCTCTCTGTTACGCTTCAATCGGACTATCTAATGAAAAAGTCATCTCTAGTCAACTTCCAAAGTGGCACAGTCGAGCTGGAATTGGCCTGAAGTTGGGAACGCCCGCGCTCAAGTATCAAATCACGTTTTTTTGCTCCAGGGATTGATGCGGCCTAGCCTAAAATACACTAGAAATCCGCGCGCCCGCGCCAAGGATTTTCTGCTGTAGTGTCCTCTGGTAAAATGGTCATAACGTTTGATCCGGAAAGAGTTACGGGGCCTTCTACCGATCAAATCGAAGCTCTAGACGAGCTCTACAACTTTAATTCTTTGAGAATTGAGAAATAATGCACGGATGAAGGCTGAAATTGGGTTGGAAGTGACAGCTATGCAAATGGCCATCCAAAATAGTGACGTTCAACGTTCGTTGGTACAAAGGTCATAACTCTTGTATCCGAACTCCGATTGGAGTGATTCAAGATGTTTCGAAAAGCTCAGAAGAAGCTCTACAACATAATCTAAGTTTCAAGCCAAGAACCTGAAATGAACATGAAAGCCCAAACGATCCCCAGATTGATTTTCCTTACGTTTTCATACCAATAGTCGCTCACATAGTTCTCAAGCATAAGATCTACAAAATGAACACAAAATGCATGAAAAGTAACTAAGAAACATGAGTATAAGCAACTAATTCAAGTAACAAATACCAAATAAGTAGGTATAAAATCAACTTATCAAATACCTCCAAACTTATACCGTTGCTTGTCCCCAAACAACACAATATAATGCATTCTACATGCTATGCAAGCTACGCTACTATGACAGTGAATCCCAAGATTTCTAGCCATGTTGAGAATTCTAATAAGATATGCCTCAGAGAAATATCAAGATCCAAGAACAAAGCATGAAACTAAGCTAAAGGCATAATGACATACAATTAGATAATCCTAACTTGCTATAAAGATGTTGTGCGTGTGTGATGTGTTCACAGATAAGCTTGACAAAGGTGAAGATACCACATGCTATATTTCTTAAGACAAAAAATTGAAGTTTAACTCAAGATCTGTGTATACTAATGAGACATCAATTACTCCAACACATCAATACAAACTAAGGTTCAACAATTAGTTTATTCTGCTTTATTTTTACTCACGAGGGCGATTTTCGCACTTTCCCATGGTGTTTATTGATTTTTTTTAACTTTTTATATATATATATATATATAGCGAGTGTGTTTTACGCTCCATCTCACTTTCCATTTCCATTTAAACGAGTGCGTTTTACGCTCCATCTCGTCCCAATAGCAAGCATACCCATGTGTTCCCAAAGTTTAAGTATCTGTGTTTTCATAGTCTATGTCTACTTTATACACAATTCTATCTTTAAAAACAACATTTTCTACTCAGCAAACAAAGAAATCATTTTTAAACCAACAAGCAGATATGAACACCTATGTGCTAACCGATAGCATCTAAACAACAAGCATGAATTAAATCATGTATAACATTATAACTAAGTTCATGTTATCCACTAAATTCAAAAATCTATCAAATTTCTATTTCATCATTGGCCAAATTAAAATTCAAATAACTAAAGACCTGGGATTATGCAATGTTATGCAACTAAACAGATATTAAGCAAACAAAAAGAAAAAATTTATGTCAAAATTAAACTAATAACTACTAACATGCAATTAACTATATGTAACATGAAATTACTCTATATCATGCAATTAGACTACATGCTCTAAACTACTGACTAAACCTAATAGCCCCAAACATAAAATGAACAATGCCCTCATTGTCAATAAAAGTTAAAGAATACTCCCCTAAGTGGCAATGTCATATCCGTTCGCCTCCTCAAGATCCGATGGTATATCAGGCGATGGATAAGTTTGAGAGAATCTAAAGTTGGAAACTGAGTGTGGACTTCTAACTGTCTGAATGCTTGAGTCAGAAATTCTAAAAATTGAGCAATGTTTGTTTTCTATGACTGAGCTATGGCGCGGCCGCGCTGTGTTTGGCTTGTAGTTGGGTGCGGCCGCGCCCCTGTACCTTGGTAACTTCATTTTTTTTTCACTTTTGTTTGATCCTGAATGCTTATAGCAATTGGATTGAACCTGAGAGGAGAAACAATCAAACTATTATTAAGACTTACAACTATCAAACATCTACTAAATATGGAAAGCATGAAGAATTAAACATAGCAAACGAAGTAAACAAAAATGTAAATAAGAATTAAACAATGAGGGAGAAAGATTTGATGGGGTGCCTCCCATCTAGCGCTCGATTTATAGTCCGTTAGCTAGACTATTTTCTTCACACCGCAATCTGATTCCTCTACGATAAGCTAGGAACCCTCCATCCATTAGAACTGCTATATACTTTGGTAGGTTCGCCATCATGAGAGTCTTCGGATTGAAGCCACCTAGCATATTTCCTGTACATGATGTCCCCAGTTCCATTGCATCGCCATGTGCTTCTCTCATTGTATCTGTGAATAAATTTTTGCATTGAGGCATGAAAGATACAACATGCTTTTCTTCTTCTATTATCTCTTCCTTAGTCCACCATGGTTTGTAAGTGACCTTATAATCGCAGAAATTATTGCTTTGGATGTGACTACCAAGGGGACATGGGTGTGCAAAGTTCACTGAATTTTTTAACTCTGACTAAGAAGGCGCTTAGGGTATTATACAAGTAAGCTCATGTTCTGCATTTTCCATTTCCCAATTTGTCTCCTCAATGAAAACTTCTTTTAGTTCATCTAGTGACATGTACACTTCTGGTTCTCCATCAGTTTCATCAACCATGTCATAACACCACTTATTTTGAGAATAATTGTTCAAGGCTTCGAACATTTGATCCATCTGATTCTGATGATTTTGAATTGACCTCTCTTGCTCAATTATATTCTCCACAGTTGATGCTACAAACTTGAACCACAAATCCTCCAATCTTGAATTATCTTGTTCAGTTTTTGAAATCCATGTATTGAAGACCATTCATTGAGGATTTAATGAGTTTTACCATCTGTCTGTTAAGATTTTAGGTTGATAACTCCTGACTTATTATCATCTCTTCATGGTCTTCTATGATCTTTGACATGAATTCCTTCGACTCTGAATTTTCCTCTTATTGCATTAGAGGTGGATATGAGAAATATTCCGATGGATATGATGGACTTGGGACGCAGTATTAGTCTTGATAGTTATAATTCCATTCAGAATCTGGGTGATACCCCAAACCTTGATGATAATTGGGATAAACATAGTTGTTAAGGTAATCATCCCCATACTGTACTTGTCCAACACTGATGTTTCACTAATAACTCGGATGCTCGCCAGCACAATATTCACATGTAACTACTATCTCTCGAGTACGTTGGGCTGCATGAACATCCAACCTCTCCGAAAGTATTGCAATTTGAGTTTACAATGTAGAAAATACATTGAGTCCTTCAGTTCTTGTGTCCCTTGGTTGAATCATATTTGTATAAGGCCATTGATAAGCAAAGTCACCCATGGTACCTGAAAAGAGAGAAATATAAGAAGATAATTAAAACAAAAAAAAATTGTTTAAATTAAGACCAATTTGATTGAAATTAATGTTGGCAAAAATTTACTAAGCTAATTCCCCGGCAACGGCGCCAAAAATTTGTTGGTCGTTTTACCGATCAATATATGCGTGCAAGTATACACGGTCAACAAATAATAAAGAGTAAGTAAAGTATCATTCCCACAGAGAATTAACTAATAAAGTTTACCAAGCACTAACCCATAAGCATTTCAGTCTTATTTAAACAAATGATTTAATATAGTGATGAAAACTATGAAATTAAATAATACTAACTACCCCTAGAATGAGACTAGATAATGAAGACTTGAGATTACAATTTCCCCTATTGAATCATTTAAATCGACACACTTTCTGTTAAGCCAAATTAATTATATTGGATTGTTAGTCGAGAACACAAAAGTGAAATATAGCCATCTCTAGATGTACCATACCCATATCACATGTAATCCACAATTGATAAAATAAACATGAACACCCACATTATCTAAACCGCTATATGTCTATGCAATTTACAAATAAATAGGATTTCAGCCCAAGCTCTCAATTGACTATGGGTGGTGCTTCGGTATATGTTTATCCTAAGCACGAATCATATATTCCATCACCATGTAGAACATACAAACACAAACTATCAAGATCGGATCTAAACCCATACTTCATTTTTCAAGTTCATATAGGTTATCATAATAATCGATGGCCAATCAACTAAGCAAATAAACATGAATCTTAATAGACAATCTCATAACAATCAATACGGCTAACAATGAAGTATGTCAAAATAAACTAGGCAATAGATTCCATTGCAATCCCAAAATAGAGTTTAACTCATAGTTGAATTAGAATCCCTGATCCACAATTGAATATACATTGAAAGATACAAATAGAAGTAAAGAGATTTAGGGATTAAGAATAGTAAATATGAGTTTCTTCTCTTGTTTCACTTTTGAACTTTCAAGGATCTTCAATTGCTTCAATCCCAAAATCTTAGCTATTCTAGGGTTCTAATCTCATAAGGAAATTAAAGAAAAGAAAAGGGCATATGTAATGTAGATTGATCCCCCAAGGGTGGAATCCCCCTCTACATACTGATAATATGTCTCTTTTTATAAGCCCTTATTGAACCCCCCCTCTCAGTTACGCTTCAATCGCACTATCTAGTGAAAACGTCATCTCTAGTCAACTTCCGAATTGGCGCGGCCACGCTGGAATTGGCCTGAAGTTGGGCGCGCCTGCGCTCAAGTATCAAATCACATTTATTTTCTCCAGGGATTGGCGCAGCCGCGCCTAAAATACACTAGAAATCAGCGCGCCCGCGCCAAGGATTTTTTGCTGCAGTGTCCTCTGGTAAAACGACCATAACTTTTGATCCGGGAAGAGTTACGGGGCCTATCACCTATCAAATCAAATCACTCGACGAGCTATACAACTTTATTTCTTTGAGAATAGAGAAATAATGCACAGATGAAGGCTGAAATTGAGTTGGAATTGAGAGCTATGCAAATGGCCATCCAAAATAGTGACGTTCAACGTTCGTTGGTACAAAGGTCATAACTCTTGCATCCGAACTCAGATTGGAATGATTCAAGATGTTTCGGAAAGCTAAGAAGAGGCTCTACAACATAATTCAAGTTCCAAGCCAAGAACCTGAAATGAACATGAAAGCCCAAACGATCCCCCAGATTGTTTTTCCTTACGTTTTCATACCAATAATCGCTCACATCGTTCCCAAGCATAAGATCTACAAAATGAACACAAAATGCATGAAAAGTAACTAAAAAACATGAGTATAAGCAACTAATTCAAGTAACAGATACCGAATAAGTAGGTATAAAATCAACTTATCATGCATTGTGGCCTATTTGTAAATGCCGCTATATATGGACCATCTGGATATTGGACTGATTAAGGTAGTCCATGCTCTCAGAGAGAGTTACACCATCTTGCCTATGATATTGGCGAAAACCTTGAGGTTAGCCACATTTTGCCATACCCATCCTGTGGGGTTTTTTAGAGGCAGTTTCGTTTTGTTGTGTGTGTGGTTCATGACACATTTGAGACCGATAGGCACATTTAGACGTTATGGGTACTGATTTACTCATGAGATAGCCATGTCTTATTCCTTTCAGTAGGCTAAGTGTACAGATGCAACATCCTGGTTGGCTTTTCTGACATGGATTGAGGATCCATTTGTCATCTTTCCTTGTTCAGGACTCAGCTCTCCCTATAGCTTTATTACTTATGAAGTTGGAATGGATTATCTACCCCTGCCTGGTTTGAGAGGGGTGACCACGTAGCATCCACTGGCTGTCATGGGGCAGTTTGATCATCTTCAGGATATTCATCCCTTTAAGGAGGCATTGTGTGAGACCCCGAATTTTATGAAATGAAAGTATTCAATTTTCTTATAATTATTCTATTTAGTAAATGGTTAAATTGATAAAAGGTTAAAGTTAAGGGTGATATGTGAAAAATTTTCAAAGTAAACAAGTTGTCATAAAATAATCGGTGATAAATGTATAGCAATACGCGTGGTTGCATAGTAGCACACGGTATTGATTATTGATGCTTACGTGAGAAGTCACTCAGTTATACTCAATTATTGCTACAATAATTGTTGCATCATATCTCTCATATTATTGATTCAATTATTGTCACAGTATCATCTGCATAATATATTATTAAATCAATAATTGAGACGACAAAGTTATTCATATTATTATTTGCAATATTGACAATGTCTAGAAGTTCTGTCAAGGAGAGGTTAGATAATCTAATTGCGCGCCAATAGGGAGAAATCCTTATCGGAAAGCCCCCTCTTTTCTAGGAATGACCTGATTGTTAAATATTGTGAGTTATAATATTAATGATGAATAAGTTCATGTTGATTAAAGATGAAATTGATTATTCCATTGTGTGGGAATTATTAGTGTTAGTGCAAATCGACATTTATTTCGATGATAATTAATGTCTTGAAGTTATATTGACCAATCGGGTAATTAATCGGATAAATGAGAAATTAATTGCTATTAATTCACATGCTTATAACTATGTGTTCACATGTGTGTACTATTGATTCACATGATTTACTATTAGGGGAGTTGGTGCAAGATTGATAATACTTGCATAACTAAAATAAAAATAGAGGTATAGATGAACGTACTATACTATAATTAATTTTTTCACTTGTTTAGAACTATTGAGTCACATGATTTACTATTAATTCACATGATTTACTATTAGGGGAGGTGATGCAAGTCTGATAATACTTGCAGGACTAAATTAAAAATGAAGAAAAAGAGGGAGATATTATACTGTAATATTTCGAGCTCCAAAATGTGCAATTATTAAAACTATATTTTTCTATAAATAGAAGCTCATTCCTCCTTCATTTCTCACCAATTCACTAAGTCTCACAAGAGCAATTATAGAGATAGAAGCTATAGAGAGAGAAAGCTATAGAGAGAGAAGAAGAAGAGTAGTCCTGCTACTTCACTACTCCAAAGATCCAAATCTTCTTCCGAGGTAAGGGTTATTATTTTATATTCTCAAGAGATATTATTTTTCGTATTCGTATGAATATTATTATTGTTCAATATTCATTATATTCGTTTAACATTTGTAAGGAATATTATTTTCGTTCAATATTCATAAAAAATATTATTTTCGTTCAACCGTTATAAGTAAGGGGTTTCTGCCAGGGGCAATTTTGTACTTTTTTCGATCCTTGAAAATTCTGGAAAAATTTGAAATGATAATTTGATGAGTTTTCTACATTGTGTCCAAAAATGACGATTTTTGGATGTATAGATTAGGAGTTATGAATTTTATGGGAAAAGACTATTTTTAAAGTAAACCCTTATAGCTCCTTGTGGTTAACTCCAAAATTGGTGAAATGTTTATTGGGAGTACATCTATATAACAACAGTATACCCTGTATATTTTGGAATTTTGGGACAAAAGTACAATTTTTGATAAATGTCTAAATATTCGGCAGTTTTAGCCATATAAAAAATAGTAAATGAATTTTTAAAATTTTGAGAAAAATATATGTTCAATATGGGACTATACTCTGCTAAATCCCGAAAAAGAAAATTTGTTTAAACTGATTTGGTATTTTTCATGAAAATGGACTAGTTATGAGTAAATGAATTAAATATGTTATGTGAAGTAAGAAAATTAGAAACTAGGATTTTATGGCTTGAGAATCCTATATAAGGTATATGTAGATTTTTGATGAGAGTTTTGGTTATTGGTGATGAAATCTTATGAGTTTGACATTTTGGGATGATTAAATGCTATAATTAGTAAAGTGTAAATAATTAAAATAAATTGTTTATAAGTTTAAGAAATGATTAAAATATTGTGGTAATATTAATAATATTAGATTATTAGATTATTAATTGATTTATATCATTTGGATTAAGGTGTTATAAATATTGATATGGATTTTATTGTGAAACTTTATCTTTTGTGTCGGGATTACTATTCACGTATACACACTATTCACGTATACGACACTATTCATGTTTCTGACACTATTTGCGTATATGACATTATTTATGTATACGATACTATGTACGAATATAGAGTACTATTCATGAGTTACTATTCACGAGTTACTATTCACGAGTTACTATTCACGGGGTACTATTTACCCAAAAAAGATATTTCTTTTCTGTCCAAATTATTTTTGGTACATGAATATTATTATTGAATTTTACTCCACAAAGTAGTATCATGTTGACAATTTGGATATTTTTAAACTCTGGATAAATTTAAAGTCTTTAATATTTATCCTTGATTTCGTTTGATTAATTCCTATATCATTGTTATCATCCTCATGCTTATATTGTGATGAAAGTCATCTTTGGCTTACGTGCATAGATGGACTGTTGATTATTGGTTTTATAGTAGTATATATTTGGATTACATGCTAAGATGGAATGTTGATTGATATCTTTGGTCGTAGTGCAAAGATGAACTGTTAATTGATAGCTTTGGCCCGTAGTGCAAAGATGGACAGGTGTATGACATGATTATGACCACTTGTGATACTAATGAATTTCATTGGTCGTAGTGCAGGGATAATTCGATGATGTGATTTGCATGATCATGACCATTAGTTAACAGTTGAATGTCTTTGGCCGTAGTGCACTGACAGACAATTGATTGGTATGATCATGACTATTAGTTTTATAGTTGAATATATTTGGCCAATAGTGCAAAGATAGACAACTGATTGGTATGATCGTTGTTATTACATTTGAATATCTTTAGCCTTTGGGGTAAGGATATTGAGTAAATATTCTATTAAGCCTTTGTGGCAAGGAGAAATTGTTGATTCACATTATTGTAAACATGAATTGTAAATTTAACTAACATCTTTGGTGGTTCAGGTGAAGACATGTGATGAAAGTTTTATTTGTATTGGGTATAATAAAGAACTGTTAATGAGTATTACAGGGATAAATTTGATGAAAAACTTTTTAAATCATAGAAGACAGTAGATATCATGCTCTACTTGATTCTTCTAATGGATTGCTTATTCCGCTGCAGTTGTTGATCTAAAACTTATTTTCTATTGTATTCTATCAGTTGTTATACTGTTGAAGGATAATGATAATTTATTCTTCATTATCGTAGTCATAATATTTCTTACTGGGCTAGTTGAGCTCACCCTTTCTTTCACTGTCCTCTTCAGGAAATAAGAATCTAGCTGGGATGAGTCGGGAAATGGAGTGATGGTCCGAGATGGTGGCTATAGTAGTCCTCACTATTGTTATAAAGTAGTGTGATAATAATTGTAATAAGGACTCCATTGTGTGTGGATATTGTCTAGAAGACAATATTCGTGTTTGAACTCTCAGCTATGTTTTGTTGTATTTTGCACGACAGTTGTATAATCAAGATGGGTGAAGTATACCTGTTTTGGGAGCGTCACAGTTGGTATGAAAGCTTAGGGATATGATCCCTGGCTGAGATGTTAGACTAGAACTAGGAGGGGAGAGACGGGTAATTCCTTCGCTAGTATGACCTACCTAACTTATTTGTTATTTAAGTGGTCGGTCAAAATATAGGGATAATATGTGGTATGATAATTAACCTTTGTTTTGAAGATGTATTCTAGAATGATATCCGAAATACAGGAGATGAGCAATGAGAAAATCATGATACAGAGGAAATAACTGGGAAGGTATAATTCGAATAAAAAGCTAGGTATTCTCATCTCTTTGAACTACCAGGTACGTAAATTTCGAGGGTGAAATTTCATAAGGAGGGAGATTGTGAGACCCCGAATTTTATGAAATGAAAGTATTCAATTTTCTTATAATTATTCTATTTAGTAAATGGTTAAATTGATAAAAGGTTAAAGTTAAGGGTGATATGTGAAAATTTTTCAAAGTAAACAAGTTGTCATAAAATAATCGGTGATAAATGTATAATATCTGCGTGGTTGCATAGTAGCACACGGTATTGATTATTGATGCTTACGTGAGAAGTCACCGGTTATACTCAATTATTGCTACAATAATTGTTTGCATCATATCTCTCATATTATTGATTCAATTATTGTCACAAAGATTATCCGTGCATAATATATTATTAAATCAATAATTGAGACGACAAAGTTATTCATATATTATTATTTGCAATATTGACAATGTCTAGAAGTTCTGTCAAGGAGAGGTTAGATAATCTAATTGCGCGCCAATAGGGAGAATTTCTTATCGGAAAGCCCCCTCTTTTCTAGGAACGACCTGATTGTTAAATATTGTGAGTTATAATATTAATGATGAATAAGTTCATGTTGATTAAAGATGAAATTGATTATTCCATTGTGTGGGAATTATTAGTGTTACTGCAAATCGACATTTATTTCGATGATAATTAATGTCTTGAAGTTATATTGACCAATCGGGTAATTAATCGGATAAATGAGAAATTAATTGCTATTAATTCACATGCTTATAACTATGTGTTCACATGTGTGTACTATTGATTCACATGATTTACTATTAGGGGAGTTGGTGCAAGATTGATAATACTTGCATAACTAAAATAAAAATAGAGGTATAGATGAACGTACTATACTATAATTAATTTTTTCACTTGTTTAGAACTATTGAGTCACATGATTTACTATTAATTCACATGATTTACTATTAGGGGAGGTGATGCAAGTCTGATAATACTTGCAGGACTAAATTAAAAATGAAGAAAAAGAGGGAGATATTATACTGTAATATTTCGAGCTCCAAAATGTGCAATTATTAAAACTATATTTTTCTATAAATAGAAGCTCATTCCTCCTTCATTTCTCACCAATTCACTAAGTCTCACAAGAGCAATTATAGAGATAGAAGCTATAGAGAGAGAAGCTATAGAGAGAAAGAAGAAGAGTAGTCTGCTACTTCACTACTCCAGTATCCAGTCTTCTTCTGAGGTAAGGGTTATTATTTTTATATTCTGAAGAGATATTATTTTTCGTATTCGTATGAATATTATTATTGTTCAATATTCATTATATTCGTTTAACATTTGTAAGGAATATTATTTTCGTTCAATATTCATAAAAATATTATTTTCGTTCAACCGTTATAAGTAAGGGGTTTCTGCCAGGGGCAATTTTGTACTTTTTTCGATCCTTGAAAATTCTGGAAAAATTTGAAATGATAATTTGATGAGTTTTCTACATTGTGTCCAAAAATGGCGATTTTTTGATTGTATAAATTAGGAGTTATGAATTTTATGGGAAAAGACTATTTTTAAAGTAAACCCTTATAGCTCCTTATGGTTAACTCCAAAATTGGTGAAATGTTTATTGGGAGTACATCTATATAACAACAAAGATATATACAGATATTTTGGAATTTTGGGACAAAAGTACAATTTTTGATAAATGTCTAAATATTCGGCGCTTTTAGCCATAGAAAAAAATAGTAAATGAATTTTTAAAAATTTGAGAAAAATATATGTTCAATATGAGACTATACTCTGCTAAATCCCGAAAAAGAAAATTTGTTTAAACTGATTTGGTATTTTTCATGAAAATGGACTAGTTATGAGTAAATGAATTAAATATGTTATGTGAAGTAAGAAAATTAGAAACTAGGATTTTATGGCTTGAGAATCCTATATAAGGTATATGTAGATTTTTGATGAGAGTTTTGGTTATTGGTGATGAAATCTTATGAGTTTGACATTTTGGGATGATTAAATGCTATAATTAGTAAAGTGTAAATAATTAAAATAAATTGTTTATAAGTTTAAGAAATGATTAAAATATTGTGGTAATATTAATAATATTAGATTATGAGATTATTAATTGATTTATAACATTTGGATTAAGGTGTTATAAATATTGATATGTATTTTATTGTGAAACTTTATCTTTTGTGTCGGGATTACTATTCACGTATACACACTATTCACGTATACGACACTATTCATGTTTATGACACTATTTGCGTATATGACATTATTTATGTATACGATACTATGTACGAATACAGAGTACTATTTATGAGTTACTATTCATGAGTTACTATTCACAAGTTACTATTCACGAGTTACTATTCACGGGGTACTATTTACCCAAAAAATATACTTCTTTTCTGTCAAAATTATTTTTGGTACATGAATATTATTCTTGAATTTTACTCTACAAAGCAGTATCATGTTGACAATTTGAATATTTTTAAACTCTGGATAAATTTAAAGTCTTTAATATTTATCCTTGATTTCATTTGATTAATGCTTATATCATTGTCATCATCCTCATGCTTATATTGTGATCAAAGTCATCTTTGGCTTACATGCATAGATGGACTGTTGAT
The DNA here is from genome assembly GCA_020205605.1 of Panax ginseng. Lineage (NCBI taxonomy): Eukaryota > Viridiplantae > Streptophyta > Magnoliopsida > Apiales > Araliaceae > Panax > Panax ginseng. The sequence continues at coordinate 96,439,965 of CM035128.1, read as the reverse complement.
TATTGGTTTTTACAGTAGTATATCTTTGGCTTACGTGCTAAGATGGACTGTTGACTGATATCTTTGGTCGTAGTGCAAAGATGAACTGTTAATTGATAGCTTTGGCTCGTAGTGCAAAGATGGACAGGTGTATGACATGATCATGACTACTTGTGATACTAATGAATATCTTTGGTTGTAGTGCAGGGATAATTCGATGATGTGATTGGCAGGATCATGACCATTAGTTAACAGTTGAATGTCTTTGGCCGTATTGCACTGACATGCAATTGATTGGTATGATCATGACCATTGGTTTTATAGTTGAATATCTTTGGCCAGTAGTGCAAAGATAGACAACTGATTGGTATGATCATTGTTATTATATTTGAATATCTTTAGCCATTGGGGTAAGGATATTGAGTAAATGTTCTATTAAGCCTTTGTGGCAAGGAGAAATTGTTGATTCACATTATTATAAACATGAATTGTGAATTTAACTAACATTTTTGGTGGTTCAGGTGAAGATAGGTGATGAAAGTTCTATTTGTCTTTGATATAATAAAGAACTTTTGATGAGTATTACAGGGATAAATTTGATGAAAAACTTTTTTAAATCATTGAAGATAGTAGATATCATGCTTTACTTAACTCTTCTAATGGATTTCTTATTCCGCTGCAGTTGTTGATCTAAAACTTATTTTCTATTGTATTCTATCAGTTGTTATACTGTTGAAGGCTAAGGATAATTTATTCTTCATTATCTGAGTCATACTATTTCTTACTGGGCTAGTTGAGCTCACCCTTTCTTTCATTATTCTCTTTAGAAAATGAGAATATAGCTGGGATGAGTCGGGGAATGGAGTGATGGTTCGAGATGGTGGCTATAGTAGTCCTCACTATTGTAATAAAATAGTGTGATAATAATTGTAATGAGGACTCCATTGATTGTGGATATTGACTAGAAGACAATATTCGTGTTTAAACTCTCAGCTATGTTTTGTCGTATTTTGCACGATAGTTGTATAAATAAGTTTGTAGTTGAGTTCTGTACCATGTATCTGGCGACTCAAGATGGGTGAAGTATACCTGTTTTGGGGGCATCACACATTGGGTCAGAGACTGCCAGCTCGACTTTTGTAAGTTGAGGACTTAACCAGAATTTATGATTATTAGACTCGTTGGGAGAGGGATAATTTTTTGACTAGTCATTCGGGTCACTCTTCAGACTATTATACTTGGCTAGAGGCAGATATTTCATTGGCTATGGTTGTTTACTCAGAGTCGAGTATTAATTCTGATGATGAGCAGCATATAGAGGACCCTGATTCTCCTACCGAGGATGAGCTATTTGTTGGTTTGACAACAGCTCTAGTCTATGATTCCCCTAGCATTCCCATTGCTACGGTTCCACCTTCTATAGAGTATTTGGAGCAGAGGTTACATCTAATGACATTTGAGAGGGATCAAGCTGGGCTCTAATGTTGACATCTTTTTCTAGTAGAGATGTTGCTTTTATTGAGAGGGATGATGCCCGAGCTAGCAGAGATACCACTTTTGTTGAGCGGGATAAGGCTTGAGTGGCTCGGGATGCTGCTTTTGTTGAGCAGGATTAGGCTCGAGCTACTCGAGATGCTTTTACTGCTGATAGTACTGCACTTAGATCCCACACAGTTAGCATTGTTGCAGATATGAGTCCATTCATAGATGATCATGGTAGCACTATGCAGATGGCCGTGGATCTTCATGGATACCCTAGGGTAGGAGCTTATAGATTCAACTCCATCTTCTAAGAGGGACGCCATATTGGACTTGCTGGCCCGTTTATCTCCGGGTTTGTAGACTAGCTTTTATTTTCCTGCATAGACTAGGTTAGCCATTTTTGTTATGCATGAGATATATTGTATATATCATACAATATTATATGGCAAGGAAATATATTTTGATTCACTTCGCTTTTAGATATGTCTTGTCACTTGTTTGATAGTTGCCATTTTCTTTATGTCTGGCTATCTTGATATGTCCCAAACTTCTCCTTGATGGATTGACATTGATATTCCTAGGATCTTTCAAGATGGGTCATTGATATTTTGAGTTTCCCCTTTTGGTGTCTTGGGACTGGTCTTTGATGTGGTTAATGTTTAAGCAAAGGGTTTAGCTTTCCTCTTTGAGGGTTCGAACACACCATTGATGGCTGCCTACGTACTCCCCTAGATGAGAGATTAAGTCTTATAAATTTCCAACTCTGGCTTGAGCAGAATGGTTTGAGAAGTATTTGTTTGGTTTTTTGGGTTCTTGTTTGGTTTGAGGGGTTTTTGGACTTTTGGTTTGATTTGGCCACACCATAGATGGTTGTCTACATACTCCCATTGATGAGGGGAGCTCAGATCTTTCGTAGTTCAGGGTTCGGGTTTGAGTGTTTGAAGAGTTGTATCATTGAAGGGTTTTGTGCTTTTTGTAGAGTTTAGACCTTACCATAGATGGTTGCCTACGTACTCTCATTGATGAGGGGAGATTAGGTCTATGTAGTTCCTGCTTTGGTTTAAAAACCTAAATTGACTTGATTGATTGATTTGATTTGATGTTTTCTTTCAACACCAGGATGTTAGCTTTCAGGTGATTTCAAACATAATACCTTTTCACGTTGTGTGAGTTGATAAGTTGAGAAAATTCTTTGTCGTCCATTTTTTGCAGTTTGAGGGCTCCTCCCGTCAATAATTCCTTGACAATGAATAGGGCCTTCCCAATTCAGGGCAAACTTTCTTTAGATTGATCTTGATTAACAAGAACTTTCTTTAATATCAAGTCATTTTCTTTAAATTGTCAGAGCTGGACTTTCTTGTTGTATGACCGAGAAATCCTCTGCTAATATAATTGACCATGAAAAATGGTTGCAGCCTTCCTCTCATCTATTAGAGATAACTGGTGGTACCGGTCTTGCAACCGCTGGTCTTCCTCCATTTGAGCATCTATCAACACTCTTAATGACTCCATTTCTACTTCTATAGGGAGTACTACTTCCATGCCATAGACCAATGAGTAGGGTGTAGCCACAATAGAAGTACGCATTGACGTTCTGTAGGCTAGCAAAGTCAGAGTAAATAAGTCAGGCCATCCCTTGTGATTGGCAGACTTCTTTTGCATTATATTTTTGATGTTCTTATTGGCTGCTTCAACAGCTCCATTCATCTTGGGATGATAAATAATGGAGTTAAGATGTTTGATGTGGAATTTGTTGCATAACTCCTCTATCATCTGGTTGTTTAAATTCTTGGCATTGTCCGATGCGATCACCTCCGGTTGTCTATTTTGACAGATGACATTGTTTGTGATGAAACCAATGATTACCTCTTTGGTGACTTTAGGAAAAGAGGCCACATCTACCCATTTGGTAAAGTAATCGATCCTGGTGAAGATAAACTAATAACCATTTCTAGCTTTGGGCTCGATTAGCACAATCACATCTATTCCCCACATTGAAAAGGGCCATGGTGAACTCATATTATGTAATTCATTTGGATGAGCGTGGATGGAATTTCCATGAATTTGGCATTGATAGCATCTGTTGACATGATCATCACAGTCAACTTTGAGAGAAATCCAATAATGCCCCGTTCTTAATATCATTTTGGCAAGTAAAGAACCGTTCATGTGTGGACCACGTACTCCACCATGGACTTCGTCCATGAGTCTTTGCGCTTTGTCTTTGTCTAGGCATCTTAGAAGGCCTATTCCCGCATCCCTTTTGTAAAATGCGTCTCCGCTCAAGTAGAATTTTATGGCCATTTAACGGATCCGATTTCTTTTAGCTTGACTTGCCCCAACGAGCGTAGATCCATCTCGCAGATATTCTTTGATATCATGATACTAGGGCTATTTGATAGGAGGCATTTCATCTGATACTTCACCAATGTAATTTCCATAGGCTGGTGCCTTCTGGCTTGCAAATTTTATATCTGGGATGCTTTCCCTTTCAGATATGTTGATCAAGGAAGCCAGGGTTCTAGTGCACCCGCGAGGGATGTGGATGAATGATATTTCTTCGAATTCCATATCCATCTTAATAACTTGCTGATGGGAAGGAAACAAATGCAATTCTTTGGTGTGATATGCCCAGTGGTTTGCTTAATGAGCAGCTCAAAATCCCCAAAGACAGCTAACCATTTAACATCCATGGATTAGGTTAGTTTCAATCCCATTATATAGATTTCATACTCAGTTATATTGTTGGTGTTGAAAAACTGTAACTTGATAACCACATGATGCTGTTCTCCCAAAATAAATACCAGAACTGCCCCTACTCCAGCACCTTCCATGTTTACGGATCCATCAAAATACAATTTCTAAGATCGGACCGTATTTTCCTGATGGATTTGTTGAGCTATTATTACTCCATCCGAGAAATACGTTTTCAAGGGTTCGAAATTCCCTGATGGTGCTTTAGCAAATTGATCCGTAATTCCTTGACCTTTGATGGAATTTTGAGTCACGTAGATGATGTCGAATTGTTGGAGGATCAACTTCCATTTGAACATTCGGCAATTCAACATGGGTTTATTAAATACGTATTTAAGAGGATCCATGCTGGATATGAGATAGGTTGTATGCCCATGAAGATAATGTTGTAACCTCATGGCGGCCTATGCTAATGCACAATGGGTCTTTTCAATCAAAGTATACTTCTGTTCGTCACTGATGAATCTTTTGCTGAGGTAATAAATAGCTCTTTCCTTGCCTCTATCATCATTTTGTCCCAGCATGTAGCCCATAACATTGTCATTGACTGATAGGTACATAAATATGGGAACATTGTCCCATGGAGGTACCAAGAAGGTAGCTTTAACCAATTGTTTTTTGATGGAAAGGAAGGCTTTTTGACACTCTTCATTCCACTTCATGGAGGAAATTTTCCTTAACAGCTTAAAGATGGGCTCACACGTTGCTGTGTGTTGAGAGATGAATCTACTGATGAAATTGATTCTCCCTAGAAATCCTTGTATTTCCTTTTCTATTCGGGGTATGGGCATCTCGGTTATTGCCTCAATTTTGGTGGGATCCAGTTCAATGCCTCTGTGGCTTACTAGAAATCCAAGAAACTTGCCTGACTTGACATCGAAGACACACTTGGCCGGATTCAACTTCAAGTTATATTTGCGCAATCGGTTGAAATACTTTTTGAGATGGTCGATATGGTTATCTTTCTTCTAGGATTTTATGATGATGTCATCGACATAGACCTCTATTTCTTTGTGCATCAAATCATGGAAAAGGGCCATCATGGCTCGCCGATAGGTGACACCAGCTTTGATAAGGTCAAAAGATAAACGTCTATAACAAAAGGTTCTCTAGGGAGTGATGAAGGCTATTTTCTCCCCGTCCTCTTCAGAAACCATAATCTGATGGTACCTAGTGAAGCAATTAACAAAAGAATACCTGTCATACTGAGTCATGTTGTTTATTAGTATGTGGATAAATGGTAATGGGAAATTATCTTTGAGATAAGCTTTGTTTAAATCCTTGTAATCCACGTATACTCGTACCTTCCCTCCAGGGTTAGGCAGAGTAACTATATTGGATAGCTATTCAAGGTAGTTTGATACCATGATGATGCCGACTTTGAATTGTTTAATAATTTCTTCTTTGAATTTTAGACTTGTAGACACTCAAAATTTTCTGCACAACTGTTACTAACATTACAGGAGGGCAGAATCGTCTTTCAGAGATAACCTTGGAAGACAATTCATATCCATTCCGGATACTACCAGAAGTTCAGTTTCAACCCTAGACCATACACCGGGAGTATCAGTCTCAACCCCGGACCACACATCAGGAACATCATTTCCAACCTCGGAGATACCCCCGAGTCTCATCCTTGGCGATAACCCCAAGGAATGTTGTAGTAGTTCCGGCGATAACCCGGAAATGCTTGTTTCAAATAAATGCGATCAACTTCAATCAGACCTCCTGCTAGCCCACATACAGGTATACATTTACCAGTAGGAGCTGAGTATTCATCCATATAGAGTAATAGAAGTCTGCATTGGCAGCCCACTGTAAGCCTTCTTACACTCTATAAAGCCTTTCTTTTCATATTGGCACACACTATTCTACACATTGAGAGTCGTGTTGTGTGTGTATGCCCGAACTTCGGTCCTTGGTTTTCATTTTTGTCTGTATATATATACCTATATATATATGTATATACTTTTATATGGACTAACATTATCGAGTTATTCCTCGATTGAGCCTAGACTTCGGTCTAGAGCGTTTATTTGTTATATATATATATATATATATATATATATACTTATATATTTAAACTGTTGTCAAACTTTTTCTGATGAGCCTAGACTTTGGCCTGGAGCGTTTAATTGCTTTTATATATACATATATATATATATATATATATAAACTGTGGTCAGACTCTATTTGATGAGCCTGGATTTTATATCTGGTGCGTTTACTTGCTTTTTTATACATATATATATATATATATTTATATTTCTGTCAGGCCTAGAGTTTACTTCGTGGCCTTTTACAGCTTTCTTTACATTTCGTCCTGCTTGGAGTTCACTTCGTGGCAGTTGATAGCTTTTAAAGTTTTATTTACATTTAAGTCCCGCCTGGAGTTTACTTCGTGGTGGTTGATGACATTTACTACTTTATTTACATTTCTGATCCCCCATGGAGTTGCTTCGTGGTGGCTGATCATGCATATATATATATATATATATATACCACTTATATATATATATAACTGCTTACTGCTTTCCATACAAACTGCAGTATCATGTGAGCCTAGGAATAATGTGATCACAGATTCAGTCTACTGAATCTAGATTCGGTTCCCGTGATGGACATTTTTTCATAGATGCTTCGCATCTCGAAAATAAAAGCAAACAAGCCGAACATTTAATAATAAAATAGAAGTATAGAAGGCCTCAATTACTATTGAGCACAGAGTTTGAAAAACCTATTTTACAAAACTTCATTGCTATATCTTGGTTAAAACTGAATTTTTCTATAAATTCAAACCTTGTGTATATAGGTGCGAACGAGGCCTCGCATTACTTTCAAATAATTGCACATTGATCCACACACACACACACATTCATATAACAGTTTCTTTGAGAAGTGGCAGTCACCGTGGCAACACGGATGTCGGGGGGTGCCTAACACCTTCCCTCTGTATAATCAAGCCCCTGAACCCTAAATGAATCTCGGTTTCATAGACCCGTTTAGCAGTGTCACATCACTGGGTCAATGTGCAAACCTTTTCGGTTGTGTTGGTGCAACCAATTAAAAGCACCAGCTGGCGACTCTTAAATTCAAATCATCGACATTACACATGTCGGACCTTTTTCACTTGTTTTTTCAAACAAATCTCACATTAACATGAGAACACCAAAGAACAAGTAACAAAAAGGGACAAATAAAAATCCCGACGTCGACAGGTGACGACTCTGCTTGGGACTCCAGTAAGAAGGCTTAAGCCGCTATTACAAGCTTTTCAAAACGGTTATATGATTGTGTGTGAATGTTGCATTTACATTTATGATGAATGTGTACTAATGCATCTTACTTACTGAACTGCTAAATATCTATCTAAGATATTAGTGCTTCACACATGTCATCATATTGTATAAACGGTGAGACACGTTGTATGTTAATGTATGTTGTGTGGTTCCTCCATCAGGAGGCTATTCTGTCGGTGTTTGATTACTGGACTCGTAGGAAGACTAATTCCAACGAGGCTTAGGAAAGGCACCACCCAGATTCGCTGCAGTTGAAAGACCGGATTAACTTCCCGTCAAGTAGATTGCAATGATCTAGGAACCTTCATGCCAAAAATCCGCGAGAGTAACCTAAGATAGGTCAACCTATGATAATCCAAACACAGAGGAAAGTCTCTTCATGCTTTCCATTTTCAATTACTTGTAAAAGCATTTACTTATAATTTCACTCCATGTTCATCCATATTTAATGGAAAATATGAAGAATATCTGTGCATGCATGACATGTTATCAATTAACAACCATTTTTGCATGACAAAATTCCTAAAATGGACATGTTTTTGATAACATTTACATTATCCCTAAGACTAAACTACATAAGTCTTTTGTAGGGAAGCAATTGGGCCTGTTACCCGCTCAAAATCCAAAAAGGCCACAAGCCTACAACCAATCATGTCTTCTTCTGACCAGTCTAATCCTGTTTCTAGAGAAGAATTTGACGGATTGAGTAAACAAATTACAGACTTGGCTGTTCAGCTCAAAGAATTGCATCAGTCTAGTCAAGGTACGAAGATACCTACACATACAGAATCCTCTACATAAGGGGGAGCCCAAGGTTTGGAAAAAACAATTCCAGAACCTCAGTTGGATACGACCAACAAAGACCCTGAAAACACCCATCTCAAATGATATCCAGACACCGGTGATATTAGGAAGAAGATCCTCCAAATGGAGAATACTATCCGCGTTCTCAAAGGGATTGGAACACATGGAAGTGTTTCATATGCCGACCTTTACATATTTCCTGGTGTTCATTATCCAGAGAAATTCAAAACCCCTGATTTTGAAAAGTATGACGGATTAGGGGATCCTTACACGCATTTAAAAATGTTTATTGGATAACTTGGATCTTATGCGAAAGATGAGAAGCTCAGAATGCAGCTGTTCTAAAAGAGTCTAACTGGTGAAGCTCGTTCGTGGTATACCAGATTAGACAATTCAAAGATCCATAGTTGGGAAGAACTAGCTCACGCCTTCCTCACTCAATACAGTTTTCAATCTCAGATGGCTCCTGACCGGTACCAAATTACCAAGGTCAAGAAATAGTCTAATGAGTCTTTCAGAGAGTATGCTCAAAGGTGGAGGTGCCTGGCTGCTCAAGTTATTCCTTCCATGAAAGAATCAGAAATGGTCATGACTTTTATAGATGTACAGGAAGCTCCTTTCTATGAAAGAGTTCTAGCTGGTATTGGCAAACCATTCTCCGAAATGATCAAACACGAAGAAATGGCTGAGATGGGATTGAAGTATGGTAAGATTCAAGACCTAGCCGCTCTCAAAGTAGTTGCTGAGCACATCCAATCCGGATCTTATGGAAACAACCCCCGGAGGGTCCATAAAAAGAAAGAGAAGGATGTTTCCTTAATACTACAAGGACAAAAAGGCAATCAAAACATGCCTATACAGACGAGAAACTACTCCCATTTTCAAGTATAGTCTTCAAACCCTCCATTTCCTAAAAGTAGAGAAGTAAAGCGACCTCGAATGTTCACACCCTTAGGGGACTCGCTCGAGAATATTCATGTTCTTCTGACCACTCAGAAGAAAATCACACGTCTTCTTCCACCAGCCAACCCTAATGGGAAGGGTTTTGATGCTACTCAGATGTGTGCTTATCATGCCGGAGCACCTAGACATGATACTCAAGATTGTTGGGCCTTGAAACATAAGATCCAAGACTTGATAGACAATGGTGAGATTGTAGTCACAAAACCAGATCAACCTCATGTGCAAGACAACCCTCTTCATCAACACAAAGAAGAAGAGGTCAACATGATTAGTTGGAGCACTGGGAAAAATTCCAGTTTTAATGGCGAGCCATCACAGACCATCAAAGACGGTGTTGATAGATGGGATTATGCAAAGTTCCAATTTACTATGGAACAAAAGATAAAAGCTCTTTGCAAACAAATTGAGCAATTGGCAGAACTGGTGACCCATCAACATCAAGTCACACGCCAATTAATCAAGCAGGAGCATGCCTATCTCCTTCCATTTGTTATAAATACTCAACCCTCACCTTTCAGAAAGTGAAGCTATGGAGGATAAGGTTGCGAAGCGAGCAAATGCTAAAGCCCGTCGGGATTTTGCCAATCAGAGAGAGTTCACTTATCTAGGCCAACCTATGGAGGAAATATTTCAAATGCTGATCAATGAAGGAAGAATTACCTCCCTTCTGCCTCCAATCAATCCCCGTGCAGGACGGTTTAACCCTGATGGAGTGTGTCAGTATCATTCATATTCTCACGGTCACAACACAGACGAATGTTGGGCACTCCGCCATCTCATTCAAAATCTCATTGATAGCGGTGTCTTGCAGTTGGCATACGATAACACCGTGCAACTTGAAAGTGGGATTACATGGAAGGGATCCGTAGCAGTTATATCTGACGAAGATGATAAGATTGTCAAAGCATTTCCCATTCAAACAATTCAACTCAGAGGAGCTGACAATCCATTGAAAATGGTTGCACCCAAGCCAATTTCTTTACATTGCAGACCACAATATCCTGTTGTCAGCTTACACAAAGTTCCATGGAATTATGGAGAAGCTGAAGGATCTAAGTCTCATACTACTGCTACAGTGTCGAAGGATAATCCACTGTATCTTCCTCAAAGGGTTATCAAGCCTACCCTCAAATTAAAGGGGAAGATTCCCACGGAGAAGATTGAACAATTCCTCCACACTATGGGTCATAATGAAGCCAAGGTGGTTCTAAGCTTAAGAGAAGCTCCACATTAGATATCAATTCTGGACTTGGTTTTCTCTTCCGAAGATCATCGGAAGATTTTACTCAAGGTTTTGGAAGAAGCCTACTTACCAAAATCAGTGGATGTGGAAAAATTTGAACATATGGTTGATCACATTTTCAAAAACAATGTGATATCCTTCACTGATGACGATATACCTCCCGAAGGGACCGGTCATTGCAAGCCATTGCACATCACAGTTTTGTCCTCCGGGTATATGTTATCTGGAGTTTTGATAGATGAAGGTTCATCTCTGAATATCTATCCTTATGCCACCTTGGTGAAGATGAATGTCAATCTCAAGCGGATCCAAAGCAGCCATACGGTGATCAAAACTTTTGATGGATCCCGTCAAAATTCTGTCAGAAAGAATGAGCTGCCAATTGAGATTGGTCCAAATACATTCAATGTATCCTTCCACGTCCTCAAGATAGATTCAGGATACAACCTGCTATTGGGGAGACCATGGATACACATGGCTGGAGCTGTTCCCTCCACATTACATCAACAAATCAAATACATTGTCAACAACAGTCTAGTCACTGTCAATGCTGAGCCGGAGTATCCTGAACAAGGAGATCTTCCAATCATCGCTTCAACTCAAAGTTGAGCCATTAGCCATATACTTTGAAGTGAGAAACACTCAATATCAACCTATTGGAGCACCACTTCCCGTACCCAAGATTTCTGCCGAGGTTATGTCGGTTACACAAGAAATGATGTCATTGGGTCATCAGCCTGGACAAGGGCTTGGTACAAATCAACAGGGTATTAAACACCTTATTCAAGTGTCCAGTCAAATTGGGACAACCGGACTAGGCTATTCTGCCAATTCCAGTCATAGGAATCCGCACAAACACAGGTCGGTTCCTCAAGCTTCTGCCACACGGCGTTGTTTTCCGTCTGCACCGCATGAGCTGATACAGTCTCCAGTCAAGGTGCTAGCACATGTTATTACTATGGTTTTTCCCAAACCAGTACCATTCAAAGAAAAAGAGGTGCTGATTCCTGATCCAGAAGTGGAAGAAAGGGAACGAAAACGCAAACATGACATCGCTTTGATGATGTCCGGCATACGCGTCATTGTTCATGATGAACATACAAATCGATATACCCCAGACGATGATTGCCCAGATATCATGGTTATCATTCGGGAGAAGGAGGGCAATGACAACCCCTCTATCACTGCAGTCCATCAGGACTTTGCCCTCGAAAATTGGAGTAACACTCCATGTATTGGTCGACAAGGGTAAAACGGGTAGAAAATCCCTCTGCCCTGTAGATAACTTTAATTGCTTACTTTTCTATACAATATTAGCAGTTATTTTATTAGTACATGGTAACACTTTGTATGATTAAATAGTTTCATATATTAAGTGAAAGCATCTTTTGCTTTCAGGACTCTGAATTTAGATGTGCATGTACTTGTTGGTGATATGCCTTCTCTCTACAAGGGTTGTAACTTTGATGCAAAGTTGGACTCAGACTTGATGAACATATAAGAGGACATTGAGACACCTCAGAAGATTAAGGAATGGGTCGCAGACAAACCAAAACCCAACCTTGACCAAACCACTTCTTTCAATCTTGGAACCTTAGAAAACCAACGGAATGACATGGTTGTGATATTAACCCAATTCCAGGATGTGTTTGCATGGTCTCATGAAGACATGGTGGGTTTGTCCACTAATATTGTTCTTCATTGCCTTCCTAGTAAAGAAGGATTCAAGCAAGTTAGGCAGAAGCTCAGGCGATTAAAACCTGAGTGGAGTTTAAAAGTCAAAGAAGAAATTGTGAAACAACTTCAAGCTGGAATTATCATGGTGTCTACATATCCGGAGTGGATATCCAACATTGTTCTCCTGCCTAAGATAGGAGGAAAGGTGCGAGTTTGCGTGGATTATCGGGATCTGAACAAAGCTTGCCTTAAAGATAGCTTTCTCGTACCTTTTATCCACATTCTCATTGATAATACTGCTCAGTATGGCATATACTCCTTTGCGGATTACTTCGCAGGGTACCATCAAATTATGGTTCGTGAGGAAGATCGTGAGAAAACTTCTTTCATCACTCCTTGGGGAACTTTTTGCTACAGACGGTTGTCATTCAGCCTCATCAATGCCGGGGTAACCTACCAGCGAGCTATGATGACTCTTTTCCACGATTTAATGCACAAAGAGATAGAGATCTATGTGGATGACATCATTGTCAAGTCCCAAAAGGAGGAAGACCACTTAGACCATCTCAAAAAGATTTTCAACAGGTTTCGTAAGTACAACTTGAAGTTAAATCCAGCCAAGTGCGCCTTTGGTTTCAAATCAGGCAAGTTGCTAGGTTTCCTAGTTAGCCACAAAGGGATTGAGCTGGATCCCACCAAAATATAAGCCATCAAGGAAATGCCCGTTCCTCAGACAAAGAAGGAAATACGGGGATTTTTGGGAAGAATCAACTTCATTAGCAGGTTTATCTCTCAACTCACAGCAACTTGTGAGCCCATCTTCAAGCTATTAAGGAAGAACTCCTCCATGAAATGGAATGATGAGTGCCAAAAGGCCTTCCTTACCATTAAAGAGCAGTTGGTTAATGCTCTTATTTTGGTACCTCCCAGGGATGATGTTCCCCTATTTATGTACCTGTCCATCAATGAAAATGCCATGGGCTGCATGCTGGGGTAAAAAGACAATAGAGGCCAAGAACGAGCTATCTATTATCTCAGTAAAAGATTCAGCACCAGTGAACAAAAGTACACTCTCATTGAGAAGACTTGTTGTGCTTTGGCATGGGCTTCCATGAGGTTACAACATTACCTCCATGGTCACACAACCCATCTTATATCCCGCGTGGATCCTCTCAAGTATGTGTTTAGTAAGCCTATACTAAATTGTTGACCTTCCAGATAGCAGTTTGATCCTATAACAATTTGACATCGTCTACGTGACGCAAAAGTCTGTCAGAGGTTAAGGAATTGCGGATCAACTGGCCGTCGCACCTGCAGGGGATTACAAACCCTTGGAAACATACTTCCCCGATGAAGGGGTATTAAGAGTTCAGCAACACCATCAGTACGATGTATTCCACACATGGAAAATATATTTTGATAGAGCTGTTAACGCATATGGCTCTGGAGCTAGAGCAATTATAGTGTCCGGTATGGGGAAGCAGTATCCCGTCGCCGTCAAATTGTAGTTTGTCAGCACCAACAACACAACTCAGTATGAAGGCTGTATCATGGGGCTAAAACTTGCCCGTTCAATGGGCATCAGGCGGTTAACTGTCTTTGGGGATTCCAAATTGGTGATCAAACAATCCACGGGAATCTATTAAACCAAAGAATTACATTTGTTGCCTTACCATCGGCAAGTTTTACAGATGGCTTTGGAGTTTGAAGAAATCTCCTTTCTACACATTCCTCGCAATAGGAATGATTTTGCAGATGCACTAGCAACGTTGGCCTCCTTGGTTCACATACATGACAAGGAAAACATGTCAAGCATCACATTTGCCCTGCAAAAGGCCCTAGCTTATGGGAACTACATTGGAGAAGTATCAGATGAGCTACCTCCCGTCCACCACCCTTGGTATCACCATATCAAGCAATATCTGCGAGATAGATCTACACCCGCTGAGGTGAGCCTAATTGAGAAGAGGCGGATCCATCGACTTGCTATAAAATTCTACCTGAGCGGAGATGCACTTTACAAGAGAGATATAGGATTAGGTCTCCTCAGATGTCTGGACAAAGACTAAGCTCAGAGGCTCATAGATGAGATCCACGGTGGAGTATGTTGCCCATACATAAGCGACCCCTTACTTGTCAAGAAAATTCTAAGAACATGACATTATTGGCTAACACTCAAAGCTGACTGTGATGATCACGTCAAGAGGTGCTATCAATGCCAAATTCATGGGAATGCTATCCACACCCCTCCAAGGGAACTCCACAATATGAGTTCGCCATGGCCCTTCTCAATGTGGGGGATGGACATGATCGGGCCCATTGAGCCCAAATCCAGTATTGGACATCGATTCATATTCACCATAATTGACTACTTCACCAAGTAGGTAGAAGCAGGCTCCTTTTCCAAGGTTACTAAAGAAGTCATCATTGATTTCATCAGAAATAATGTTGTCTGTCGATATGGACAACCAGAGGTCATTGTGTCAGACAATGCTAAGAACCTCAACAACAAAATGATGGAGGATTTATGCAGTAAATTCCACATCAAACACCTTAACTCCGTCATCTACCGTCCAAAGATGAATGGTGCTGTTGAAGCAGCTAATAAAAATATCAAGAAGATCATGCAGAAAATGTCCACCAATCACAAAGGATGGCCTGACCTCTTGCCTTTGACTTTATTAGCCTACAGAACTTCAATGCGTACTTCCATTGGGGCAACCCCCTACTCATTAGCCTATGGGATGGAAGTAGTGCTCCCCATAGAAGTGGAAATGGAATCCCTCAGAGTATTGATGGATGCTCAGTTGGATGAAGACCAATGGGTACAAGATAGGTATCACCAATTGTCTTTGATAGACGAAAGGCGAACCACGACAATCTTCCATGGTCAATTATATCAACAAAGGATCGAACGATCCTACAACAGAAAAGTCTGACTACGAAAATTCAAACAACATGACTTGGTTTTGAAGAAGATCATTAAAAACAAAGATCAGTCTAAGGGAAAATTCGCTCCTAACTGGGAAGGCCCGTTTATTGTCAAGGAAGTATTGACAGGAGGTGCTCTCAGACTACAAGAAATGGATGGCGATGAATTTCCACAGCTTATCAACTCGGACACCGTGAAACGGTACTATGTCTGAAGTTACCATCAAGCAAACATCCTGGTATTGATCATCCAATCACCAGTCATTCCGATTTTTTAACCCTCTTTTCACAAACTCTTCTGCCCCTCAGGGAAACATACACTTCAAATAAGCAACCTGGTTTCACCTTGCTTCAAACTAGTAGCTTGGTTTCATCTCACTCAGGACCAACAACCTGGTTCCACTTCATTTCAAACCTTTCATACAATTTTGGTTATCCTACACACGGGATTGAAACTTTCACACCTGCAGTTTATCCCTACACACGGGATTAAACTTTTCTACGCTTGCAGTTTATCCTGAAAACAGGATCAAACTTATTCCACATCTGTAGTTTGTCCCATTATGGGATCAAACTTTCTTTTCTCAGTAGTATAGCCTGCGCACGGGATTCACACTTCTCTTTGCCTTCAATTCGTCCTGAGGGGTGAACTACGTCGACCTGATCTCCTCTTCAATAGGAGTACGTAGGCAACCATATTCTATATGGCCCGATCGCAATAAACAAAAAACAACAAAAATATTTCTGCCCTATCTCTACAAAAACAAAAACAACAAAAACATTTCTACACCTCTCTACCTTTCACGTTCAGCGCTGAACCTCTTACACCAGGTTTGAACTACGCAGACTTGATCTCCTCTTCAATAGGAGTGCGTAGGAAGCCATTTATGGTTTAGTCTAACCCCTACCAGAACAAAAATACTTATCACACGGTACTGGGATCAACCTTCAATCCACCACATTTCACTCGGCTTGCACTGCGAGGGATGGAATTACCCAACCTCTCCTCACAAATAGGAGATTCGGTGACCATCTAAGCTACGGTTGTGCCTCAAAGAGAAATACCAATCCATAAAAGATGGAATTAACTAGGCTTCTCATAGATAGAAGTACTGGCGACCATCTGGGTGCGGTCAATCTCAGAGAGGGAAAGCCACACTCCTCTCCATATTTCCATACAGAAACCAGTCCCAAGACACCAAAGATGGTAGAGATTCATACAGATCAATGATCCTTTTTGAGAGATCTTGCGGTAGCTAAAATGTCCATATATCAAGGATAAGTCCAGAATGCATCAAGATCACAAGGCCCTGAAGATATAGGCAAATATCAAGCAAATATCATGGCACAACTGAAAGGGAAGTAAATCAAAATATATTTCTCTGCCATATATATTACTGTTTGATATATACATCTGTGTTGTACATGACAAAATAGCTAAGCTAGTCTGTGCATGAAAATATAAAGCTATCTACAGATCTGTGTGTATACAGACTATCAGATCTAACATAGCATCCCTCTCTAAAGACGGAGGTAAAGCTGCAAGCTCCTGTCCAAGGGTATCTACACAAGCTAACAAATATGAGGCTAACTTCAAGATGGCCTGATGCTCATTAATGTATGCACTCATATTAGCAAAAGTGTCAGTCATCTTGGATCTCACAGAGGTACTATCTGTAATGGCCACATCTGTAATAACCGTAAATTTTAAGTCACCATATATGTATGTACAATTTTTTTTTTACTTTGTGTTATATATGGATTTAATATGTGACCACATATGTGATGTGGTGCAAGGGTCAATTAACATACATATTATAGTTATAGACACATACATTTATAGACTTCATTAAAAGTGAAAGCCTTGTGACCTAATTATACATTAGGTAAGAATATTAAATAACCTAAGGGTTAGGGTAATACGAAAAAGTTAGTATTTTATTTGTATACTAACTTAAGTGGGTAAACTTAGTATTTTAAGTGACTAATAATTTTAAACCTAATTCTTGTAAATCTAATTAGGTTATGGGATAAAATCATATGTGTAAGTAATTAAACTTCATATGATTAGAAATGAAAGCCCTAAATTATCAAATTGGGTAACATTATTAAAATTGCTAGACTATGTTTATTATCTAGCCCAAATTAATTAAAGGAAAAGCCCAAAGGAAATAAAATGCAATCCAATACTTAGCCCACTTGATTAGGGGTATTCTAGACATTTGATTAATCAAAATTGGGCATTTAAAATAAAAGCTAAATGGAGGATATTATGAGGATCCTAAGTAGAATAATTAAGCTAATTTGACCATTAGTTGAAATTATTACACAAGGACAATGTTGTTAAGCTCCCATTGGTTTCCACTCCATTATGAACATTTAATCATGTCTAACCTAATAGAAGTAATAATACAAAGTTTTTACCTAATGGGCAACAAAATAATTGTGGGAGGATTATTAGTGAATTACCCACTTCATTTTGTTTTCATTCTTCCAACATCTCATTCTCTCTTCATCTTTTTTTCTTCTATCTTTTGCTCCCAAGCTAGCCAACTTCAAAGAGAGAAAAGAAAGAGAGAATTTCGGCCATAGCAAGAAAAATTATAGGAGTGCTAGTTGTTTATGCCTCCTAAGCTTAGTATTTACTTTGGAAAATCAAGAAAGGTAGCAACTAAGTCAAGGTATAACTTACCTTCATTTTCTTCTTTTACTTTGTTTTGCTAGCTTGAGTTTTGATGAGGTTGTGTACAATTACTCAAGATAAACTAGTTCTACATATCATCATGCATAGAACTAAGTATCTTGAGTGTTGAATCTAAGGCTTAGAGGAAGAAAATGAGCATATGTTCTCCAAGGGTGAAAACTCTTGTTTTTCTTCCACTAAATCTTGTGTAACTCAAGTTTTACAACTTGGAACTGTGATCCGTCAAAAGGGGGTGCTAGATACATGAGTTACCTAGTAAACCCAAGTGGTAGGACACAAATCTAGCAAGTCTTGAAACCTTTGAGACTATTTTTTCGTAATAGTCCACTTTATATGCTAAAGCTTTGAAACTCTAAATCAGCTCTATCGACTTGTTTTTCATGAGACTGTTTTGGTCAGTTCCTTGTCTTGTAAAAATCTGGAAAAATATTGCAGAGGTACCTTATGAAGTTATCTACACGCCAGGAAAAAAAAGAACGGACACGTTTGAAAGTTATATATTGTGCATAATGACTATTTCCGTAAAGGACTCCATAAATATTATCCTACGAATATCTCACTGTGTATACACTGGAAAATTCCAAATTTTTTTACAGAGGCTTCATATATGTTAGGAGAACATACCCTGAAAATTTCAGATTTTTCTTAGCAAAACTCATTTTTTTTTAAAATAGAGCAATATCCGAGTGTTTTGAGCACTTTAAAAATAGTAAATCATTTTCTAAAATTCCAGAAAAAATTAAAATCTCATTGTTAATTTATAATCTGTAGAAATCCAGAAGTTTAGAATTTTTGGAATCAGTTTGCTATTTTTTTCCTAAAAATGATTAGGTTATGAATAAAAGGAAATAAATAGTTAAATGATGCCTTTAATGAGAAAAATATAATTTTTATGCTTGAATGCTCATAATATATTATATCATGACTATCTTAGGGCATGTTGGTAATTTGTAACAATAAATATTATTTATGACCTTTTATGGATATTAAATAAGAGGTTAATAAAGGATGAGCAATTAGAATAAATTGTTTATTAATTTAATAAATCATTGGAATATTATTATAATATTAATAATATTATAATATGATGTTGTTATGTAAATAAAAATATTAGATTAGAGTATTATTATTAAATAATAATATTCGAGATTAAATAAAATATTATTAAATGATTAATAATATTAGTAAGTAAATAAAATATTATTAAATGATTAATAATATTAGTAAGTGAACAAAATATTAGTAAATGATTTAAAGTATTATTAATGAACCAATAATACTAGAAGGTGAATTAATATTATCTAAATTAATAATATTATGTGAATTAAAGGTAGTCGTTAATTAATAATAACACTATCTAGACATGATAATGTTTATAAGAACTTATTGTAATGTATAATATCTATGTGATTACATAATCTGATGTTATGCATTGACTAATTGAAAGACTAATTATAGGTCTCTCAAAGGAAGATAATTTAACTACATAGTGGATAGAAATTAATTTCGTAGCTGTAACCTACGATCGAGGCAAGTTTCCTAACTCAACTTGAGTTATTATTTTCAAAGCATGTTAGTGAATAATTATTGATGATTATTCATGTCTTTATTGATTATTGAAATTCGCACTTTGTGCAATCGAATTTCGTTCTACTGCTATTGAACTGTGAATTAAATTAAAGTTCTTCATTTATGAACTGTTTATGGGATAGATCTATGCTAATTGTATCAGCTAGATCAAGCATGTCTAAATTTGTTAAATCAAATGGGTTTTAAATAACTGTTCTTATTAATTGATATGGTAAGAACTCTTGACTAAGAAAAGGACAAATTTGATTAAGGCATGATATCAATGTCGGATTATTAAGTGTTTATGCATAAATCACGGGGTATGAAAGGCTGATCCCCTTGAATACCAAAACTTATTAAAAGGTCCACTTTAAATCACTGAGCACCTTGGCAAATGTTCATGGTTATTCAAAACCACTCAGTTCATGTTATTCAATTATTGAATATTCAATTGTTGATTATTAATTCATGTTCCTCCACAATCTTATATTATTGTTGAACATTGAAGGCAATATTTCTTTCTAAGTCATGATATATCTCATTTGTCTTTATAAACTTGTGAAGCAAATTAGTTGCTTACTCTTGCTATATCATGACCTCTATTTTCAGCTAAGCCCGAAGGATCTAACGCGAAGGACAAGGGCAAGGGCAAGATCCAGGAGTAATTTAGAATGAATGTC
The DNA here is from genome assembly GCA_020205605.1 of Panax ginseng. Lineage (NCBI taxonomy): Eukaryota > Viridiplantae > Streptophyta > Magnoliopsida > Apiales > Araliaceae > Panax > Panax ginseng. The sequence continues at coordinate 96,419,880 of CM035128.1, read as the reverse complement.
AATTAAATTATTATCTGATGGATTTCCTTAAGTAAACTATTTGTATTATAAATGGTGTATTTAAAGTTAAGGTTATGGAGACCTTGGGGCCATGTTATGAGACTTTATTATAATGAACAATGTATGTTTATTATTTCGAAATAGTTATAGAATGCTTATGATGATGATAGGATCGTGAGCACTGAATCTGAGGTTAGAGAACCTGGATTTAGGGGCGTCACAGGTTGGTATCAAAGCCGTAGGTTATAAACATTAGGAATGCAAAACCTAGGTTATAACCTTAGTAGAAAACTCTTATAGAGTATGTTAGGAGATGGATTATGGAAATTCATCAAGTTTGTGTTGTATTTAATAAAATATTATTTCATTTCATCAATGAATATATTTTATTGTGGTACTGATGTTGATTTTATTTATGGTGTTTGTAGGATGTCTAACGAGCGCCAAGGTAGTTACTCAGTTGATCATGAACCCATTGAGCATGAGGTCACCCAAGATGTCCCTCATGGTCCTCCGGTAGGGGACTTGTTGAGGAGAATCAGTCAATTAGAAGGCAGAGTGGAGGAATTAGAAGTAGAAAACCACACCCTCCAATTTACTGAAGGACAATACAAGGATGCGGCTCATCAAGCCTAGATGGAGAAAGTCGAACAGAAGGGAAAATTGGATGAGTCCCAGTTGCAAGTTGAGATGCTGAGGGTACAACTAGAGAATGAAAAGGCAAAGTTTGGAGAGCTGAGCATAAAGCATCTGGAGATGCAGGCTGAGTTTGATGTAGAAATTGCCGATAAGATATAGGTGGAAGAGGCACTCCATGAGTCGGATGAGCTGGTGGGCCAATTAAAGATTGAACTGCATGCCATAAAGGTCAGAGTAGAAACTTTAGGACTGGCCCTTGATGCAAAGATGAGGGCCAAAAGAAGAAGGGGCTAGGAGGGCACACTATGGGATAGGAGAGCCTAGTTGATCCGTTCGACGTAGAGTCCTGCAGTAGTTGCTTCCCTAGGAGCCTGTGCAGGTGACCTGGCAGGGCCACCAGTGGTGATGATGTGATGGCCCAGTTGTAGATAGATGCATTAGTACCTTTCTTGTTGTGTAATAAGGTTTTATGTTGATGTAAACCTCAACAGGTGTGAGGTAGTAAATGGTTAGGTACTTTCCCTAATTGTGTTTGTAGGGAGGTATCATTATGAGTTAATCCCATCTTTTGTGTTAAAATGGGATAGTAGCATTTATAAAATATACCTATATTAACCATGTAAGTCACTGAAGATTGGTGTATGAATATAAATGCAGTATTATTATGATATGTGTTGGAAGATTTTAAATAGTAAATTTTCTATTTAATGTTATGTGAATCCAGTAGACTGATTTGGAAAATGTTCTTTAAAAACAAACTTAACCCACTAAGCAAGGAGAAAGACTTCCAAATCTTGGTAACTTAAAACTCTCACATAATGATCATCTAATTGTTTAAATAAATAGCGTGTTATATGCTAAGTAATCGTATGATAATAAATCCGAGTAACGTGTTAGAATTTTTGCTTCACTAGATAATGGCGCGCAGACGTGGACTGAGGAACCAAGATATTGAAGAGTCAGTTAATAATGCAGCGGGATCTCAACAAAACCCAATGCAAGATTTTATCAACATGATGGCTGAAGCCATGAGGAATCAAGCTCAACCTGCAGGAAATCAGGCAGGCACCCAACTAGTCAACTTTAAAGACATCAAGGCAGTAGGACCGCCGGAGTTCAGAGGAACAACAGACCCGATAGAAACCCAAATGTGGGTAAAGGAGATTGAGAAGGCCTTCGTTATTGCTAGAGTAGCAGAAGAGCAGAAGACAATTTTTGCTACCTACTTAATGAAGGGTGAGGCTAACTATTGGTGGGATGCCAACCAGAACAAAGCCGGAACTGGAATCGTGACTTGTGAAGCATTCAAGAAGTTGTTCTTCGAGAACTACTTCCCTGAGAGTGTTCAAGCAAGAATGGAGATCAAGTTCTTGAACTCAAACAGAGAATATGTCAAGATTTCGGTATGTCACGAAATTCAATGAATCGCGATTCGCTCCCACGCCGTGGACACAGAGGTGAGGAAAGCGAGAAGTTTTGAAAATGGACTAAAGCCGTGGATTTATAGTAAGGTAGCGGTTTTACAAATCACATCATTCTCAACTCATGGAAAAAAGCTCTTATAAGCGGAAGGAGGAAGCGAAGCGGTCTCAAGATACAATCGGAGAAGAACAAGAAGAAAGCGTAGGTGGGAATCAAAATGTCAAGATGGCGGTAGCAACAATAAGAAGCGGAAATGGAGCAGTGGGGGTAGTAATCTGGAGATGCAGCAAGGAAGTGTGCAACAAAAGAAGTCGGTGTGTGGAAACTGTGGAAAGGGTCACTCGGGGGAGTGCTTGAAAGGAAAAACGATATGTTATACATGTGGGCAAGAAGGGCATACCTCACCCAATTGTACTAAGGTGAAGAAAGGAGGTTGCTTTAATTGTGGTGAAGTGGGACATCAGATCAAGGATTGCCCGAAGAAGAAAAGCACGGATGGTGGAAATGGCAATAGGGGCAATAACACTAAGACAACCAGTGGAGGACCAACCCAGCCAAATAAGCCGACAACACGGACATTCAATATGACGGTGCAAGATGCCGTGGCATCCAGGGAGGTGGTGTCAGGTATAATTCCGATCAATGATATAAATGCCTATGTGTTATTCGATTCGGGAGCTTCATGTTCTTTTTTATCTGATGAATTTGCTCAAAGATTAAGTTTACCTCATGAACTATTAGAACACCCAATGAATGTAGAAGTAGCAAAAAAAGAAATTATCCCTATAGACTACATCTATAGGAACTGTTGTGCTAATGTAAGAGGGTTTAAGCTTAACGTGGATTTGATACCGATTCGCCTTGGAGAGTTTGATGTAATCCTTGGGATGGATTGGTTATCAAGTCATGGAGCCAGTCATCGATCAGAAGAAAAAGTGTGTACACCTAAAGACTCAATAAGTCAAAGGTGGTATTTCATGGCAAGAAATCGCCAAGAAAATCTTGTTGTCGACGATGATGCAAGCAAGGAAGTTGCTTAGGAAGGGTTGTATAGGTTATTTGGCTCACGCCAGGATACCCGCAGAATCGAGGGTGAACCGGGTCAAATACCTATTGTAAGGGAATTCATCGACGCTTTCCCGTAAGAGATTCCGGATTGCCGCCAGATAGAGAGATAGAGTTTGTTATCGATTTGGCACCGTGGACATCACCGTAGATCCAAAGCGCCAGATCGCATGGCTCCTAGAGAAATGAAGGAACTAATGATTCAACCGCAAGAGTTGTTAGATAAGGGATACATTCGACCCAAGTGTATCACCGTGGGGAGCACCATCTTATTCGTAAAAAGAAGGATGGGTCATTAAGACTTTGATCAACTACCGAGAGTTGAACAAGGTCACCATTAAGAATAAATACCGCTGCCTGGATCGACAATTTGTTTGATCACTTGAAGGGGCAAAATACTTTTCAAAAATCAACTTGAGGACCTAAGTATCACCAACTCAAGGTGAGACATGAGGATGTTCCAAAGACGGCATTCGAACTCCTGGTATGGACACTTTGAGTTTCTGGTAATATCTTTTGGGTTAACTAATGCACCAGCAGCATTCATGGATTTGATGAACAGAGTGTTTAAGCGGTATTTGGATAAGTTTGTTGTCGTGTTCATCGACGACATTCTGGTATATTCAGAGATAGAGGGAGATCACGCTAAACATCTAAGGAAAGTGTTGGAGATGTTAAGGAGGGAGAAGTTGTATGTAAAGTTCTCCAAGTGTGAATTTTGGTTACGGAGAGTGCAGTTTTTGGGTCACGTTATCGACAAAGATGGTGTTTCGGTAGATCCAACAAAAGTAGAAGCGGTTATCAACTGGGAACAGCCAAAGACACCGACAGAAATTAGGAGTTTCTTGGGATTAGCAGGATACTATCGAATATTCATCTAAGATTTTTCAAAGGTAGCATCGCCATTGACCAACCTTACTAGAAAGACAGTGAAGTTCGTTTGGACGGAAAAATGTGAACAGAGTTTCATGGAATTGAAGAAGAGGCTCAGTCAAGCACATGTGTTGGCTTTACCGGACAACACGGGAGGATTTGTAGTGTATAGTGGTGCGTCACACAAGGGTCTTGGCTGTGTATTGATGCAGCATGGCAAGGTCATTGCGTACGCTTCACATCAGCTAAAGGACTATGAGAAGGGTTATCCGACTCATGACCTGGAGTTAGCAGCAGTAGTTTTTTCCTTGAAAATTTGGAGGCACTATTTGTATGGAGAGAAGTGTGAGATATATACGGATCATAAGAGTCTAAAGTATATCTTCACGCAGAAGGAGCTAAATATGAGGCAGCGCCGATGGCTAGAATTGATCAAGGATTATGATTGTGAGATTTTGTACCATCTAGGCAAAGCAAATGTAGTGGTTGATGCCCTGAGCAGAAAAGGCAGAGAGAAGTTATTGAAGTTAACCATTCAAGAGGAATTGGTGAAGGATTTTGAACGACTTGACTTAGAGGTTAAGTATCCGATGGAGATCAATGAGAAATTACTTACTATGGCAGCGAGCCCTACTTTATTAGATAAGGTTAAAGAGGCTCAAGAGAAGGACAAAGATTGCGACAGCATCAAAAAGCGGTTAGCTAAAGGGGATGAATTGAAATACAAGATTGATGGCACCGGACTGCTAAGATTTGAAGGACGAATTTGGGTACCGTTAATACCAGAACTAAGAGAAGAGATTATGCAAGAAGCACACAATACGAGGTACTCGATACACCCAGGAAGCACAAAGATGTAACAAGACTTACGTCAACACTTTTGGTGGCCAAACATGAAGAGAGAGGTTGCAGAATGTGTCAGCAGATGTCTAACTTGTCAGAGAGTCAAGGCAGAGCATCAACGACCGAGTGGATTATTACAGCCTTTAGAAATTCCAGAGTGGAAATGGGAGCACATCACGATGTATTTTGTGGTGGGACTTCCAACAACGCAAAAGGGACACGACGCCATATGGGTGATCGTAGATCGTCTTACGAAGTCGGCTCACTTTTTGTCGATCAAGATCAGGTATAGTCTGGACCAGCTAGCCAAGTTATATATCAAAGAAATTATATCGAGGCATGGCGTTCCAGTATCTATTGTGACAGATAGGGATCCTCGATTCACGTCAAACTTCTGGAAGAGTCTTCAAGAAAGAATGGGGACGCAGCTACGGATGAGCACCGCGTATCATCCGCAGACCGATGGGCAAAGTGAGAGAACGATTCAAACACTTGAAGACATGCTTAGAGCTTGTGTGATGGACTTCAAGGGTAGTTGGGAGGATCATCTTTCATTGGTAGAGTTCGCATACAACAATAGCTACCACGCCAGCATCAGAATGCCGCCGTACGAAGCACTGTATGGGAGGAAATGTAGAATGCCCTTATCTTTGGGATGAAGTGGGTGAACGCTGATTGTTGGGACCAGAATCGTGCAAAGCAGATCAGAGAGACCATTAAGGTGATTAGAGCCCGATCGGTAGCAACCTCAAGATCGCCGTGTAGAAGTATGCAGACTTACATCGCTGTAAGCGAGATTTTGAGGTGGGAAGCTATGCATTTTGAAAGTATCTCCTTGGAAAGGAAGATAAGGTTTGGAAAGAAAGGTAAATTGAGTTCGAGATTTATTGGACCTTTTGAGATCCTCAAGAAGATAAAGGCGAAGTGGCGTATGAGGTAGCTCTACCTCCTCCTAAATCGAACATATTCATAATGTGTTTCATGTGGAAGTTTTACGACCATATAAGCCTCGATTATAAGCATGTGATATCGTGACGAGCCAATTTAGGTCGAAAAAGATTTGTCGTGCGAAGAAATTCGGTCAAGTTTTAGATAGAAAGGAACAGAAATTGCGAAATAAGGTTATACATTCTGTAAAAGTTCTTTGGAGGAACCACAATGCTGAAGAAGCTACGTGGGAACTTGAAGAAAAGATAAGAGAAAATTATCCACACCTTTTTGAGTAACCTTATATGTAATTCCGGGGACGAAATTCTTATAAGGGGGGGGAGGATGTAATAACCGTAAATTTTAAGTCACCATATATGTATGTACAATTTTTTTTTTTACTTTGTGTTATATATGGATTTAATATGTGACCACATATGTGATGTGGTGCAAGGGTCAATTAACATACATATTATAGTTATGGACACATACATTTATAGACTTCATTAAAAGTGAAAGCCTTGTGACCTAATTATACATTAGGTAAGAATATTAAATAACCTCAGGGTTAGGGTAATACGAAAAAGTTAGTATTTTATTTGTATACTAACTTAAGTGGGTAAACTTAGTATTTTAAGTGACTAATAATTTTAAACCTAATTCTTGTAAATCTAATTAGGTTATGAGATAAAATCATATGTGTAGATGATTAGAAATGAAAGCCCTAAATTATCAAATTGGGTAACATTATTAAAATTGCTAGACTATATTTATTATCTAGCCCAAATTAATTAAAGGAAAAACCCAAAGGAAATAAAATACAATCCAATACTTAGCCCACTTGATTAGGGGTATTCTAGACATTTGATTAATCAAAATTGGGCATTTAAAATAAAAGCTAAATGGAGGATATTATGAGGATCCTAAGTAGAATAATTAAGCTAATTTGACCATTAGTTGAAATTATTACACAAGGACAATGTTGTTAAGCTCCCATTGGTTTCCACTCCATTATGCACATTTAATCATGTCTAACCTAATGGAAGTAATAATACAAAGTTTTTACCTAATGGGCAACAAAATAATTGTGGGAGGATTATTAGTGAATTACCCACTTCATTTTGTTTTCATTCTTCCAACATCTCATTCTCTCTTCATCTTTTTTTCTTCTATCTTTTGCTCCCAAGCTAGCCAACTTCAAAGAGAGAAAAGAAAGAGAGAATTTCGGCCATAGCAAGAAAAATTATAGGAGTGCTAGTTGTTTATGCCTCCTAAGCTTAGTATTTACTTTGGAAAATCAAGAAAGGTAGCAACTAAGTCAAGGTATAACTTACCTTCATTTTCTTCTTTTACTTTGTTTTGCTAGCTTGAGTTTTGATGGGGTTGTGTACAATTACTCAAGATAAACTAGTTCTACATATCATCATGCATAGAACTAAGTATTTTGAGTGTTGGATCTAAGGCTTAGAGGAAGAAAATGAGCATATGTTCTCCAAGGGTGAAAACTCTTGTTTTTCTTCCACTAAATCTTGTGTAACTCAAGTTTTACAACTTGGAACTGTGATCCGTCAAAAGGGGGTGCTAGATACATGAGTTACCCAGTAAACCCAAGTGGTAGGACACAAATCTAGCAAGTCTTGAAACCTTTGAGACTATTTGTTTTCAAAATAGTCCACTTTTTATGCTAAAGCTTTGAAACTCTAAATCAGCTACTGACTTGTTTTTCATGAGACTATTTCGGTCAGTTCCTTGTCTTGTAAAAATCTGGAAAAATATTGCAGAGGTACCTTATGAAGTTATCTACGCGTAGGAAAAAGAATGGACACGTTTCGAGTTATATATTGTGCGAAATGACTATTTCCGTAAAGGACTCCATAAATATTATCCTATGAATATCTCACTGTGTATACACTGGAAAATTCCAAATTTTTTTACAGAGGCTTCATATATGTTAGGAGAACATACCCTGAAAATTTCAGATTTTTCTGAGCAAAACTCATTTTTTTAAAAATAGAGCAAGATCCGAGTGTTTTGAGCACTTTAAAAATAGTAAATCATTTTCTAAAAATCCAGAAAAAATTAAAATCTCATTGTTAATTCATAATCTATAGAAATCCAGAAGTTTAGAATTTTTGGAATCAGTTTGCTATTTTTCCTAAAAATGATTAGGTTATGAATAAAAGGAAATAAATAGTTAAATGATGCCTTTAATGAGAAAAATATGATTTTTATGCTTGAATTCTCATAATATATTATATCATGACTATCTTAGGGCATGTTGGTAATTTATAAAAATAAATATTATTTATGACCTTTTATGGATATTAAATAATAGGTTAATAAAGGATGAGAAATTAGAATAAATTGTTTATTAATTTAATAAATCATTGGAATATTATTATAATATTAATAATATTATAATATGACGTTGTTATGTAAATAAAAATATTAGATTAGAGTATTATTATTAAATAATAATATTCGAGATTAAATAAAATATTATTAAATGATTAATAATATTAGATGTAAGCTCTGCTCCAAATGTTGTGCTAAATCTTTGAGTAACAAAGGGCACTTTTCGATGTGGAGAATCCATCACATATCTTTGGCAATTCAAATAAATAAGTCCCCATCGATGGAAGTGTCAGCCTCCTCCATGGGCTCCTCCTCGTCGGACTCAATATCCTGCACTGTGGATACTACTATAGTCGATGTTGTCTCTGTCTCCATCCATGCTGAATACTCTGCAGAATAACCCGGATGGCTGACAAAAAAATAAGCTAGCTCTCGCTGATCCCAACAGGCATACAACCTGGATCTGTCCTTTGCTAATAAACGCCGAGAAGTGAGCGCTGACTCACCGCCCCCTCATATAGGTGGAAGTCCTGAAACTGGTCAAACTGACACATCATGGCCAGTGGGTGGTAGGTGATCATCCCTCTTAAACCTGCTAGAGGCAGATAATCTATGCCCAGAGCATGAGTAATGAAGCTGTAGGGTGAGCTAAGCCCTGTACACGACAATATAGTGAATGGATCTCCAATCCCTGCCAGAAAAGATGACCAAGACGCAAAGATTCAGACACTCCGCCAGAAGTGAAAGAGTACGACATCGCTATATCATGGGTGAAACAATATCCATGTCAATGCTGAATGTGCTAATCGGTCCCAAAGTGTGACATAAACCACACGCGTCTGAAAGATGACCGAGCTACTATGAATACTCTGTCGGACAAGTACAATGAGTATGTAGGCGACCTCGCCTTCTGCGATAATCATCGAGACTGATGGTATACGACCCTCCCTGAGAGCTCTCACTGCCATAATGACCCCGATGTCCAGCTCATCCATGTACCGTGGCATGTAGACGTATGACAATACGCACAACAGTAGTACATCCACTCTGTCCAAACGCCACTGATCCTCTGGTGTGGTGAAGTCCCCAGAATGTCGCGCATAACTATCCTCAGAGCCAAATCTATCAAACAAAAAATGATGGGATATCATGTGGCCGGATGTAATCTCGTCCTGTACCACTCTACGCCTCAAGCCGGTGAGGTACATGAAATGCCTACTCATGTCCCCAATCATCATCTACACATAAGGTCTGTCCAGCGACAACATCGTCAATCGTGCATACTCCTCTAGAGTAAGAGTCAACTCTCGGGTGCCAAACCGGAAAACCTGTCTGTCCGGTACCCAGTTCTCTAGCATACCATCTTTGAACCCTGTGGGAACCTGAAACATCAACAAGGTCATAGTATGCTGCAGCAAATGATCTACAGTCACCCTATCTGGTGGTGACATACTATCATACCATGAGCGCATACCAGATACCACCAAAAATGGTGGGGTATGATTAATACGGCTAACTGTCGAATAAGACATATGTACGGGCCGTGTCATAAGACTATCCAGGGGTCAATGCTGAATATCTCTGGCCATACATATATATGCATAACATAATAACATGTATGATACAATAGATGGCAATATGATATAGGGAATGGAAAATGTACATACATTCCTATGTATATCATCATCTAATACATCTCTGTATAGCTAAAATACAGGGAAATGGGGCGAAGCTACCCAACATCTCAACAGAGGCCTATCAAAAGATATAGTGAGAATGGGGCGAAGCTACCCGACAGCTAATAAAGGCCTATCAAAAGAGATAACAAGAAATATACATAATAATAAATTAATGGTATCGATGTCCACATCGTCGATCCTGTCCACCTGATGTAACTCCTCTTGAGTCACTGGATCTCTATCTATAGGGATGTCAGGCCTATACAGAGGAGGATCTGCACCGACAAAACATTATGGGTCACCTAAGGGGCCAGCTCCAAAGCTAGAAGGATCAAAAGTATCTGCCTCTAAAGGATCTCTACCCAAATGCTGGATAAAGATATTTGCCCGGTCCAACTTATGGATCAAACTGTCAATCTGTGTCACATGAGTCGGATCTCTGACACAGGCTAGCCAATCCGTCATCATCACGGATCCTAGAACCATATCCCCCATAAACTATGTGGCGCGGGTCTGAGCTCCAATGGTATGAGGGAACCACCAATGCTGGAAAATCTCTTGAGTACAGGGGCCCTCTGATAATGTATAACCGTCAATCCCCAACAATGGGATATCGGTGATTTGGGTGATCATGCGAAAACAGCCAATAATGCTGGCGGGGAGGCAAGATCGGCATGCGAATCTCTCCTGTAGTGCTATTGATAGCACGCTCTCCTAAATAGAGCTCCCATCCTCCATCTGTGAAGAGAGGAATCATGCGAGTGGACATAACATACTCAACTCCAGTCGGGTATCCGTCCTCAAACCCAACACTCAAATGCTCCCTAGAATAGGGAACCCATGTGATGACATCCGCTGTCAACAACTCCAGCTGCATGCGACAATGGGTGAAACCCTCAGCAACAAGGACCTCCTCCAGTATGGAATGATGCCATCTCCGTCCTCGTGGATAGGTATCTAAACCTAACACACTCACAGGACGCAAACATGGAAGCCTCTCATTGGCCCAAAACTGCCAACACAAAGGCAAACATCTGCTGTCAGTCAATGCTCTTAACTTGTACATGGGAAAAGACAAGAGAAATACTCACCAGCAGAAATGGGTAGAATCCTAACCAAGCCTCGGTAAAACCCTGCGATCGCATGCGCATTCCCCTGAGGAAGTAGGCAAAGGTGTAGGAACCCCAATCATAATCTCCTATATGGTCCACATGTCGAGTGGCGCTGATCAAAGCGAAGGACACTGTAGAAGAGTTATTTTCTATAAAGCAGCTCCTAATGATCATCAGGAACAATCTCCGAATAATGCGGTCCCTGACTCTCACATCATCGGGTATAGGGTCACTCAATAGCCCGCTCATAGCATCTATGCTCAAAGGACCTGTGCGTACATGGACAAGATATTTTGGTTTGGCACTGACACTGACCAGATTATTGTTAATGAAGGGTAGATGGAACTGCTGCTGCCATATGGATCAACCGCCTTCCCAAAAGCAAATTATATCTTGTGGTAATATTTAGCACTTGAAAGGAAATGAAAAAGGTATGTGGACCGATAAATAGAGGGGATTTTTATGAAGTATTTGTTATAAATTTGGATTATTAAATGGACCCTTACTTACCCATTTTTCAAAATCATCGGAGAAAGTTATCTCAGTTTTGTTATATATATATATATTAAAAAAGAAATACTTTCCCTAGTATTATGTATTAATAATTTCAAAGTGATTTATTAAACCAAAGATTTCTAGTCCGTATTGATTGAAAGTCAACAAAATATATATTAGAAAAAGATGTTGAAAATCTAGTCTCTAAGCATTCTTTCGCTAGATGGCAAGCTTTGTTAAGAATTTTCGATTTTGAAATTAAATATATCAAAGGTAGTAATAATTCAATCCCTGATTTTCTCACTCAGGAATTTATCAATACAGGTACCATTCAGTCATGAGCATTAGAGGAACATCTTCCTCAAGGGGTCCGGGTCGCCCTACTGGCCCCAGTAATCAACCCAGAGGAACTCTGATTCCTCACCCAATCACCCCAGTTTATCAATCAAACAAATTCACAGTTCTTGGGACACTTCCCAAGCCATATAGTTCAGCTTTAACCTGTAAGCCTGAACCAATTAACCCTTTTAGTAATCCAACCAAGGCTTAATTCTCAGCTCCTAGTCATCCTCCTTCTGAGCATATGCTTAAGTGGGAAAATCACCTATTTCATATTGAACCCTACATGAAACCCAAAGATGACCCCATTAAGCTTGCTGCCCAGTTCTTTCCCCCTGGATGGCATTTCCAACCCCTTGCTCCTTATAAATCTCTTGTATATTATAAGGACATTCTTTTGGAAACAAAGTCAGTAAACATTAAACCAATTTACACCAACAATGATAAGACTAAAGTTCTCTATCATTCTTTATACATTAAACAGTTCGTTCAGATGTCTGATTGGGGGAAAAACCCCTCCGATCTTATGAATCTCTCTAGTCAAGATAATTCTTTCTGTTATTATGATTATATTGAAGCTTGGTACAAGGTTCTCCTTCACCAAAATGAATCACATAGTCATTCATGGTTCATTCAATTTGATCATAAATTCAAGAGCCCAATCCCCTATTGGTTTGTTCTTTGGTGGTATAGGTTAGGTTGTACTTATGACCTTCTTCCCGACCTCCTTAAAGTTCAACTAAATCATTTTAGCAATCACAGTAAAATAGATCCAAAGAATGACGGAGTTCCCCTCACTCTTTTATTTGTTAGTAAATATAAGATCCCCTGGATTCTTAAATGGCAGTACGGAATTCCACCTCCCTCTACTCCAGTCAATGGTATTCAGTCAGATCCACTTCCTCGAGTGTCTCGCCTCTTTTATGTTAAGTGGTGGGATAAATTCGACATTAACAGAATAGTTGGTCAGGTTCAGCAGGAATTTCCTGTTGCTCCAGTTTCCACTCTTCCAGTCACAGCAATTCCTCAGGCTAGTAAAGAAAAGGAGTCAAAATTCAAGTCAAAAGAGTCTAAAGTCAGTCCCACTGGTTCAGCATGTTTTAGCAAAATTTTTGATTTTAAAAATTGTTCCAGTAAAGAATTAATAAAAATTTCCCAAGCACTCAATAAGAGGATTGACGAAGCCATACATGAAGAAGCCTCAATATGTTCTTCATCTTCTAGTCATGGTTCTCCCAGTAACTTCAATGATGATGATGACCCATACGGCACCATTAACCTACAAGACGCTCAGGATCCATTTGCCTAAGGTCCTCAGTTATTTGCACCTGCTCAGGCAGCCAGCTCACCAATCAATCAGAAGAATCATCTGCTTTTCCACCAAAAGTAGCCTCAGTCACATGCATATGCTCCAAAAGTCAAAAGATGCTCTATTTTCCACCGAAAGCATCAATAAATCAAAAGTTGTCGACCATTTGGCCAAAAGCGTCTGTATTTAGTCAAAAGTAACTACTGTTCATCAACAGTAAAGTGTCTGTATTTTACTTTTACTTTTACTTCTGCTTTTCCCCAAGTGAAATGTTTCTTACTTTACCCCAGTTAATGTAATAGTTCCCTTTCCTTGATCTATAAAAGGAAACCGAACTCATTTGGCAAAAGGAACTTCGAAACTTAGTAAGACTTTGAGTTCACTCTCAGACGAATCTTAGGTTTCTACCACTGTTTAGCCTACTTAACCCCTCTTCTCTTCTTCTTAAATGTTCTAATTGTAAGTCACTTTTATTTTATTTTGTTTGTAAATAGTTTCAGTTATCAGTAATCAATAATATTGTTTTTATTTAGTAATCAACTTGTGTTTATTCATCTACACTTCTTTTACTCTTATGTTGTTTATATTTTGTCTTGCTTCCGTCCCTAAATGGTATCAGAGCCAAGTTGTTTTGTTTCGAGTTGCTAGTAAGATCTAGTAGTCTATTCATTCGCTTACTATTTTCAAAATTTCTCTTTTATTCTTATTCCGAAGTCACCTAACTTACTTCAGTCTACCTTGTTCGTGTCTACCTTTTGTAAGTCTCTTGGGTGGCGAAATCGGGGTATAGAACACGGTATGAGTCCTGTCTAAGGTAAGAGGGTATGAATGGAAGAATAATGAATAAAATTTATTTTGAAAATCTGTAAAGATGAATAGATTATTCAGGTCTAACTCCTCAACTAGTAACCGGTCGACTTTGCCTCCTGTTCCAGACATAGTTAACCAAGAAACACACAGTTATTAAAATATCAGTCAAGCTTTACACAATTGCAACATACTTAGGGTTTCCCCTAAGGAAATTTACCAGTCAACATTTTTTGATAATTTTAAAACTGATTATAATGTTAAAACTGTAGAAAAGGTTTATGCAATTAATAAAGAATATGAAAATTGTAGTCTTTTATCCCCTGATGTCATTAAAAAACATAGGAAGAAAGGTTACAATTTTATTCACATCGGTCTAGTTCAAGTTGCAGTTAAACCATTGAACATTAAGGGAATTAATTCAAGCATCTACCTTTGTCTCAGAGATGCTAGGTTCCTGAATTACTATCCCAGTATGATAGGTGCAATGGAATTAAGTTTGCACAATGGACCTATCTATTTTAATTGCTTTCCTGATTTCACACTAAGCCTTAGTGATCAACACCTATTAAAAGCTTTAACATTAAACATTAAAACATCTGGTGAGATCACTCATATGATTGAGGGTTCTCAACCCATAGCTTTGATTTACAGGATTTATTATAAGACCATGAAAACGAATTTAAACGTTCATGCTCTTAATAAAAGTCCTAAAGATCAAACTGTATTAATTCAGAGTTCAACTAGTGATGCTAATATTCAAATCCCGAGAACAATCCTCTGGAAGGATATTACATTACCTAGTCAATGGACTTTACCCAATGAAATTCCACAACAACCTGTAGTCAATAATCTATTAAATGTTAAGAATGTTAAGCAATTTTCTGATGGAACGGTCAAGATAAGTTTTGAGTGTACCAAAAGACCAGTTATTATTGAAGATTTTACTAGTTCTTTAGCACCTTCAGTTCACACTAGAAGAGATACTGAAGTACTCAGTAATCCTTCAGTTAGGGATATTAAATTAAAGGGAATCCTTAATCAAGGTCAAGCTAGTCACCCTTGCTATACACATGTTGACCCTGTTGAAGAGGAGTCCTCTTCTCCTAATTCTTCTGAATTTCCAACTCAGTCAGATTTTAAAATTCCTATTAATAATCAATTAAGAGTCATTAAAAAAGAATTTATATTAGATTGGGACAATCTTGTACAGGATTTTAATTCCAAATCTAATAAAGAAAAAAGACATCTGTTTCGCTCCAATCACCCTTCTGAAAAAGAACGTGATAAAGTTGTTAATAGATGGAAACGTTTTATTAATAGTGAAAAAAATAAACATTACATTTTACAATTGGTATGATCAATATCAAGGTAAATGTAGTGTTATTACTAAAACTCAATGGGTAAAAGAAGATAAGTCAAAAATTTCTTCTAGTCATCCCCCATTAGAAACTGTTCTCACCCCAGTTAAAAATACATCTGTTATTGCCAGTCCTTTTAAGATTTCAGATGGTAATAAAGATAATAAGAAAATAATCGAACAATTAAATTTTAGTAATCAATATCTAGCAACTGTAGGACGACAGCTAGATAGGATTGAAGAAAAGTTTGAAGAAACCACTACTAAAAAACCCGATTCAAAAATAGAACATCCTTTAATAAAATTACCAGAAAGTAGAAGTAAATTAGGTCTACCTAATGATGATAGCGAACTTGTCCGTTCAATTGATAAGTTATTTAAAAAATTAAAAACTGAACCTAGTTCAAGCGGCACTATTGCTACTATTGATCAAATTGAATCTAATATTGAAACCAGTAGTCAGTCAGATCGTTCTGATACTGATTCAATACCAGACTTTAATGATCAGTTAAATAAATTAACACTCAAGAACACTAGTATAACCAGAAATTGGTATTTTAGACCTACTCCTCCGGATCTATAGTTTGAAGAGAGAAATCTAGATAAACAGTTTTCTGTGTCATCTAATAAGATTTATGAATGGAATATTGACGAATTTAGTGAGCAAGAGATAATAAACAAGTTAAATCACATGTCTATGGTAGCAAATAGCTATATAACTAAATTCAACAACCTATCTCAGCCAGATATTGTTGAGTTATTAGCTAGTGGATTCACTGGTATTCTCAGATCTTGGTGGGTAAAACATCTCACTGATGATACTAGATTATCAATAATTCATGTTGTCCAGTTAGACGATGACGACAATCCCATCTTTGATGAAGATATTGGTATTGGTCCGCCAGATGGTGTTAATACTTTAATTTTTACCATTATTAAACATTTTGTTGGTACTCCCAGTAATATTACTGAGAGAATTCACGACCAGTTAAGTAACCTCACTTGTCCCACCCTAAGTGATTTTAGGTGGTATAAAGATGTGTTTACTTCTAGAGTTATGATGCGAACTGATAGTAACAAACCATTCTGGAAAGAGAAATTCGTTAATGGTTTACCTTCATTATTCGCACATAAAGTTCGTGAAGAGTTAACCAAAAATTTAGGATATATCGATTATGATAACCTAACATATGGTGACATAATTAGTTATATTCAAAAAATTGGATTAAAAATGTGTATTGACTTTAAATTAGCTAAACAAGCCAGTAAAGACAAAAAGAAAGCTAAATACGAGTTAGGCACGTTCTGTGAACAATATGGTTTACCACCAGTTGCTCCCTCTAGAAGGAAGCACCTGCATAAACATATTGATCATCATAAAAGTAACAAACGTCATAAACAAAGACGCAGTCATAGAAAAGATAAAAATCAAGAAGATTATTATAGTAAACCCAAACCCACAAATAAAAAATACAATAAAAAATCATCAAAGAAATTTGATAAAAGTAAAATTGTTTGCCACAATTATGGACAGAAGGGACACTACAGAAATGAGTGTAAAATTAAAAAGAAATTATCTCAATTAAATATTTTAAGTGAAGATACTGAGCAATTATTAGAATTAATGAGGATAAAGAACGACGTCAGTAATGATGAAGGTTCTGATATTCCTTATTCTTCTAATAGTAGTACTAGTAACCATGAAACAGATAGTGAGAATGACGAAGTCACTATTTGTACTAACAATTGCAACGAAAAGTGTTGCATTAAGCAAATCAATGTAATTAATAAAGATGAAGAAGAAAGCTCTTTGCTAATTGATTTAATTAGTAAAATTTCTGATCCTGAGTTAAAATCTCAGTATACTAAACAATTAAAAGATTTATTGACTAAAGATAATAGAGTTAAGGATAAAATTGTTAAGGCTAAAGAAAAACCAGTATTTAGTCTGAATAAATCCCTAAAACAATTTAAAATTCTGGTTAAGGAAGTAACCCTTCCAGAATTAAATCAAGAAGTTAATAAACTAAAAAGGAAATTTCTAACCTTAAATTAGAAGTCTCTAATTTAAGAAAATATTATGAAAACAAAAAATCTGATCTTCATGTCCAAGATTCCTCCTCTAGTGATGAAAATGACGATGAGCTTGAATCATCTGGTACTAAGGAAGAAACTGATCTTTTTGTTCAAGGTCTTTCACTTAAAAGAATTAAGGATATCACCATTCAAAAATGGTATATCTCCATTAACCTAGTTGTCGATAAAACCTTTTCAATACAGCTTCCTGCCCTTGTTGATACCGACGCAGATTTAAACTGTATTCAAGAAGGCTTAATCCCAACTATTTACTATAAGAAAACTAATGAGAATTTGAATTCAGCTAATGGTAGTCAAATGAAAATTAAATATAAGTTACCTAATGTTCATATCCGTGAAGATAACATGTGTTTTAAAACATCATTTGTTTTAATCCGCAATCTTACAGATAAGAT
This sequence comes from Panax ginseng, assembly GCA_020205605.1. NCBI lineage: Eukaryota > Viridiplantae > Streptophyta > Magnoliopsida > Apiales > Araliaceae > Panax > Panax ginseng. The sequence continues at coordinate 96,402,163 of CM035128.1, read as the reverse complement.
CATCTTAGGATTACCATTTATATATCTACTTTACCCTTTTACTACCAGTAATGAAGGTTTAAGTTGCAAACATTTAGGAAAGAAAATAACATTTAAATTTCTTATTAAACCAAAAGAAAGAGATTTAAAATTTATTCAAGAAGAATCCATTTCTAAGTCTTTAAATTTATTAAATTATAAATCCACCCATTTGAACTTCTTGAAAGAAGAAATTAAGTACAAGCGAGTTGAAGAACAACTGCAGAATAAAGAAGTTCAAGAAAAAATTGAAGAGTTAAAAAACTATTTAAAGGACAACCTTTGTTCTGACTCTCCTAATGCCTTTTGGCATCGGAAGAAACATGTGGTAAGGCTCCCTTATGTTAAGGAATTTAAAGACCATTTAATTCCTACTAAGGCCAGGCCTATTCAGATGAATCATAAACAAATGGAATTGTGTAAAAAGGAAATTAATGATCTCCTTAGCAAAGGTTTGATTAAACCCAGTAAATCCCCTTGGTCTTATCCTGCCTTCTATGTTAACAATGAAGCAAAAAAGGAAAGAGGTGTACCTCGTCTAGTCATTAATTACAAACCATTGAATAAGGTTCTAGAGTGGATTAGGTATCCCTTTCCCAACAAAGACGACCTTATCAATAGATTGAATAATGCAACAATATTCAGTAAATTTGACCTTAAGTCCGGTTTCTGGCAGATTGCCATTCATCCAGATGATAGGTATAAAACAGCATTCACCACTCCGTTCGGTCACTAAGAATGGAATGTCCAGGCATTTGGCCTGAAAAATGCTCCCAGTGAATTCCAGAATATTCTCAATGACATATTAAACCCTTTCAGTCATTTTATTGTTGTTTATATCGACGATATTCTCTTTTTTCCAAGACTATTGAAGAGCACATTAAACATTTGAAATCATTCTTCAAGACAGTTAAAGATAATGGTCTTGTTCTTTCACCTTCCAAATGCAGCCTGTTTCAGGTCAGAATAAGGTTTCTTGGTCTTAATATCTTCAGAGGATAAGTTCAGCCCATTGAAAGAGCTATTCAATTCGCTGAAAAGTTTCCCTATAAGATAAACAATAAAACCCAACTGCAGAGATTTCTTGGCTCGCTCAATTATATTGGCAAGTTTTACAAGAATCTCAGGAAGATTTGCAAACCTCTGTTCCAGCGTTTGCAAAACAATCCTCCACCTTGGACTGACATTCATACTTCTGTCGTCCAACAAGTTAAAAATTACGTCAAGGCCTTGCCCTATCTTGGCATTTCCAATGATTCAGCGTATAAAATTGTTGAAACTGACGCCTCAGATATTGGATTCGGAAGCATTCTTAAACAGAAGTTAACACCAGAATCTCCAGAACAAATTGTTCATTTTCATTCCTGTGTCAGATTTTGAAATTCCTATTAATAATCAATTAAGAGTCATTAAAAAAGAATTTATATTAGATTGGGACAATCTTCTACAGGATTTTAATTCCAAATCTAATAAAGAAAAAAGACATCTGTTTCGCTCCAATCACCCTTCTGAAAAAAAACGTGATAAAGTTGTTAATAGATGGAAATGTTTTATTAACAGTGAAAAAATTAAACATTACTTTTTACGATTGGTATGATCAATATCAAGGTAAATGTAGTGTTATTACTAAAACTCAATGGGTAAGAGAAGATATGTCAAAAATTTCTTCTAGTCATCCCCCATTAGTATATATATATATATATAAATATATATATATAAAGAAGAACTGAGTGGCGCATATAAATAACACAATTTAATTACTAAAACATAAAAGTTTTATTGATAACTGAAAATATTTACAAGACTGAAAAATAAAAGTGACTTGCAAGTTTACTTAGAACATTAGAATGGTAGATGAAGAGAGGACAGAACAGAGGCTAAAGATTTGTCAGAGAAGGAAATCTGAATCTTTCTAAGTCTTCCTCAATAACTAAGTTCGAGTTCCTTTTATAGAATAAGGAAAGAACTATTACAACTTTACTATTACAAAAGTGAATGATTATAGATAATATTTACTATTGATGAAAAGTAAAATAGTGTTGACTTTTTACTATGCATGGACGCTTTTGGAAACTTTTGACTAAAAGTGGCCGAATCACGTGGCAAAAAGACTGCTTTCGGTGGAAAAGCAGGAGCATCTTTTGACTAAATGGCTGCAGGGGCAGGTGCATGTGACAGAGAGCTATTTTCGGTGAAAAGTAGGAGCATCTTTTGACTAAGTGGCTGCAGGAGCAGGTGCATGTTACTGGGACATCAGACAAATGGATCCTGAGCATCCTGAAGGTTGATAGTGTCGTAAGTGTCATCATCATCTTCAAATTTACTGGTTGAAGTGTTTCTAGAAGAGGATGAAGAGCATGCAGATGCCTCTTCGTGTAACTCATCAATTATTTCATGAATGGCCTGTGCGCAATTATTTCATGAATGGCCTGTGCGATTAACTTCAGATCTTTACTGGAACAATTCTTGATATTAGAAATATCAATGGTGCTGGAAGAACTGGTTGGACTAGTTTTTGATTCTTTTGTTTTACTAGAAGATCCTTTGGCAGGGATCAACTTAATTGGAATAATAGGGAGCAGAACAGAAGGAAACTCTTTTTGGACTTGACCTATAATTCTATTAACATCAAATTTATCCCACCATTTGACAAAGAATTGGCGAGAAATGTGAGTTATCGGTGAAATGGTGGTTTGAGATGCCAAGGAATTATACTCCAGAGACTGAAAACCTATTACCTTAGTTGGGGTTTGAATGTCGTACTGTCATTTAAGAATCCAAGGAACTTTATATTTACTAATAAATTGAAGAAGAACAAGGATACCAATATATTTTGGTTGATGTTTACTATGATTACAAAAATGACTGAGTTGAGCCTTTAAGGGGTCAAGAAGGAGGTTGAAAGACGAACCAAATCTTGACCACCAAAGAGTAAACCAAAAAGGAATCTTACTTTTGAATTTGTGGTCAAATTGTAAGAACTACGAGTGACTATGTGACTCATTCTGATGAAGGAAGATCTTATTCCAAGCTTCCATATAATCAAAATAACTGAACGAGTTATTTTGATTGGAGAGCTGTCTAAGATCAGAAGGATGATTTCCCCAGTCCGTGATCTGAATGATTTGTTTAATGTAGAGTGAATGATAGAGGACTTTAGAATCACCATCCCTAGTATAAATAGGTTTGATGAAGATTGACTCTATTTCTAAAAGAATATCCTTATAATACACAACGGATTTATAAGGAGCAAGAGGAACAAAGTGTCATCCAGTAGGAAAATACTGGGAAGCAAGCTTAATTGGGTTATCTTTTGGTTTCATATGAGGTTCAATATGAAACAAGTGATTATCCCACTTAAGCATGTATTGAAAAAGAGGGTGACTGGGATTTAAGGAGGAGGCCTTAGATTGATCGCAAAAAAAATCAACTAGTTTAGGATTATTGGCTAAGATAGAACTGTAGGGCTTGGGAACAGTACCAAATACCTAAAATTTATTAACTGGGTTAGACTTAGGAACTGGGCTAACTGGATGAGGAACCAAAGTTCCTTTTGGTTAATTACTTGGGCCTGAAGGGTGACCCAGCCCTCGAGAAGATGATCCTCCTCGGACACTCATTTTGAATGTATAGTACCTGTATTAATAATTCCCGAGTGAGAAAGTCAGGAATGGAATTGTTACTGCCTTTGATATATTTAATTTCAAAATTAAAAATGCTTAATAGGGCTTGCCATCTTGCAAAAGAATGTTTAGAGGCGATATTTTCAACATCTTTCTCTAAAATATATTTTGTAGATTTGCAATTAATTCGAACGAAAAACTTTTGATTCAATAAGTCACTTTGAAATTTATTAATACATAAAACTAAAGAAAGTATTTCTTTTTTAATAGTGATGTAATTTAACTGTGTAGGATTCCATGCACCTGAATGAAATCAAATAATTTGTTCAGAAGAATTGAGGGTTAGCTTTTGCTTAAGAATACCTCCGAACCCAATATCTAAGGCATCAATTTCGACAATTTTGATGGTTGAATCGTTGGAAATGCCAAGGCAGGGCAATGCCTTGACATATTTTTTAACTTGTTGAATGACAGAAGTGTGAATGTCAATCCAAGGGGGAGGATTGTCTTACAAACGCTAAAAAAGTGGTTTGTAAATTTTTCTGAGATTTTTATAGAACTTGCCAATATAATTGAGCGAGCCTAAAAATCTCTGAAGTTCGGTTTTATTGGTGATCTTATCAGGAAATCTGTCAGCAAATTGAATAACTCAATCAATAGGCTGAATAAGTCCTTGATAAATAGAGACCAAGAAACCGAACTTTAGTTTGAAATAAACTACATTTGGAGGGAGACAAAATGAGTCCATTATCTTTGACTGTTTTGAAGAACGATTTCAAATGTTTAATGTGTTCTTCAATAGATTTGGAGAAAATGAGAATATCATCAATGTAAACGACGACAAAATGACAGAAAGGATTCAAAATGTCATTGAGAATATTCTGAAATTCACTGGGGGCATTTTTTAAGCTGAATACCTGAACATTCCCTTCGTAATGACCAAATGGGGTGGTAAAGGCTATTTTATACCTATCGTCGTGATGAATGGCATCTTGCCAGAATCCTAGTTTGAGGTCAAACTTACTGAAGATAGTGGCATTGCTTAATCTATTTATGAGGTCTTCCTTATTAGGTAAAGGATACCTAATCCATTCTAGAACTTTATTTAATGTCTTTTAATTAATAAAAAGACTGAGGACACCTCTCTCCTTTTCTGCTTCATTGTTAACATAAAAGGCAGGGCAGGACCAGGGAGATTTACTAGGTTTAATTAATCCTTTACTAAGGAGATCATTAATTTCTTTTTTACATAACTCCATTTATTCGTGATTCATTTGTATTGGCCTAGCCTTAGTAGGAATCACATGTTGTTTAAATTCCTTAGTGTAAGGAAGCCTTATAATATGCTTCTTCCGATGCCAAAAGGAATTAGGAGAGTCAGAATAAAGGTTTTTTTTTAAAAATAAATTTTTAATTCTTCAATCTTTTCTTGAACCCCTTTATTCTTAAGCTATTCTTCAATGTGTTTATACTTAATTTCTTCCTTTAAGAAATTCAAATGGATGGATTTATAATTTAATAAATTCAAAGATTTAGAATTAGATTCACTTGGATAAATCTCAAATCTCTTTCTTTGGGTTTAATAAGAAATTTAAATGTTATTCTTTTTCCTAAATGTTTACAACTTAATCCTTCATTACTGGTAGTGAAAGGATATAATAAATATATAAGCGGTAATCCTAAGATGATCTTATCTGTAAGATTGTAGATTAAAACAAATGATGTTTTAAAACACATGTTATCTTGACAAATATGAACTTTAGGTAGTTTATATTTTATTTCCATCTGACTACCATTAGCTGAATTCAATTTTTCAGTAGTTTTCTTATAGTACTTGGTTGGGATTAATCATTCTTGGATACAATTCAAATCTGCACCTGTATCAACTAAAGCAGGAAGTTGTATCGAGAAGGTTTTATCAATAACCAAGTTAATAGAGATATACAATTTTTAGATGGTAATATCTTTAATTCTTTTAAGAGATAGACCTTGAACAAAAAGATCTGGTTCTTCTTTAGTACCTGATGATTTTGGCTCATCAAGATCTTCATCACTAGAAGAGGAATCATGGACTTGAAGGTCAGATGTTTTGTCCTCAATCTCTTTTCTTAAATTATAAACATCTAACTTTAGACTACAAATTTCTCTTTTAAGTTTATTAACTTCTTGATTTAATTCTGGAAGGGTAACTTCTTTAACCAGAGCTTTAAATCTTTCAAGGGTTTTATTAAGGCTAAACATTGGTTTTTCTTTAGCTTTAATAATCTTATCTTTAACTCTATTATCTTTGGTTAACAAATCTTTTAACTACTTTGTGTATTGAACCTTTAGCTCAGGATCAGAAATTTTACTAATTAAATCGATTAACAAAGAGCTTTCTTCATCTTCTTTGGTAATTACATTTAATCTTTTATTGCAACAATTTTTGTTACAATTATCAGCACAAATAGTAACTTCGTCATTGTCACTATCTATTTCATTGTTAATAATACTGCTATTAGAGGAATAAGGAATATCAGAACCTGTCAGGAATAAACATGTGAGTGATATTCCTGTTTACATATGATTGGATTATGACATATATATATATATATATATATATATATATATATATGAATGAATATGCAAGTATGTTTGCGTTAAGAAAAGCTGTAAAGTCCTTTGATAGATAATAGAAACATATGTACAAGGACATAGAATGAATAGATCAAATGTGTTAGGTTGATCCTACATAAGCAAAACAGCTTTGTAAAGTCCTTAAAAAGAAATAATGTACAAGGACTATAAATATAGTAAGATCAAGCATGTTAGGTTGATCTTATGATGCAATAGATAGGCTTGTCTGATCGTCGAGCACTGCACCAGAAATCGTAGTTTACCAAGAGAGTCAAGGAAAACTCGAGAGCTATCGAGGTAGAATCGTAGTCTGCGAGATAGTAGATCTTGGAGGTCGTAGACTTCCTCAGGGCCGTAGTCTGCTGAGGAATTCATGTTCAGAATCGTAGAGACAACCTGCCTACGAGTCGACCGAGCATATGCCAAAGCTAGTCAAGAATAGTAGACTACACTCAGAATCGTAGAGTCTACTGATCGTATCAAAGGCAGAAATCGTAGTCGAGCAAGATCAGATGAAGACAACAAGCACAACAATAGAAATCATAGAGTGTCAAGATCTGATCTCGGAGTCGTAGTGTCTGCACAGCCAAAGCTGAATCGTAGAGTGCAGGACTACGACCTCAAAAAATGTGCTCACAATGCCAAGGCAGAATCGTAGAGCAAATACGAGTCTCAATGAATGAACAATCCCAGAATATCCAAAGGAATGAAGCCTCTGGTTGACACCGCATAGATACATCCCACCTGAAGGAAACCAGAGAGCACTCAACGAATGGCATGCAAGCTAACAGAAGACCTAAGCACCAATCCAATCAGCATCATGATTGAGTTCGAAGCCATTCAAAATGAAGTCTTCGACAAGATGATCATAAGAAGACTTGATGGTGACTAAGGAAAGTCGGCATATATGCGAGAAAGTCAAGTAGAAAGATGACAATGATCTTGGAAGCAACCAAGATTGTAGTATTTGCTAAACGCAGAAGGAACTGATGGAGTACACACTGAGATACTGGTCAGCCTCTGAAGAACAAGGCTAAAGTGATTAAGCATTGGGTCAGTCCATTGATGATAAGTGAACGGGAGATCACAAGGAGAAAGCGAGCTGGACACGCCACAAATCTGAAGTGTCTTGTTATTCAGAAGAGGCCAGAGCAAGGAATCAAGCCATCAAGATTCGAGAACAAATGAGTCGAAATGAGCGAGTAATGAAGCCTTTGCACAAAAGAGGAAGAGGTGTTCTACACTAAAGATCAAGTGAACATTCCTCAAGATCGTAGTGTTGTTTCTACAAGTCAACAAGAACACTACGATCAGGTCCATGAAGATATGCATCAAAATCGTAGAGTTCGAATAGCTGAAGACTGAAGCATTGACAACTGTTCAATCTGAAGGGTAATATTTAGACAAGAGCTTATTGAGAGCATCGATGCAAGGACAACCTCTGATCGAGAAATCAGAAGGGTGAGATAAAGTTGTCGACCTGCCCAAGATATCAAAGTGATATATCTGACATGGTTGGTGAAACAGCAGACTGCAGTGTCAGGAAGTCAGAAAAAGATGTCATGTCACATCTGCAGTCTGCACCAAATAACTCGAGATCTGCTAAGCAATTTGAATAGCTTTCAACGGCTACTTTCCAACGGGAAGATTGGGAAGCAGTATAAATCAACAGAGCTTCAAAGATCAAGAGTTGCAAATGACATAAAAGTTTTAGAATCGTTGAGTTGGTGAATGCTATTGTTGACTCTACGAGTTCCACCAAAGATCAACAGAACAAGTCTTAGTAACAGTGAGACTACCAAGGTGGAAGTGAAGCAAATTTGAAGGACTCATACAGATCAAAGCTTCACTAAACAAAAATGAGAATGCCACTAAAGATGGTAGTCAAGCTGAGAACCGAGAAGGTAAAAAAGATAGCATTCAGAAAAGTGGCTGAGTACAAAGAAGTTCAAGAGAGCCACTCTACAGATCACCATGAACCGAAAGCTGAAAATAAACAAGTGCAGAACCATATCTACAAAGTATTCAGGAAGGGTTCAAGGATTGCTAAGTGCCAGAAGAAGACTACTAAAAGCACAGACACTTAGCAAACCCAGATGGTAATGGTGCATAGCTGAGATCAGATGAAGATAAGCTGAAGAGAGTAAAGATCAGCTGCACCAAAGAAGATGTGGTCCAGACTCGAAGTTGAAAGCAAAGAGGATCACACTAAGCTGGTAAGTACAAAAGTTGTTCAAAGCTTAATGACATCTTATCAGCTCAACACCAACAACAACAACAACTACAACAACAAGAAGTCAGGGCCTGAGGGATCCTTGTCCGAAGGGACTAAATGAAGTTCCAAGCTCTGCTTTGGGCTTGAAGAGTTCCAAGGAACTACAGAAGTTCCAAGTGCTTTGGCCTTGAAGAGTTCTTAGTGAATCAAGTCCCAAGGTCACGGCCTTGAAGGAATCTTAGTGATTCGAGGTGCTTGCCCTTCCTTAGTGGAAATCCTGCTAGTTGAAAGTAGAAGAGTGGATTAGGAGCTTGAGTCTCTGAACCACTTAAAACCTCTTGTGTCCTTTACTTTATATCATTTACATTATGAACATTAACTGTTATAACTGCTATAAATGTTTTAACTGCTTACTACTAAAGTAGCTCTACGAACAATGTATGATTGATTATGAATATATCAATGAAGGGGATCTTTTACTTATTCCGCTGTGCTTGAAAAGATTCTTAAGTTTGTTATGAGCTACTTAATGAGCAATACAACTTAATAGACAAAAAGGATTTTGAAATTCTAAGGATATATTCAACCCCCCCCCCTCTAGATCTATATTATGCCTACTGGGAACTACAATTGTTATCAGAGCAGGTTCTCATGCTATATTCAAAAGCTAATCGCTTTGAGTTTGATCCTAGGCACAAACATTGTTCTAAACTTAGTTTAGTAGTAAGTCACTTGTGATATGCAGATGAGTTCACACGTTGGAAATTTTGTGTACAGGTAAATGTGCATATACAGCTAAAGCTATTCAGATTGGTCCATGTTCTTGATTGCCATATCAACAAGACCAATCCTTGCTCACGGTCAATCTTGTATCCTAGAGACCAGGCTAGAAGGCTCAAGAGACATCAACAGAAAAGATTCAAACATCCACCAGCCTGAAAAGATGAAAAGGCCATACATGCTAAGTAATGCTTATTATCCAGAGAAGAAAGAAGAACTTCTCAAACATGTGTCTGGCCAACTTGCAGCTGGATGTAAACCTTGTGAACTCAAGGATGTCAAAGAATTAGAAATGCTGACACTCTCTTAGCTTGTATCTTCAAGACCACGACTGATTGACTGAAGATCAACTAGAGCAACTAGCTGTCAGAAGAAAATAAAAAAAACATGCAAATCAATGCCTAAACTCAGAATATCTAAGATAAATGACTGTTTAGAAACTAACATCAAAAAGGTACGGTTCCTCACTAATATAGATATGAACATCATATTTGCACCTTACTTATGAACTATAACAGTTTTCCTTCAAGTATTCATAATCTATCTAAAAAGGTGAAGAGAGAAAGTACACTGATAATGGAAACTCAAATGACTATAAACTTTCTCTCCATTCAAGTTTTAGGTTGAAGATGATAGCTTAAAAGAGACCTGAAATGGTTTTAAGAACCTCACAGGTCAATTGAATGTGAAGTAATCTCTGCTGATGGGTAAATGTGCTTCGTACATCCTACGGTCTAAGTGTTTAATGACACACAGAGTATGATCAGATCTACAAGAGAATCTTGAAAATTCATAAAAACTGATCACCTCTATGAATCAACCAGATGCTAATAAATCGTAGAGCTGATTCTCACTCTGTGAACATTTAAAGTCTGTGATCATAACTTAGCATATGATGAAACCATCAAGAAAAAGAGTGTTTTATTAAAATAACAAATTTCTCTCACACTCACCACCATGCATCTCAAAATATATTATCTAAATGAAGTATATGCATAAGTACGACTAATGGTGGTCAACATGATGATTACTCAAATATGAGGAACAGGGGTTTGGTAAACTAACCTAGCAGGACTCATTTGACCATGGGTACCAAAAATTAGAAATGAATAACCTGCAGGTACCTGGTCTATCTAACCACACTAAGGATGCTAAAGCAAAAGACTTCAGTCAAGAAGAGTCAACCAACAGAAGGCTTAGGACTGTTCAGAAATAATTCTGACAAAATTTCTATATGTCAAAGCCTGTCCTTGAAGACCTGATGAGCTAATCTAAATGAAGCTCAAATGGCTGCATATCTTTATGTATGAAAGCAGGCCACTCAAACAAAGATGAAAAAGGGTCTTAGATGCTCAAGCGTGCAAAACTTGTTCTCAAGGAAGCTCACATCAAAGGACCATCGAGCATCAAACATTAGAAACTTAGTATGGGAGCAGAACTCCACGAACACAAGCTGATAAGGAAGACTACGTTCGTAGTGCTATCAAAGGATCGTAGAATGATCAACTCTGAAGATGCTCATTTCTACGATATAAGAAGATTTAATGACTTCAGTCAGAAGGAGACATGCAGGGATGCCTCCTTATGTACATAAGGAAAAAGGAATCACACCTCACTGAAAAGACAACATCAACCATGGGGGAGCACTGATCTGTTAAGGAGCAACAATACAGAAATGTTTTATGAAGCAATCTACCAGCTGCAGAGTTCCAAAACTTTGTAGTTGATAAACCTAATAAAGATCCATAATTAGTAAAATGTACTGTTGATAGCCTATCAGCCGCCCAATTAAAAATAGCGGAGTACCTACAATCAAACATATGATCGTAGTGTAAAAAGCAAGAAGACACCACGATCACAGCAAATGCAATTGTCCAAAGCTGATAAAGAGTCTACTCATCAGAAAAGGTTAAAAGAGATATCAATGCTAATTACTTCTATGGTATTTCATCTGGAAAGTGCCCCATGGACAAACCTGACCCTTAGCTCAGTCTAAGAGGTTGGCCCTTCCTGAGCTACCTTAACCCAAAAGAAATGCTTAGTCAAGTTCATCTCAAAGACCAAGATAGTCAGCATTCGTAGGGTGAAGGTAAAAGTAAACTCAACGATCATGGAGCAACCTCAACAATCGTAGAAGTAAACTCAACGTTCACAGTCTTACAAGAGGATACTCTAGCTCATGAGAACCTTTGGAAGAACAGGACATTTGCTCAGTCATTCATAATAAGAGAAGACAGGTTCAAATGATGGTTGGAAAGAGGTACTACTAAGGGAAAGTACCCAAGGCTTCATAAAGCACCACATTGAATGAGGTGTGGAGGTTCAAAACGAGAAGTAATGTCAAAACCATTCACTACAACATCCTTCAGAGAATTGATTGTTGAGCCAACAAAGGAAAACGTAGAGTTAATAGCTATCCTATCATGCTACTCTAGGAACTAAAGAGGTCAAAGGTCAATCCACATCAATCAAACGTCCACTCTTCTGAAAGAGACAGCTAACTGACAAGTTATTGGGAGTTACAGCTCATTGCTGGGCATCGTGCAACCAATGACTAGTTAACACGTCATATCATATGCAGTGTAAGAAGGAACTGCTATAAAGACAGATTCAAATCTACAAACAGTTATCAGAACCTCTTGAACCTCTCTCCCTCCCATTTTTAAACCCTAGAATCCTTTCAAAGCTTAAATCGAATTAAACCTCCAGAACCCAAATAACAATCAGCTGTCTCTCATAAATCTGTCTGAATCAACACCCATACTCCTTGAATCCTCGAATGGCAGACTGGCGAGTAATCACTGGCATTCAGCTAGGAACCAAGTCGTTCAAAAAATCTGAGAAAAAGTTCAGGGATATTCTCGAACTTATGAAGGAGGTAGGGTTCTCAAAATGTCTTGAGGTGGGATATCCGTCTTGGGCTGAATAGCTTCTCTGTCGGTATTGACCACATGTCCGCCATGAGTTTTAGCCATGGAAGAACTCTGTGAAAACCCTAGGTGTTGAAATGAAGGAAAGAAGACGAGGATAGAGAATAGCAGTAAAGGAAATTTGAAATAGAACAAAACCCTCGTCTCAGGTAATAAACAGAAAGAAAGATGTGGAAGAGGAAAAGATATAAGAGTGAATATTACATAGAGTTGTATTCCCGCTCAATCACTAAATGACATGAAAACACACTAATACCCTTCATGTTACTTTATTAGATAGGAAATAGTCACACATATTTTTATATATGGCAGTTAAACATATAATGAAACGTGATACTTAAAAAAATTCCACATGTGGAAATATATATATATATATATATATTAAATATTTTATTATTATTATTATTATTATTATTATTATTATGTTTTTATTTTATTTTTAATTAATTTCTAAAGGCACAAAAAAAATTAAGCACAGACAGACATTCCAAGTTCTCTTCTCAAGGTACAAAAATGTTCCTCACTTAAAGGTTTTGTAAAAATGTCAGCCAATTGATGTTCAGTAGGGACAAATACTAACTTTATTAATCCTTTAGCAACATTATCTCTTAAAAAATGATGTCTCACTTCAATATGCTTAGTACGAGAATGAAGCACATGATTTTTAGAAATATCAATAGCACTAGTATTGTCACACATAATAGGCACATTTTCACAAATAATATTTAAATCATGTATGTTTGTATCATCCACGGAATTTGTGAACAACAACTACCTAGCGCCAAATATTCACCTTCCGTAGTAGACAAGGCAACAGATGTTTGTTTCTTGCTGTGCCAAGCTATAAGGCTTTGACCTAAAAATTCACAAGCACCACTTGTGCTTTTTCTATCAACTTGGCACCCTGCATAATCTGCATCTAAGTATCCAATTAGTTCAAAACTTGGAGATATAGGATAATATAAGCCTAAATTAATTGTGCCAACTAAATATTTAAATATTCTGCTGTAAGATGAGATTCTTTCGGTTAAGCTTGAAATCTTGCACATAAGCATACATTATACATAATATCTGGCCTTGATGCAGTTAAATAAAGTAATCAACCAATCATACCTCGATACATTATCACTTCAACATCTTTACCTGTAGCATCCGTCGTAAGCTTAATGGTAGTACTCATTGGTGTTGACTTTAGTTTGGTATTTTCGAAACCAAATCTCTTCAATAGCTCTTTCACATACTTTGATTGGTGAATATGAATCCCTTCATTGGATTATTTGATTTGAAGCACCAATAAATAATTTAATTCGCCCATAAGGCTCATATCAAACTCATTATGCATACATTGGGAAAACCACTCACGCAAAGAGTTAGTAGTAGCTCCAAAAATTATATCATCCACATAAATTTGAACAATTAATAAGTCCTTATTTTTGGTTTTAATAAAAAGAGTAGAATCAATTTTACCACGATTAAAACCATTGTCTAATAAAAACTTAATCAGTCATACCAGGCTCTTGGAGCATGTTTTAATCTATATAAAGCCTTTTTCAATTTAAACACATGATGTGGATATTTTTCATGTTTAAATCTCGGTGGTTGCTTGACATACACTTCCTCATTTAAATAGCCATTTAAAAATGCACTTTTCACATCCATTTTATATAATTTAAATTGTCTAAAGCATGCATAGGCTAACAAAATTCGTATGGCTTCCAACCTTGCAACAGGGACAAAGGTTTCTTCATAATCTATTCCTTCTTGTTGATTATAGCCTTGAGCTACCAACCTAGCCTTATTTCTAGTAATTATGCCATTTTCATCAAGTTTATTTTTGAAAATCCATTTTGTACCAATTATAGAAGCATCTTTAGGAGGTTTAACAAGATCCCATACCTGACACCTTTCGAATTGGTTTAATTCTTCCTGTATTGCAATGGACCAATTTTCATCTTGAACTGCTTCCTTTGCATTCTTTGGTTCTATTTGTGAAAGAAATGCGGAGAATGCACAGTAATTCCTTGATTTCCTTCTTGTGTTCATCCAAGTGTCAAGATCACTTATGATCAGATTTGGTGGGTGATTTCTCACTGTTCTAGATGGTCTAGGAAGCCTTGTTGAAGTCATTTGTTCTTCAGGTTCAGGTTCTAAGATGTCATGCTTTACATTAAACTGATCATCAAACATTTCTTCTAATGAAGACGGGTTGAGCTATCTGACTTTAGGCGTCTGCATGTCTGAGTTTTCAACTAAGGCAGATGACTCAGGTTGTCTAATTTCATTTGTTTGCTTTCCACATTCATCTGACTTTCCTTCTGATGCAGATGACTCAGGCTGTCCGGATTAAGCTGTCTGTTTTCCACTAATCAGAATTTCTTTTCCTGCAGAAACTTCATTTTCTTCTTTTGATAGGACACAGTTAAATTCATCAAATACAACATGCACAGATTCTTCAACTTTAAATTTATCAAGATTATAAACCCTGTAAGCTTTACTATGCATTGAATAACCAAGAAAAATAGTATTTAGAATGAAACATTTAGCACCAAACACTTTAAAATAATTAATATTTGGAATCCATTTATTTAGCAACTCATATGGTGTTTTCAATAGGATGGGTCTAATTAGAACTCTATTTAAAATGTAACATGCAGTACTTACAGCCTCTGCCCAAAAACTTTTAGGCAGTTTACTTTCATGTAGTAAGGTTCTTGCAGTTTCTTGAAGAGTACGATTTTTACGTTCCACCACACCATTTTGTTGAGGCGTTCTTGGTGCAGAAAACTCATGTCTAACACCTTTCTCACTTCAATATGGTATAAAATCTTTTCCAAATTCTCCACCGTGGTCACTCCGTATACCGAATAGCTTGAGGTTGTGTTTTGTTTCAACATTCTTTATAAGCTTTTCAAATTCTGTAAAAGCTTGATCTTTAGTTTTAAAAAATAAAACCCATGTAAATCTTGAAAAATCATCAACAATAACAAAAGCATAATGATTATTTCCTAGGCTAGTATATCTCTCGGGTCCAAATAAGTCAAGATGTAATAATTGAATAGGTAAAGAAGTTGATTCCTGATTTTTGCTTGTAAAGTAATTTCTTGATTGTTTACTTAACTGATATGCATCACAAATACCTGTATTCTCATATTTTAGCTTTGGTAAACCTTTAACAAGGTTCTTTGTAACTAACTTGTTAATCAATTCCATATGCACATGCCCTAACCTTCTATGGCATAGCACAGTTTGATCTTGAACAACAGCTAGACAAATATCCTCATTTTGATTTTCAAAATTTATAGTATATATATTACCTTCTCTGTTAGCTACTAAAGGAACATTATTAGAGGCATGAATAATAGCACATTTATCTTTTTCAAAAATAACTTTATGACCACTATCCATTAGTTGACTTACACTAATTAAGTTATATTTTAACCCTTCAACATGATGGACAATATCAATGTAAACCTTACCATTACCAATTTTACCTTTACCGATGATTTGACAAGTGGTGTCATCTCCAAAAGTGACTGTGCCTCCATTCTTTGCAACAAGTGAGGTAAATTTAGTTCTATCACCCGTCATGTGTCTAGAACATCCACTGTCAAGTACCCATTTATGTGATGGTACTTTAGCTTTTAAGCATACCTACAAAACAAAGAAGTAACTCATCGTTTGGTACCCAAATCTGTTTTGGGTCCGATATTGTTAAGTAGTAATTAAATCTCCTTTCTTTACCCAAACTTGTTTTATTTTAATTTTATTACGGTTTGTATCAAAATGTCCTTTTAAACCACATTTTCTGCAAGTAACATAAGGTGAGCAATAAAGAGGCTTGTTCCTTGGTTTATTATTTATTACTCTAATTTTATTAGTCGTGCTTTTGATGTTTTTAACAGGATTATATCAAATTCCCTGTTTATCTAAGCTTGACCTTTGAGCACCCAACATTATATTTAAATTTTCTTCTCCTTGAATAAATTTTGCAAGATCCTTTTTCAAAGATATTATTTCTTCCTCATTGTTACTTTGCATGTTTATTATTTTTCCATCATTAAAAGCATCTATACAAGTATATCTCATTTTCAAGCTTTCTTTTAAATCATCATTTTCCTTTTTAAGGCTATTATTTTCTTCATTTAATTTGATTGCACGATTATATAAAATTTTATTATAATTATCTAAATATCCAATTTTAGCATTCAACTGAGATACTTCACATGATGAGCAATCTTTAACTATTTCTTATTTTTCCTCAATTAAAGTTTCTACTTCCTTCATTAAGTCATTTATCCAACTTTTCAAGTGAGCAATTTCCTCTTTCATACGAAGGTTTTCATTTTTTAAAACAAGATAGTCAGAAATAGTTATTTCTCCAAGTTCAGGACTTACCTCAGATGTTTCCTCATTGTGTATTCAAGTGAAGCACAGTTGAGCAGTTTATTCTTCTTGATCTTCATGATCAGATTTATCATCACTCCATGTCATTAGAGCCTTCCCTTTTGAACCATTTGCTTTGTTCTTTCTTTTTAGTTGGAAGCAATCTCTTTTGAAGTGTCCAGGCCTTCCACATTCGAAACAGGTTTCCTCTTGAGGCTTTTGCTTGAAATCTTTCTTGTTGTTGAAAGCTTTTGTTGGTAATTTTGATCTATTCTTCTTTCTGATCAGCTCCTTCAATTTTCTGGTCATTAAAGCTATTTCTTCATCCGAATCTTCATCATTGCCTTCTATGTAGCTTTCAGCTTGTAGAGCCAAGGTCTTCTTCTTAGGTGCCTCATCTTCTTCATCATACAATTTTAGTTGGTTTTAAAACTCTTCAAGTTCTCCAAATAAGGTAAGAGTTTCCATTGTGCTGATTGTGACCGAGTCTTGAAGTGTAGTAACCTTTGGTGCGAATCGCTTTGGCATGACTCTAAGAAGATTTTGGTTGATTTCCTTTTGATTAATCTTTCATCCAAGCATGCTTAGAGAATTCATTAGAGTAAGGAACCTTGCTTGTGCATCTCTAATTGATTCATTTTTCTCTAATTTGTATAGTTCGTATTCGTGCATTAGCATGCTCATCTTAACCTCCTTCACTTTAGTAGTACCTTCATGGCTCATGATGACTGTGTCCCAAATTTCCTTAGCCGTAGTACAAGAAGATACTTTATCTATCTCTGACTGAACCATGCCACGAGCCTTGGAATTGTAAAATACCGTATATAATTCATTTGAGTCCATTTCCATGAGATTCTTTGGCTTGCCATCATCATGTCGCGGAATGACAGGTCCATTTTCGACTACCCACCATTCCCATGGGTCACGGTTCAGATAGATCTTCATTCTGAACTTCCAAAAATTGAAGTTTTCACTTCCGAGCAACAACAGTGGCCTACTTGTGGACTGACCTTCTTGAAAGTTTAGGTGTGCCATAGGATCTTCCCCTACGACCTGCAATGATCAATATTAGTAGAGCCTTGCTTTGATACCAAATGTAATTCAGTTAACATGCACACCTAGAGGGGAGGTGAATAGGTGTTTAAGCTTAAAGTGATAATCAGTGAAAACATTTTGAAATTTTCTGCTACAGGTATAATTCAGACAGCTACACTTGTCTGCTTTAGTGTCTGCTTTAACTTATGTTCTTTGTTTCTTATTATCAGACAGCTAGACCTGTCTGCTTTAGTGTCTAGATAATGGCCTGAATAACAAAAAAAAATGCAGAACGTGAATGACAGTTAAAGAGATAAACAGAAGTAAAAATCACACCAAGATTTTTACGTGGTTCAACCCCTATCCTCTAATCTAGTGGCCTAATCCACGTCCAATCCCAACTAGGATTGGAGACTCTTTTTATTACTATTTAAACCTCAATACAAAAATTACTTCCTGTTACAAAGAAGCCTCAAATCTGATGTTGGACACCTATACCCCCTTTTTGCACCTGTACAACTTGTACACCACTGCACTTCTTCTCACCTCTAAGACTCTGAAGCCTTCTATGAATAGACTAACTAAAATAGGAAACCTCAAGCCAAAGCTATGCTTGAATACTTTGATTTACAATGAATAAAATTTCTAGCACAAAAGGATAAAATTAATAAGAATAAATGACTGGAATAAAAATAGTTGATAAGCTCTGATGTAATCTTAACCTGATTGCTCGTTCTTCGTTTTTTAATCAGCCGAAGAGAAGAGGTATATATAACGAGACAAGCAACAGTTATTAAATCTGCTAAGAAATCTCAGTCCCGTTAGCAACCATCCATAATTTCAGCAACTTTGTATCACCACAAAGATATTAAGCAATTATGCGCCAACTATTTGATTTTGAAGAGCTGAAATAAAGGAGAGAAACTCTACCCACAATCAACTGTGTTAAACAGGAATAAAGGAGATAAATAAGGATAAATCCCAATAGCTTCAGTAAGACTCCTTTTCAAAGTAGAATACTAACTAATGTGGGCTCCACTAAGCAAGATAGACTGCTTAACTAAATTAGCACCCACGAAATACTCTGATGACATAGAAGAGCCAATTTGGGCTAGCTGGAATTAAGGACCATAATATTTGTTATTATAAATACCAACATACCTTAATAAACTTCAATTCAAATCTTCCTTAATAACCTCCAAATCAAATCTTCCATAATAGACTTCAATTCAAATCTGAACTGATTTTAAACACATTCCAACTACCAACGGAAAGAAATCAGTAGCAATAGTTCATGTAATACCCATAACTCATGCATATCAATTATAATATTATAACCTATAATCCATGCATATTTAATAATATAATAACACACCATGAACCATGCACACTTAAATTAGTCATCAATCAAAACATCATATAATAAAAACTAACACCACCAAGGAGAAGGAAGAGCCATAGACTACTGGCTAAATTTGCCTCTAACTAGAAAAATGATCACTCTACTGCAGTCATTGAAGTAAGTGATGATGAATCTGATGAAAAAAATGATGAGGATGGAATTAGTGATGAATCCAAGGAAGATACTGCTGAAGAAGGTTCTAAAAATGAAATTCAACAAGAAGACTTCATTGAAGAATCTGATGAAGGAAGTCAGTGAGATTCTGGATCAAAAAGGGAAGAAATAGGGAAAGAGTCTGATTCTGCACTTCAGGAATCAGAGGAACTAGAATACTATCATGTTCTCTCTCCAGCTAGAATCAGTAGAAGAATAGTGGTGGAAGTTTTTGATGAACCACCAGCTGAACCAGAAGCAAGATGGTTAAGTCATGGAAATGAACAACTTCGAGTTGTAAGGATGACTACAGATGAAGTACTTCATAATTGGAAAAATATGGAGTTATATTGCACAACAATATTGTACAACTCTGAAGATCCTCTGATGAGATGGTTCTTCCAATGGATGTCGTGGTTAAAGGCTCATATTGATAAGGGTGAGAGCTACTTCAGCTGGTGTTACTCTCAATTTCCAAATCTAGAGCTGGTGTCACAAAACTTCCCAAGGGTAAAGAAGTTTGCAACCATGATGATTAATGACTAGCCTCACTACAAGATCTACAGACAAGCTGGAAATCACTATATTCCTTATGGTCATAGAGTTGACACTGAAGGCAAAAGGACTATGGCCAAAGGAATAATCGTAGAGTCTGTTTACTCTACCATTGATGATGTTCAAATCCAAAATTGAGAAGCCTCCATCTGCCCAAGCTCAGATATCTAACATCCCTTCATCTTCCAATATTTGTTGTTACTCAACGATTTCTCAGATTGTCAACACTTTCAACAATCTATCCAAGGATGAAAATCGTAGAGTCCAAGCTAGTGTTCAATAAGAAGCTGCCAGATCAGATGACCAAAATCTCATGGAGCGAGAGAGTCGTTGAGAAATTCTCACGAAATTTGGTGAGAAGGTATTTCTAATGAATAAAGAGTTAAAGCAGTTAAAAAGAACAGAAGATAGACTCTAAGAAACTATGGCTGATATATCTCTCAAAATCAAAGAGAGAGATCACATCTATCTGAAAGTCATACATGATCAGAAAGCTACAACTCTACGAGCACAAGAGGCAAATGAAGAGAAACTCAAAATCCTCTCTGACAAGATTGCCAACATGAATCAATCTTTTTCTATGCAACTTGAGATAAGTCAAGAAGAAATCAAGAATGAAGTTGGAAACTCCTCCTACATGATGGAGCAACTTATGTTCAATATGTAATAGCTCTCTCAACTGATTAATGACAAAAAGGGGGAGAAAAAGAGGCATAGAAAGAGGCAGCCAAGAACGGGAAAGAAGAGTAGAAGGAAACAAAAGAAGAAGATAGCAGAAGAAGAAGTTGTGTCATCATCAAAGGGGGAGCTAAAGGATGATGAACTCGTATTTGCAAAGGCTGAGGGGGAGTCAGAGCAGCAAACATCTGAGGGGGAGCATACAAAAGGATGGAGCCAATGTCCCAGGATGAGAAGATGCAAAAAGATTAAACAGATGAATCAAACAAATGAATAGCACATCAACTGACATCCTTGAAGCATACATGGAGCCAAAGAGGTATATCTCTAACTAGTTAGGTATGTTCTGGATCCAGGGTGTAATATGTCATAGTATACTAAATTTCATATTATTATAAATGACATTCATGATTATCTGTTTTAGAAATACAGCATCTCACTGTATATAAGATTCATTCATAACATGCATATGCACTTATTGTTTTTGTCATAATCAAATAAGGGGAGATTGTCAGGAATAAACATGTGAATAATATTCCTGTTTACAAATGATTTGATTATGACACACACACACACACATATATATATATATATATGAATGAATGAATATGCAAGTATGTTTGCATTAAGAAAAGCTATAAAGTCCTTTGATAGATAATAGAAACATATGTACAAGGACTTAGAATGAATTGATCAAATGTGTTAGGTTGATCCTACATAAGCAAAACAGCTTTGTAAAGTCCTTAAAAAAATGATGCACAAGGACTATAAATATAGTAAGATCAAGCATGTTAGGTTGATCTTATTATGCAATAGATAGGCTTGTCTGATCGTCGAGCACTGCACCAGAAATTGTAGTCTGCCAGGAGAGTCAAGGAAAACTCGAGAGCTATCGAGGCAGAATCGTAGTCTACAAGATAGTAGATCTCAGAGGTCGTAGACTTCCAGAAGAGATGAGGAAGGATCATAGTGTGTTGAGGAGAACTTCCTCAGGGCCAGTCAAGAATCATAGACTACACTAAGAATCGTAAAGTCTACTAATCGTATCAAAGGCAGAAATCGTAGTCGAGCAAGATTAGATGAAGACAACAAGCACAACAATAGAAATCATAGAGTGTCAAGATCTGATCTCGGAGTCGTAGTGTCTGCACAGCCAAAGCTGAATCGTAGAGTGCAGGACTACGACCTCAACAGATGTGCTCACAATGCCAAGGCAGAATCGTAGAGCAAATACGAGTCTCAATGAATTAACAATCCCAGAATATCCAAAGGAATGAAGCCTCTGGTTGACACCGCATAGATACATCCCACCTGAAGGAAACCAGAAAGCACTCAACGAATGGCATGCAAGCTAACAGAAGACCTAAGCACCAACCCAATCAGCATCATGATTGAGTTCTGAAGCCATTCAAAATGAAGTCTTCGACAAGATGATCATAAGAAGACTTAAGTAGCTGACTAAGGAAAGTCAGCATATGCAGTAGCTGTCAAGTAGAAAGATGACAATGATCTTGGAAGCAACCAAGATCGTAGTGTTTGCTAAACGCAGAAGGAACTGATGGAGTACACACTGAGATACTGGTCAGCCTCTGAAGAACAAGGCTAAAGTGATTAAGCATTGGGTCAGTCCATTGATGATAAGTGAACGGGAGATCACAAGGAGAAAGCGAGCTGGACACGCCACAAATCTGAAGTGTCTTGTTATTCAGAAGATGCCAGAGCAAGGAATCAAGCCATCGATGTCGAGAACAATCGAGGCGAATGAAGTAATGAAGCAATTTGCACAAAAGAGAGGAAGAGGTGTTCTACACTAAAGATCAAGTGAACATTCCTCAAGATCGTAGTGTTGTTTCTACAAGTCAACAAGAACACTACGATTAGGTCCATGAAGATATGCATCAGAATCGTAGAGTTTGAATAGCTGAAGACTGAAGCATTGGCAACTGTTCAATCTGAAGGTTCGAACAAGAGCTTATTGAGAGCATCGATGCAAGGACAACCTTTGATCGAGAAATCAGAAGGGTAAAATAAAGTCATTGACCTGCCCAAGATATCAAAGTAACATATCTAACAGGATTGGTGAAACAGCAGACTGCAGTGTTAGGAAGTCAGAAAAAGATGTCATGTCACATCCGTAGTCTGCACCAAATAACTCGAGATTTACGAAGCAATTTGAATAGCTTTCAACGGCTACTTTCCAACGAGAAGATTGGGAAGTAGTATAAATCAACAGAGCTTCAAAGATCAAGAGTTGCAAATGACAGAAAAGTTGCAGAATCATTGAGTTGGTGAATGCTATTGTTGACTCTACGAGTTCCACCAAAGATCAATAGAACAAGTCTCAGTGACAGTGAGACTACCAAGGTGGAAGTGAATCATCTTTGAAGAAGGACTCATACAGATCATAGCTTCACTCAACTAAGATGAGAATGCCACTAAAGATGGTAACCAAGCTGAGAGCCGAGAAGGCCAAAAAGATAGCATTCAGGAAAGTGGCTGAGTACAAAGAAGATCAAGAAAGCCACTCTACAGATCACCATGAACCGAAAGCTGAAATTGAACAAGTGCAGAACCATATCTGCAAAGTATTCAAGAAGGGTTCAGGGATTGCTAAGTGCCAGATGAAGACTACTAAAAGCACAGAGACTTAGCAAACCC
Organism: Panax ginseng; assembly: GCA_020205605.1. Taxonomy (NCBI): domain Eukaryota; kingdom Viridiplantae; phylum Streptophyta; class Magnoliopsida; order Apiales; family Araliaceae; genus Panax; species Panax ginseng. Next base: position 96,379,117 of record CM035128.1, on the reverse strand, counting down.
AGATGGTGATGGTGCACAACTGACATCGGATGAAGATAAGCTGAAGAGAGTAAAGATCAGCTGCACCAAAGAAGATGTGGTCCAGACTCGAAGCTGAAAGCAAAGAGGATCACACTAAGCTGCTAAGTACAAAAGATTTTCAAAGCTTAATGACATCTTAGCAGCTCAGCACTAACAACATCAACAACTACAACAACAAGAAGCCAGGGCCTGAGGGGTCCTTATCCGAAGGGACTAAATGAAGTTCCAAGCCTGCTGGGCTTGAAGAGTTCCAAGGGAACTAGAGAAGTTCCAAGGCTGCTGGACTTGAAGAGTTCTTGGTGAACTGAAATCCAAGGCTGCTGGCCATGAAGGAATCCTAGTGATTCAGGGTGCTGCCCTTCCTTAGTGGAAATCCTGCTAGTTGAAAGCAGAATAGTTGATTAGGAGCTTGAGTCTCTTAACCACTTAAAACCCCTTGTGTCCTTTACTTTATGTCATTTACATTATGAACATTAACTGTTATAACTGCTATGAATGTTTTAACTGCTTACTACTAAAGTAACTCTACGAACAATGTATGTTTGATTATGAATATATAAATGAAGGGGATCTTTTACTTATTCCACTGTGATTGAAAAGATTCTTAAGTTTGTCATGAGCTACTTAATGAATAATACAACTTAATAGACAAAAAATATTTTGAAATTCTAAGGATCTATTCAACCCCCCTTCTAGATCTATATTGTGCCTACTAGGAACTAACAGAACCCTCATCATTATTGATGTTGTTCTTAATCCTCATTAATTCCAATAGTTGTTCAGTATCTTCACTTGAAACATTTAATTGAGACAACATGATAAGTGGATTTTATATCCACGAATCGTTGTCCATTTCATGCTTATTTGTTGTTATTTTCTTGTGTTCATGTTCGTTTTTACTTGTTTTGTATACTTTTATGTGTAGGATGGTTGTTGCGGCCTTTAACAAAGATTTGGAATCATGTGGAGTCAATTGAAGCAGTTTTGGAAGAATTCATGAAGCAATAGAAATCACTCAGCAGAATAGAGGCCTGCCGGGGCGGGGGGTCTTTAGATGGATTTAACAGAATGGTAGCCCGTCGTGGTGGGCCCTTTTAAGGCATACACCCCCGCTGGGGCGGGGAGGTCTCGACTGATGAGGCCTCCTGTAGTGTTTGGAACTTTGCTGGGATACGATTTTTGGCATTCAAATAGCATATGGACTCTAATTTGAGGAGGATTTTGACTGGCCTTGTGGGTTGGACATCTATTACTCTATCAACAATGAATTAAACAACACACAAGGGCATATTACGAAGATTAATTCTAGTTTTTCTTATCAAGCATTGGAGGAAGATTTTGAAGAGATTTTTGGGACGATTGCAATTCTAGGCTACGTGAAGGGTGTTTTTCAATATTCTTCTTCTTAGACTATTATTTGTAATTGAAAGAATGTTATCTTTGATTTATTCAGTATTTATTTCATTTATGATGAACTAATTCACTTTTTAGGCTTATGATGGATCCTTAAGTGATATGATGATTTTGTAAACTTTGAATTCTAGTTCAATAATCTATTCCAGTTTATCTATATTAATTTGAGCGTGAATTTATGAATTGCCTGATCAACAATTCTTTGTGGATTTGTATGGAATCGAGAGAGGATATTCGAATCTAGACTTAGTTTATATAGCATGTGTTCATGAATTTTGTGAATAACAAAATCTTGATGAATGTTAAGGTAGAGATATGCTTGAAATTGCATGTAATCAGATAGAGAACTTAATCTTAAACCTTCTTTAATTGTAATTTACATAGAGATATAGTGAGTTAGTTGATTAAGGTGTTTAACTTGTTTCTATCTAATTTGTGGATTTTAGTTAATATGGTATTAGTGCATCGAGAAGTGGCTATTCTACATTCGTGTTCTTGATTAATAAACTGTGATAATGAATTGAATTGGAATAAAGGTGTAGAAATCAGAGTGAGCTTAAGGTGAAATCATAAGTCTAATTCTCCATTAATTATTTAAAATTCCAGATTTTGATATTTGTGATTGGTTTGTGGTAGTTTATTTATTCTTTAATTTAGTTTCTTTAATTATAATCATTAAGTTGAATGGTTTAATAAAATTAGGATTAATAGGAAATTGGTAATTGTAAGTTAAGTTTTTTTCTAATTTGTCTCTCTGGGAACGATACTCTAGTCATCACTGTATTACTTGTTGACCACGTATACTTGCGTGTTGTGCGTAATTAGATTTTACCCAAAACAACACGTAATAACTATCTTGATTTTTATCATTGTTATGACTTCATTTCTTTGTATGATTTTTGGGTAAAATCTAATTATGCACAACAGTCAACAAGTAATATAATAGTAAGTAGAGTATCATTCCCGCGGAGAAATTAGTATGAATTTCAACCTCACAATTACCGGTTTCCTATTAATCCCAATTTTATTAAACTATCCAATTTAATGATTAAAATTATTAAAACTAAAAATATTAAAAATACTAAGATCACAAAACAATCACAAATCTAAAAAACTTAATTTCTAAACAAGTATTGGAGAATTAGGCTTACAACTTCACCCTAAGCTTCACTCTAATTATTAGCTTTCATTCCAGTTTAATTTACTATCGCATTTTATTAATCAAGAACACTTGAGCAAAATTAGCCACCTCTCGATGCACTAACACCATATTAACTCAAATCCACATATTAGATAGAATTAAGTTAAACACCATAATTAACTAACTCACTATATCTCTATGTGAATTACAATTAAAGAAGGTTTAAGTTCGAGTTCTCTACTCAATTACATGCGATGTTAATCATATCTCTACCCTAACATTCATCAAGATTCTGCTCATTCACAAAATTCAAGAACACATGCTATATTAAGTCTAGACTCGTATTTCTCTCTCGAATCCATACAAGTCCACAAAGAATTGTTGATCAAGAAATTCATAACTTCAAACATAAATTAATATAGATAAACAGAGGAATGGCTTATTAAACTGAAAATCAATGTTACATAACCATCGTTCCACTTAAAGATCCGTTATAAGCCTAAAAAGTAATTTAGTTCATAATAAATGAAATAAAAATTGAATAAATTAAAGATATCATCATTCCGATTACAAATAAAAACTAAAAGAAAAGAATAAATCCATAACCATCCTTTTCTTCAGCCCAATTAGCAATTGATACGAAAATCCTTCAATTATCTTCCTCCAATGCTTGCTCCAAAAAAATAAGTATTATTTCTCTGTTAATTTCCTTGTGTTGTATGATCTCCCTCAATCTTGTTATTTGATGTCAGGTATAACTCTAAGACACGCATTCTGATTGCAATTCCACTCTAGTATGAGTCCCAAGCCATTCCAATTACTTAAACTTAGTTATCGTAGTATTTGAAATCAAATAAACCACAGTCTATCCCGGACCCCAGCCGGTGGGTGTTGCTCAACATAGCTTTTTCTTTGGTGGCATGGCTTCTGCCTTTTGAGTTCGGACCCCCCTTTGCCTTGAAAGTGTAAAAAATATAAAGGCCCGCCCCAACGGGCATGGCTTCTGCTAGATGGTCATCATAAGCTTCAAGCTTGCTAAGTTTTTGCCACAATTGCACCCTTTTTGATCAAATAACACACCACCAAACCTACACACAAAATAACAATAAACAAGTAAAAACAAACATAAAAATAAGGAATTAACACCGATTAAACTTGAATTAGGAACTGATTCGTGGGTATAAAACCCATTTAAACCGTGTTAGTTCTCGAGCAAAAAAAATGCAATGATATGTAATGCATCTAACCTATATGCCTACGCATCCAGAAGTCATCATAGAATCAAAGTATTTAACCGACATAAAAGAAATCAAGCAAACACGATGACATGTCATATCAAAACTAATCAATAATCCCTCACTAATCATTGAATCTTACACTTTTATTACTGGTATAGTGTGTGTGTGCTTAACATCCATGCTAACTGATACACATTCAAATTTATTATATAACAAATCTCTTTGAAGGCATCATATAGTTAAAACTCAAGAATTTCAAAAACCGATGAGATCCAACTAAAATCAAACAATTACCAATATTAAGGGTCCAAATAGGGTACTTATGCTTTCTTCTCTCTTTTTATTATAGATAGATAGTGAGTGCATTTTACTCTCCATCTCACGCCTGTGTTTATGGGGAGTGCTTTTCATGATTCTTCTCAACCCACCACAAGACTCAATTATTCAATTTTTTAGAAGCTTATATACCCCACTTTTTCCCCTAAACTTAGGCTCTTGCCTAATTCTTCGTCTTATGTATCAATTTGAACTAATCAGTCGACACAGGTGTTATTAATGTGCTACCCTTTTTATACCAGTTTCAAACAAGCACAAGATCCAATTTATAACAGAAACTACATCAAGGCTCTAATAATCATTACCGTACTTGTCTACTTAATCCCAATCTCATCATTGGCCAAAAAAAAATGAACTACAACAACTACTAGACATATGCAAAATAACACAATACTTAACTAATTTTTTTTAGATATGTATGTATGGTAAACATAACATGAATGCAAAAATAAATAAAAACTATTTATGATCCTAAGCTACTATACAACTACATGATTACATGAATGCGACATTTAATAATCCTAAAACTAGACAATGAACTAACATATGTAAACTAGCTAAAGAAATTAAATATGCAAACATGAAACTAAATCCCCCAAACTTGAAAACTACAATGCCCTCATTGTATAGATATAGCAATAAAAATATGAGGACTTCCCTGTGACACCCCCAAATCTAGGTACTTCATTCCCATAAGATTTAGTGTTCACTATCCAATCATTCATATCTATCTACCCAAGTATAATAAAAATTAAATCATAAATCCTCCCTTTAAATAGGGTTACATCATTAAATAAAAATCTTCCCAGGTTATGTAACCTTAACCATAAATCAAGTGCGGAAATAAAATTATTACATCACATCATTAATTAAATGTCTATCATCATAACAATAAATGTAAATTGCAAGTCTTCATCACTTGTACATTTTTCCTTCCCTTTGCTAGTTGAAGGCTCATCTACTTTCTCAACTTTAGCTGCAACAATTATATTTAAGAAAGAGTGAGCAAAATAATTGCTCACTAGAAATAACAATGAATCAACAAGGTAATAATAACTGCAAATGAATAGGCTCATCAAAACTGAATAGTACTCTATCAATGATAACCAAAGACTGGAATCAAAATATGGAATATAAATATCTGAGGGTTATAAGACCACGAACTATGTCCACAGTCGCGAGTAATCTTTCAACTCCAACTTTAACAGTCGTAAGACTATAAGGACTCCTCGTACTTAGGGGGATCAGCCCTTCGTACAATGTATTGTGCACAAACATTTCAATGCTAAGCGTAAATTATCCCCTAATAATAGGGTTGTTCATCTCAGTATTTAAAGTATAATTCCGCACCAAAGTAAGTTTGGTTTAGATACATTTCAAAAGTAATTTAGAATTCAACGGTCATCAACTAAGGATTAGTTGAATACAAAATTGATAACGCCATCCTATGGAATAATCATAACCAAATCGACATTGTAAACTAGGATCATACTTTAGGAATAAACTAATAGCATAAACGTTGAATAATCATAACGTGCCTTGCTTGAACAATATTAAGCCAAGGTTATTTAGAATTGAATACTAAGCATGCATAACAAATAGTAATTTAAATGATAAAACTTGTTAAAGACAAGAATATGTAAACTTGCATGTTAGATAACAAGTTAAAGACAAGAATAACTTGTTTAATATCAAAATAGGATTTAGAAATCATAAGCAAACCGGATACAAGAACTTTCTCAACATAAATGTAGAGTTAGAAAACTTGCCTCGAGCGTAAGCTATTGTATTAAACTCACGTTCACCTACACATAGGTTTAGAACCACAATACCTATTAGATATACTAACATTCACGTACCATACACATTTCTAGTTAGACTTATTATTTCCATAAAAGTCTTATACTACCATATACACTTCAGAATTTCCAAGTTTTAACATCACAACACTTATCTCACATTCGTTATATAAACTAAGTTATAACATAACACGTTCATAGCTTATAATCATTTGAAACTTTGAAACTACTAACCACTTAACACGATTCTGTTTTGAACATGTTATTACATGTTTAACACCTTAACACAACCTTAGACCAAGCTATAGGGGTGTTACAAGGTCTGTAGTAGCAACAGAGCAAACTGTCTCAGGACAGGGTATGGTGCAGTTGGGCCATACACAAGCACAGGACCGTAAGCCTATTCTTGTGATTTTTTTTACTGTAGCCACCCAAGTCATTCTTGTTTGGTGCATGAACAGGCGAGAGATGGCTATGAATAGTAGCTGACTTTAGCCCAACAAACACAAATTTCACCCACTAGATAGTAATATTAACATGTACAAATAATATAGAACCACCACAAACGTATTTGCTAACATTTTCAACCAATGAAAACAATTTAACATCAACTAAAACTAGTTTAATTTCTCAAATTTCAAGTTTTCATATAAAAACCCAATTTTTGATATCCTTCATGAAAAATCAACACTGTGATCACAATTTTTGACCAAATCATTTCGTTCAAATTACGTTATCTTCGTTTCTTAACAAACTAGCATAAACAATACTCAATTTGCATATTAACATACAACTTGACCACTAAAAATTGATACTTCATAAGCCATATGAGAAAACATACACTGTAATAATTTTTCCTACTTTAAACTGTAATTAGCATACAATTTCTTGTTTATATACAAACTAAAACCTCACTAACATGAATAATCATCACAATTCATTTGTATAACAACAATTCAAAAAATATGGAATTCACAATTGATAGAATTTTATGCCGTAAATTCACACACACACACACACACACACACACACACACACACACACACACACACACACATATATATATATATATATATGTGTGTGTATAATATGGAGATTATGGAGAATTACTTTCAATTAGCTTGCACAACCTTGCTAAACACAGAATTTGTTATGAAAATTCTTAAGAATCCTCTCCAATTCCTCTGAAAACTCTCTTCCCTTCTCTCTTCTCAGTACACTAAACTCTTAGTTAAGCGCAAATAAATAAACTGATAGGCTAGCCGTAATACGTACTTAATATAATGACAGTTACAAAAATAAAAGTATATATTATAAATATATTATATTTATTATTTTAATTTATTTTATATATTCTAATTATATTATTAAAATTCAAAATTTAAAAATCCAAAAGCCATAAGGCTTTGTTTGGCAAAACCCCTTTAAAATTTAAAGACTTAATATTTTAAGCCTTGTTTGGCAAAACTAAATTAAACTCCCTTAATTTATTTTAATAAACAATTTAGTTTATCATTTATAGTCACATATTATTTATTTGGATTTCCATACCCACATTAATCAAATAATTTAATTATACACACTATATTTTAAATAAATATACAATCTAAACAAATAACAAAAAATTATAATTTCATTATAATTTTATTTAATAATTTAACATACCATTTTAAATTATTAATCAACAACATAACACCTCATGTCATATTACAACTCTCTAAAATATAAATTAATTTAATTTAGAACACTATCTAATAAATTTAGATTCATAAATATTTATTAACAACCACCACATCAACAAATATTTAATCAACAATAAACACCTAAAATAAATATTTATATAATCCAATAAATATTTAAAATTACAATTTGAAATTTTGGATTGTTACATTCCCTGTAATCACTTAAGCCTAGGGTGGTGATGTGTGTTCTTCTTCATCAGAGTCACTTGGTGGAGACTTTGGCATTGGGGCTGGCTGCTGGTATGGGAATTGTGCATTGGGATTGAAGCTCTGGAGCATCACATTCAATAAAGTGAACGATAAATTCATGGCTTCAAACATGTGGTCCTACTTCGCTGCGAGTCGCCATATCTCTCTTTGTGCTTCCTTGTTGTGCTCATCCACTTGTCGTTGAAAGTTGAGGAACTGAGGGCTAGATATGGCCTCCGGCTGTGGTGTTGCCTTTGTTCCTTGCTCTCCTATTGGTGACGCCTCTTGGAACTCTTTGTCATCCGAGCTGTCGGAAGCGTCCGCTTCATCCTCCGAAGCTGATGGAAATATAAATCCTAATCCTCTAGGATGTGACTCGCCTCCAGGCCATACCGTATACTGTGCAATCATTCTTGAATCCAGTGTCTGAAGTGGCATTTGGGTGATCTCATCATCGGACCATCTAACTCCTGCTTGCCTACACAACCCACAAATGAGTGATGGGTGTGGCAAGTAGCCCGAGAATGGTCCTCGTAAGCATCGTTGGATTGAAACACTTATTATAGCCCCTACGTCGATGATGAAATCTTGTACGATGGCATACAAGAGCACTGCCTTCTCCTTAGTCATGTCTGACGTGTGTGTGTGGATGGAAACAACTTAGCGCACAAGAATATATACCATATCTTGCCATACCTGCTGAGATCCTTGTTGTGAAAAATAGTGCCTCATTTGTGACCTTTGATCCATATGGTACCCAGTTTTGTCATTTCCTTCGTAATAACCTCATAAGCAGGATCATGATCACGTAAGTGAGCATACTGGCAATGTCTAGGCACTCGTACCTGGTAGTATGTGTTGATGGCATCAGCACTTAAAGGAACTAATCTTCCCCACACAAAAGCATTGAAGGGGACCTTGTCCTCGGCGTTAGCATAAAATTCGTTGACCACACTTACAATTATGGCCTCAAGTTCTTTCCGTAGTTATGTAATTCATTTGGGTCTCCATAAGTGTATTACTTGCATAGTATATGGCATGAAATACCTTCTCTCATCGTTGACCAAAGACATCCCCAACTGCATACTCGCTTGTATCACACATTAACTCAAACGGTATTGTCAAATCTGGTGCGACAATAACTGGAGTTGTAGTCAATTTCTTATTCAATAGCTCGAATGCTAACTTACAACCCTCATCAAACTTAAAAACTGAATCCTTCTCTAAAAGACTGCACAGTGGTTTTCCAATCTTAGAGAAATTTTTATAAATCTCCTATAGAACCCGGCATGTCCCAGAAAGATGCGGATTCCCTTAACTAAAGTTGGTGATGGAAGCTTTTCAATCATTTCTAGCTTTGCTTTATCAACCTCTAATCCTTTTGTTGAAACCTTGTGACCCAAATTTATCCCTTCTTCAACCATAAAGTGGCACTTTTCCCAGTTAAGTACCAAATTTGTTTTTGTGCATCTCTTTAACACCATCACCAAGTTCGCCAAACATGCATCAAAATCGTCTCCATAGACAAAAAAGCCGTCCATGAAGACTTCCATATTTTTCTCCACCATGTCCGAGAAGATGGCCATCATACACCATGGAAGGTAGCGGGTGCATTACACAAGCCGAAGGACATTCACCTGAACGCGAATGTGCTGTATGGGCACGTGAAAGTTATCTTCTCTTGATCTTCAGGTGCAATGACTATCTGATTATACTCCGAATACCCATCCAATAAGCAGTAAAGTTTGTGGCCCGCCAATCTATCCAACATCTGGTCAATAAAAGGCAAAGCAAAATGATCTTTGCGGGTCGCCTTATTCAACTTCCTGTAATCCATGCAAACCCTCCAACCAGTCACTGTCCTCGTCTGAATTAGCTCGTTGTCATCAATTTGTACCACGATCATTTCTCCCTTTTTCAGCACACACTGAACCGGACTGACCCACTTACTGTTGGAAATTGGGTAGATAATATCGGTGCCCAACCATTTTAGTATTTCTTTCTTCACAACTTCTTTCTTAATTGGGTTGAGCCGTCTCTGTTGCTCCACTGTTGGCTTTGCATCCTCTTCCATTAGAATTTTGTGCATGTAAAAGGATGGGTTGATTCTTTTGATATCTGCGATTGTCCATCCTATAGTCAATTTATGTTCTCTAAGCACTCTCAGCAACTTATTTTCCTGCAATTCATTAAGCGCAGCAGAAATAATAACAGGCAAAGTATTAGAATTGCCTAAATACGCATACCTGAGGTGTTTAGGGAGTGGTTTTAGCTAAAGAGCAGGTGGCTCCTCTAATGACGGTTTCATCCTTGCTGTGGCTCTTTCCTCCATGTATAATGGTTCAAATGGTGCTTTAAATTTGCTAATTCGTGGCAAGGAGTCTAGCATCTGCAAGTAATCCACAAACTCTGGATCATCTAAATCTTCATCTCCCAATAATATCGTTTCCAATGGATCGTTAGCCATACTTTTACCCATGTCTTCGATGATTATCTGATCAATGATATCCATCCTGAAACACTCCTCTTCATCCGTAGGGAATTTCATGGCCTTGAAAACATTAAACTTTACTTCTTGATCTTGGACCTTCATAGTTAGTTCACCTTTTGGCACATCAATGAGCGTCCTACCCGTAGCCAAGAATGGTCTCCCTAGGATAATTGGGATGTTCTTATCTTCCTCAAAATCCAGAATTATGAAATCTGCGGGGAATATAAATTTGTCAACCTTGACCAAAATGTCCTCCATAATGCCTTTCGAGTTTGTGACTGACATATCCGCTAACTACAATGAGATGTTCGTAGGCTTTGGAGCAGGTAGACCTAATTTTGTATAAACTGATAATGGCATAAGGTTTACACTTGCTCCTAAATCACATAAACACTTGTTGAACACTGTGTTCCAAATTATGCACAGAATGGTAAAACTCCCCGAATCTTTTAACTTTGGTGGCAATTTTCGCTGTAAAACTGCACTACACTCCTTTGTTAATGCCACTATTTTGAAATCTTCCAACTTCTTTTTCCTAGACAGAATACTCTTTATAAGTTTCACATAACTTGGTATCTGCTCTAGGGCTTTTGCAAAAGGGAAGTTAATATGAAGTTTCTTACAAACTTCCAAAATTTTTGCAAATTGTTTATCTAATTTTGCTTTTGGACTCTCTGCTGAAATGGCGGTGGAGGATACACAACTGGCTTGTCATCAAACTTTGTTTGCTCAACTTGCTTTTCCTTACCCTATTTTTCCTCAACTACTTTGTTATTATCAACTTTATCATCGGTTCTACCTGAATTTTATGCACTTTTCGCATCTAGATGTTGTCCACTCCTCAAAGTGATTGCCTGACACTGTTCGTGATTTCCCTTCGAATTTCTTTCAGTGTCACTTGGTAGAGTCCCTTGTGGTCTATTGTTCAATGCTAAATCAATTTGTCCCATTTGATTTTCTAAATTCTTGATGGCTACTGCTTGTGATTTCATGGCTACATCAGTGTTCGTTATATATTTTGACAACAACTCCTCTAAATCTGATTTCCTCTTTTGATGTTGAGCTGGTTGTTGATGTTGATTCTAAAATCCCAGGGGATAAGATGGTCGTGGAGCTTACTGATGCTAATTATTACTTAATGAAAAATTAGGATGATTCCTATTCCCCGGATTGTATGCATTCTGGTACATATTCTGTGGAATCATGTTGTAGCTACCCACAAATTGCACTGACACTGGGTTAATTGCACATTGTTCAGTAGGATGTTCACCCGCACACATTCTGAAATAACTCGCAACTCGCCGAGTCTATACCCACGACAAAGCATCCACCTTCTTAGAGAATGGCAAATCATCTTTGCTAGTGCAAGTCACTCCATCTAGTTCTAATACTCCAGCCGCCTTAGCTTGTGTCATTCTTGCCGTGAGCCACTGGTAGTTATTAGCTTCCATTGTCTCTATCAATTGATATGCCTCCTCATCAATACTTGTCTTGAGATTTCCGTTCAATCCATTGTAAAATGTGTTCATCTGCAACCACTTAGGCAATCCATGATGCGGGCACTTTCTGAGCAATTCCTTGTATCTTTCCCATGCCTCATACAGTGATTCCCCATGTTGCTGTTCAAACATAGTTATCTCATTCCTCATTTTTGTAGTTTTCATTGGTGGGAAAAATTTTGCTAGAAATTTTTAAGCGAGGTCTTCCCATGTAGTTATTGATCCCGGTGGTAGAGAGTGAAACCAACTCTTCGCCTTGTCCCGTAAGGTGAATGGGAACAATCAAAGCCTTACTGCATCATCCAAGACCCCATTATACCTTAAGGAGTCACAAATCTCCAAGAAGCTGACTAGGTATTCATTCAGATCATCATTTGCCAAAACCCCAAACTGAACCCAATTTTGAATCATCTGAATAGTCCTAGGGTTAATTTCAAATGTGTTCGCAGCTATAGCAGGCCTGGTGATGCTTGACTGTAGCTCAGTCACCTTGGGTGTAGCAAAGTCCCTCAACGCTTTCTGGTCTTCGACAACCATTACTTCTTTTTTTTTAGAATTTTCGAAGTCTTCCCTTGTTTCCTTAATCCACTTACTTAGCCTTTGAAATCGTCTCTCAATTTCGTCCTCAAAAGGAAGCAAGTCTGGATTTTTGGATTGAGTTTGCATAAACTAACTTCAAAAACCTGAAATAAGAACGAACAAAATAAAAAGAAAAAAATGTTTAAGTAAAACTGGACTAATTAAACTGATATCGCAAAATATTAAAATCTATACTAATAATCCCCGGCAACAGCGCCAAAAACTTAATGGGTAAAATCTAATTACGCACAACACGCAAGTATATGTGGTCAACAAGTAATATAATAGTAAGTAGAGTATCGTTCCCACAGAGAAATTAGTATGAATTTCAACCTTACAATTACCAGTTTCCTATTAATCCCAATTTTATTAAACTATCCAAATTAATGATTAAAATTATCAAAACTAAAATTATTAAAAATACTAAGATCACAAAACAATCACAAATCTCAAAAACAGAATTTCTAAATAAGTATTAGAGAATTAGTCTTACAAATTCACCCTAAGCTTCACTTTGATTATTAGCTTTCATTCCAGTTTAATTTACTATCCTAGTTTATTAATCAAGAACACTTAAGCAGAATTTGCCACCTCTTAATCCACTAACACCATATTAACTCAAATCCACAAATTAGATAGAATTAAGTTAAACACCTTAATTAACTAACTCACTATATCTCTATGTGAATTACAATTAAAGAAGGTTTAAGTTCAAGTTCTCTACTCAATTACATGCGATGTTAAGCATATCTCTACCCTAACATTCATCAAGATTCTGCTCATTCACAAAATTCGAGAACACATGTTATATTAACTAAGTCTAGACTCGTACTTCCTCTCTCGAATCCATACAAGTCCACAAAGAATTGTTGATCAGGCAATTCACAAATTCAAGCATAAATTATTATAGATAAACTGAGGAATAGCTTACTAAAATGAAAATCAAAGTTACATAACCATCGTTCCACTTAAAGATCCGTCATAAGCCTAAAAAGTAATTTAGTTCATCATATATGAAATAAAAACTGAATAAATTAAAGATATCATCATTCCAATTACAAATATAAACTAAAAGAAAAGAATAAATTCAGAACCACCCTTTTCTTCAACCCATTTAGCAATTAATACGAAAATCCTTCAATTATCTTCCTCCAATTCTTGCTCCAAAAAAATCTATATTATTTCTCTGTTAATTGCCTTGTGTTGTATGATCTCCCTCAATCATGTTATTTGATGTCAGATATAACTCTAAAACATGCATTCTGATTGCAATTCCACTCTAATATGAGTCCCAAGCCATTCCAATTACTTAAACTTAGTTCTCGTAATATTTGAAATCAAATAAACCACAGTCTGTCCCGGACCCCCGCCCCGGTGGGGGTGTTGCTTTGAAAATAGCCCGCCCCGACAAGCATGGCTTATGTATTCTAAGTTCTGGACCCCCTGCCCCGACGGGGGTGTAAGGCATAAAAAGGCCCGCCCCGACGGGCATGGCTTCTGCTAGATGGTCATCATAAGCTTCAAACTTGCTAAGTTTGTGCCACAATTGCACCCTCTTTGATCAAATAACACACCACCAAACCTACACACAAAATAATAATAAACAAGTAAAAACAAGGAATTAACAGCGATTAAGCTTGAATTAGGAACCGATTCATGGCTATAAAACCAACTTATTAATGACGTTTGTGACTTCTATGGGAATCAATATGTTTATGTTTGTGCTTTCTTCTAGAGGAAGCAACAGGGGGTAAACCATATTATTCCAAAAAAGTTCCTAACGCATACTTAGCCTTGTTTTTATCTTTACTAGTTTGCTTAGCTAATTTAAAATTAATGCACATTTTTAACCCAATTTTTTGAATATAACTGATAATATCACCATAAGTTAGATTATCATAATTAATATAACCTAATTTTTTACTTAATTCTTCACGAACTTTATGAGCAAATAATGAAGATAAACCATTAACGAATTTTTCTTTCCAGAATGGTTTATTGCTATCATTACGCATCATAACTCGAGAAGTAAACACATCTTTGTACCACCTAAAATCACTTAGAATGGGACACGTGAGATTACTTAACTGATCGTGAATTCTCTTAGTGATATTACTAGGAGTTCCAACAAAATGTTTAATTATAATAAATATTAAAGTGTTAACTCCATCAGGCGGACCAACACCAACATCTTTATGGATTATTGATATCCTAGTATCTTCTATGAGATGTTTTCCCACCAAGATCTAAGAATACCACTAAATCCACTAGCTATTAATTTAACTATATCTGGCTGAGTCAGATTGCTGAATTTAGTGATATAGCTATTAGCTACCATGGACATATGATTTAACATGTTTAAAATTTCTTTTTCACTAAAACCATCTATGTTCCATTCATATATTTTATTAGAAGAAACATAGAATTGTTTATCTAGATTTCTCTCTTCGAACTGTAAATCCGGAGAAGTTGGTCTAGAAAATCAATTTCTGGTAATGCTGGTGTTACTAACTGTTAATTTATTTAACTGATCAATAAAATCTAGGACTGAAACAGTATCAGAATGATCTGATTGGCTATCGCTCTCATTGTCAGTTTTAACTTGATCAATAATAGATATAATGCCACTTGTTCCCAGGTCAATTTTTACTTTTTTTAAATAAATTATCAATTATACGGGTAAGTTCGCCATCTTTATTAAGTAAGCCTAATTTACTTCTATTCTCTGGTAGTTTTAACAAAGGTTGTTCAATTTTTGAATCAGGTTTTTTAATAATTGACTCATGAAATTTTTCTTTAATTTTATCTAGCTGCTTACCTAAGGTTGCTAGATACTGATTTATGAAATTATTTTGTTTAATAATTTTCTTTTCATCTTTATTACCATCTTAAATCTTGAACGGACTTGCAACGACAGATGTATTTTTAATTGATAAAAGAACAGTTTCAAGAGAAGGATGAGTAGAAGAAACTTTTGATTTATCTTCTTTAACCCACTATGTTTTAGTTATAACATTACATTTACCGTGATACTGATCATATCAATCGTAAAAAATTAATGTTTATATATTCATTGTTAATCAATCGTTTCCATCTATTAACTATCTTATCTCGCTCTTTATCAGTTGGATGATTATAACGAAATAAATGTCTTTTTTCTCTATTAGATTTGGAATTAAAATCTTTAGCAAGGTTATCCAAATCTAATTTGAACTCTTTTTTAATAACTCTTAATTGATTATTAATGGGAGCTTCAAAGTCTGACTAAGTAGGAAACTCTGAAAGTGTCGGAGAAGAAGAACCTTCCTCTTCAACTGGATCGTTTTGAGTATAACAAGGATGACTAGCTTGACCTTGATTAAGGATACCTTTCATTTTTATGTCCCTAATAGAAGGGTTACTTAGAACTTCGGTATCTCTTCGAGTGTAAACTGAAGGTGCTGAAGAACTAGTAAAATCTTCTATAATAACTGGCCTTCTAGTGCGTTCAAAACTTATTTTGACTGTTCCATTAGAAAATTATCTAACATTTTTCTACATTTAACAAGTTGTTAACGATGGGTTGTTGTGGTATTTCACTGGCTAAAGTCCATTGACTAGGTAATGTAATATCCTTGTAGAGGATGGTTCTCGGGATCTGAACATTAACATCACTAGTTGAACTTTGAATTAAAACAGTTTGATCTTTAGGACTTTTATTAAGAGCATGAACATTTAAGTTCGTCATTAGAACTTTTATGGTTATATATATATATATATATATATATATATATATATATATATTATAACAAGTAATGTTTTTTTTATGTAAAATAGAATATATTAAATTTTATTATGCATAATGTTTGCATAGTAAATCATGTGAATTCTACAAATCATCTGTGCAATGCACTGTGTGCTTGTGATTTCTTCTACTGTGCATCCAAATAGTATCCCTTCATTCTCCTATAAATAGGATGCTTAGTTTAGAATTGAAAATCACACCAGAATTAGAGAATTTTTCTTCTATAATATTGAGCGTATTTCTTTAGAGTTTAAGGAAGCTTTTAGCGTAGAAAACAGTGCAAGTTATTTTTCAAGAATATCTCCGCCCTACCAGTAAAAAATAATCTCCTTTTAATGTAAGAGATGTTATTTTTGTTTAATATTCATAAGAAATAATATTTTTCTTCCATACTCTGTAGTATGTAAGTAATATTATTTCGTTTCAGATTCTGAATTCTACACTCATTTTTTTAAGTATTGCTTCTATACTCCTTGAAATTAATAAAATATCCTTGAAATTTGTGCTTCATCTAGTATCGTTTCACAATGATATTTTTCTGAACATTCTTGTTAAAGTTTAAATTTTTTATGTCAGAGTAGTATTCATGGGGTACTATTTACGAAGTACTATTCACTCGGGTACTATTCATCTGGGGTACTATTCATGACAAAAATTAATTTCTTTTCTGTCCAGATTATTTTTGATACAATATTATTCTTGAATTTTACTCCGCAAAGCAGTCTCATGTTGACAATTCGGACATTATTGAATTCTGGATAAATTGAATTATAAATCTTAAAAATTTATCCTTGCTCTCATTTAATTGAATTCTTAT
This sequence comes from Panax ginseng, assembly GCA_020205605.1. NCBI lineage: Eukaryota > Viridiplantae > Streptophyta > Magnoliopsida > Apiales > Araliaceae > Panax > Panax ginseng. The sequence continues at coordinate 96,362,068 of CM035128.1, read as the reverse complement.
ATCATTGTCATCGCCATCATGCTTATATTGTTATGGAAATCATTTTTGGCCCGTAGTGCATAGATGGACTGTTGATTGGTATGATTATGACTATGTATTGGTATAATCATGACCCGTAATGTTACAAATGATGTGTTAAAAGTCCTCATTGGCCCATAGTGCATTGATGGACAGTTGTTGGCATGATCATGACCACTGGTGATAATACGAATATCCTTGGCCCGTAGTGCATGGATGATTTTTGGATTTTATAATAATGAATATCCTTGGCTCATAGTGCAAGGATAATTTAGTGATGTGGATTATTTATTAAGCTGAGTCTCAATGATAAAATTAATGATAAAATTTTAAATCATAGAAGATTGTAGATACCATGCCATACATGACTCTTCTAATGGATTGTTTGTTCCACTGCAGTTAAACTTGTTGTCTATTGTATTCTATCAGTTTAACAATATTGAAGGGTAATGATAATTTATTCTGCATTATCTTAGTCATAATATTATTTACTGGGCTAGTTGAGCTCACCCATTGCTTTCATTATTCTCTTCAAAAAAAGAGAACGTAGCCGGTACTAGTCATGGAAGGGAGTGACGGTCTGAGATGGTTGTTGTAGTAGTCCTCACTATTCTATGAAATAGTATGATAATAAATGTAATGAGGACTCCATTTTAGTTTGGATATTGTCTATGAGACAATATTGGTGTAAAAACTCTCAGCTACGCTTTTGTGGTATTGTATAAACGAAGTTTGTATTTAAATTTTTTACCATGTATTTGGTGACTAAGAATGGGTGATGTACACTTATTTTGGGGGCATCATAGTTGGTATCAAAGCTTAGGGATATGATCCCTGGATAAGATGTGAGACTAGAACTAGGAGGGGAGAGACGGGTAAATCATTTGCTAGTATGACCTACCTAAGCTTATTTGTTATTTAATTGGTCGGTCAGAATATAGTGATTATATGTGGCATGTCAATTAACCCTTGTTTTGTGGTAGTGTTTGAAAATGACATTTAAAAATGTTAATTTAAGCAATGGAGCACATGAGACTGTTGAGTCACCACTGATCAGTACCCAGGATAATGTACATCAGAAAGGCAATAATCCTTAAGTAAACAACAACACCGACCAAATGATGAATGATGGGGTGTTCAGAAGCTTTATGCAACATCAGGCGAGAGAGACTCCTGTTCAAAATGTAGGTGGAAACACTGGAAACACACGGCTGGTCACCGCTAAGAAGTTTAAAGAGCTGGGACCACAAGAGTTTTTGAGAAAGCCAGAACCACTTAAGGTGGAGACGTGGATTACGCAGATCACCAAGATATTTTATGTCTTGGGATGCTCCGAGGAGCAAAAGGTTCTCTTGCCACCTTCGTGTTAAGAGGAAAGGCAGATTACTGGTGGGAATCTGTAAAACGTACTTAGCCTGCCGCACTGAAGATGTCTTGGGAGAAGTTCCAAGAACTTATCAAAGACAAGTACTTTCTTGAAAGTATTCGTCACATGAAGGAGGTGAATTTCATCAAACTGGAGCAAAATAATATGACCGTGTCGCAATACAAGGCTAAATTTGCGGAGTTATCTCGGTTTGTATCCCATTTGGTTGATAATAAGGAAAGAATAACAAAAATATTTATGCGAGGTTTGAAACCCGAAATACATCAATACATTATTTCTCACAAACTTTGCTTGTATTCAGATGTTGTGAATTGGGCTCAGTTATTGGAGCGCGATAATGAGTCATCCCAACCAGGAGATAGCAGCCAACAAAATAATAATCCTAGTGGTAGCAGTCATCGAAGTAGTGATAAGAAACGTGGAGGAAATCAACATGCCAGAAATGGTAAGCACTTCAATTGTAATCCTGGCCAAGATAATAGAAGTAGAAATTTAAAGAAGAGAAGGTTCAACAATGATGGAAAGACAGCAGCACTAGCACCGGTTTTTTAGGAAGAAGAACGACCACCAGTCATATGCTACAAATGCGGAGGGGAGGGACACATCAATCCAAAGCATGTTATAACTACGGAAGATAAGGTCATCTAACCCGATTTTGTCATAAAGTGAAGTTAAGTCCAGCTGGGATGGAGACACCAAAGGCCATCCCAGATAAGTCAAAGCCGATAGTTCAAAGGAGATCATTTGTCGTGACCTCCCAAAATGTGAGGAACCCGAACGAGGTTATCATAGGTAAGCTAATCATAAACTCTTGCGAAATTTATACCTTATTTGATACCAGTTCTACCCATTCTTTTATTTCTCCTACTTGCGCTCAACGTTTAAATTTGACTTCGGAGAAATTAGATTTTGACTTATTTGTTGAAACTCCGTTGGGAGAAGCCTTCATTACATCCACTGTTTATAAGTCTTGTTTGATTCAAATCGGCACCCTCACATTACCTGTCGATCTTATCTCTTTGAAAATACTGGCATTTGATGTGATTTTAGGGATTGATTGGTTAACTACTCATCATGCAAAAATTGATTATTTTTGTAAGGTTGTTATCTTTCATATTCCTAACCAACTTATTATGCGAATTCAAGCAACTAAACAACTAAAGTCAATCACTTTCATATCAAGCCACAAAGTTATTCGTTTATTGAAAAATGGATGTCAAGCTTTCTTAGCCCATGTCACATATTTAAACAAAAATACGTTAGATTTGAATGATATTTCTATTGTTAATAAATTTCTTGAAGAACTTCTTGGCCTACCCCGAGATCGTGAAATCGAATTTTGTATTGACCTTGAACCCGATACCAAACCCATTTCCAAAGCCCCATATCAAATGGCTCCTATTAAACTTCAGGAGTTAAAAACCCAACTGCAGGAATTGTACATCGGTTTCATTCATCCTAGTACGTCTACTTGGGGTGTTCATGTTCTATTCGTAAAGAAAAAAGATGGGAGTATGCGACTTTGTATTAATTATCGGGAGTTGAATCATGTCACCATCAAAAATAGGTACCCGTTGTATAGCATTGATGACCTATTTGACCAGTTGCAAGGTTCCAAATTCTTTTCAAAGATCGATCTTAATTCTGGATATCATCAGTTAAAGATTAAAACTAATGACATTCCAAAGACCGCTTTCAGAACTCGGTATGAGCATAACAAATTCTTAGTTATATCTTTTGGATCTACCAATGCTCCTACTGCCTTTATGGATATGATGAACCGAGTATTCAAGAAATATTTGAATCATTTTGTGGTTGTCTTTATAGATGACATCCTCATTTACTCTAAAAGCCATGAAGATCATGAGAAACACTTGAGGCTAATACTACAAAACCTTCGTGAGAACAAGTTATATGCCAAGTTGAAAAAATACGAGTTTTGGCTTGAAGAAGTAGCATTCCTTGGTCACGTGATATCAAATCATGCAATATCTGTTAACCCATCAAAGATTAAAGTAATATAAAGTTGGGAGCAACCTAAGTCAGTAACCGAAGTACGTAGCTTTCTGGGCTTAGCTGGTTATTATCAGAGATTCGTGGAAGGATTATCTCGAATCATTACTCCATTAACTCATATGACTCAAAAAGATACAAAATTCGGTTGGAGTGAGGAATGTCAGAAGAGTTTTTCAGATCTCAAGGGGAGACTCATTTCAACACTTGTTCTGAAATTACCATCTGGTTCGAAGGGATTTGTCATCTACAGCGATGCTTCAGGTAGAGGGTTAGGATGTGTTCTCATGAAACATGGGAAAGTCATAGTCTATGTCTCACGACAACTCAAAGAATATAAGAGGAATTATCCTACACATGATCTAGAGTTGGCAGCAGTTGTTTTTGCACTTAAAATCTTGAGGCATTACCTGTATGGGAGAAAGTGGAGATCTATACGAATCATCTAAGCCTCAAATATTTCTTCATACAAAAGGAGCTCAACATGCGGCAACGATGTTCGCTCGAGCTGTTGAATGATTACGATCATACCATTCAATACCATCCAGGAAAAACGAACGTGGTAGTTAATGCATTGAGTAGAAGATCATATGCAAGTATGAGTGCGATATTGTAAACACAAAGGCCTATTTTGTGTAACCTATAAAGGATGGAGATAGAGTTAAAGACTCCAAGTACCCACGTGATAATGGAAAATATACGAGTAGAACAGAATTTAATCGATAAAGTTAAAGATGTTCAAGCTACAGACCTGGAGCTGATGAGAATGAAGAAAAAAGTACAAGATGGTGCTATTCCAGAAGCAAGAATTGACTAAGAAGGAATACTTCGAGTCAACTCCAGACTTTATGTTCCTAACGACTCTAAATTGAAGTATAAAATCATGATGGAGGCATACAACACAACATTTGCAATCCATCCTGGAAGTACCAAAATGTATCGTGATCTATGACATACATTTTAGTTGAGCAATATGAAGAGATCGTAGAGTTTATCTCAAGGTGTTTAACCTGTCAACGTGTCAAGGCGGAGTATCAAGTACCAAAAGGTCCATTGCAACCACTTGAAATTCTGGAATGGAAGTGGGAGCACATCCTGGTCTTCCCAAGGTTTCTCAAGGTATAGATGCAATTTGGGTCATTGTCAATAGATTAACCAAGTCTGCTCATTTCTTGCCTATACGAGAAACTTATTCACTTGAATGTCTTGCTCGTATGTATATAAATGAGATTGTGAGATTGCATGCTATGCTAGTATATATAGTTTCTGATCGAGACCAAATATTCACTTCCCGATTTTGGGTCAGCTTGCAGAAAGTTATGGGCACTGATTTACGATTCAGTTCTGAATATCATCCTCAAAAAGACGGGCAATCAAAAAGGACTATTCAAACTCTTGAAGATCTATTGATATTCTACGTATTTGTAACACCCCCATATCTATACTCCCATGGTATCCGATATGGTGCTTACAACAAATCAATATAATGCATTTAAATTTATACACCCATGGTATATGATTAATAGTATTATATTAAAATAGAGGGACTAGCAAATATAATTCTCATAGATCCATGATTCACAGTATCCCATAAGAGATGACAATTCTTAGGAGAACTATTACTGTGTTTGGATACCTTACTTGGATATATGAACTGTATCTGTGAATAGAGTCTATCTATCCAAAATTCAGAGTACCAGTAATAACATGAACAGTCCATATTACTAATACCCTCACCTAGATGTATAGTCTATGCCATGCGAATTTATACTATCGTATCTATAGTAACTATCTATCCGAAATCTAGAGTATCAATAACAACATAAATAGTTCATGCTATTAATACCCTCACTCAGATAAATAGTTCCCAAGGATCTTAACTAGATTCAAAGAATTCTAACTTTACATCTATATATGTAAGAAAACACGGTTGCAGAAATAAAAGATGTTATATATATATATATATATATATATATATATATATATATATCATAATATTAAGGTTCGATTACATGATTCTCATACCTAGTTTCTTATTACAAAGTATTCAAATAGACATGAATATAATCTAATCTAAGTAGGGACGCTTCCCTTTATGTACTCTAAATGTTCCAGGGTTACCAACTAAAACTACAAAGGGAATAATTTGCAAGGGTGAGCTATGACATGCTCAGCAAGCTTTGTATTTATAACAATATATGATTTGAAGAAATACACCAATTCAAATTTTGACTGATAGTTGTTACCATTTTCTGGATTTTTATTTATGTCAGTTACACAGACTTAGAAATTTGTTTAGATATGAGATAGGGGATCAACCTATTCAACATCTTAGGAGTATGCATCTCATCCTACCAGTCCTCAAATGCACCCAAATTAATGTCAATGTATTATCGAACGAATCATGATCCCTTACGGGATACCCAACTTCAGAATATAATGTCTTACCAAATAATTTGGTTTGACACAATAATTTAAGCTTAACAATCAATATTAATAAACAATTCATTTCTTAGTTATATTGAAGCTATAGCAATAACCTTACAATAAGAGGTAATTCAAATGTAGGTGTAGTATATTATATCAACAACATATCAAGATAAAAATCTTGTTCAACGAATAAGCAGGGTTGAGAAATTTGCATAAGTAGTTTAAAGTTTAAGAAGAACTTTCCTGAGCGTAGATCAGTCAAGTTATGTTACTCGATTCGTTTAATAAATACCTACGATGTTCATATATATAAATCTAACACATTAGTATTGATAACAATGCTCAAATATAACATTTACATAAGATCGGGTTTGATTTAATAGGGTTTCGGTGTTCAATGTCTTTACCGAATATTAAATAAGTTGATATATGGACTAAATTTTATTTATAAAATTTATTATATTTTTAGATAATTTATATATCCATTATAATAATTTTTAGAAGTTTTAAAATATTTTTAAAACATTTAATTATCCTTTAAATGATTTATTTCTATTTTTAGGTAATTAATATTTACTTAAAATTTTACAAAAACATTGTTTATTATTTTAAATAATTTATAACTATTTATTATGATTTTATATCATTAATATTATTTTTCAATAATTATTTAGTATTTATAAATAATTATTCTAATTACTTTATTATTAAGTTAATTATTAATAATATCCAAATAAAATAAAATATTTATTGAATTTATGTAAAAAATATCAAAAATTAATTATAAATATTTAATATAATTTTTAAAACTGTTTTTGTATTTATATATATTTATTTATTAATTATTTCTAATTTTTAGAAAACCAATTTTTGTCTGTCGCTAAAGCCCTATAGTGACCGGAAGTGTCGCTATAGGTGTTCTTGAGCTTTTAGGCAAACAGTTTGGTCATGGTCGAGTGACCAGTTTGACCACGATTTATAAAGCTATGGTTTATGATTCTAAGTTTGGACAATTATTGGTGTTATAGTACTCTTACAGTAGTACAACATCAACCAAGTTTCATGCTTTAACTAACATATAACAAGAAGTTATAGAGGCTCAAAGTCACTGTCAGAGCTGTTCTTGAGTTTCTGGGCAACCTAGAACAGTGGTCATGGCCGGTCAACGGTTTTGTGGCTTTAATATCTTTGATTATGTGTATTAGATGTGTGTTGTGTTTGTTATAACATGTAGTATATATGTCAAGGTACATATATATAACACTGATTTGAACAAAACATAAATTTAAGGTCTCTAATTAGGTTGGTTAAAGTACAGCCAAACGTTGTTCTTCGTGTTCATCAGTTTTCTGGATAACCCAGAAAACTTGGTCAAGCTCGGTCAACGACTTTGGACCATTAATTCCAGTAATCCTATAAGTTGTTTAAGCAATTTAAGATCATAGATATGTTGTAAGACCCCAACTTTTATGAATAAATAATAATTTTCTCGAAATATATTTTTGAATATTATGGTGTGGATTTGATATAATGTTATAGTTGTGGGTAATATTTACAAATTTTGCAAAGTAAGTAAATGGTTATATAATATTCGATTGGTCAGGGAATATTCGTTTTAACAAGGAATATTAGTACGACGGCACAATCATTGGTGGACCCCACAACGGAAGTATTGTCGTAGTTAGAAAATGACAGAATTGTCTTTTTATAAAAATAACGGCGAAAGTGTTACCGTTAAAACTGTTGAACTACCCAGAGTAAAGTAAATGCGATGTCTGGTCATTATTGCGTAGTAGCACTAAGATTGATTATTGATACTTTACGTGAGAATTCACTCAGTTATACTCAATTATTGTTACAGTAATTGCTGCATCATATCTCTCATATTATTGATTCAATTATTGTCACGGTATCATCTGCATAATATTATATATTATTAAATCAATAATTGAAACGACAAAGTTATTCATATTATTATTTGCAATATCGACAATGTCTAGAAGTTCATCAAGGAGAGGTTTGGTCACTAATTGCGCCATGATAGGGAGAAATCCTTATTGGAAAGCCCCCTCTTTCTTTGAGGAACGACACGGTTGTTAAATATTGTGAATTATAATATTAATGATGAATAAGTTCGTGTTGATTAAAGACGAAATTGATAGTTCCATTGTGTGGGAATTATTAGTGTTAGTGGAAATCGGCATTTATTTCGATAATAATTGATGTCTTGAAGTTATCGGGTAATTAATCAGATAAATGAGCAATTAATTGCTATTAATTAACATGCATATAAATATTTGTTCACATGTGTGTACTATTGATTCACATTCAAGTACTATTAGGGGAGTTGGTACAAGATTGATAATACTTGCATGACTAAATTAAAGATGGAGGTATAGTTGAAGGTACTATACTGTAATTAGTTTTTTCACATGATTATACTATTGAGTCACATGAATGAACTATTAATTCACATGATTTACTATTAGGGGAGGTGGTGCAAATTTGGTAATACTTGCAGGACTAAATTAAAAATGAAAGAAAAGTTGAAGGTATTGTACTATAATATTTCGAGCCCCAAAACGTGCAATTATCGAAACTATATTTTCTTATAAATAAATTCTCATTCTTCCTTCATTTCTCACCAATTCACTAAAGCTTTAGAGAAATTATTATAGTGAGAAATTATAGAGAGAAAGAAGAAGAGAAGTCTGCTACCTCACTATTCCAATATCCAGTTTCTTCTAAGGTAAGGGGTATTATTCTTTCATATTCATGAAGAGAGTTATTTTCTTTCAATACTCGTAAGGGTTGTTATTCAATTCTTTATTATTATGTTGGAATAACTTTACATGCTGGCACCGCATACATGGTGAAATTCTTCATTATTCCATTCTTTATTATTACATTGGAATAACTTTGTCTGCAAGGTTACTATCGCATGCCCTGTGAATTCTGTTGTTATTCCATTCTTTATTATTCTCGTTGGAATATCCCGCTTGGCAGTCGGATTACGCATGACCTGTTTCCATTCTTTATTATTCTATTGGAATATCCTGTGCAATGCGATTACGCATGACCTGGTTCCATTCTTTATTATTCGGTTGGGAATAACCTATCTGTACGGTCTATCGCATGCCTGGTGAATTCTTATGTTATTCCATTCTTTATTATTCTGTTGGAATAACCTGTCTATGTGGATTATCACATGCATGGTGAATGATCCTTCGTTTTCATTCCTTATTAAATTATGGAAATGATCTATCTACGTGGATTACCGCATGGCGAGCAAAAATCCATTTGCAGTTTCATATATTCTATTATACTTAGTTGGTTAAAGTTTTGACTTCTATACTCCATGAAATTAGTAGAATATCCTGGATATTTGTGCTTCATCCAGTTTCTTTTCATGGAAATATTCTTTTGAACATTCTTGAATTTTACTCCACAAAGCAGTATCATGTTAACAATTTGGACGTTATTGATTTCAGGATAAATTAACTTATAAATCTTTAAAATTTATTCTTGAACTTGTTTTATTGAATTATTATGTCATTGTCATCATCCTCATGCTTATATTGTGATGAAAGTCATCTTTGGCTTACGTGCATAGATGGACTCGGTATGATTATGACCAGGGATCATTCGGTATAATCATGACCTGTAATGTTATAAATAATTTGGTAAAAGTCCTCAGTGGCTGTAGTGCATTGATGGAAAGTTTTTTGTATGATTATGACCAGGGATTATTCGGTATATTCATGACCATTGATGATTTAATGAATATCCTTGGCCCATAGTGCATGGATGATTCGATGATGTGGTTTATTTATTAAGCTGTGTCTCAGCGATAAAAATTGATGAAAACATTTTAAATCATAGAAGATAGTAGATATCATGCTCTACTTGACTCTTCTAATGGATTGCTTATTCCGCTGCAGTTAAACTTGATGTCTATTGTATTTTATCAGTTTAACATTGTTGTAGACTAATGATAATTTATTCTGCATTATCTTAGTCATAATATTTCTTACTGGGCTAGTTGAGCTCACCCTTTTGCTTTCATTGTTCTCTTCAGGAAATGAGAACATAGTCGGGACTAGTCGGGGAACGGAGTGATGGTCCGAGATGGTGTTTTAGTAGTCCTCACTATTCTATAAAATAGTGTGATAATAAATGTAATGAGGACTCTATTTGAGAGTTGATATTGTCTAGAAGGCAATATTCCTGTTTAAACTCTCAGCTATGTTTTGTCGTATATTACACGACGATTGTATAATTAAGTTTGTATTTGTATTCTGTACCATGTATTTAGGGACTCAAGATGGGTGATGTATACCTATTTTGGGGGCGTCACATTTGGTATCAAAGATTAGGGATATGATCCCTGGCTGAGATGTGAGACAAGAACTAGGAGTAGAGAGACGGGGAATTCCTTCGCTAGTATGACCTACCTAAGTTTATTTGGTATTTAATTGGTCGGTCAGAGTATAGGGATAATATGTGATATGTTAATTAACCCTTGTTTTGTGGCAGTATTTGAAAAAGGCATCTGAAAATGTTGAGATAAGCAATGAAGCACATGAGACCTTTGAGTCACCAACGATCAATACTCAGGAAAATGTGCAACAGGAAGATAATAATCCTTAGGTAAACAATAACACCGATGAAATGGTGAATGATGGGATGTTAAGAGGCTTTATGCAATTCATGCAACATCAGGCGAGAGTGGCTCCTGTTCAAAATGCAGGTGGAAATACTGGCAATTCTCGGACGGTCACTGCTAAACAGTTCAAGGAATTGGGGCCATCGGAGTTTTTTGGAGAGCCAAAACAACTTAAGGCGGAGACGTGGATAAAACAGATCACCAAGATATTTGATGTATTGAGATGCTCCAAGGAGAAAAAGGTTCCCTTTGCCACCTTTATGTTGCGAGCAGAGGCAGATTACTGGTGGGAATCTGTAAAGCATACTCAACCTACCGCACTAAAGATGTCTTAGGAGAAGTTCCAAGACCTGTTCAACGACAAGTACTTTCCCGAAAGTATTCGTCACATGAAGGAGGTAGAGTTTATCAAGCTGGAGCAAAACAATATGACCGTATCACAGTACAAAGCTAAGTTTGCCAAGTTGTCCCAGTTTGCATGCCACTTGGTTGATAATGAGGAGAGAATGACGCGGATGTTTCTAAGAGGTTTGAAACTCGAGATACGTCAATACCTTATCTCTCATAAATTGTGTTTGTATTTAGATGTTGTGAATAAGGCTCAGTTATTGGAGAGCGATAATGAGTCAACCCAACTAAGAGAGAGCAGCCGACAAGTCGATAATACCAGTGGTAGCAGTCATCGAAGCGGTGACAACAAACGTGGAGGGAATCAACATGCCAGAAATGGTAATCACTTCGGTGGTAATCATGACCATGACAATAAGAGTGGACATTTCAAGAAGAGGGGATTCAATAATGATGGAAAGACATTAACACCAGCACCTATTGTTAAGGAAGGAGAACGACCGCCGGTCGTATGTTATAAATGTGGAGGGGAATGACACATAAGTCCAAACTGCACGATGTAGTCCAAAGCATGTTACAATTTTGGGAAAGAAGGTCACCTAGCCCGATTTTGTCTTTCACCAAAGTCAAGTCTAGCTGGGATGGAGGCATCAAAGGGTGTCCCAGACAAGATAAAACCGATAGTTCAAGGGAGAGCGTTTGTCGTAACCTCCCAAAAAGCGAGGAATTCGAACGAGGTGATCATGGGTAAGATAATCATAAACTCTAGCGAAGTTTATACTTTATTTGATACCGGTTCTACCCATTCCTTTATTTCTCCAACTTGCGCTCAACGTTTAAATTTGACTGTGGAAAAATTAGACTTTGACTTATCTGTTGAAACTCTATTGGGAGAAACCTTCATTACATCCACGGTTTATAAGTCTTGTTTGATTCAAATCGGTAACCGCACGTTACCTATCGATTTTATTTATTTGAAAATACTTGCATTTGATGTGATTTTAGGGATTGACTGGTTAACTACTCATCATGCTAAAATCGATTGTTTTTGTAAGGTTGTTAGCTTTCATATTCCTAACCAACCTATTATCCGAATTTAAGCAACCAAACCACTAAAATCAATCAATGTCATATGAAGCCATAAAGCTATTCGTTTATTGAAAAATGAATGTCAAGCTCTCTTAGCCCATGTCACGGATTTAAATAAAAATACGTCAGATTTGAAGGATATTTCTATTGTTAATAAATTTCCTGACGTATTCCCTGAAGAACTTCCTGGCCTACCCCAGAGCGTGAAATTGAATTTTGTATCGACCTTGAATCCGGTACAAAACCCATTTCCAAAGCCCCATATTGAATGGCTCCTATGGAACTTCAGGAGTTAAAAACCCAGCTATAGGAATTGTTAGACATCAGTTTCATTCGTCCTAGTACGTCTCCTTGGGGTGCTCCTGTTCTATTCGTGAAGAAGAAAGATGGAAGTATGCTACTTTGTATTGATTATCGGAGTTGAATCATGTCACCATCAAAAATAAGTACCCGTTGCCTCGCATTGATGACCTGTTTGACCAGTTGCAAGGAGCCAAATTCTTTTCAAAGATTGATCTTCGTTCTGGATATCATCAGTTGAAGATTAAAACTAATGCCATTCCAAATACTTTTTTCAGAACTCGGTACGGGTATTATGAATTTCTAGTCATGTCTTTTGGATTGACTAATGCTCCTGCTGCCTTCATGGACATGATGAACCAAGTATTCAAGGAATATTTGGATCACTTTTTGGTCGTCTTTATTGATGACATCCTCATATACCCCAAAACCCGTGAAGACCATGAGCAACACTTGAGGCTGATACTTCAAAAGCTTCATGAAAACATGCGTTATGCTAAGTTGAAGAAATGTGAGTTCTGGCTTGAGGAAGTTGCATTCCTTGGGCACGTGATATCAAATCATGGAATATCTGTTGACCCAGTGAAGATTAAAGCAATTCAAAGCTGGGAGCAACCAAAGTCTGTGATCGAAGTACGTAGATTTCTTGGCTTAGCTGGTTATTATCGGAGATTCGTGGAAGGATTTCTCGAATCGTTACTCCATTAACTCAGCTGACTCGAAAAGATACAAAGTTTAGTTGGAGCGGGGAATGTGAGAGGAGTTTTCAAGAACTCAAGAGAAGACTCATTTCAAAGACTGCTCGACAAAGTACCATCCTGCTCGGAGGGATTTGTCATCTCAAAGGATGCTGCTTGAGCGAGGGGTTAGGATGTGTTCTCATGCAACATGGGAAAGTCATAGCCTATGCCTCAAGACAACTCAAAGAATATGAGAGGAATTATCCAACTCATGATCTAGAGTTGGCAGCTGTCATTTTTGCGTTTAAGATTTGGAGGCATTACCTGTATGGACAGAAGGTGGAGATCTATACGGATCATAAAACCCTCAAATATTTCTTCACTCAAAAGGAACTCAACATGCGGCAACGACGATGGATTGAGCTATTGAAAGATTATGATCATACCATCCAATACCATCCTAGAAAAGTGAATGTAGTAGCTGACGCATTGAGTAGAAGATCATATACGGGTACGAGTGTAATATTGTCAACGCAAAGACCCATTTTGTATGACTTACGAAGGACGGAGATAGAGTTAAAGACTCCAGGGACCCATGTGATGATGGCGAATATACGAGTAGAACCGACTTTAATCAATAAAGTTAAAGCTGCTCAAACTACAGACCTAGAGCTGATGTGTATGAAGAAGAAAGTGCAAGAAGGTGCTATTCCGGAAGCAAGAATCGATGAACAAGGAATACTTCGAGTCAACTCCAAACTTTGTGTTCCTAACAATTTCGACTTGAAGTATAAAATCATGATGGAGGCGCATGGCACACCGTTTGCAATCCATCCTGGGAGATTTTGTTCGATTTATTGATGTTACCCTTTAATGAGAAGGTTTATTATTAAACTTTATTATGTTTGGGTAGTTAGATATGAATGTTTTTAACAAGTGAACACCAAATCTAGTGGAAATGAAGTACTCGGATTTGGGGGTGTCACATAGTATTTATATCAAGGTGTTATTCTAAAATAAAAAGTTACAAAAACAACAAACAAAAAGCAATTAAAAGGTTGGTCAAAGTAGCCGTCACAAACTGTTCTTGAGTTTTCTGGGTAACCCGGAAAACTGAACTCCGTGAACGGTCAACCCACTTTGACCACCTATAACTTGTAATATATGGTTCTAATGAACCTGTTTTCTTTTACAGATTAAAGACCTACTATTAGGCTATAATTAACATAAAAATAACAGACCTAAACATAAATACATATAAATCTACAAGCTCTGACATTCGGCAGTCAGACTTGATTTTCAAAATTCCTAGATTTCTAAAAACACTTAATTAAGGTATCTAGATGTTATGAAAATGTGTTTTATAAATCTAACATACTTTCTAACATACTAATACATAATTCTAAACATCTAAACAACAAAATTAACAAAGGATCATAGAGCTAGCTATGAATTAAGGTTTGCACCTTTCTTGATTGATTTTTGATTGTAGCTTCTGAATTTGTTGCTGCTATCACCCAGGCTTGATTTGGTATGTATATAAGTGTATAATGGCTTAAAGATTTCATGAGTTTGCTCTGATATAGGGTTTCTATTTATAGAATTCTTTAACTTGGCTTTTTGGACATTTTCAAGTTATTTACCTCCACAAATATCAAATCTGATGACTCTACTCATGCTTGGGAGTTACAAGCATATCATGTGCAGCCTAGGAACTTGCATTGGTGACTCCTAACCTACTTGTGAGATAGTTAGGTTAATTTAGTAGCTTAATTATGCCCTAATCCTCATTAATCTTGATTAGGGTTTTGTTTTTAATGATTAGGGTTGTCTAATAATGTTTATTAGTATCTAATTGAAGTTTAGTAATCATAATTAGGTGTTAGAATAATCTAATTAGGGTTAACTTAGCTAATTAGGGTTAGATTTACAAATTAGGGTTAGGGTTTTCCTAATTAGGGTTAGGATTTGTTAATCTAGGGTTACTAACCTAGCTTTCCCACTAATTCCAACAAGCACGACAAAGCGTTTTATCAGTATAAGCACGACAAAGCATCTTGTCCAACAAATATATCGAAAAGTTTTTTTTTGAAAGAAAAATTTTAAGCACGAGGTGTCAAGCACGACGTTTTTCGGACAAAATTTTATTTGATCAAATTTTTTAAACAAAGTATATATTAACACATAACACATTCAGAACGGAGAAATTTTATTGATATAACTGAATTTTACATAACCAAGTCTTATTAGGGTTGTGGGTTTTTACAGTATTAGACTTCAAAAGAAGTTAGGACAATTACTTGCCATTTGTGGAATTCTCCTAAAACAACAGTTATGAAGCAAGTTAGGCATCGCTCTATTCGAGGCGTTATATGTACGAAAGTGTTGTTCTCCAGTATGCTGGGACGAGATGGGTGAAACAACGTTGTTGGACCAGAAATGGTACGCATGACTACGGAAAATATTCAAAAAAGAGTTAGGCCGATCTTCGTCGAAGGAACGTGGAGTTCAATATTGGAGATCATGTATTATTACGTGTTGCTCCATGGAAAGAGGTTACGAGATTTTGAAAGAGAGGAAAGCTCAACACTCGATTCATTGGTCCATTTGAAATCCTCAACCGAGTAGGAACTATGGCCTATAGACTCGCTTTACAGCCAAGTATATCACGTGTTCATAATGTTTTTCACATATCCATGCTATGTAAATTTGTGAAAGACGTAAACCACATTTTTAAATTATAACCAGACGAGATAGCAAAAGATTTAACATATGAAGAGGTACCTATTAAATTCTTGGATAAGAAGGAACATATTCTACGCTCAAAGGTTATACCTCAAGTCAAAGTTTTATGGAGAAACCATGATATTGAGGAAATGACCTGGGAGTTAGAATCTGATATGAAAACTAGGTATCCTCACCTCTTCAACATACCAGGTACGTATATCAATTTTAAGGATGAAATTTCATAAGGAGGGAAGGTTATAAGACCCCAACATTTTATGAATAAAGATTTAATTTCTTTAATTATTATTTTGAATAATAAGGTGTTGATTTGATATAATGCTTTAGTTATGGGTGAAATGTGCAAATTTTTGCAAAGTAAGCAAGTGGTCATAAAATATTCGTTTGGTCGGGGAATATTCTTTTTGTTAGGAATATCCGTACGACATTGCAATCATTAGTGAACCATATAACAGAATAACTGTCAGATATAAAAAGCGACAAAAATAACCTTTTCATAAAAATAATGGCAAAACTTTTACCGTTAACTATTGAAAGTGAACTGTTGAATTACTCGGTGATAAAAGTACAATAATACACGTGGTTGCATAGTAGCACACGGTATTGTACAATATTTCTGATTATTGATTCTTACATAAGAAGTCACTCATTTTCATTCAATAATTGCCACATTAATTGTTGCACAGTATCTCATGTTATTGATTCAATTATTATCACAGTATCAGCTGCATAATATTTTATATTATTAAATCAATAATTGATATGACATAATTATTCATATTATTAGTTAGCATTATTGGCAATGTCTAGAAAGTTCTGTTAAGGAAAGAGGTTTGTTATATAATTGCGCACCAAAAAGGATAAATTCTTATCAAAAAGCCCCCTCTTTCTTGGGAATGATCTGGTTGTTAATATTATGAGCTTATAATATAAATTACGAATAATTATTATGTGGTGGATATTGGTTCTGTAACACCCCCAAATCTAGGTACTTCATTCCCACAAGATTTGGTGTTCACTATCCATACATTCATACTATCTACCCAAATAAAATAACATTCAACCATAAATCCTCCTTTTAAATAGGGTTACATTATTAAACAAAATCCTCCCAGGTTGTCTAACCTTTAAACATCATTCAATTGTGGAAATAAAATTATTACATTACATCATTATTAAAAAGTCAATGACCGTTATGATAAATAATAAAAAATTACAAGTATGCATCACTTGTACATTTTTCTCTTTCCTTTGCTAGTTGAAGGCTCATCTACCTTCTCAACTTTAGCTGCAATGAGTGTATAAATATGCAAGAGTGAGCAAACCAATTCCTCACTTGATATAACAATGAATCAATAAGAGAATAATCATAATAACTGCCAACGAATAGGCTCATCAAAACTGAATAGTACTCTAACAATGATAATCAGAAACTGGAATCCAAAATATGGAATATATATAACTGAGGGTCATAAGACCACGAACTATGTCCACAGTTGCGAGTACTCTTTCAACTCCAACTTTAACAGTCATAAGACTATAAAGACTCCTCGTACTTAGGGGGATCAGCCCTTCGTTCAATGTATTGTGCACAAACATTTCAACACTAAGCATAAAATATCCCCTAATAATAATAGGGTTTTTCATCTAAGTATTTTGAGTACAAGTCCGTACCAAAGAAATTTTGGTTTGGATAAGCTTTCAAGGGTTATTTGAAGTTTAACGAACATCAACTAAAGGAGTAGTTAAATCAACAGTGTTTGATAACACAACAATTGTTTAATAACAATATAACATTGAACAATTGAGAATCATAGGTGAACTGACTATACATATTAAACTCATGCTTGAGATAACTATAGAGCATAAGTATTCAAAAAAATGAATAAAATGGTAAACCTTTGCTTGAACAATAAATAAGCTAAGGTTAGGGTCTTATAACATTGGAAATGAAATTACTGAACGTATATTAGCTGATTGCAAGCTAAAAACTAAAAACTTGCCCAACATGGTATTAATTCACGCAAAGAAATAAAACAACTCAATAATATAGACGAGAGTTCAAAAACTGTGTTCATTATACAAGAATAAAACTTAAGAAATTTGCTTAACTATAAACAAGTTAGAATGAATCAACCATAATGAGAATTCCAATAACATTAAAGTTAAAGTTTGGTCAACTAAAATTTAGGAACTATTGACTTGTTCAATAACAGTTTAAGATAGAAAACTTGCTCAATCAAAAGAATAAAGCTACACAAGGTAATAATAGAACTAGCTCAACGAAAGTGTAGAGTTAGAAAGTTTACTCAATGTAAAAAGAGAAGTTTAGAAACTTGCCTCGAGCGTAAGCTATAAAATTAAACTCACGATCACCTACACATAGGTTTAGAACCACAATATCTCTTAGACATACTAAAATACCACCACATATGCATTTTTAGTTAGACTTGTTATGTTAACACAAGTCTTAAGCTACTATTCAAATATCAAAAAATCTAATTGTTAATCTTCGCAACACCTATTTACTATTTATCATGCTTAATTAATCAAAACACGTCCCTTCATAGTTTATCAATTTTTATAATGTTCGAATTACTAACCACATTTCACTATGTTGTTGTAACCTTGTCATTACTCATTTCACATGCTAACACAACCCTAACCCATGTTATGTTGCTAATCCAAGTCTGCAGCAGCAGCAGAAATCAGTATCTCAAACCAGGGTATGGGACCGGCAGCAATGCGTGCCATTTTTGCCTTAGCACCCGGTAAATTGCTATTTAGTACCTGAGATAGAGGCAAAGACGATGATGAAACGATGGCAAACTTTAGCCCAACAAAGATGAATTTCACCTACTAGACAGTAATATCAACATGTACAATTGATACAAAACTATTGTAAATATGTTTGTTAACATTTTCAGCCAATTAGAACAATTTAACATCAAGTATACTAGTTTAATTCTTCAAATTTCACATTTTCATACAAAACTCAATTTTCTTACATTCATCCCAAAAATCAACACTGTGAATTCAATTCTTGCTCAAATTACTTCGTTCAAATTACGTTATTTTCATTTATTAACAAAATAGCATAAATAATACTAAATTCCTAGTTTAGCATACAAATTAACCACTAAAATTAATACTTTCGTAAGCCATATAAGAAATATATACACTGCCAAAATTTTTTACTTCTAAACTGCAATTAGCATAGCAAACTCTTGTTTACCTAGAACATCAACCATCACAACACATATAAACACAATTATTTCATTGTATAGTAACAATTCAACGAATTTGATTTCACAGAGTACATGAAATTTTGCCTTGATACTCATAAACATATATAATATCAAAGTTATAGGGCATACCTTCAATTACTAATACAATCGCTGCTAATCACTATAATTATTGTGAAAATTCATAGGTTTCCTCTCAATTCTCTCAAGCTCTCTATCAATCTCTCTCTGAATTCTCTCAAGCTTAGCCAAAATCAACTGATATGCGTAATATCAAAGATACAAAACTGATATGGCCATAATAAGCCTCATCAGTTACAACATATAACGTATATATTATAAATATATTATATTTATTATTTTAAATTTATTTTATTTAAATTAAAAAATCAAAAATAATCCAAAAGCCATAAGGCTTTGTTTGACAAAACCTTTTAAATTTAAAGACTTAATATTTAAAACTTTGTTTGGAAAAAACTAAATTAAACCCTTTTAAATTTATTTTAATAAACACTTTAGTTTGTAATTTATAATCACATATCATTTATTTGGATTTCCATATCCAACATTAACCCATTAAATAAATCATATACCATATTTTAATTAAATATACCATTTTAGCAAATATCACAAAATTAAAATTTTTGTCGACGTCGGGATTTTTATTTGTCCCTTTTCGTTACTTGTTCTTTGGTGTTCTAATTGTTATGTGAGATTTGTTTGAAAAAAATAAGTGAAAAAGGTCCAACATGTATAATGTCGATGATGGACTGTTAAGAGTCGCCAGTTGGTGTTTTTAACTGGTTGCACCAACGCAACCGAAAAGGTTTGCACATTAACCCACTGATTTGACACTGCTAAACGGGTCTGTGAAACCGAGATTCGTTATGGGTCCGGGGGCTTGATTATGTGGAGGAAAGGTGTTAGGCACCCCCTGACATCCGTGTTACCACGGTGACCGCCACTTTCCAAAGAAACTGTTATATGAATGTGTGTGTGTGTGTGTGTGGATCAATGTGCAATTATTTGAAAGTAGTGCGAGGCCTCGTTCGCACCTATATACACCGGGTTTGAATTTATAGAAAAATTCAGTTTTAACCAGATATAGCAATGAAGTTTATAAAAAGAGGTTTTTCAAACCATGTGCTCAATAGGAATTGAGACCTTTTCATACTTCCATTTTATTGTTAAATGTTCGGCTTGTTTGCTTTTATATTCGAGATTCGAGGCATCTTCGAGAAAATAATATACAACAGTGCCGAACTCCTCATGGGCATGATAGCCATCTAAGGAAATTCATACACTGTAAATAATGTACAAGCTGCTTATAGCTAAAAAAGGTCCATCATGGGAACCGAATCTAGATTCAGTAGACTGAATCTGTGATCACATGATTTTTAGGCTCACATGGTACTGCAGTTTGTATGGAAAGCAGTATGCAGATATATATATATATATATATATATATAAGCGGTAAATATATATCCACCACGAAGCAACTCCATGGGGGATCAGAAATGTAAATAAAGTAATAAATATGATCAACCGCCATGAAGTAAACTCCAGGCGGGACTTGAATGTAAATAATGCTGTAAAAGCGATCAACCACCACGAAGTATACTCCAGGCGGGACTGAATGTAAATAAAGCGATAAAAGGCCTCGAAGTACACTATAGGCCTGGCAGAAATATAAATATATATATATAAGCAGTAAACGCACTGGATGTAAAATCCAGGCTCATCAAATATGTCTGACAACAATTATATATATATAAGTATATATATATAAGTAGGTAAACACTCCGGATGTAAAATCCAGGCTCATCGGATATGTCCGACAACAATTATATATATAAGTCTGTATATATATATAAAAGTAAGTAAACGCTCCAAACCGAAATCTAGGCTCAATCGAGGCATAACTCGATAATGTTAGTTCGTATATAAAATATATACATATATAAGTATATATATACAGACAAAAATGAAAACCACGAATCAAGTCCGCATATACATACGCAAACATGACTCTCAATGTGTAGAATAGTGTGTGCAAAGATGAAGAGAAAAGCTTTATAGAGTGTTAGAAGGCTTATAGTGGGCTGCCAATGCAAACTTCTATGACTCTATACGGATGAATACTCAGCTTTCGCTGGTAAATGTATAGCTATATGTGAGCTAACAGGTGTTTAAAAAGAGCAAGCACTCAATATATGGTGTGTATAAAGCAAATTGGACAGGGCTTCCTCGCCTTTTCTTTTTTCAAAATGGCTGTCCAAGCCCTCTATTTATAGAGGGGGGAACCGCAGGTGTACCTGTGGCAATTTGCAGATGCACCTGCGACTGTCCAGGCTACCCGGGGTTCCGCAGGTCCCGTTGTCTCGAAGTACATGCACTCATGCACTATAATGTCCGCTCGAACTTGCAGAACTTCAATCTAAGCATCCGAATAAGGTATATACGACCTTCTTTGGACTGCTTGTGTCTAGAGTTGTGCAATAACATGGAATAGAGGTTGTACAAAGTCAGGAAGAGGGGACCATGCCCATGGTCTTCAAGCTTCAAATTCTATCTGGTGTGGTGCCATGCGTAAGGACATTGTTGTATGTATGTTATAGAGTGTTACTCGGGATTGGAACTCCTGGTTCTGGAAGGACATTGTTGTATGTATGTATGTATGAAGTGTTGAGATGACGCGCAGGTGTTTGAGGTAGCAAGAGAAGTTTGACTCCTCATCGGGGTTATCGTCGATTTGAGTTGAAAGTAGACATTTCTCAGGGTTACATCTGAAATTGGATTGCTGCAAGGGTTGAATGCCACAATGTCATCTGTGAATGTCTGTCTGCCTGGTGTTAGTCTCTGGGTCTGCGGTATGAGTGCCTCAGCAGGAGGTCTGAGATTAAAGCTGATCGTATTTGAAACAAGAATTTCCGGGGCGCCAATGATTGAGGTCTTTAGTGACGGGCCTGAGCGTCGCTATATTTTCGGGGTTATCCCCAAGGACGAAACTCGAGGTTATCTCTGAGGTTGGAAATGATGTTCCGGTGTGTGTTCCAGATTTGGAAATGATACTCCTGGTGTGTGTTCCGGGTTTGAGACTGAACTTCCGGCAGTATCTGAAATGGATGTGAGCTATCTTCCAGGGTTATCTCTGAAAGACAATTCTACCCTCCAACAATGTTAGTAACAGGTGTACAGAAAATTTTGAGTGTCTATAGATGCCCCTCTTTATCATATTCATGAAATGCAAGGCATGGATATGATAAAGAATCCTAGACACTTGAAATGAAACAGATAAACATGATGCTATGTACAATAACATGATGCAACTGTATGAATGAGATGATTGTCAGTTCCATGTTAATCCTGTTGGGATGACAATCAGTGATGTCTTGGACATGCGATCTAAGTCTTCAAGGATGTTGACGTTGGGGCTATCATCAAAGTCGTGAATCCTAGACACAGACTTCTACTCCATAGAGGTACCTCTTGTGTATAAGAGATCTGTGGGGAGAAACCTTTGTCTGTTTGAGGATGTGTATAAAATATCCCACCATCATGTCGGAGTTACTACCAACAGCATGTATTTATCAGGGCTGCCTGACCTTCGCTGATGTGTGTATCACCGGATAGATCCATGTTGGGTGCATTGTCAAGGCTGCTTGACCATCACTGATGTGTGTATCAATGGTCGCATCGCGTTATGACCCTTGTTGGGGAATGTGTTAAGGCTGCTTGACCCTCGTTGATGCGTATATCAATGATTGCATTGCGTTGTGACCCCCGCCGAGGATATGTTGATGAGTTACTTCGATGGGTTTACTTGCCACCGGTGGAAATAACATCAAGGTTACTTAACCTTCATTGATTTGTGTATCAATGGTTGAATTGCGTTATAACCCCCACCAGGGATACTTCATTAGTTTACAACTTCGGCGTTGTAACCCCCGCCAGGGATACGTCATTAGTTCATAGATTCGTAGATTCTGCATTGTAACCCATGTTGGGGATACGTTTTTATCTCGTAACTTCGTAGATTATGCGTTGTAACCCCCGCCGGGGATAGTATCAAGGCTCCTTGACACTGTACTGACGGCATCGGCCCTTGTAAGGTATTGCCGAGCATGATTTGTGAAAGCTGAGGCCACTAATATCGTATACCTTGTATGCAGGCGAATACCAATGTGTGATATGTGGAGCCAAAGTTTGACCCATGAACACCAGGATTTCAGGCTATTCCACTAAATTGCGTAGCATTCTTACTCCTGATTTGGAAATTTCAGCTTGCGGGACCTCCTTTTCAACTCTAACTGGAGCGAGCCAGAGGTGTGGGACCCGACAGTTGACTCCTACTTTGGAGGAGTATGCACGGTTGACGATGCTGCCGCTGGACAAACCTTGCGTGCAGATGGCGATTGGGGACATGAGTAGGCAGTTCATAAACCTCACCGGCTTGAGGCGTAGAGTGGTACAGGATGAGATTACATCCGGCCACGTGATATCCCAGCATTTTCTGATTGATAGATTTAGCTTTGAGGATAGTTATGCACGGTATTCCAGGGATTTCACCACACCGGAGGATCAGTGGTGTTTGGCCAAAGTGGATGTACTACTGCTATGCGTATTGTCATACGTCTACATGCCACGGTACATGGATGAGTTGGACATCGGGGTTATCATGGCAGTGAGAGCTCTCAGGGAAGGTCATACCATTGTACCGATGATTATCGCAAAGACTCTGAGGTCAGCTACATACTGCTGTACTTGTCCGGCAGGAGTATTCATAGGTAGCTCGGTCATGTTGTACGTGTGGTTTATGTCACACTTGGGACCGATTGACATATTTAGACGGCATGGATATTGTTTCACCCATGATATAGCCATCCCATACTCCTTCTAGCCTGCGGAGTGTACAGATGATGCATCTTGGGCAGCTTTCCTTGCATGGATTGGAGATCCATTCGCTATATTGACGTGTTCAGGGCTTAGCTCACCCTACAGCTTCATTACTCATGCTCCGGGCATGGATTATCTACCTCTAGCAGGTTTGAGAGGGATGATCACCTACCACTCACTGGCCGTGATGTGTCAGTTTGACCAGTTTCAGGATTTCCACCTATATGAGTGGGTGGTGATTCAGCATCTTGCTTCTCGGCACCTATCATCAGCAGACAGGTCTAGGTTGTATGCATATTGGGATTAACGAGAGCTTGCTGAGTTTTCAGTCAGCCATCCTGGTTATTCTGTAGAGTATTCAGCATGGATGGAGACAGAGACTGCATCGATTATGGTAGTATCCATAGTGCAGGATAGTGAGTCCGACGAGGAGGAGCCTATAGAGGAGGCTGACATTTCCATCGATGGGGACTTGACTGTTGGGCTGCCAGTATATGTGATGGATTCTTCCACCCCGAGTGCTACTGTTACTCAGTATTCAGCACAGCATTTGGAGCAGAGCTTACATCTGATGACCTATGAGAGAGATCAGGCTAGGGCCGCGATGTTGATAGCTCTTGATGGGAGAGACGCCGCTCTGTTAGAGAGGGATGAGGCTAGATCAGCCAGAGATACATTGATTGTAGAGAGGGATGCTACCCTAGCTGCTAGGGATGTGGCCATTGAAGATAGTACTTCCGTGAGATCCCATACGATTGGCATTCTTGCCGATATGAGTGCATACATAGATGAGCATCATACTATTATGTAGTCAGCCTCAGATCTGCTAGCTCGTGTAGATACCCTTAGGCAGGAGCTTGCAGCTTTACCTCTTTCTCCAGAGAGGGATGCTATGCTAGATCTGATAGTCCGCATACACACAGATCCGTAGATAGCTTTGTATTTTTCTACACAGACTAGCTTAGCCATTTTGTCATGTACAGCACAAATGTATATATCAAACAGTATTATATATGGCAGAGAAAAATATTTTAATTTACTTCCCTTTTAGTTGTGCCATGATATTTGCTTGATATTTTCTTATTTCTTCAAGGCTTGTGATCTTGATGCATTCTAAACTTGTCCTTGATATGTGGACATTGAGCCATCGCAGGATCTCGCAGAACGGATCATTGATCTGTATGTATCCCTACCATCTTTGGTGTCTTGGGACTGATTTCTGTATGGAAATATGGAGAGGAGTGTGGTTTTTCCTCTTTGAGATTGACCGCACCACAGATGGTCACCAGTACTTCTATTTGTGAGAAGCCTAGTTAATTCCATCTTTTATGGATTGGTATTACTCTTTGAGGCACAACCGCAGCTTAGATAGTCACAAAATCTCCTATTTGTGAGGAGAGGTTGGGTAATTCCATCCCCTTGGTCTGAAGCCGATGAAATGTGGTGGATTGAAGGTTGATCCCAGTACCGTGTGACGAGCATTTTTGTTCTGGTAGGGGTTAGACTGAACCACAAATAGCTACCTACGTACTCCTAGTGAAGAGGAGATCAAGTCTATGTAGTTCGAACCTGGTGTAAGAGGTTCAACGCTGAATGTGAAGGCATATGGGTCAAGAAATGTTTTTGTTGTTTTTGTTTTTGTAGCGAAAGGGAAGAAATGTTTTTGTTGTTTTTTGTTTATTGCGATCGGGCCATATAGAATATAATTTCCTACGTACTCCCGTGTATCAGGGAGATCAGGTCGACGTAGTTTGCCCCTCAAGACGAATCGCAGCCAAAGAGAAGTGTGAATCCCGTGCGCAGGCTATACTGCGGGGAGAAGAAAGTTTGATCCCATAATGGGGACAAACTGCAGACGTGGAAAATGTTTGATCCTGTTTTCAGGACAAACTGTAAGTGTAGAAAAGTTCAATCCCTTATTTAGGATAAACTACAGGCGTGAAAGGTTCAATCCCATGTGTAGGATAATTAAAATTGTATGGAAGGTTTGAAATGAAGTGAAACCAGGCAGCTGGTTCCAAGTGAGGTGAGACCAGGCTGTTGGCTCGAAGTATGGTGAAACCAGGCTACTGGTTTGAAGTGTATGTTTCCCTGAGGGGCAGAAGAGTTTTTGAAAAGAGGGTTCAAAACCGGAATGACTGTTGATTGGATGATCAGTATCAGGATGTTTTCTTGATGGTAACTTCAGACATAGTACCGTTTCATGGTTTCTGAGTTGATAAGCTGTGGAAATTCATCACCATCCATTTCCTGTACTCTGAGAGCACCTCCTGTCAGTACTTCCTTGACAACAAATGGGCCTTCCCAGTTAGGAGCGAATTTTCCCTTAGATTGATCTTGGTTGTCAATGATCTTCTTCAAAACCAAGTCATGTTGTTTGAACTGCCGTAGTCAGACTTTTTCTATTGTAGGATCGTGCGATCCTTTGCTGATATAATTGACCATGGAAGATTGTCGCGGTTCGCCTTTCATTTATCAGAGACAATTGGTGATACCTGTCTTGTACCCATTGGTCTTCATCCAACTGAGCATCCATCAATACTCTGAGGGATTCCATTTCCACCTCTATGGGGAGCACTGTTTCCATCCCATAGGCTAATGAGTAGGGGGTTGCCCTAGTGGAAGTTCGCATGGAAGTTCTGTAGGCTAATAAAGTCAGAGGCAAGAGGTCAGGCCATCCTTTGTGATTGGCGGACATTTTCTGCATGATCTTCTTGATATTTTTATTAGCTGCTTCAACATCATCATTCATCTTTGAACGGTAGATGGCGGAGTTAAGGTGTTTGATGTGGAATTTACTACATAACTCCTCCATCATTTTGTTGTTGAGGTTTTTAGCATTTTCTGACACAATGTCCTCTGGTTGTCCATATCGACAGACTAAATTGTTTCTGATAAAAGTAATAATGACTTCTTTGGTAACCTTGGGGAAGGAGGCTGCTTCTACCCACTTGGTGAAGTAGTCGATCATGGTGAATATGAATCGATGTCCATTACTGGCTTTAGGCTCGATGGGCCGATCATGTCCATTCCACACATTGAGAAGGGTCATGGCAAACTCATATTGTGGAGTTCCCTTGGAGGGGCGTGGATAACATTCCCATGAATTTGGCATTGATAACACCTTTTGACGTGATCATCACAATCAGCTTTGAGTGTGAGCCAATAATGCCCTGTTCTAAGGATTTTCTTGACAAGTAAGGGGCCCTAATGTGTGGGCCACATACTCCACCATGGATTTCATCCATGAGCCTCTGAGCTTGGTCTTTGTCCAGACATTTGAGGAGACCTAATCCTGCATCTCTTTTGTAGAGTGCATCTCCGCTCAAGTAGAATTTCATAGCAAGTCGATGGATCCGCCTCTTCTCAGTTAGGCTCGCCTCAGTGGGTGTAGATCCATCTCGCAGATACTCCTTGATATGCTGATACAAAGGGTGGTGGATGGGAGGTAGCTCATCCAATACTTCTCCAACGTAGTTCCCATAAGCTGGGGCCTTTTGCAGGGCAAATGTGATGCTTGGCATGTTTTCCTTATCAGGTATGTGAATCAAGGAGGCCAACATTGCTAGTGCATCCGTAAAATCATTCCTATTCTGAGTAATGTGTAGTAAGGAGATTTCTTCGAACTCCAAAGCCATCTATACAACTTTCCGATGTTAAGGCAGAAGATGTAATTCTTTGGTTTAATAGATTCCCATGGATTGTTTGATTACTAATTCAGAATCCCCAAAGACAGTTAACCGTCCGATGCCCATTGAACGGGCAAGTTTTAGCCCCATGATACATCCTTCATACTCAGCTGTATTGTTGGTGTTGTCAAAATACAACTTGACGGCGATGTGATACTGCTCCCCCATACCGGATACTAGAACTACTCCAGCTTCAGAGCCTTCTACGTTAACAGCTCCATCAAAATACATTTTCCATGTGTAGAATGCATCGTACTGATGGTATTGCTGAACTATCATTACCCCTTCATCGGGGAAGTATGTTTCCAAGGGTTTGTAATCCCCTGCAAATGCGACAACCAGTTTATCCGCAATTCCTTGACCTTTGACAGACTTTTGTGTTACGTAGACGATGTCAAATTGCTGTAGGATCAACTGCCATCTGAACAGTCGATAATTTAGTATGGGCTTACTGAACACATACTTCAGAGGATCCACGCGGGATATAAGATTAGTTGTGTGACCATGGAGGTAATGCTGTAACCTCATGGAAGCCAATGCCAAAGGACAACAAGTCTTCTCAATCAGAGTGTACTTGTGTTCACTGATGCTGAATCTTTTGCTGAGGTAATAGATAGCTCATTCTTGGCCTCTATTATCTTTTTGGTCCAGCATGCAGCCCATGGTATTATCATTAATGGACAGGTACATAAATAGGGGAACATTATCCCTGGGAGGTACCAAAACAAGAGCATTAACCAACTGCTCTTTAATGGTAAGGAAGACTTTCTGGCACTCATCATTCCATTTCATGGAGGAGTTCTTCCTTAATAGCTTAAAGATGGGCTCACAGGTTGTTGTGAGTTGAGAGATAAATCTACAAATGAAGTTGATTCTTCCCAAAGATCCCCGTATTTCCTTCTATGTCTGAGGAACGGGCATTTCCTTGATGGCCAGGATTTTAGTGGGATCCAGCTCAATCCCTTTGTGGCTGACTAGGAAACCTAGCAACTTGTCTGTTTTGACATCAAAGGCGCACTTGGCTGGATTCAACTTCAAGTTGTACTTACGCAACCTGTTAAAAAGCTTTTTGAGATGGTCTAAATGGCCTTCCTCCCTTCAGGAGTTGACAATGATGTCATCCACATAGATCTCTATCTCTTTGTGCATTAAATCATGGAAAAGAGCCATCATAGCTCGCTGATAGGTTGCCCCAGCATTGATGAGGCCGAATGACAACTGTCTGTAGCAAAAAGTTCCCCAAGGCATGATGAAAGCAGTTTTCTCATGGTCTTCCTCAACAACCATAATTTGATGGTACCCCGCGAAGCAATCCGCAAAGGAGTACATGCAGTACTGAGAAGTATTGTCAATGAGAATGTGGATAAAAGGTACGGGAAAGCTATCTTTGAGACAAGCTTTGTTCAAATCCCGGTAATCCACGCAAACTCACACATTTCCTCTAGGTTTAGGCACAGGAACAATGTTTGATATCCACTCTGGATATGTAGACACCATGATAATGCCAGCTTGAAATTGTTTCACAATTTCTTCTTTGACTTTTAAACTCCACTCAGGTTTTAATCGTCTGAGCTTCTGCCTAACTAGCTTGAATCCTTCTTTAATGGGAAGGCGATGAAGAACAATGTCAGTGGACAAACCCACCATGTCTTCATGAGACCATGCAAACACATCCTGGAATTGGGTTATTAGCACAACCATGTCATTCTGTTGGTTTGGGGTGAGGTCTGAACCAATTTGGATTAGCTTAGGGTTTTCTAAGGTTCCAAGATTGAAAGAAGTGGTTTGGTTAAGGTTGGGTTTAGGTTTGTCTGTGACCCATTCCTTAATCTCCTGAGGTATCTCAATGTCCTCTTGTATTTCCATCAAGTCTGAGTTCAACTTTGAATCAAAGTTATAGCCCTTGTGGAGAGAAGGCACACCATTAGCAAGTCCAGGCACATCTAATTTTAGAGTCCTGAAATCAAAATATGCTTTCACTTAATATATGAAACTGTTTAATCATACAAAGTGTTAGTATATACTAATAAAATAACTGATAATACTGTATAGAAAAGTAAGCAATTAAAGTTATCTACAGTGCAGAGGGATTTTCTGCCCATTTTACCCTTGTAGACCAATGCATGGAGTGATGTTCCAATTGTCGAGGGCAAAGTCCTGATGGACTGCAGTAATGGAGGGCTTGTCATTGTCCTCATTCTCCTGAATGATAACCATGATATCTGGGTAATCATCGTCTGGGTATATTGATTTGTATGTTCATCATGAACAATGACGCGTATGCCTGACATCATCAAGGCGATGTCATGTTTATGTTTCCGCTCCCTTTCTTCCACTTCGGGATCAGGAATCAGCACCTCTTTAGCTTTGAAGGTTAATGGCTTGGGAAACAGCATAGCCACAACATGGGCTGGCACCTTTACTGGAGACTGTATCAGCTCATGTGGTGCAGATGGAACAAATCATCGTGTCGTGGATGCTTGAGGAATCTGCGTGTGTTTGTGTGGATTCCTATGATTGGAATTTGCAGAATAGCCTAGTCCGGCTGTCCCAGTTTGACTGGACATTTGAATAGGGTGCTTAATACCCTGCTGATTTTTACCAAGCCCTTGTCCAGGCTGATGACCCAATGACATCATTTCTTGTGTAGCCGACATAACCTCGACAGAAAATTTGGGTACGAGAAGTGGTGATCCAATAGGTTGATATTGAGTGTTGCTCACTTCCAAAGTATGAAAACTGGCCGGCTTAACTTCGGAGTTGAAACTGATGATTGGAAGATCTCCTTGTTCAGGACTTTCCGGCTCAGCGTTGACAGTGACTAGACTGTTGTTGACAATGTATTTGATTTTTTGATGTAATGTGGAGGGAACGACTCCAGCCATGTGTATCCATGGTCTCCGCGATAGCAGGTTGTATCCTGAGTCTATTTTGAGGATGTGGAAGGAGACATTAAATGTATTTGGACCAATCTCAATTGGCAGCTCAATCTTTCCGACGGAATTTCATCGGGATCCATCGAAAGTTTTGATCATCGTATGGCTGCTTTGGATCCGCTTGAGATTGACATTCATCCTCGTTAAGGTGGCATAAGGACAAATATTCAGAGATGAACCTCCATCTATCAACACTCCAGCTAACATATACCTGGAGGACAAAACTGTGATGTGCAATGGCTTGCAATGACCAATTCCTTATGGAGGTATGTCGTCATCAGTGAAGGATATCACATTGTTGTTGAAAATGTGATCAACCATATGTTGAAATTTTTCCACATCCATTGATTTTGGTAAGTAATCTTCTTCCAAAACCTTCAGTAAGATCTTCCGGTGCTCCTCGAAAGAGAAAACCAAGTCCAGTATTGATATCTGATGTGGAGCTTCTCTTAAGCTTAAAACCACCTTGGCTTCATTATGACCCATAGTGCGGAGGAATTGTTGAATCTTCTCCATTGGAATCTTCCCCTTTGCTTTGATGGCGGGCTTCATCACCCTCTGAGGAAGATATACAGTGGATTTTCCTTCGACACTGTAGCAGTAGTATGAGACGAGGATCCTATTGTGTAAGCTGACAACAGGATATTGTGGTCTGCAATGTAAAGAAATTGGCTCAGGTGCGGCCACTTTCAAAGGATTGTCAGCTCCATTGAGTTGAATTGCTTGTATGGGAAATGCTTTAACAGTTTCATCATCCTCGTCGAATATAACTTCTATTGATCCCTTCCATTTAGTAGGATATGTACTCCCACCTTCAAGTTGCACAGTGTCGTCATCTGCCATTTGCAGGACACCGCTATCAATAAGATTTTGAATGAGATGGCAGAGTGCCCAACATTCGTCTGTGTTGTGACCGCGAGAATATGAATGATATTGATAAACTCCATCCGCGTTGAATCGTCCACCACGGGGATTAATTGGAGGCAGAAGGGAGGTACCTCTTCCTTCATTGATCAACATTTGAAATATCTCATCCATAGGTTGGCCCAGATAGGTAAATTCTCTCTGGTTGGCAAAATCTAGACGAGCTTTAGCATTTGCTCTCTTTGAAACCTTATCCTCCATAGCTTCGCTTTCTGAAGGTGATGGTGGAGCATTCATAACAAACGGAAGGAGGTAGGCATGTTCCTACCTGATTAATTGGCGTGTGACTTGATGTTGATGGGTGACTAGTTCTGCCAATTACTCAATTTGCTTACAAAGAGCTTTCATCTTTCGTTCTATAGTAAACTTGAACTTTGCGTAATCCCATCTGTCCACACCGCCTTTAATGGTTTAAAGACTAAATCTAATCTTTATTGGCAAAAAGTGTGCAGATTTTGTCAGTCTGTCCACTATCACCCATATCGCATCGTATCCTTTTTGAGTCGTTGGTAGGCCTACCACAAAATCCATTGTGATATGCTCCCATTTCCATTCCGGTATTTCCAATGGTTGGAGTAATCCGCTTGGTTTTTGATGCTCAGCCTTCACTTTCTGACATGTCAAGCACTTTGCAACGCATTCTGCAATGTCTCTTTTCATATTTGGCCACCAAAAATGTCACCACAAATCTTGATACATCTTTGTACTTCACGGATGAATCAAGTATCTTGAGCTATGAGCTTCTGTCAATATGTCTTCTTTAATATCATGTACTGCTGGAACCCAAATTCGTCCCTCGAATCTTAGCATTCCCTCAGTATCAACCTTGAACTTCACTTCTTTTCCTTCAACCACACTTTCCTTTATTTTTCTGCATTTTTCATCTTGCAGTAGAGCGTTCTTCACTTTGTCTACCATAGTTTGAGTGAAAATATACTTCAGACTCTTATGGTCTGTGTAGATCTCACACTTCTCTCCATAGAGATAGTGCCTCCATATCTTTAGAGTAAATACTACCGCCGCCAACTCTAAATCATGAGTTGGATATCCTTTTTCGTAGTCTTTCAATTGTCTTAATGCATACGCAATGACTTTACCATTTTGCATTAGAACACATTCTAAGCCCTTGTGTGAAGCATCACTATACACCACAAAGTTTCCTGTATTATCTGGTAATGACAACACAGGTGCCACACTAAGCCTCTTCTTCAATTTCGTAAAACTTTCCTCACACTTCTCCGTCCAAATAAATTTTAGAGATTTTCTCGTCAAATTTGTTAACGGAGTGGCAATCTTGGAAAAATCCTGGATAAACCATCCATAATAACCTTCCAATCCCAAGAAACTTCTTACTTCTGATGAAGTTCTTGGTCGTTCTCAATTTATCATGGCTTCGACTTTTGATGGATCTACAGAAATCACATCCTTATCAATTACATGCCCAAGAAATTGTACACGTTCTAACCAGAATTCACACTTAAAGAATTTCGCGTACAACTTTTCTTTTCTTAGCGTCTCCAGCGTTAGACGTAAGTGTTCTGCGTGTTCTTCTTGAGTTCTAGAGTACACCAGAATATCATCGATAAATACCACCACAAACTTGTCTAAGAATGGTTTAAACACCCAATTCATCAAATCCATGAATGTTGCAGGGGCGTTTGTCAAACCAAAAGACATCACTAAAAATTTGTAATGTCCATACTGAGTTTGGAATGCCATTTTCGGTACATCCTCCTTCCTTACTTTCAATTGGTGATACCCACTTCTCAAATCTATTTTTGAGAAATATCTAGCACCCTTCAATTGATCAAACAAGTCATCTATTCTTGGCAACGGATATTTGTTTTTAATAGTGACTATGTTTAATTCTCTATAATCAATGCAAAGACGCATTGACCCATCCTTCTTCTTCATGAATAACATCAATGCTCCCCACGGTGACACACTCGGCTGAATGTACTGTTTATCTAACAGCTCTTGCAGTTGCACCATTAGTTCCTTCATCTCTACCGGAGCCATTTTGTACGGGGCCTTCGATATCGGAGCGGTTCCTGGCGCTAAGTCGATCACGAATTCAATCTCTCGGTTAGGCAGAAGTCCTGGCAAATCTTCCAGAAACACATCCCTAAATTCCCTAACCACTTGTATTTCCTCCAATTTCACACCCTTCTCCTTTTGAGTATCGACTATGTAAGCTAAATACCCTACACAGCCCTGACTCAACAACTTCTTGGCCTGCATCATTGTCAGACATCTCATTTATCTAGGCGATTTGCTACCATGGAAAACTACCTTTGACAAAGTCATAAGGTTTACACACTTCTTTTGGCAATCAATTATTGCTCCATAATTGAATAACCAATCCATTCCCAATACCACATCAACTCTTCACTAGGTATTTCTAACTTCTTAGCAAAATCATCAAATATAAACGAGCAAGTAGCACATGAATCAAATAATACATAGGCATTTATATCATTGATTGGGATAATACCTGACACGACATCTTTCGATTACACCGCGTCCTGTACCGTCATGTTGAAGGTTCTAGCTGTGGGCTTATTTGTTGATATTGGCCCAGCAATAGTTAGTGTACCTCCACTAGCATTTCCCTTGCTTCCATTTGCCTCACCAGATCTCTTCTTTGGGCAATCACGAGCAAAATGATCCTTGGACCCACACATGAAGCAAACATTTTTCTTAAGTTGATTGAAATTTGGGGCAATGTGACCATCTTGGCCATAGTTGAAGCATACTCATTTCCCCATCAAGCACACACCTTTGTGAAACTTCCACGATGTAGCACATGCTTCGAACTTCTTCTTTTGCTGGTTTCCTTGTTGATTCCCGGCTCCCACATTTGCATTCCACTTCCTCTTCAAATTGTTGTTGTCATTTCCACCATTACCACCACCACCATTCTTAGCTTCACCTTCACTCTTCTTTTTCCTCTGCTCTTGGTTATGTTTTGTTACCTCCTTGCCTCCACTCTTATCTAGAATTTCCTTCTCCATCACTGCTGCAAACATCTTCAACTGGAACAAAGAAACCCAACTGTACAACCAGGGCTTCAATCCCTGTTCAAACCTCTTCGTTTTGCGTTCATCTGTGCTGACTTGATATGGCACAAACCTCACCAACTCATTGAATCTTTCGGCATAATCAGATACTGACATCGTTCCCTGCTTTAGTACCAAAAACTGCACCTCTAGCTGACGCCTCAAACTTTCTAGGAAATAAGTCTCGAAGAACATCTCCTTAAACCTTTCCCAAGTCATAATCCCTTGACCTCCTCGGGTTTTATTGGCCTGCCGCCAATAACTCGCCTCTACTTTCAACATGAATGTTCCTAAAGCAGTCTTCTGGTTATCCTCTACCCTAGCAACATTAAAAACCTTCTCTATTTCAATGATCCAGGTCTGAGCCTCAACTTGATTCATGGTCCCATGGAATTCTGGTGGTCCAACCACCTTGAAATCCTTAAACATTGTACCTTGGTTCTGAGGTTGATTTTGTAAAGCACCCGTCAGTAACGTCACTAGCTGCTGAACTGGGTTACCTTCCACATTGTTGTTGTTGGTTTCCTCAGTGGTTCTCTGTCGGGGTGGTTGACGTTTTGGAGGCATTTTCTGTTAAAAATACACTTATTAGACTATTACTCCATTTCTTCAAGTATCTCTACTTAATTTACACACAAAATTTTATCACGTAACACATAGCATTTTGAATAAAATAATAACTTTTATTCATTCATTATCTTAAAAAAAACATCAACATAATAACATCCCTGCTATTTACATTACTTCCCTAAACTACAAAAGTTGCAGGATTACTTCATCATCATCTATCCCATTGGTTGCATTATACTCAGGATTTACATCTTATTTACTTATCAATTACATAATAATTATATATCAACCTACGATGTCCTACTAAGATGTTGCATAGCCTTACGACGCTCTTCCTCCATAATTCGGAACATTGTTCGGCGATCTAATATGTATGATGGTAGCGTCTCGAACTGAATGGGATAACCCATGACCCGATCCTGAGCTCGATTGATCACGATGTTGAATATGTTATTCATCTCTTCCATCTTCATCCTCTTTGCTTGCGCGTCTCTCTCTTCCATCCTGGATCATTGATAAGCTTCCTCATGCGCGTCTTCGGTTCTTGCCCTCTTGGTAGATTCCTCCTTCAGCTTATTCTCTAGTTCTACAATCTTCTCCATCAGTTGCTCGTTTTCCCCTTTCATGCGGCTCAGCTTCTCTTCAAAGTTATTCAGACATTCCTCTTGATCCTGGATCTCATTGTTCTTCTGTGCCATCGAGGTCTGTTGTTCAGCTACTATCTCTTGCAACTCCTCGACGGTATCCTGAAGTTCTATATTACGGTCGTACACCTCGTCGTACATACTGCCAGCTATCGAGTTAAGTGGAATCTCTTCTTCCGTGTTCTCCTCATCCGACTGTGGTAGCTCCACGGGGTCCTCCTCATTCGTCTCTATATCATCATCCTCATCAGGTACTCTCTCCAGCTCAACTACTATGACCAACGGAACTGTTTCCCGTGGCAGTAGTTGTTCCCAAATCACCTGAATATCTTGAGGCTCGTCCTCTCTAGGCATCTGGGATCTTTTCTCTCTAGCCTGACTGGATTCTCCTACATTAGTCATCCTGTCAACCAAAGATTAAATTTTAATTACTAACCACTATTACTCGACACTCACGAGCACATAAGTTATAATCACATAAGCACATAAGTATTTTATTACTTATTCCTTAAAACTCGACAAGAGTTCATCGTCCCTATCTTTTAAAAGGTTACTTCCTAAGGTTTTTCCCCACCTAAGGTTCACAACCTAAAGCTTTGATACCAACTTGTGACACCCCCAAATCTAGGTACTTCATTCCCACAAGATTTGGTGTTCACTATCCATACATTCATACTATCTACTAAAATAAAATAACATTTAACCATAAATCCTCCCTTTAAATAGGGTTACATTATTAAACAAAATCTTCCTAGGTTGTCTAACCTTTAAACATCATTCAATTGCAAAAATAAAATTATTACATCACATCATTGTTAAAAAGTCTATGACCGTTATGATAAATAATTAAAAATATTACAAGTCTGCATCACTTGTACATTTTTCCCCTTCCTTTGCTAGTTGAAGGCTCATCTACTTTCTCAAGTTTAGCTGTAATGAGTGTATAAATATATAAGAGTGAGCAAAACAATTGCTCACTGGATATAACAATGAATCAACAGGAGAATAATCATAATAACTACCAACGAATAGGCTCATCAAAAATGAATAGTACTCTAACAATGATAATCAGAAACTGGAATCCAAAATATGGAATATATATAATTGAGGGTCATAAGACCACGAACTATGTCCATAGTTGCGAGTACTCTTTCAACTCTAACTTTAACAATCATAAGACTATAAGGACTCCTCGTACTTAGGGGGATCAACCCTTCACACAATGTATTGTGTACAAACATTTCAATGCTAAGCATAAAATATCCCCTAATAATAATAGGGTTGTTCATCTCAGTATTTAGAGTACAAGTCCGCACCAAAGAAAGTTTGGTTTGGATAAACTTTCAAGGGTTATTTGAAGTTTAACGAACATCAACTAGAGGACTAGTTAAATCAATAGTGTTTGATAACACAACAGTTGTTTAATAACAACATAACATAGAACAATTGAGAATCATAGGTGAACTGACTATACATATTAAACTCATGCTTGAGATAACTATAGAGCATAAGTATTCAACAAAATGAATAAAATTGTAAACCTTTGCTTGAACAATAAATAAGCTAAGGTTAGGGTCTTATAACATTGAAAATGAAATTACTGAACGTATATTAACTGATAGCAAGCTGAAAACTAAAAAATTGCCCAACATGGTATTAATTCACGCAAAGAAATAAAAAAGCTCAATAACAGAGACGAGAGTTCAAAAACTGTGTTCATTATACAAGAATAGAACTTAAGAAACTTGTTTAACTATAAACAAGTTAGAATGAATCAACCATAATGAGAATTCAAAAAACATTAAAGTTAAGTTTTGCTCAACTAAAATTTAGGAACAATTTATTTGTTCAATAACAGTTTAAGATAGAAAACTTGCTCAATCAAAAGAATAAAGCTACACAAGGTAATAATAGAACTGGCTCAACAAAAGTGTAGAGTTAAAAAGCTTGCTCAATATAAAAAGAGAAGTTTAGAAACTTGCCTCGAGCGTAAGCTATAAAATTAAACTCATGATCACCAACACATAGGTTTAGAACCACAATATCTCTTAGACATACTAAAATACCACCACATATGCATTTCTAGTTAGACTTGTTATGCAAACACAAGTCTTAAGCTACTATTCAAATATCAGAAAATCTAAGTGTTAATCTTTGCAACACCTATTTATTATTTATCATGCTTAATAAATCAAAAAACGTCCCTTTCATAGTTTACCAATTTTAATAACGTTCAAATTACTAACCACATTTTACTATGTTGTTGTAACCTTGTCATTACTCATTTGACATGCTAACACAAACCTAAGACATGTTATGTTGCTAATCCAAGTCTGCAGAAGCAGAAGAAATCAATATCTCAAACCGTAGGTATGGCGCAATTGCATTGCCCATACAAAAAATTCGACCGTGAACAATGCATTGCTTATTTTTTTGGCACTAACACAGCAATGCTATTTGACAAGCACGTACAGAGGCAGAGACTACCGATGAACAATAATAAACTTTTAGCCCAACAAACATGAATTTCACCCACTAGATAAAGAATATCAACATGTACAATTGATACAAAACTATTGTAAATATGTTTGTTAACATTTTCAGCCAATTAGAACAATTTAACATCAAGTATACTAGTTTAATTCTTCAAATTTCATATTTTCATACAAAACTCAATTTTCTTGACATTCTTCCCAAAAATCAACACTGTGATTTCAATTCTTGCTCAAATTGCTTAGTTCAAATTATGTTATGTTCGTTTCTTAACAAACTAGCATAAACAATACTAAATTCCCAGTTTAGCATACAAATTTACCACTAAAATTAATATTTTCGTAAGCCATATAAGAAATATATACACTGCCAAAATTTTCTACTTCTAAACTGCAATTAGCATAGAAAACTCTTATTTACCTACAACCTCAACCATCACAACACATATAAACACAATTATCTCATTGTATAGCAACAATTCAACGAATTTAATTGCACAGAGTACATAAAATTTTGTCGTGATACTCATAAACATATATAATATCATAGTTGTAGAACAAACCTTCAATTACTAATACAATCGCTGCTAATCACTGGAATTGTTGTGAAAATTCACAGGTTTCCAATCAATTCTCTCAAGCTCTCTATCAATCTCTCTCTGAATTCTCTCAAGCTTAGCCAAAATCAACTAATATGCGTAATATCAAAGATACAAAACTGATATGGCCATAATAA
Organism: Panax ginseng; assembly: GCA_020205605.1. NCBI lineage: Eukaryota > Viridiplantae > Streptophyta > Magnoliopsida > Apiales > Araliaceae > Panax > Panax ginseng. Next base: position 96,323,201 of record CM035128.1, on the reverse strand, counting down.
GCCTCATCGCCATAATATATATACGATATATTATAAATATATTATATTTATTATTTTAAATTTATTTTATTTAAATTCAAAAATCAAAAATAATCCAAAAGCCATAAGGCTTTGTTTGGCAAAACCTTTTAAATTTAAAGACTTAATATTTTAAACCTTGTTTGGCAAAAACTAAATTAAACCCTTTTTAATTTATTTTAATAAACACTTTTGTTTATAATTTATAATCACATATCATTTATTTGGATTTTCATATCCAACATTAACCCATTAAATTAATCACATACCATATTTAAATTAAATATACCATTTTAGCAAATATCACAAAATTATAATTTTTATTATAACTTTATTTAATAATTTAATATAACATCTAAATTATTAAATCAAAAGAACAATAAAACACCTCATGTTATATTAAAGCTCTCTAAATTATAAATTAATTTAATTTAAAATGTTATCTAATAAATTTAGACTCATAAATATTTACTAAACAACCATCACATCAATAAAATATTTATTTCATCAATTCAACCATAGACACATCAAATAAATATTTATATTATTCAATAAATATTTATTATTACAATTTGAAATTTCGGATCGTTACAGGTTCAATTTTGATATAATAAAGGAATTTAACATGAAATATTTGTTGAAAGTTTGGCAATTATCTTCTCCGATAAAATATTCATTTAAATATATTATAATTATTTAAATAGTAGTATTATATATATATATATATATATATATATATATATATATATAAATGCATGTGATAAAAGTGATGGGTGGTGGAAAATGTTGCCTGGAAAGGTTGTTCCAAAATGGTGGGACCCCAACCTTTGAAATGATAAGAGTTAGGCAAAAGAAAGGGAGATGTTAGGCAGGTGGGCGGAGGAAAATTAGGCAGCCTTGTTTAATTTTTCCTCCGTGCTTACACTATAAATAGAGGGATAACCCTTCTTCCTAAAACACACCTTCAATATCAGAAATTCTTATTCTATAGTATTGTGAGTATTTTTCTTGAGTATAAGGATACTTTGAGTGTAGTTTTTTGTGCAAGATTTTCTCAGAATAATATCTGATATTCCAGTCAAATCCAGTTTTTACTAAGGTAAATGATATTATTTTTTTTACAATACTCGTAAGAAATATTATTTTCTTTCATACTCCATATTATGAAAGGGATATTATTTTATTTCGTATTCCTAAATTTAAACTTACTATGGTAAGTATTATTTCTATAATTTCTGAAATTATTAGAAATTCCTTAAGTTTTGTGCTTCATCTAAATATCATTTCACTGGAATATTGGTCTTAACTTTCTTATTAAATTTTAAACTCTTCATGTCTAGGTACTATTCATACAGTACTATTCATGAGCACTATTCATACATACGGTACTATTCATAAGATACTATTCACAAGTACTATTCACAAAAAGAATTTAATTTTCTTTTCTATCCAAATTATTTTTGATACATGAATATCATTTTTGAATTTTACTCCACAAAGAGTTATCATGTTGACAATTTGAACATATTTGAATCCTGTATAAATAGAATTATAAATATCCAATATTTATCCTTTATCTCACTTGAGTGAATCTTTGTATCATTATCATCATCCCCATGCTTAAATTATGTTGAAAGTTATCTTTGGCTCGTAGTGAAAATATGAACTATTGATTGATGAATATCTTTAGCCCGTAGTGTAAAGATGAATTGTTGATTGATATATTTATCCCGTAGTGCAAAGATGGACAGGTGTTTGGCATGATCATGACCACTGGCGATACTAACGAATATCCTTCGCCCACAGTGCATGAATAATTCATTGATTTGAAATATTTATTGAATGATGTTACAGGGATAAAATATTGGTGATGGACTTTTAAATCATAGAAGATAGTAGATATGATGCTCTACTTGACTCTCCTAATGGATTGCTATTTTCGATGCAGTTGTACTCTAAAACTTGTTGTCTACTGTATTCTATCACATTTTTCTCTGTTAAGGACTAAGGATAATTTGTTCTATATTATCATAGTCATAATATTCTTTACTGGGCTAGTTGAGCTCACCCTTTTCCTTTTTATTTCATTGTTCTTCTCAGGATGCGAAAATGTAGTCGGGACTAGTCGGGGAGTGGAGTGATGGTTCAAGATGATTATTATAGCAGTCCTCACTATTTTATAAAATAGTGTAACAATAACTGTAATGAGGACTTTATTTGAGTTTGGATATTTGTCTACAAGACAATATTTGTATTAAATCTCTCAGCGCATGTGTTGTCGTATTTTGCACGATAGTTGTATTAATGAAGTTTGTATTTGAATTTTGTACCATGTATTTGGAAACTCAGACTGGGTTGTGTGGACCTATTTTAGGGGCATCATAGTTGGTATCAAAGCTTAGGGATATGATCTCTGGTAGAGATCTGAAATTAGAACTAGGAAGGGAGAGACGAGTAAATCATTTGCTAATGTATTCTACCTAAGCTTATTTGTTATGTGTCGGTCAGAATATAGGGTTAATATGTGGCATGTTAATTTCTTTAATTTACCCTTGTTTTGTGGCAGTATTTGAGAATGGCGTCTAAAAACTTTGAGATGAGCAATGGAGCACATGCGACCATTGAGACACTTACAATCAACAACCAGGATAATGTGCATCAAGAAGGAAATAATCCTCATGTAAATAATAACACCGACCAAATGATGAACGATGAGATGTTTAGGAGGTTTTCATAATTCATGCAAAACTAGACGAGAGAGACTTTTGTTCAAAATGCAGGTGGAAACAATGGTAACTCACGACATTTAACTACTGAGAAATTCAAGGAGTTGGGACCACCGAAGTTTTTGGGAAAGCCAGAGCCACTAAAGGCAGAGACATGGATTAAGCAGATTACTAAGATATTTGATGTCTTGGGATGCACTTAAGAGAAAATGGTTCCATTCGCCACCTTTATGTTGCGCGGAGAAGCAGATTACTGGTGGGAATCTATAAAACGTACTCATCTGTCCGCACTTAAGATGTCTTGGCAGAGGTTCCAAGAATTATTCAACGACAAGTACTTTCCAGAAAGTATTCGTCACATGAAGGAGGTGGAATTCATAAAATTGGAGCATAATAATATGACTGTATCCTAATACGAGGTAAATTTTGCGGGGTTATCTCGGTTTGAATCTCATTTGGTAGACAATGAGGAGCGGATGACGCGAATGTTTCTAAGAGGTTTGAAACCCAAAATTCATCAATATGTTATCTCTCATAAACTTTGCTTGTATTCAGATGTAGTGAATAGGGCTCAGTTACTGGAGCGGGATTATGAGTCAGTTCATCCAAAAGACAGCAACCGGCAGCACGAGAATAGTCATACCAGTGGCAACAATAATCGAAGCAGTGATAGCCAATGTGCCAGAAATGGTAACCACTTCGGTGGTAATCATGGTCAAGATAATAGAAGAAATGATTCAAGTGGAAATTTTAAGAAGAAAAGATTTAACAATGACGGAAAGACATCGGCAGCAACACTAGCAATAACAACAGTTTCTAGGGGAGGAGAACGACCGCCAGTTAGATGCTACAAATGCGGGGAGGAGGACACATAAGTCCAAACTGTTCACAGCCATCCAAGGTATGTTTTAGTTGTCGAAAAGATTGTCACATAGCTCTTTTTTTTTCCCTGAAGCAAAGTTAAGTCTAGCTGGGATGGTGGCAACAAAGGCAGCTACGGACAAAACAAAGTCAGTGGTTCAAGGGGGAGCATTTGTCGTGACGTCCAAAAAGGCGAGGAACCCGAACAAAGTTATCACATGTAAGCTAATTATAAACTCTTGCAAAGTCTATACCTTATTAGATACCGATTCAACCCATTCTTTTACTTCTCCTACTTGTGCTCAATGTTTAAACTTGACCTCTAAGAAATTAAACTTTGACTTATCTGTTGAAACTCTGTTATGAGAAACCTTCATTACATCCACTATTTTTAAATCTTGTTTGATTCAAATCGACACTCTCAAATTACCTATTTATCTTATCTCTTTGAAAATACTTGCATTTGATGTGATTTTGGGGATTGATTGGTTAACTACTCATCATGTTAAAATTGATTGTATTTGTAAGGTTGTTAGTTTTCATATTCCTAACCAACCTGTTATGCGAATTCAAGCAACCAAACCACTAAAGTCAATCATTGTCATATCAAGCTATAAAGTAATTCGTTAATTAAAAAATGGATGTCAAGCTTTCTTAGCCCATGTCATGGATTTAAACAAAAATACGTCAAATTTGAATTGTATTTCTATTGTAAATAAATTTTCGGACGTATTTCCTGAAGAACTTCCTAGACTACCCCCAGAGCGTGAAATCGATTTTTGTATTGACCTTAAACCCATCTCCAAAACCCCATATCGAATGGCTCCTATTGAACTCCAGGAGTTAAAAAACAAACTACAGTAGTTGTTAGACATTGGTTTCATTCGTTGTAGCGCCCGAGAAAATCGGATTTTTTATGACAATTAAATTTTTATTTGATTATGTGAATTAAATGAATTTAATTGATTTATTTTGTGAGTAAGGTATGTGAAGGTCGTTCTATGACCTAGGATGTGTTTATATGGTTAGTAATCTGGCTACGTGCTAGAATTAACTGTTTAGAATTTCCAAGACGAAAATAAATGTTTTTCGAGAAATTCCCGTAAAAACACTATTCATCCATTTCTGTTTGGGAAATTATTTTGAAATTTCGAGAAACGCATAATGATAGAATATCGAGATGAGATGAAGTATCTAATAATATTTCATTTATGGCAAACGAAGTTTTTGCCTGCGGACTTAAAACCTAAGGGTTAAGTGAGATGATTTTCGAGAAGGAAATGAAATGCGTAGAAGAAATTGTTTTATGGTTAAAGGGTGTGTTATATAAATATGATACTGTTAGTATCTATGTATAATACGACGAGTTAATACGAAGTACAATACGATTATCGTACTAGTATTATACGAAAAGAATACGTGAATCGTACGTATAGAATACGATTCGTATTATGGAATTAGGTTATGACTTAATATAAATTCATTTGGTTTGGATTATGTTTAGCCCGAACAATTGAATGAGTAAGCCCAAGGAATTAATGTGTTAAGCCCAAGTCAAAGCCCAATATTAGATGGCTTATGCCCAATGCAAGAAAACCGAACCGTGGATTGAACCGGTGGGTCACCGAATGGGTAAAACCCATGGGGCAACCCATGGGCATGGTGGGCCGGCCATTTGGTGTGCAAGGCAAGCATATCACTTGGTCACAAAGTATTTTACTTGGTGTCACAAAGTATTTTACTTGGTGACAAAGTGTAGAATAGTAAGGAGGTGGGGGAGTAAGGTCTAAATTGCCCTCCATTTCAATTGCCTATAAATAGAAAGCTAGGTTTGGTCTTTTGAGAGTTTTTCAAATTGCCAACTTGTATTTTAAGAGAGAAAGAGAGCTAGACTCAACCAAATCATCTATCTTGAAGATTTGCCTTAGAGTTTTTCAAGATTTCTTAAAAGTTCTTAAGGTAATATTCCTTATTGCTAGTCCATCTCTTTTGATTTTCTTTTAGTATGGAGAATCACAAATGGGTGGTGTATGCCTAATATGGTAGAATAAGGATGACTTAGTATAGATTCAATCTTTGTAAGTCATGAAATCATAAGAATCATAAGGGTTGATATAGTTTTAAATCATGGAAATATTGACTGTTGAGGTTGATTGTTGATAAACAATTAAACTCCATCAATAAGTTAATATATGCATCTTGCTTGGTTAGGATGTAGAAATGAAGTCGATGGAGTATTCCATGTGATTTGGCTTAGAGAACGTTAGTAACGAAGTTATGTCGAATTTCATGGAAATAGACATTAAATGTCAAAAATGTTGAAATTATTGATTGGTAGTCGAAAGTTGTCGTGAGACTTGAAAACATTGTTTTTCAATATCAACATATGAGATAGGGTATTTAAGAGTCGTGGACTCGAGAATCGTCGGATTCCGACTTAGAACGAAGAAAACGAGCATTGAACGCTCATTATCGTTTACGAACATTTAGAAAATGAACTCAATAGTGAATTTTGAGTTAACAAATTCAAAAGTGTCGAATTCTTATATGAACGCGTAGAGTATTTCATTTATGATGTGTAGGCTTTTGAACGGACCAAATCAGACTTATAACGAAGAAGTTATGGCTCCGAGAATTTCACCAAAAATTTTATCTATGAAAATTATCTGGTACCGAGGTCTGGCGTCGGCATAGTGTTGTTAACTACTGGAAAGTGGCATCGTAGCACCACTGACAGAAGGAAGTCTCGCGTTGTAGTGCCGAGACCGGACTGGTATCGCTAATCAGCCAAGCAGCCCAGCCTTATACTAGGATGTCACCATGGCGTTCTTGATGCGAGGTAGTTGTTGAATGACTTAGGTTTGAACTGCAATTGTTCAGAGACCTAGAAGAGTAAAGTTTGTACACTTCATAAGTGTACTAAAACTATTCCTATACTACCTATACTAAGGTATATGGTATTGAAACTTAGGAATTAAAGGCATGTTATTAACGTATGAACGAAGAACACAAAGTGTTATCAATAAACCTTAGTCGGGGAAACAACGTTGGTACTTCGCCAACGATGATAGAGTCCGGTTAATAACGTAAGTTGATTAATAAGTCGAGATGAAGGGTAATAATTCGAGTTGACTTTATTATTGATATTAAATTAACAAAGACATAGAAGAGAAAGAAGTTGGTAGAAACAATGTGAATAATTGTTTGATAGCTAATTATAGTGTGCTATATGAATATATCATCTAGATTTTGTAAAGGTTATGGTCAGTCGATTAAGTTATTTGAAGATGCTGAAAGGCAAGTTTTCTTAACGCTTGTGTAAATTTTAAGTTAGTCAAGTTTTATGTGATTCATTGTACTGAATTGCACAACTTGTTTTAAAGAAAGGGTCAATGTCAGATTTAACTCGGCTAGACTATTCATAAGATATAGATTGATTGATATTCATATCTTTCTATATAGAAATGTTAAATCTATCCTATGCCAAGTAATTTGTACGGATGTGAAGGTAAGGTTTGTCTATGAACAAACAAAAGTATTTTTCATCGATTATTTAATGGGCACGCGAGTTTGCCAAATGTTAAATGTAAATAAGTTTAACGAATGAGTGTTGATCAACATAGAGTACTATAGGTTGATCACCTAGAAGTGCTCGTAAGTAATGTAGATGTACAGCCTTAGTGCTATGATATCCTTTTCAAGTATGAAAACAGAAAGCTACTGTTCATGGTCTATTGACCGGTTCAGAATTCTTAATCTATTCTATACCTTGGGAATTGATGTTATGAAATGTTAAAGTATTATTGTTTCATAATACTTCATAACTATTTGTTCAGTTATGTATGAATTGTTATATAATTCACGAATGTGGTATTACTGTTATCCTTTGCTAAACTTGTTGAGCTCGTTATGCTCACTTCTTGCGTGAATTATATGACTGCAGTTAAGGATGAACATACTGAGAATGCTAAGAGAGATAAGGGCAAAGCTAAGATGGATACTTAGCCATCGTGTAATAGATTAGTATGTTTGTATGTATTATACATTATGAACAACAAACGATGTAATTAGTTTATGAACCTGGGAAGGATTATACTATGATTGTAATAAGAAGATAGTAATTACATTCATTTTGTTGTATTTCAATGGAATGGTTGTATGGTTATGAGTATCGTGTAGAACCATATGTCGGGTTGAAAGATACCCGAATTTTGGGGTGTCACATTCATTCTAGTACATCTCCTTGGGGTGCTCCTATTTTATTTGTAAAGAAGAAAGATGGGAGTATGCGACTTTGCATTGACTATCGGGAGTTGAACAATATCACCATCAAAAATAGGTAGCCATTACCTCGCATTGATGACCCACTTGACTTTAATGTGCTAAATACTTCTCAAAGATCGATCTTCGTTCCAGATATCATCAGGTAAAGATTAAAATTGATGACATTCCAAAGAATGCTTTCAGAACTCGGTATGGGCATTACAAATTTCTAGTCATGTCTTTTGGATTGCTAATGCTCCTGCTGCTTTCACGGATATGATGAACCGAGTATTCAATGAATATTTGGATCATTTTGTGGTTATTTTTATTGATTACATCATCATCTACTCAAAAAGCCGTGAAGATCATGAGCAACACTTGAAGTTGATACTCCAAAAGCTTCATAAAAACAAGTTAAATACCAAGTTGAAGAAATATGAGTTCTGGCTTGAGGAAGTAGCATTCCTTGGGCACGTGATATCAAAGTATGGAATATCAGTGGACCCGGCAAAGATTGAAGCAATACAAAGTTGGGAACAACCTAAGTCAGTAACCAAAGTACGTAACTTTCTGGGCTTAGGTGGTTATTATCGGAGATTCGTGGAAGGATTTTCTAGAACTGCTACTATATTAACTCAGCTAACTTGAAAAGATACAAAATTCGGATGGGGCGAGAAATGTGAGAAAAGTTTCCAAGAACTCAAGAGGAGACTCATTTCGGCACCTGTTCTGAAAATACCATCAGTGTCGGAGGGATTTGTCATCTACAGCGATGCTTTAGGCAGTGGTTCAAGATGTGTTCTCATGGAACATGGGAAAGTCATAGCCTATGCCTCGAGACAACTTAAAGAATATGAGAGGAATTATCCTATTCATGATCTAGAGTTGGCAGCAGTCGTTTTTGCGCTAAAGATCTGGAGGCACTACCTATATGGGGAGAAAGTGGAGATCTATACATATCCTAAAAGCCTCAAATATTTCTTCACCCAAAAGGAACTCAACTTGCGACAACGACGTTGGCTCGAGCTGTTAAAAGATTATGACCATACCATCCAATACCATCCTGGAAAAGCGAATGTAGTAGCTGACGCATTGAGTATAAGATCATATGCGGGTATGAGTGCGATATTGTCAACATAAAGGACCATTTTGTGTGACTTACAAAGGATGGAGAAAGAGTTAAAGACTCCAAGTACCCACATGATGATGGTAAATATACTAATAGAACAGACTTTAATCGATAAAGTTAAAGCTACTCAAGCTATAGACTTGGAGCTGATGAGTATGATGAAGAAAGTACAAGAAGGTGCTATTCCAAAAGCAAGAATCGACGAAGAAGAAATACTTCAAGTCAACTTTGGACTTTGTGTTCCTAACGACTCTAAATTGAAGTATAAAATCATGATGGAGGCACACAACACACCGTTTGAAATCCATCTTGGAAGTACCAAAATGTATCGTGATCTTTGACATACATTTTAGTGGAGCAATATGAAGAGAGAGATCATAAAGTTTATCTCAATGTGTTTAACATGTCAATGTGTCAAGGCGGAGCATTAAGTACCAAAAGGTCCATTGCAACCACTTGAAATTCAAGAATGGAAGTCAGAGTACATCACCATGGATTTCGTTATTGGTCTTCCCAAGGTTTCTCAAGGCATAGATGCAATTTGGGTCATTGTCGATAGATTAACCAAGTCTGCTCATTTCTTTCCTATACGAGAAACTTATTCACTTAAACGTCTTGTTCGTATGTATATAAATGAGATTGTGAGATTGCATGGTATGCCAGTATCTATAGTTTCTGATCGAGACCTAAGATTCACTTCACGATTTTGGGTCAGCTTGTAGAAAGCTAAGAGCAGTGATTTACGATTCAGTTCTGCATATCATCCTCAAACGGATGGGCAATTAGAAAGGAGTATTCAAACTCTTGAAGATTTATTGAGACTCTACGTATTAGACTTCAAAGGAAGTTGGGACAAGTAATTGTCATTGGTGGAATTCTGCTACAACAACAGTTATCAAATAATTATATGCATGTCTCCATTCGAGGCGTTGTATGGACGAAATTGTCATTGTCCATTATGATGGGACAAGGTGGGTGAAGCAACATTGCTGGGACCAGAATTGGTACGCATGACTACGGAAAAGATTCAAATGATCCGGCAATGTATACAAACCTCACAAGATCAACAAAAGAGTTATGATGGTCTTCATTGAAGGGACGGGGAGTTCAATATTGGAGATCATGTATTATTACGTGTTGCTCCATGGAAAGGGGTTACGAGATTTGGAAAGAGAGGAAATCTCAACCCTCGATTCATCGGTCCATTTAAAATCCTCGACCGAGTAGGAACTGTGACCTATAGACTCGCTTTACCGTCAAGTATATCTCGTGTTTATAATTTTTTCACATATCCACATTATTGAATTAGAACCAGACGAGGTAGCAGAAGATTTAACGTATGAAGAGGTACCTGTTAAAATCTTGGATAAGAAGTAACATATTCTACATATTATACCTAAAGTCAAAGTTTTATGGAGAAACCACGATATTGAGGAAATGACCTGAGAGTTAGAATCTGATATGAAAGCAAGGTATCATCACCTCTTAGACATACCAGGTACTTATATCAATTTTGAGGATGAAATTTCATAAGGAGGAGAGGTTTTAACACCCAAACTTTTTATGAATAAAGATTTAACTTATTTAATTATTATTTTGAATAATAAGGTGTTGATTTGATATAATGCTCTAGTTATGGGTGAAATGTGAATTTTTTTGCAAAGTAAGAAAGTAGTCATAAAATATTCGTTTGGTTGGGAAATATTTTATTTGTCAGGAATATCCATACGACGGCGCAATCATTGGTGGACCACATAACAGAATAATTGTCGGATATAGAAAGCGACAAAAATAACCTTTTCATAAAAATAATGGCAAAATTTTTACCGTTAACTGTTGAAATACTTGATGGTAAAAGTACAGTAATACACGTGGTAGCATAGTAGCACACGGCATTGCAGAGTATTTCTGATTATTGATTCTTACGTAAGAAGTCACTCATTTTCATTCAATAATTGCCACAGTAATTGTTGAACAATATCTCATATTATTGATTTAATTATTGTCACAGTATCATCTGTAGAATATTTTATATTAATAAATCAATAATTGACATGACATAATTATTCATATTATTAGTTAGCATTATTGGCAATGTCTAGAAAGTTCTGTCGAGGAAAGGGGTTGGTTGTATAATTGCGCGCCAATAAAGATAAATCATTATCGAAAAACCCCTTCTTTCCTGGTAATGATCTGGTTGTTAATATTATGAGCTTATAATATAAATTATGAATAATTATTACGTGGTGGATATTGGTTCAATTTTGATATAAATGAAGGAATTTAACATGAAATATTTGTTGAAAGTTTGGCAATTATCTTCTCTAATAAAATATTCATTTAAATATATTATAATGGTTTAAATAATAGTATTATATATATATATATATATATATATATGCATGTGATAAAAAGTGATGGGTGGTAGAAAATGTTGTCGACAAAGCTTGTTCCAAATAATGTATCAATAATTGTAATGAGAACTTTATTTGAGTTTGGATATTGTTTACAAGACAATATTTGTATTAAAACTCACAGTATATGTGTTGTCGTATTTTGCACGACAAATGTAATAATGAAGTTTGTAGTTGTTTTCTGTACCATGTATTTGGAGACTCAGAATGGGTTGTGTGGACCTATTTTTGGGGCGTCACAGTTTGTATCAGAGCTTAGGGATATGATCTCTGGTGGAGATCTGGGATTAGAACTAGGAGGGATGAGATGAGTAAATCTTTCGCTAGTGTGTCCTACCTAAGCTTATTTGTTTGGTCGGTCAGAATATAGAGATATTATGTGGCATGACAATTTCTTTAATTTACCCTTGTTTTGTGGTAGTATTTGAGAATGACATCTGAAAATTTTGAGATGAGCAATGAAGCACATGAGACCGTTGAGACACCAACAATTAACAACCAGGATAATGTGCATCATGAAGGCAATAATCCTCTTGTAAATAATAACACCAACCAAATGATGAATGATGGGATGTTTAGGAGCTTTCTGTAATTCATGCAAAACCAGACGAGAGAGACTCATGTTCAAAATGCAGGTGGAAATAATGGTAACTCACGGCTTATCACTGCCAACTAATTTAAGGAGTTGGGACTGCCAGAGTTTTTGGGAAAGTCTGAGCCACTTAAGGCAGAGGCATGGATTAAGCAGATTACTAAGATATTTGATGTCTTGGGATGCATTGAAGAGCAGAAGGTTCCCTTCGCCACCTTCATGTCATGTTTGCCAAGAGACAGACATCTTGGTGGGGATCTCAGAAACGCACTCCATCCGTCTCGCACTTAAGATGTCTTGGGAGAAGTTCCAAGAATTGTTCAACGACAAGTACTTTTCAGAAAGTATTCGTCACCTGAAGGAGGTGGAATTCATAAAAATGGAGCAGAACAATATGATTGTATCACAATACGAAGAAAAGTTTGCGGAGTTATCCCAGTTTGCATCTCATTTGGTAGACAATGAGGAGTGGATGATGTGATGACCCGAGAATTTAGATAATTTATAAAAATCTTAAAAGATTCAATAGAGGTTAAATAATAGACCTGGACAGAAAATAAGTGAATGGATTTAAGATTTATGGGAAGGAATTTTGTGAATTTAAAAATTTTTGGTTAAGGCTTACAATATTAAGTGTATAAGTGTATATGTTATGTGTGTATGGTTATATATATGTGCAGAATGTGGTTAAGGGTCAAGGGTTGATCAGATAAATTATATCAATGGCAAACCCTAAGGTTATATTTAGAACATTGACGTTCAATTAAAAAATCCTAACGATTGATAAGAAACCCTAATACCGGCTTTGGACACCCCAATTTCAGATTTCGGGAATCTAAAACCCTAATTTGGAATATTAAAACCCTAATTTGGGAAATCAAAGGCTAAATATAATGGCTTAAGTATTTTGATTAAATTTTTAATTAGGGATAGCCCTAAATACTAAATTAGAAAACCCTAATTATTCTGTTAGAAACCCTAATGTACAATTATGGGACCTAATTGCTAAATTAATCCTAATTAGCAAGCTTGATGGTGATTATGAAACCCTAATATAATTAGGAAATACTAATTGTAAATTAGAAAGCTTAATTTTCCATTTTTAAAATCTTAATTTGAAAATCCTAGAATTGATTTTAAAACCTTAGTCTTAAACCCTAAGGGTTGGATCCAATGACCATTTTGCCATTAAAATTAGAAATTAAATGACCATTTTTCCTTTGTTGCATTCTTTAATAGGAAACTTGCAGTATTTGCTAAAACTTTAGTTGCTCAACAACTCTAACAACTCCATGTGCTAATAAACTCCAGCAATCAGTCATTTGTGATCAACCAATACATTTCAACATGTTATATATAGATTTAGAGTGAGAAAAGTCACTTAATTTACTTGTTAACTTGTCCAAGACTTATCTCTCTTTAAAATTTCGAGAGTTGGAGTGAAAGAGAGTCAAGTGTAAAGCCATGATCAGTTCATAACCTTCCAAGAACAGAGCCAAAGATCAAAATCCAGATCAAAGCTAGAAAAGGTATAAAAACCCTAAACTTAGAAATCATGTGATCTTATGTTAGATGTTGTGTTTAGATGTTTAAAGTTATGTTAGAGGATGTTATTGAGTGATCTGGGTTGCTATATCTTAGATCTATAACATCTAGATACTCAAAATTAAGTTTTTAGACATTGATCAAGAACCCTAAAATATGGCCTGACAACCATATGTCAGGGCCCATAGATCTTTACCTGTTAGTTGTTTGTTGTGTTTTAAGTTATAAACTTGTAGTATGTCATGAGGACTATGTTCTGGAACTTGAATTAGGGTCCGATCATGTATAGATTGCAAGATATAACCAGTCAAACATGGTTGATGTGACGCCCCCAAATTCAGGTACTTGAAATCCGAACTCGGTGCTTCACGATACCATTTCTATGATCGGAATACTAATAATAATAATAATAATAATAATAATAATAATAATAATAATAATAATAATAATAATAATAATAATAATAATAATATCAAACTTAATTTACATATATCAAAGTCTAATCTCAGGTACGCTACCTTTAAACATTCATTACATGATAATTAATATCATTATCTTAATAAAGTCAAACTATTACATAAGATAACATAAGATTATTCTGTTTGCTTTCCTTTTCCTTTGTTCTGGACTAAACATTCCGGTTGATCACGCTTAGCTGAAAACATTTAAATTTAAAGAAAGAATGAGCATTGGATTTCCCAGCAAGTAATAGCAACAATAAATATAAGCTGAAAGAATTAAATATTTTCTTTGAATAACACTTCTACAATGAATCAACAGTTGTGAAGTAAGCTAAACCAATAATCAACAACATATCAATTCTATATCAAAATTTTGAAACTACGTACTGACTATAAATGAGGATTAGTTGACAGATTATGAACATTGTTTTCAAATTTTCGCTAAGGTTTAGCAGAACTTCATCCGCAAACTGTCATACCTTACGGGCGCGAGGGAGATCATCTCAATGTGTCTTGTATTGATCAATACTACATGCAAGAACGATATTATCGTTCATCTTATCCACCTTAGGACACAAAAGTTTTCCCATGTTCGAGATGTTCATACCTAGTCGGGAATCTGAACCAAAACAATCTGGTTGGATAAAATAAAGTTCTATCTTGTTCAACAATATTTTTAAGTTTATGTCTAGCTGAATCAAATAGCTTAGACGACTTTTTAAGTCAACTTATACATATTGGAAACCAATAAGTATGTATCAACATGTGATTAAATACAATGATTATCAAAGTGCGGACACTTGTCTAACCCTATTTTGAAATTAACGAACAGAATAAATATCTGAATTATACAGTAATACTTTGTTGATAAACAATAATCTGATAATTTAAGAACTTGTATGAATACAAAGATTGGATACATAATCGATAATAATAGAGTTAATAATCTGGCATAATGATAATATAATTCTGAAACTTTCTTACTCATGTCCATTGCATAAAGGAAATGCAAAGTTAGGATACTTGCCTGAGCTGCTGCTTACTATTACGCAACTTAGTTTTATCTTTTATACCGAAACCTATCATTAATAAGATCATTCGTTCGATTAGAATAATATATCATATCACATAGTACTGCTATTTGCAGTCAACACATAACCTAATCACATTATCACATAAGTTTAACAGTCATTGATTCATAAATAAACACTTATCTAGTCAAATTATATAAGTTCAGATCAATTTTTGAAACATTTCGGTGTACCAATGGCTTTATCGGGTAATTATCAAGTCTAAGACTCTATCATGTAGTTCAATATTCCTTTAGATATTTTAAATATCAGTCGTATTATTTTTCATAGCCTTATAATAATTTTTAAATAATTATTATAATTTATTATAATTTTTCAAACACTGGAATCATTATTAAATGATTTAAATACTAAATAATTCTATTATCATTAATATTTAATTAATATGAAATTATTAATGAAACCATTGCCAAAATATTAAAGTTATTTTAATAACTCAAAGTATTTTAAAACATTAATATTACCTTTACATGATTTTTTAAAACATTTAAAATCATTTTTAAATAATTACTATTAATATTTAAATATTAATGTATTATTCACAAAAATATTAAAAGTCATTTATTATTACTTAAAATATTTTTAATTCATTTATTTTCTTTTTAAATGATTTTTAAATCAATAAAACCATTTTTAAACTATTTACTTAATATAATTATTAAATAAAACAAATATCATTAATATTAAATTATTAATGAAATTTAAATTTAAATATCAAAAGTTATATTTTATAACTTAAATATTCTTAAACTATTTATTTTCATTTAAAAATGAATTTTATAATATTAAAATGATTTTAATTAATTTTTTAATATATTTACTAAATAAATCTAATATCATTAATATTAAATAATTAATGAAACTTATCTTAAAATATTAAAAGTTATGTTTTATAACTTAAAATATTATTAAATACCTTATTATTATTTAAAATGATTTTTAATATAATAAAATCATTTTTAATTAATTTATTAAATGCATTCATTAAATAATTTAAATATCAATAATATTCAAATAAATATTAATATTTATGAAAATATGTTAAATTATTAAAAGTTAATTTTTATAACTTAAAATAATTTTTAAAACTATTTTTGTAATTTTCAGAATTTATTTACTATTTTTAAATGATTTTTGGAAAATAAATTAATTAAAACTAGAAAGTCTGTCGCTAAAGCTTTTGGCGAAAGTAAGTGTCGGATTAAGTGTTCTTGAGGAACCCAGATATTCATATGCCATATTCGAGGACCATGTTTGACCAACCATAGATGTCAGATCTAGGTGTTTCTAGGAAAGGTAATATATTGATGGTGTAGTATTAGTTCAACACTATATTATCCAGCAATTAACAGATTCATTTCATAACGCATAAGTAAGACATGAAGCTTTTAAATCACTGTCAGACATGTTCTTCACGTTCTGGGCTGCCCAGAAACGTGAAGTCATGGCCAGTCAACGATAATCATGGCCTTAAATCATGAAATCTGTTCATGTTATTGGTGATCTATACGTCGGTACTTCAAGAACAACTAACAGGGTACATGATTGAAACAGTTTTGAAGTCTAAACATCATAAGCCAGAAAGATCTAAGCCAATGAAAAAGCTGTCAGAGCTGTTCTACATTTTCTGGGTTACCCAGAAATGAAGAATAGTTCGTGCAGAAATAAAGAATAGTTTGTGTTTTAGTGATTCAAGTGTGTAGAAAACATGTCAGGGTATAGATCTATCACATAACACTAGACTAACAACAACACAATCATCAGATCCATGCCGGTCAAACCTTGTCAGAACCGTGTTCTTGATTTTCTGGAAATTCCAGAAAACGCATATCATGTTTATACTGCCTACTTTGACCGTCCATTACTTTGATCATGCTTGTCATTTAGGTGATCTAAAGGCTTGAATACGTAGCCCATATAACATATTATAACACTGATACAACAACACAAATAAATCACATAACACAAAAGAGATCGGGACTCATGAAGAAACTGTCAGACCCATCTGGGTAACTACTGGGTTACCCAGAAACAAAAACTTAATGGTCAACGCCTTTTGACCGATTACTACATCTGATCCATTGTTTTCTAAGGTTCGAGAGTGTGCAGGACTTGTTGTGACACCCCCAAATCCGGTACTTCTATTTCAACACGATTTGGTGTTCACTGTACAAACATCATCTATCTATCTACCCATAAATAAATGCAACCAAACAATAGATAGAAATAAATAATAAATCTCTCCCCTTATGGGGTTACATCAACTACATAATAAATAAATCCCAGGTTACTTTAACCTTAAAACATCTATGCGGAATCTTAAATAAATAAGTCTTAAGTAACATCAATTCTAAATATCATTACATAACCACATAAATAATCAGTCTTCATTACTTGCTAAGCTTGCCCTTGCCTTTACTAGTGGAAGGCTCATCTGCTCTTTCGTTCTTAACTGCAATGTTATTATTACGTAAGAGTGAGCACAATTTCCCACAAGTATAACGATATAACAAATGACTAATAATAACATGTGAATGAATTAGCAACTTCTGAAATAAAGCTCAACTTTTGAATCAAGAATGAATAACAAGAATCAAAAGAACTTCTGAGGGTCATAAGACCTTGAACTATGTCCTAGGTTGCCAAGTGTTTATACTTGAAACCTTTAATGATCGTAAGACTATGGACTCTTCTTCTCGTACTTAGGGGATCAAATACCTTAGTACCATATCATGTAATAATATCTAACGCTAAAGCGTAAATAATCCCCTATACAGGGTTGTTCATCTCAGTTTTGACATTCGAGTCCGCACCAAAGGAGGTTTGGTTTGGATAATTCATCAAGGGGTTCTGAAATTTAAAACGCTCATCAACTATGGACTAGTCGAATCAATAAGGGTTCGCTAGTCTAACAAGGTTTAACAATAACAAATAATTTAACTTGAATAAAATCTCAAAAGTATACAATAGAATAATTATTGTATAACAACATCATGCTTGAAGATTAATAAACTTTAATATACAAGACATGCTTGATCAATAATAATGAGAATTTGCTCAATATCGAAAGAATAATTAATCAACTTATATAACGATGACAAGTAGGGTTAGGAAACTTGCTCAACGAAAGTTTAGGGTAAGAAACCTGCTCAATGTAACAAGATAAGGTTTAGAAACTTGCCTCGTGCCTAGATTACACTTAAACAAACTCGTTCTTTGAATTAAATCCTACATATCAATTACGTTCACAATACCAGTCAATAATAACGTACTAAACATCATAAGTTATTCTTTTTTTAACCCGAATTCATGCTATACTTAGTCAATTATTACACTTAGTGTAAAATTAAGACTTCACAAAAAATAACTAAGTATGCCTTCGATCATTCAATCCACACGTAATTGTGTTATGGACATGTTAAGAATTTATTTTAACATCTCATTATAGGTTTAACAAGTATTTATAATCATTAGACTAAGTTACTAACTCATTTCTATACTTGAACACTTTTAAAAACTCAATTCTTACCATTCTGCTAAGTGGTATTTAGTATTTCACTTTTATACTATGTCTTAGCTATTTACAATGAAGTCTCAGAACTTTGGAGTTGGCGCCACGACGCGACACTCCTGATTCTGAATTTCCAGTTTGCGAAGAACACAGAATTCAGCGAAATAAACTCTACATAATCATAAATTTCACCAAATTAAACATACCCACATGCTAGAATTTATACATAACCATTAGCCAACATATATAGAGTGATTTTCACCCATAAAAACATATAATTACAGAATTAAAGCTTGCAAATTGAACTGTTCTTGATGTTCTTGAAGTTCTTGAACAAAAACATGGATTTTAATGCTACGGATTCGTTATAAAGCCAAATCCAACCATTCAAGTTTCATTTTGTTCATTTTAACATGCGTAATCATATACAAGTGGAAAATTTTAGGGATAATATATGATTGACGCATTAATATTACGTATAAGGCCATATGGCCATATAACATACTCTATAATCGTATACTGTAAAATTTCATGAAACTAATGATATAGAATTATGCAATATATATATAAAACATGTCACTACTCGAATTATTACATATATTCTTATAACAACTTTCCAATTTGCAGAGATTCACAAAAGACTTTAAGCCATATTCATGAAACTTAAAAGACGTAAAAATAATAATTGGGTTAAAGAGATTACCTAAGCGTAGATAAAATAATAGGAGATAAATTAAAGCCTTCCTCAATAATTCTCAAACACCAAACAATCTCTCTCAACAATTCTCTCAAACTCTCTCTCTCTCTGTGTGATGTTTTTATCAGACATAGAAGAATAATAGAAAAGAAGAAGACGTATGATAAATAGAAAAGGAACTGATGCATTGGTGGTCAGTTACCCAGTCATGGGTTAACTGCCCATAACCTCCCTTAGTGCCATGTTTGGCTAGATAGAAAATAATTCAAAAACCATTTAATTTAATAAAACATTATCATATAGTTTAAATAATGTCACACTCCTTTATAAAATAAATCAATATCTTATTTAATTTACTTAAATAAAATATAATAATTTCTCAATAATGCACATAGTCACATAATTAAATTAATTAAAAAAAAATAACATTAAGCTTATTAAATATTTCTTTTAATACGGTAAGCTCACATAATCACATACTTGAATAATAAAATTCTCGCATTAATTTAATAAATATAACATATATAATTAAATTAATCTACCACAACTTCATCAATTAATTATTTAATCTAATAATTGATTCATTGAAAATATTTATTCAATCCAATAAATATTAAAAATAATTTACAAAATTACGGTTGTCACATCTTTTCCCTCTTAAAAGGATTCTGTCCTCAGAATCACAACTCAATAATTCGTCTCGTTACATTCTCCCCCCTTACAAAGATTTTGTCCCCAGAATCGCATATAACAATCTAAGTAAATAAATGAGGATAATTCTTCATCATATTCTCTTCGAGTTCCCACATACTTCTTGATTGTGGTTCCTCCAAATTACCTTAATGTAAGGTATTACTTTATTTCTCAGAACTTGTTCTTTGCGGTCGACAATTTGAACAGGAATTTCTTCGTAAGACAAGTCTTTGTCGAAATGTAGGGGTTCATATTCAATCACGTGCTTGTAATCAGGTTTGTAGGGTCGTAGGACTGAGACATGGAAAACATTGTGGACATTCTCTAGAGATGGAGGTAAGGCTACCTCATAAGAAACTTCTCCGACCCTTCTCAAAACTTCAAAGGGTCCGATGAATCTTGGGCTCAATTTTCCTTTCATTCCGAACCTGATCTTTCCCTTCCAAAGAGAGACCTTTAAGAACACATAACTACCCGACTCAAATTCAACATTCTTACGGTGTGGATTAGTATATTTCTTCTGTCTGTCTTGGGTTGCTATCAATCTCGCTCGAATCACTTTGACTATCTCTACTGTTTGTTGTACCAATTTTGGTCCTAGTAATTGTCTTTCGCCAACTTCATCCCAATATAGTGGAGTTCTGCACTTTCTGCCGTATAACGCTTCATAGGGTGGCATGCCAATACTAGCGTGGTAACTGTTGTTGTAGCCGAACTCTACGAGCGGTAGATGGTCATCCCAATTTCCTTTAAAGTCTATTATACAATCTCTTAACATATCTTCCAATGTCTGGATTGTTCTTTCACTCTGTCCATCTGTCTGAGGGTGATATGTCGTACTCATTCGTAACTGTGTACCCATGCTTTCCTGTAGACGTTTTCAGAAGTTCAACGTAAAACGCGGATCTCTATCAGAAATAATTAACACCGAAACTCCGTGCCTTGAAATAATCTCTTTCACATATAACCTTGCCAACTGGTCTAAGTTGAATCTGATTTTGATCGGAAGGAAGTGTGCGGATTTCGTCAATCGGTCAACAATAACCCATACTGCGTCGTAGCCTTTCTGAGTTGTCGGTAGGCCAACAACGAAATCCATCGTAATATGTTCCCATTTCCATTCTGGAATTTCTAAAGGTTGTAGCAACCCACTCGGCCTCTGATGTTTTGTTTTCTCTTTCTGACATGTTAGGCACTTAGCAACACACTCTGCAACCTCTCGTTTCAAATTTGGCCACCAAAAGTGTTGTCGAAGATCTTGGTACATCTTGGTGTTACCAAGGTGAATCGAATATCTTGAGTTTTGAGCTTCACTCAAAATTTCTTCCTTAATCTCTGTTACTGGCGGTACCCAAATTCTGCTCTCAAATCTTAGTAGTCCCTCACTGTCAATTTTGAATCTCAGTTCAGTCCCTTCAGATATCTTCTTCTTCACTTTCTCATATTCTTCGTCCTGAAGTTGAGCCTCCTTAACTTTATCTAGTAAGGTTGTACCAGCTTGCATCTAGAACAGTTTCTCGTTAATTTCCATAGGGTACTTCACTTCTAATTCCAGCTTTTCCATTGCTAGAATTAGCTCCTCCTGAGCGGTCATCGTCATCAATTTCTCTCGACTTTTTCTACTTAGGGCGTCGCCCACCACATTTGCCTTACCCGGATGGTATAGAATCTCACAATCATAGTCCTTAATTAACTCCAACCACCTTCTTTGACGCATGTTCAGGTCTTTTTGTGTAAAATATATTTGAGACTCTTGTGGTGCAGATATATTTCACACTTCTCCCCATAGAGATAGTGCCTCCAGTTTTCAAAGCAAAAACCATTGCATTTAACTCCAAGTCATGGGTGGATACCCTTCTCATAATCTTTCAAATTGTACGACGATACGCAATGACTCTCTACCATTCTGCGCATAAGCACACAACCAAGTCCTTTATGCGATGCATCACTATATACCACAAAATTTCTGTGTCATCCTAAGAGATAACACAGTCTTTGTACTCAACCTCTTCTTTAATTCTCGAAAACTTTCCTCACACTTCTCCGTCCAAACGAATTTCACCGATTTCCTAGTCAAATTCGTCAGTGGAGTTGCGATCTTAGAAAAATCCTGAATGAATCATCTGTAATAACCTGCCAATCCAAGAAAACTTCTTACTTCCGACGGCGTTTTTGGCTGGTCCCAATTAATCACAGCTTCAACTTTGGAGGGATCCACCGAAATTTCGTCTTTATCAATCACATGTCCAAGAAATTGTACTCTTTCAATCCAGAATTCACATTTTGAAAACTTAGCATACAACTTCTCTCTTCTCAATGTCTCTAATGTCAACCTCAAATGCTCTTCATGTTCTTCTTTGGTTTTTGAATATACCAAAATGTCATCTATAAACACCACTACGAATTTGTCCAAAAACTGCTTGAACACTCCATTCATTAAGCCCATAAATGCTGCAGGAGCATTCGTTAGACCAAATGACATTACCAGAAATTCATAGTGATCGTATCGTGTTCTAAACGTTGTCTTCGGTACATCCTCTGGTCTCACCTTCAGTTGATGATAACCACTTCTCAAATCTATCTTTGAAAAATATTTTGCTCCCTTTAACTGATCAAACAAGTCGTCGATTCATGGTAATGGATACCTATTCTTAATTGTGACCTTATTCAGTTCTGTATAGTCGATGCAGAGCCGCATCGTCCCATGCTTATTTTTCACAAATAAAATCGGCGCTCCCTAAGGTGATACGCTTGGTTGAATATACTTTTTGTCCAGTAATTCTTGTAGTTGGACCATCAGTTCTTTCATCTCTACCGGTGCCATTCGGTATGGTGCCTTCGATATTGGGGCCGTTCCTGGAGCCAAATCGATCATAAATTCAACTGCTCTGTCTGGAGGAAGTCCCGATAAATCTCTCACTATCGGGATCTCATCTATTTTTGGATTCTCTTTACGACTATCGACTATGTAAGCTAGATATCCTACACAGCCTTGCCTTAACAATCTCCTGGCCTGCATCATCATCAAACAACTCGTTTGTCTAGGCGACTTGCTACCATAAAACACAACCTTTGACAGAGCCATAAGGTTAATACGCTTCTTCTAGC
Organism: Panax ginseng; assembly: GCA_020205605.1. NCBI lineage: Eukaryota > Viridiplantae > Streptophyta > Magnoliopsida > Apiales > Araliaceae > Panax > Panax ginseng. The sequence continues at coordinate 96,300,092 of CM035128.1, read as the reverse complement.
AGTCAATTACCGCCCCATAATTGGATAATCAATCTATACCCAAAATAACATCAAATTCTCCAAGTCGAATAGGGATAAGATCTACGTTCATGATATTACCCTTAATATCTACTCTACAGTTCTTGTGCACATACTTAACAGGGATAATTTCTCTATTCATAATTTCTATGTTCATGGGGTATTCTAACTCGTCCTTAAACAATTCTAAGTTCTTAGCGAAGTCATCAGATATAAATGAGCAAGTAGCACCCGAATCAAATAACACATAAGCATTACCTTTATTGATCGGAATGATAACTGACACCACATCGCGAGACTATACCGCATCCTGCATTGTCATGTTGAACGTTCTAGCTGTTGGTCTGTTGGTTGCGGTTGGTCCTGCAATGGTTAGTGCTTCCACTAGTATTTCCTCTATTTCCTCCTGAACTCGTCCCTCCCGATCCCTTCTTAGGACAATCTCTTGCAAGATGGTGCTTTGATCCACATGTGAAGCATGCACCCTTCTTTGGGTTCGGACAGTTTGGTGCTATGTGGCCTTCCTGATCACAATTGTAGCACACTCACTTCCCCTTCAGGCAAAGTCCCAAATACGTTTTTCCGCAGGTTGGGCACGGTTCAATCTTCTTCTTCTGCCCTCCATGTTGACTTCTGGCCGACAAATTTTCAGACCACTTCCTCTTCTGATTGTGATTACCCCCAGTGCTACTCCCACCAGTCTTGTTATTACCTTCCTTCTCACTCTTCTTCTTCTTCTGCTACTGATTATACTTCGTTACTGCATCACTTCCTCAGTAAGTATGGCCTTCTCTAACACTCCTGCAAAAGTGTTCAATTGAAACATTGACACCCTGCTATACAACTAGGGCTTCAGTCCCTGCTCAAATCGTCTTTCCTTCCTCTCATCGGTATGTACTTGGTATGTGGCGAACGTAGCCAATTCATTAAACCTTGCCGCATAATCAGCTACTGACATATTCCCTTGTTTTAACTCTAAAAACTGAACCTCCATCTAATTTTGTGAACTAGTCGGGAAATACATCTTGAAAAACATCTCTTTGAATCTCTCCCAGGATATTACACCTTCACCTCCTCTCACTTTGTTTGCTTGCCACCAATAGCTGGCTTCGGATGTCAGCATATAAAGCAGTCTTCTGATCTTCCCTTACCCTAACAACATCGAACACCTTCTCCATCTCCATTACCCATGTCTGAGCTTCGATTGGGTTTATGGAACCCTTAAACTCTGGCGGTCCCACCGCCTTGAAGTCCTTAAACGAAGTATTTGGTGTAGCTTGGGGTTGATTATTAAGTGCTCCAGCTAAAAGGTTTACCAATTCTGAACGGAGTTAGCATTGGCGTCGTTGTTATTGTTTGTTGACCCTTCATGGGCTTGCTGACAATTTTGTCTTCTAGGCGGCATATTTCTGTTAAGAATATACGCTTATTAGATCTTTACTCAATCTCTAAAACATTTAAGACTTAACTAAACAGTTATGATTTATCACATTACTTCAAATAAACTTTAACATTTCATTTAATTCAAAAGTCTTTACATCATAAGATAGCAACACTGCTATTTACATCAACTATCCCGAGATAAAGAATCAACAAGATTTAAAACATCAAAATATTCCTTTGTTTATAATCACATCGGAATTTACATCATTAACTATCAAATAGTTTCACATAATTATACTAATACTATCACTATCTGTTAAGGCGCTGGATAGCCTTGCTACGTTCCTCCTCCATGATGAGGCACATAGTTCTGCGATCTAACATATATGATGGTAGATCCTTAAACTGGATTGGATACTTCCTAACTCGTTCTTGGACCGCATCCATTGCATTTTGTAGTGTAGAGTACATCTCCTCAAGTTTAGCCTTCTTCGCATAGCGATCATCTTCTGCACGATCAACACGGCGTAACTCTCGTACCCAGCCCTCCTCTGCTATGGCAAGCCTCTCTGAGCTCTCCTTCAGATCCTTCTTTAACTTCTCTATTTCTACGGACTTATCCTCGGTCTGACCCTTCTCGTGAACCAGATCCCACTCCACGTTTCCCAAACGTGTGTGAAGAGTCATAATCTCTCTATCCTTCGCTTTCAATAGTAATCACCGACTAACACTTTGCTTTCGATCGGATCCCGAATCGATATCCTGCAACTCTACGCTACGATCATAGAGTGCATCATACATCTCTGCATCAATGGAGTTCGGTGGGAACTCTCTTCTTCCTCTTCTTCTTCTTCCTCTTCCCAGGATCCTCCTCTGGATCTCTCTCGCCTCATGCTCCCGACAAGCAACGGTGATCAATGGAGATGGCTCTCTCTGAGAAAGTCGTTCCTCGACGACATGAATGTCTCGGCTCCTCCTCTCTATAGGTAATCGGGGTTCCTCCTCCCCAGCTCAACTAGCTCCTCCAACATCTGACATCCTGACAACAAAATTTTAAGTTTTAGTTACTAATCCGTGCTAGCGAACACATAGATTAACACATACGCATATAAAGTCTTTTATTATCTTTAATGAATTTAGAAATTCATTTCTTAGAACTCGATAAGAGTTTACCACTACTATGTTCTTGATCTCCTACAAGGCTATTACCTAAGGTTGTTCCCCCGCCTAAGGTTCATAACCTACAACTTTAATACCAACCTGTGACACCCCCAAATCCGGTACTTCCATTTCCACGGGATTTGGTGTTCACTGTATAAACATCATCTATCTATCTACCCATAAATAAATGCAACCAAGCAATAGATAGAAATAAATAATAAATCTCTCCCCTTATGGGGTTACATCAACTACATAATAAATAAATCCCAGGTTACTCAAACCTTAAAATATCTATGCGGAATCTTAAATAAATAAGTCTTAAGTAACATCAATTCTAAATATCATTACATAACCACATAAATAATCAGTCTTCATTACTTGCTAAGCTTGCCCTTGCCTTTACTAGTGGAAGGTTCGTCTGCTCTTTCGTTCTTAACTGCAATGTTATTATTACGCAAGAGTGAGCACAATTGCCCACAAGTATAACGATATAACAAATGACTAATAATAACATGTGAATGAATTAGCAACTTCTGAAATAAAGCTCAACTTTTGAATCAAGAATGAATAACAAGAATCAAAAGAACTTCTGAGGGTCATAAGACCTTGAACTATGTCCTAGGTTGCCAAGTGTTTATACTTGAAACCTTTAACAGTCATAAGACTATGGACTCTTCTTCTCGTTACTTAGGGGATCGTACCCTTAGTACCATCACATGCACAATATCTTAACGCTAAAGCGTAAATAATCCCCTATACAGGGTTGTTCATCTCAATTTTGACATTCGAGTCCGCACCAAAGGAAGTTTGGTTTCAATAATTCATCAAGGGGTTCTGAAATTTAGAACGCTCATCAATTATGGACTAGTGGAATCAATAAGGGTTCGCTAGTCTAACAAGTTTTAACAATAACAGATAATTTAACTTGGATAAAATCTCAAAAGTATACAATAGAATAATTATTGTATAACAACATCACGCTTGAAGATTAATAAACTTTAATATACAAGACAGGTTTGATCAATAATAATGAGAATTTGCTCAATATCGAAAGATGAATTAATCAACTTATATAACGATAACAAGTAGGGTTAGGAAACTTGCTCAACGAAAGTTTAGGGTAAGAAACTTGTTCAATGTAACAAGATAAGGTTTAGAAACTTGCCTCGTGCGTAGATTACACTTAAACAAACTCGTTCTTTGAATTAAATCCTACATATCAATTACGTTCACAATACCAGTCAATAATAACGTACTAAACATCATAAGTTATTCTTTGTTTAACTCGAATTTATGACTATACTTCGTCAATTATTACACTTAGTGTAAAATTAAAACTTCATAAAAAATAACTAATTATGCCTTCGATCATTCAATCCACAAGTAATTGTGTTATGGACATGTTAAGAATTTATTTTAACATCTCATTATAGGTCTAACAAGTCTTTATAATCATTAGACTAAGTTACTAACTCATTTCTATACTTGAACACTTTTAAAAACTCAAATTTGACCATTCTGCTAAGTGGCGTCAGGCTCCACTTTTATACTATGTCTCTTGGCCATTTGCAAGACACATGCCACTTGCCATGAGTCTCGTGCTTCAGAGTTGGCGCCATGCACATGACACTCCCCGATTACGAATTTCCAGTTCGCGAAGAACACAGAATTCAGCGAAATAAACTCTACATAATCATAAATTTCACCAAATTAAACATACCCACATGCTAGAATTTATACATAACCATTACCCAACATATATAGAGTGATTTTCACCATAAAAACACATATAATTACGTAATTAAAGCATGCAAATTGAATCTGTTCTTGATGTTCTTAAAGTTCTTGAACAAAAACATGGATTTTAATGCTACAGATTCGTTATAAAGCCAAATCCAACCATTCAAGTTTTATTTTGTTCATTTTAACATGCATAATCATATACAAGTGGAAAATTTTAGGGATAATATATGATTGACGTATTAATATCACGTATAAGGCCATATGGCCCTATAACATACTCTGTTATCGTATACTATAACATTTCATGAAACTGATGATATGGAATTATGCAATATATATATAAAACATGCCACTACTCGAATTATTACATATATTCTTATAACAACTTTCCAATTTGCAGAGATTCACAGCAGACTTTAAGCCATATTCATGAAACTTAAAAGACGTAAAAATAATAATTGGGTTGAAAAGATTACCCAAGCGTAGATAAAATAATAGGAGATAAATTAAAGCCTTTCTCAATAATTCTCAAACACCAAGCAATCTCTCTCAACAATTCTCTCAAACTCTCTCTCTCTCTCTATGATGTTTCTCTCTCTCTCTCTGATGTTTTTATCAGACTTAGAAGAATAATAGAAAAGAAGAAGACGTATGATAAATAGAAAAGGCGGCCGACGATTGGTGGTCGATTACCCGATCGTGGGTTAACTGCCCATAACCTCCCTTAGTGCCATGTTTGGCTAGATAGAAAATAATTCAAAAACTATTTAATTTAATAAAACATTATCATATAGTTTAATTAATGTCACACTTCTTTATAAAATAAATCAATATCTTATTTAATTTACTTAAATAAAATATAATAATTTCTCAATAATGCACATAGTCACATAATTAAATTAATTAAAAAAAATAACATTAAGCTTATTAAATATTTCTTTTAATACAATAAGCTTACAAAATCACATACTTCGAATAATAAAATTCTTCGCATTAATTTAATAAATATAACACATATAATTGAATTAATCTACCACAACTTCATCAATTAATTATTTAATCTAATAATTAATTCATCAAAAAATATTTATTCAATCCAATAAATAATAAAAATAATTTACAAAATTACGGTTGTCACAACTTTCCCCTCTTAAAAGGATTCTGTCCTCAGAATCACAACTCAATAATTCGTCCCGTTACATTCTCCCCCCCCCCCCCCCCTTACAAAGATTTTGTCCCCAGAATCGCATATAACAATCTAAGTAAATAAATGAGGATAATTCTTCGTCATATTCTCTTCGAGTTCCCACGTAGCTTCTTCAAACATTGTGGTTCCTCCAAATTACCTTAACAGAAGGTATTACTTTATTTCTCAGAACTTGTTCTTTGCGGTCGACAATTTGAACAGGAATTTCTTCGTAAGACAAGTCTTTGTCGAAATGTAGGGGCTCATATTCAATCATGTGCTTGTAATCAGGTTTGTAGGGTCGTAGGACTGAGACATGGAAAACATTGTGGACATTCTCTAGAGATGGAGGTAAGGCTACCTCATAAGCAACTTCTCTGACCCTTCTCAAAACTTCAAAGGGTCCGATGAATCTTGGGCTCAATTTTCCTTTCTTTCCAAACCTGATCTTTCCCTTCCAAGGAGAGACCTTAAAGAACATATAACTACCCGACTCGAATTTAACATTCTTACGGTGTGGATCAGCGTATTTCTTCTGTCTGTCTTGGGCTGCTATCAATCTCGCTCGAATCACTTTGACTATCTCTACTGTTTGTTGTACCAATTCTGGTCCTAGTAATTGTCTTTCGCCAACTTCATCCCAATATAGTGGAGTTCTGCACTTTCTGCCGTATAACGCTTCATAGGGTGGCATGCCAATACTAGCGTGGTAACTGTTGTTGTAGCCGAACTCTACGAGCGGTAGCTGGTCATCCCAATTTCCTTTAAAGTCTATTATACAAGCTCTTAACATATCTTCCAATGTCTGGATTGTTCTTTCACTCTGTCCATCTGTCTGAGGGTGATATGTTGTACTCATTCGTAACTGTGTACCCATGCATTCTTGTAGATGTTTCCAGAAGTTCTACGTAAAATGCGGATCTCTATCAGAAACAATTGACACCGGAACTCCGTGCCTTGAAACAATCTCTTTCACATATAACCTTGCCAACTGGTCTAAGTTGAATCTGATTTTAATCGGAAGGAAGTGTGCGGATTTCGTCAATCGGTCAACAATAACCCATACTGCGTCGTAGCCTTTCTGAGTTGTCGGTAGGCCAACAACGAAATCCATCGTAATATGTTCCCATTTCCATTCTGGAATTTCTAAAAGTTGTAGCAACCCACTCGGCCTCTGATGTTTTACTTTCACTTTCTGACATGTTAGGCACTTGGCAACACACTCTGCAACCTCTCATTTCAAAATTGGCCACCAAAAGTGTTGTCGAAGATCTTGGTACATCTTGGTGCTACCAGGGTGAATCAAATTTCTTGAGTTGTGAGCTTCGCTCAAAATTTCTTCCTTAATCTCTGTTACTGGCGGTACCCAAATTCTGCTCTCAAATCTTAGTAGTCCCTCACTGTCTATTTTGAATCTCAGTTCAGTCCCTTCAGAGATCTTCTTCTTCACTTTCTCACATTCTTCATCCTGAAGGTGAGCCTCCTTAACTTTATCTAGTAAGGTTGTACCAGCTTGCATCTGGAACAAAAAAATGATAAATTTTCATCACAATATCCAGTAAGGTTGTCCTAAAGTTGAGCCTCCTTAACTTCAGATATATTCTTCTATGTACATAAGCCAAAGATGACTTTCATCACAATATAAGCATGAGGATGATGACAATGATATAAGAATTCATTTAAAAGAAAGTAAATTATAAATTTTTAAAGATTTGTAATTTAATTTATCCAGAATTCAATAATTTCCAAATTTTCAACATGATACTGCTTTGTAGAGTAAAATTCAAGAATAATATCCATGTATCAAAAATAATTTGGACAGCAAAAAAAATTCGGTGAGTAGTACCCCGTGAATAGTACCCTGTGAATAGTACTTCAAGAATAGTACACCGTTAATAGTAACCCGACATGAAAAGTGCCCCAAATACCCGAGTGAACAATATTTGAGTGAATAGTAATTGGGTGAATAGTAACTCGTGAATAGTACTTCAAAAATAGTACCCCGTGAATAGTAACCTGACATGAAAAGTGCCCCAACTACCTGAGTGAACAATATCTGACTGAATAGTAATTGGGTGAATAGTAACCCGTGAATAGTACTTCAGAAATAGTACCCCGTGAATAGTAACCTGACATGAAAAGTGTCCCAAATACCTGAGTGAACAATATTTGAGTGAATAGTAATCGAGTGAATAGTATCCCGGCATGAAAAGTGCCCCGAATACCCGAGTGAATAATATTATAGTGAATAGTAATCGAGTGAATAGTAACCCGTGAATATTAACTCGTGAATAGTATCCCGGCACGAAAAAGTGCCCCGACTACCTGAGTGAATAATATTATAGTGAATAGTAACTGGATGAATAGTAACCCATGAATAGTAACTCGTGAATAGTACTTCGATGAAAATATTGATATTTAATAAGAAAGTTTATATCAACATTCCAATAAAATGATACTGGATGAAGCGCAAAACTCACGGATATTCCACTAATTTCAAGGATTATAGAAGCAATACTCACCATAGTAAGTTTAGATTTAGGAATATGAAAAGAATTAACATACGAAAACTGCAAATGGATTTTCACCTGTCATATGGTACATAATTCGCGTAGACAGGTTATTCCGACAAACTAAAGGATGAATAAGAAAAATAGTATTCCTTATGAATATGAAAGAAATAATACCCCTTACCTTAGTAGAAAGCTGGATACTGCAAAAGTGAAGTAGCAGGATACTCTTCTTCTTGCTCTCTATAGTTTCTCTCTCTATACTTTCTCTTGTGAATCTCAGTGAATTGGTGAGAATGAAAGAAGAATTAAGCTTCTATTTATAGGAGAATGGACTAAATAGTAACTAATTCACGAACGGTCCAAATTGATTCACTATTAGAACGAACAGTCCATATTGATTACTATTAATGTGAGACCCCAAATTTTAGGAATAAAGATTTAATTTTTTCTCAAAATATTTTTTTTTAAATATTAAGGTGTTGATTTGTTATAATGTTATAGTTGTGGGTAATATTTATAAATTTTGCAAAGTATGCAAGTTGTTAAATTATATTCGATTAGTCGGGGAATATTCTTTGTGTCGAGGAATATTCGTACGACAGTACAATCATTGGTGGACCCCACAATGAAATTATTGTCGGATTGAGAAAACGATAAAAATATTTTTATGAAAATAATGGCGGAAGTATTACCGTTAAAACTATTGAACTACACGGTAGTAAAAGTACAACAATACACGTGATTGCATAGTCGCACACGGTATTGATTATTGATGCTTACGTGAGAAGTCACTTAGTTTTGTTCAATTATTGCTACAGTAATTGCTGTATAGTATCTCACGTTATTTATTCAATTATTGTCGATATTTTATATTTTATTAAATCAATAATTGAGATGACAAGTTATTCATATTATTATTTGCAGTATTGACTGTGTATAAAAGCTCTGCCAAGGAGAGGTTTGGTCACCTAATTGCGCGCAAATTGGGAGAAATCCTTATTGCAAAGCCCCCTCTTTCCTGGGAACGACACAGTCGATTAATATTGTGAATTATAATAATGATGATAAATGTTGTTAAAAATATTGAGTGAATTGGAGTCACGGAAGTTTATATATATATATATATATATATATATATATATATATATATATATATATATATATATATATATATATATATATAATAAATTTTGTTTTATTATTATAATAAATGTAATAAAATGTAATACTTTTATAAAGTTATTTGTTTTATTAGATTATAAATAGAATATATTATATTCTATTATGAATGGTGTTTGCATAGTGTCTGCATAGTGTTTGCATAGTAAAATAATTTTATATAAAATAAAATACTTTTATAAAGTTATTTGTTTTATTAGATTTTAAATAATATATATATATATATTGAATATATTATATTTTATTGCATAGTATACTTTTCATTCTCCTATAAATAGGACGCTTAGTTAGAATTGAAATCACACCAGAATTCAGAAAATTCTTCTTCTATAATCTTGAGCGTATTTCTGTAGAGTTTAAAAAAGCTTTGAGCATAGAAAATAGTGCAAGTTTTCTTCAAGTATATCCCCGCCCTACCCATCAGAATACTCTTCTTCTTAAGGTAAGGGGTATTATTCTTTAGTATTCATGAAGAGAGTTATTTTCTTTCAATACTCGTAAGGGTTGTTATTCCATTCTTTATTATTATATTGGAATAACTCAATGCTCTGCTGAAGTACCGCATACATGGTGAAATTCTTCTCATATTCCATTCTTTATTATTCTGTTGGAATAACTTTTCTGCATGCGATCTATCGCATGCACGTGAATTCTCGTTGTTATTCCATTCTTTATTACTCATTGGAATATCCTCACGGTCTTGATTACGCATGACCTGGTTCCATTCTTTATTATTCTATTGGAATATCCCATGTCATGCGATTACGCGATAACTTTGGTTCCATTCTTTATTATTACATTGGGAATAACTCATGCGTGGAGGCTATCGCATGCCTGGTGAATTCTTCTGTTATTCCATTCTTTATTATTCTGTTAGAATATCCTGTCTATGTGGATCACCACATGCATGGTGAATGATCATTCGTATCCATTCCTTATTAAATTATGGAAATGATCTGTCTACGTGGATTACCGCATGGCGGGCAAAAATCCATTTGCAGTTTAATATATTCTATTATACTTAGTTGGTTAAAGTTTTAACTTCTATACTCCATGAAATTAGTAGAATATCCTGGATATTTGCGCTTCATCCAGTATCTTTTCATGGAAATATTCTTCTGAGCATTCTTGAATTTTACTCCACAAAGCAGTATCATGTTGACAATTTGGACGTCATTGATTTCAGGATAAATTAACTTATAAATCTTTAAAATTTATTCTTGAACTTGTTTTATTGAATTATTATGTCATTATCATCATCTGCATGCTTATATCGTGATGAAAGTCATATTTGGCTTACGTGCATAGATGGACTCGGTATGATTATGACCAGGGATCATTCGATATAATCATAACCTGTAATGTTATAAATGATGTTGTAAAAGTCCTTAGTGGCCTGTAGTGCATTGATGGACAATTTTTGGTATGATTATGACCAGGGATTATTCGGTATAGTCATGACCATTAATGATTTAATGAATATCCTTAGCCCGTAGTGCAGGGATGATTCAATGATGTGGTTTATTTATTAAGCTAAGTCTCATCGATAAAAATTGATGAAAACATTTTAAATCATAGAAGATAGTAGATTTCATGCTCTACTTGACTCTTCTAATAGATTGTTTATTCAGCTACAGTTAAACTTGATGTCTTTTGTATTTTATCAGTTTAACATTGTTGAAGGCTAATGATAATTTATTCTGCATTATCTTAGTCATAATATTTCTTACTAGGCTAGTTGACCTCACCCTTTGCTTTCATTGTTCTCTTCAGGAAATGAGAATATAGCTAGGACTAGTCCGGGAACGGAGTGACGATCCAAATGATAGCATTAGTAGTCCTCACTATTCTGTTAAATAGTGTGATAATAAATGTATTGAGGACTCATTTGAGTGGGGATATTGTCTAGATGACAATATTTGTATTAAAACTCACAGCATATGTTTTGTTGTATTTTACACGACTGTTGTATAATTAAGTTGTATTTGTATTTTGTACTATGTATTTGGCGACTCAGAATAGGTGATGTAAACCTATTTTGGCGGCGTCACAATTAAAACCACAACCGACGGTCCAGATTGATTTACTTTTAAAACCACCATCGATGGTCCAGATTGATTTACTTTTAAAACCACCACCAACGGTCCAGATTGATTTACTTTTAAAACCACCACCGACGGTCCAGATTGATTTACTATTAAAACTACCATCAATGGTCCAGATTGATTTACTATTAAAACCATCACCAATGATCCAGATTGATTTAACTTATTACACTTTAGTTCCCCTAAAGTTTTCCAAGTTTTCATTATTCCCCCTTAACTTTTGTAAATCATTTATCTTCAATAAACACATTCTTTATACTTCAACAATTATTCATCATTAATATTATAACTCACAATATTTAATAACCAGGTCGTTCCCAGGAAAGAGGAGGCTTTCCGATAAGGATTTCTCCTTATTGGCGCGCAATTAGGTGACCAAACCTCTCCTTGACAGAACTTCTAGACATTGTCAATATTGCAAATAATAATATGAATAACTTTGTCGTCTCAATTATTGATTTAATAATATAACATATTATGCAGATGATACTGTGACAATAATTGAATCAATAATATGAGAGATATGATGCAGCAATTACTGTAGCAATAATTGAGTATAACTGAGTGACTTCTCACGTAAGCATCAATAATCAATACTGTGTGCTACTATGCAACCACACGTATTACTGTACTTTTACCACCGGGTAGTTCAACATTTTAACGGTAAAACCTCTGTTGTTATTTTTATAAAAAGATATTTCTGTCGTTTTCTAACTACAACAATACTTCCATTGTGGAGTCCGCCAATGATTGTGTCATTATACGAATATTCCCTGTTAAAACGAATATTCCCCGACCAATCGAATATTTACTGACACAACAAATATTTTATATCAACTTGCTTACTTTGTAAAATTTTCCAAATATTACCCACAATTATAACATTATATCATATCCACACCTTAATATTCAAAAATATATTTCGAGAAAAATTATTCTTTATTCAAAAAAAAAGTTGGGGTCTTACAACTTCCCCTTCTTATGAAATTTCGTCCTCGAAATTAGGGTACGTACCTGATATGTCGTAGAGGTGAGGATACCTTGATTTCATTTCAGATTCTAACTCCCAGGTCATTTCCTCCACATCGTGGTTTCTCCACAAAACTTTGACTTGAGGTATAACCTTGGAGCATAGAATATGATCCTTCTTATACAAGATTTTAACAGCTACCTCTTTATACGTTAAATCTTCCGCTGTCTCGTCTGGTTCTAATTTAATAATGTGTTTCTGGTCGTCCACATATTTACGTAACATCGATACGTGAAAAACATTATGAACACGTGACATACTTGTCGGTAAATCAAGTCTATAGGCCACACTTCCTACTCAATCTAGGATTTCAAATAGACCAATAAAATCGAGGGTTGAGATTTCCTCTCTTCGTCGATTCTTGCTTCTAGAATAACGCCCTCTTGAACCTTCTTCTTCACATTCATCAGCTCTAATTTTGTAGCTTGATCGACTTTAACTTTATCGATTAAAGTCGGTTATAATCGTATATTCGTTATCTTCACGTAGGTTCTTGGAGTCTTTAACTCTATCTCCATCTTTTGTAAGTCATACGAAATGAGTCTTTGTGTTAACAGCGTTACACTCATAACTGCATACGATCTTCTACTCAACTAGTCAGCTACCACGCTCGCTCTTCAACTATGATATTGAATTGTATGGTCGTAATCTTCAACAGCTCGAGCCAACGTCTTCGGCACATCTTACATTCATTTTGGGTGAAAAAAAATATTTAAGGGTTTTGTATCGGGTTCAAGGCCGATATAAAATTCGATTTCATGCTTTGAGGGTAGGCCATGAAGTTCTTTAGGGAATACGTCAGGAAAGTTATTAACAATTGAAATATCATTCAAATCTGACATATTTTTATTTAAATCCGTGACATGGCTAAGAAAACTTGACATCTATTTTTCAATAAATGAATAGCTTTATGGGTTGATATGATAGTGAATGACTTTAGTGGTTTGGTTACTTGAATTCGCATAACAGGTTGGTTAGGAATATGAAAACTAACAACCTTACGAAAATGATCAATTTTAGCGCGATGAGTAGTCAACCAATCAATTCCTAAAATCATATCGAATGCAAGTATTTTCAAAGAGATAATATCGACAGGTAATGTGAAAGTGTCGATTTGAATCAAACAACATTTATAAACAGTGGAGGTAACGAAGGTTTCTCCTAACGGAGTTTCAACCAATAAGTCAAAGTCTAATTTCTCTGGAGTTAAATTTAAACGTTGAGCACAAGTATGAGAATTAAAAGAGTGGGTAGAACCAGTATCGAATAAGGTATAAGCTTCGCTAGAGTTTATGATTATCTTCCCCGTGATAACCTCGTTTGGGTTCCTCGTCATGAAAAATGCTCTCTTAAACTACCAATTTGAATTGACTGGGACATCATTCGGTGTCACCATCCCAGCTGGACTTAACTTTGCTATAAAGGACATTCCACCCTTAATTTCTTCGTCGCATTCCTGATCCATGATTTGAATCATTACTCTCCGACCCATATCAAATTGGGGTTGACCGCTCTGCACAGGGTAATTCCAAACTCGATGTTGGATTCTCCCAATTGCTGTCCAAAAAGCAAAATCCATTTCATCTATTTCGGCCTTATTGGATCGGACCTCTTTTTCTACAATATCAACGCATCATGCGAATTTTACCCATGCATCCTCCATTCTCATTCGTTCAGTTGTTTCTTCTTTCATCAGAACTTTGATCATAGCTTTATTAGATTCTAGCTCTACTATCTTATACTCTGACAAAGAGTGCTTCTGTTCAAGTATCGCACATCGGGTAACATAATTTTGAATTGTTGCATATCTTTGCTGCACGACCACCTGCCGTTCTTCAGCCTGTTCTTTTAACTCATGAATACTATTTGTAATTCTAAATTTCGATCATAAAATTCTTCTAATAAATTTTCCTCAGGTTCCTCTTCTTCCTCTTCTTCCTCACTCTCAGCTGCAACCTCTGCGACTAGCTCAGGTGCAACTATTAGTTCTTCACTCACCACGTAGATATATCTAATTTCTTCTTCGTCTGACATCACATTAACCTGGTTAGTGATTAAAGGTGTCTCAACGGTCTCATTCACTCCATTGTTAACATTTTCAGCTATCATTTTCAAACACTGCCACAAAATAAGGGTTAATTGACATATCACACATTATCCCTATACTCTGACCGACCAATTAAATACCAAATAAACTTAGGTAGGTGATACTAGCGAAGGAATTCCACGTCTCTCCCCTCCCAGTTCTTGTCTCACATCTCAGCCAGGGATCATATCCGTAAGCTTTGGTACCAACTGTGATGCCCCCAAAATAGGTATACATCATCCATCTTGGGTCGCCAAATACATGGTACAGAATACAAATACAAACTTAATTATACAACATGAGCTGAGAGTTTTTACATGAATATTGTCATCTAGACAATATCCAAACTCAAATAGAGTCCTCATTACATTTATTGGCACACTATTTTATAGAATAGTGAGGACTAATATAACACCATCTCGGGCCATCACTCCGTTCCCCGACTAGTTCTGGCTACGTTCTCATTTCCTAAAGAGAACAATAGAAGTAAAAGGGTGAGCTCAACTAGCCTAGTAAGAAATATTATGACTAAGATAATGCAGAATAAGTTATCATTAGCCTTCAACAATGTTAAACTGATAGAATATAATAGACAACAAGTTTAACTGCAGCGGAACAAGCAATCCATTAGAAGAGTCAAGTAGAGCATGATATCTAATATCTTCTATGATTTAAAAAGTTTATCATTAACTTTATTGCTGGGACTCAGCTTAATAAATAGATCACATCATCGAATCATCCTTGCACTACGGGCTAAGGATATTCATTAGTATCACGTCCACAAATTATTCTTGCACTACAGGCTAAGAATTATTTGTGTAATCATCAATGGTCATGACTATATCGAATTATCCCTGGTCATAATCATGCCAATCAACAGTCCATCTATGCACGTAAGCCAAAGATGACTTTCATCATAATATAAGCATGAGGATGATGACAATGATATAAGAATTCAATTAAAAGAAAGTAAAGGATAAATTTTTAAAGATTTATAATTTAATTTATCCAGAATTCAATAATGTCCAAATTTTCAACATGATACTGCTTTGTAGAGTAAAATTCAAGAATAATATCCATGTATCAAAAATAATTTGAACAGAAAAAAAAAATCGATGAATAGTACCCCGTGAATAGTACCCTGTGAATAGTACTTCGGAAATAGTAATCCGTGAATAGTAACCCGACATGAAAAGTGCCCCAAATACCCGAGTGAACAATATTTGAGTGAATAGTAATCGGGTGAATAGTACCCCGTGAATAGTATCCCGACGTGAAAAGTGCCCCGAATACCTGAGTGAATAATATTATAGTGAATAGTAATCGAGTGAATAGTAACCCGTGTATAGTAACTCGTGAATAGTACCCCGGCATTAAAAAGTGCCCCGAATACCCGAGTGAAAAATATTATAGTGAATAGTAACTGGGTGAATAGTAACCCGTGAATAGTAACTCGTGAATAGTACTTTGGTGAAAATATTGATATTTAATAAGAAAATTCATATCAACATTCCAATAAAATGATACTGGATGAAGCGCAAAACTCACAGATATTCAACTAATTTTAAGGATTATAGAAGCAATACTTACCGTAGTAAGTTTAGATTTAAGAATATGAAAAGAATTAACATACGAAAACTGTAAATGGATTTTTACATGTCATACGGTATGTAATCAGCGTAGACAGGTTATTCCGACATACTAAAGGATGAATAAGAAAAATAGTATTCCTTATGAATACGAAAGAAATAATACCCCTTACCTTAGTAGAAAGCGTGATACTGTAAAAGTGAAGTAGCAGAATACTCTTCTTCTTGCTCTCTATAGTTTCTCTCTATAGCTTCTCTTGTCAATCTCAGTGAATTACTGAGAATGAAAGAAGAATTAAACTTCTTTTATAGTAGAATGGACTAAATAGTAACTAATTCAAGAACGGTCCAGATTGATTTACTAATAGAACGGATGGTCCAGATTGATTACTATTAAAACCACAACCAACGGTCCAGATTGATTTACTTTTAAAACCACCACCGACGGTCCAGATTGATTACTTTTAAAACCACCAATTTACTTTTCCAGTTTGATTTACTATTAAAAGCACCACCGATTTCATTCCAGTTGATTTACTTTTAAAACCACCACCGACGGTCCAGATTGATTTACTATTAAAACAACAATATAACATCTCATCTTATATTACAACTCTCTAAATTATATATTAATTTAATTTAGAATATTATCTAATAAATTTAATTCATAAATATTTACTAATAATAACCACATCAATAAAGTATTTATTTCATCAATTTTACTAATAAACACATCAAATAAATATTTATACAATTCAATAAATATTTAATATTAAAATTTGAAATTCTTGATTGTTACATCCTTCCCTCCTTACAAGAATTCTGTCCCCAGAATCACATCTCAAACAATTAAATCGTCACATTCTTCCTTCCTTACAAAGATTCTGTCCCCAGAATCGAAGACAGAGACTAAACAAATAACTCATGGTAATTCTTCATCATTTCAGCTTTGAGTTCCCACGTAGCCTCTTCGACATTGTGGTTTCTCCATATTACCTTCACGTAGACTTGATTAATCGCCCTTTGTTGTTCAAAATGAATAGTTTCGTTTTTGTAATTTTCTAGTTGTTCCAAAGTCTTAGAAGTTGAATTAATAAAATTCCACTTTTCTCGCTCTATCTCAGAGTATCCATTCACCCGAAACTGATCTGCTTCCATTTCCACTTTTCGTAAGCGCGCCCGGGCTTTTTCCAGCTGTTCAATGGCCCCTTCACGGAGTTCTTCTGAATTTCGAATAGTATTCAAAATCCTCTGTTTTCGATTATCTAATAAATCACTTAATGAAAGTAGATTCTCTTTCCATTCATTTAAAAACTTCCATGATCCTTCCTGAACCAAACATGAATCTTTCGATTCATTTGGCTCTCACGCTCAATTACTTATGGTAAATTCCCATATCTTTTTTTTTTGATGTAATGAGCCTATCCTCTATTCTCTCTCATATTCAAAAATAAAATAAAAATATCGTCGTCGAAACTAATCACTCATCCAAAACCAAAATAGCCGGAGGACTCTTCTGACCAAACAAAAATATGTAATTGTCAGCAAAAAGTTGTTTCTTTTTTTTTTTTTTTTCCAAAAGTTTTTCTTTCTTTATACACAATACATAGGTCGTCGATTCAGCATTGGATAAAAATGGGGATTTCGTCCCCCTTTTTTTTCTAATTTTATAATAGGTGGTTCAAAAAATTTTATCCATATGAGTGTTCTATATCGATAAACTATTCATTTTTGAAAGCATCTCTATATTACTATTAATATAGTGGTAGAAAGAGTACCATGCTGGGTCTGGACTTCAAGCGATTTAGCTTTAACCATGTTTAACGGTCCCACATTATTGGTTGATAGAGAATCAAAGTAGATTTACCAACGAATCACGAAATGCTATCGTTCTTACATATGATTTATTAATTTATTCAGAAGTCATTCGTGAGATCATGCACCTTTCTTTCCTAGTTCTAACGGAAAAAGTACAGCTGGTTGGATCCAGCCTATTCTTGAAATAAACAACTCGCACACACTCCCTTTCCAAAAAAGATCAATACCCCAAGCACTACACTTAGATTTATTAGATTTGTTGCTAAAATATCGGTATTAAACCCGAAACTCCCGGCGGACGGCCAGTGGCCCAAAGAAACGAAAGAATCGGTTACATTTTTCATATGATCTCCTCTTATAGATAGACTAAAAAAAAAAAAAAGAACAGAGTTCTTTTTGTATAACCTTGCCCCTGTTCTTTTTTTATATAGAAATTTTCCTATTTTTAAATCGAGTCAAAAAAGATTCGATTTAAAAATGGCGAATTACCCCTTTTTGCAATCCTTCCTAAAAGGAGTCCTTGGACTACGCTACGAACTACGGAAGGATGAAAGAAGAGTCGAAATGCTGATTCTGATTCCTCATCCGCAAATCAGCCCTTCCCGTGGGTTATTTTCTCAACGAATAAGAAATTGTAGGAATGAAATCTTGATATAATTCGAAAAAAAAGCAAATGACAAGTCCAAAGGCAATAAAATATGAAAAATATTTATTTTTCATATTTCTAAGATTAAACAAAAGGATTCGCAAATAAAAGTGCTAATGCTACAACCAGGCCATAAATTGTTAAAGCTTCCATAAAAGCTAGACTAAGCAATAAAGTACCTCGTATTTTTCCCTCCGCCTCGGGCTGTCTCGCGATACCTTCTACAGCTTGGCCCGCAGCAGTACCTTGACCAACTCCAGGTCCAATAGAAGCAAGCCCTACAGCCAATCCAGCAGCAATAACGGAAGCGGCAGAAATCAGTGGATTCATGATAAGTTCCTCATACCAAAAAAAATAAATGGTTAATGATACAATCAGCCAATCAGCCGATGAATTCTAACTTAATTATTCCATCATCGCTCATTCATCCAGTCGAAGTAAAATAATTACTTCGATATCTCTTTTTTTTTCCTATCGACAAAGTATTTCTTTGTGAATCCATACAACTTTACTTTCGTTCGTCCATTTCTTTGTTCCGAACCATTCTTTGAATTCTTCGATCTTTTTCTTGATTTCATCCGTTTATTCATTCAACTCACAGTCACAGATGAGACGGAAGGACTTCTATTGGAATCCCCATCTAAATTTACAGTAGTAGGGCAACTTAAATATATCTTTAGTTCATATATAACTAGTCAATATTTAATATCACATATACATGTCTTTCTTCCATAACGTAAACCAACTCTTCATTCATCTTAGATTCAATCGGATTCAAGAATCGTGCGTCGAAACAAGTTGTCTTATAGCACTTATATTATAATTAATATATATACCTAGTTCAAGGGCCCTCTCCGATCCGAACCAACCTATTTTTTTTGAATCCCCCTTTTTTTTAAATTATTCTCTCCTTCCTCTTTTTTTTCATTATCTCGCGCGGATGCAATCTAAATGGACAAATTGATTAGGCGAATCATTGGATAGAAATATCATTATTTGATTGATCTAAGTTCATGCAATTTCTTATTTATGAAAATTTTCTTTTGGTCAATCGCTCAATCGCTGAAAAAAACTGAAAGGGGAATCGTTCTATAAAACATCCCCTTTTTCTTTTTATTTAATTTTATTTAATCACATGTTGTAAACTACAAGAATTTTATTCAAATTATGACTCTCGAAATATTAACTATTCGGATTGGCTGACCAATATAAAACGAATATTCATTGAGGAGAGGTATGATATAAGTAGACCAACCAACCAATTTTAGGAAAAAAAGATCTTTTAGATCTCTTTCCTTTTTTTATTTTACAATTCTCTGCCCTAATCTTTTTTGCTATTACTCTAGATTGTATATAGTGAGTTGTATATTTATATTTCTTAATTCTATTTTTTTGGGCCGCGCATACGTTTCCTTGGGCTAAGGCAAAAAAAGAATCTTTCGAAAACTAGTCAATGCTAGTCAGTCAATGATGGCCAATCCATGGATTCACCTATATAAGCCATATAAAAGTTGCAAAAATAAGAGCTTGAATACCACTTGAATACCATCCAAGGAACATGACAGGTATAGGAACCACTGAAGGTACTAAAGAAAAAGAACAACAACAACTACTAATTCATCAGCTAATATATTTCCGAAAAGTTTCCGAAAAGTCGAAAACTAAGTGATAAGGGCTTTGTGAAATCTTCTAAGATGTTAATGGGTAAAAGGATTGGAGTTGGTTGAATATATTTCCCGAAATAACCTAATCCCTTTTTGGTAAGACCCGCATAGAAATATGCCACTGACGTGAGTAAAGCCAAAGCAACAGTAGTATTTATATCATTCGTGGGTGCGGCTAACTCCCCATGAGGTAATTGTATGATTTTCCAAGGTAAAAGCGCTCCTGACCAATTAGAAACAAAAATAAATAGAAACATAGTTCCAATAAAAGGAACCCAAGGACCATATTCTTCTCCAATTTGAGTTTTACTCACATCTCGAATGAATTCAAGTACATATTCGAAGAAATTCTGACCGCCGGTCGGGATGGTTTGTGGGTTCCGAACAGCTATAGTGGCTGAGCCTAATAAGATAGCAATTACAACCCAAGAAGTAATAAGTACTTGGCCGTGGACTTGGAAACCTCCTATTTTCCAATAGAAATGTTGGCCTACTTCCACACCGGATATATCATATAACCCTTTTTTGTGTTGATGGAACAGGATAGAACATTCATATTGCCCCCTGACAAAAAATAAACTTTAAAACTTTAAAATTAAAATTATTCAACCATCTCTTTCTCGACTTGACTACTGGAATCCTATAATTTAGATTTAGAATACCGATTTTATTTTTATTTTACCAACCAATCACATAATATCCCCCAGTTATATTTTTAGCTCTTTTTGAGATTCAGAACTAGTCACCGATTCCATAAATCTATGAAATTTCCAAAGTAAGTTAAGTTTTTTATCTTATTATTAATCACGGATTTCTTATATAGCTAGAACGCCCTCACAAATTGCGAATACTAATTTGTTAAGAATTAATCGGATTGAAGATATAGCATCGTCGTTCGCTGGAATCGAAATATCTGCAAATCTCAGGGTCACAATTTGTATCGATTAAACAAATTGTTGGAAATTCCCAAAGTGATACATTCTCGAAGGGCCGTATATTCTTCGTGCTGATCAACGATGATTACAATATCTGGTAACCCTGTCATATATTTAATCCCGCCCAGATATGTTTGCAAGTGGGATAATTGTCTTTTCAACATAGCCGCATCTCTTTTCGGAAGACGGTTGAGTCTCCCCGTTTTTTGTTCTGTTCTCAAGTCTCTAAACTTATGAAGTCTCGTTTCTGTAGTGGACCAATTCGTTAACATACCGCCGAGCCATTTTTTATTAACATAATGACACCGAGCCTTTATTGCAGCCCATGCTACTAAGTTAGCTGCTTTATTTTTAGTTTTAGTGCCGATTATTAAGAATTTTTTTACTTGCTGCATCAAAAAAAAAAAATCACAAGCTTCTAATAAAAAACGAGCAGTTCTAGTAAGATTTGTAATATGAATACCTTTACGCTTTGCAGCTTTGCAGAGATATAAGGGCATTTTAGGATTCCATTTCTTAGTACCATGTCCAAAAAATGAACTCTCCGGCCTTCATCATCTCTTCCAAATTGATGTTCCAATATCTTTTTGTCATTTCTCCACATATCCCCCCTTTTTCAAAAAAAAAAGAGACGAGGGTATCCTGAAATAAATAATTGTTCCGATGGAACCTTCTCTTCTACCGCAAATTAGCCGTAGATACACGACCCAAGCCATTATTCTTTTCTATTCGTTATTATCTTTATTACTAAATCAAATGACCGGACAAAATACAGATTGTTTTCAAATAAAAAGACGAATCTACTCTTAGGAATCATTAAATCCTATAAATGATTGTTCTGGTGTATCATGGAAATTCTTTGAAAAGGCAAGAATCAAAAATTTTCTGTGGTGGAACAAAAAAATCTCTCATTTCCCCCTCGAATAGATTCTTATTTTTTTTGTTTCCAAGGAATATTCTTATGTTGCCTCGAAGGGGCACCAATCCTTTGAATCCGGTACCAACGGGTATCATTCCCCCCCCCAACGTTCTCTTTCAGGCAGCCTTCTTTCAACCAATCGATACGACCCCGGAGAGCTGCTTTTGCTAAAACTCGAGCAGTTTCTTGAAAACTCGCTTCGGATATGAAACTTTGAGTATTCAGAGATGCTTTTGTTATTCCCAATAAGACGGCTTGGTAACAGATCGCTTCTTCTTCAAAGCGCCCATTCCATCCGTTCCGCTCGCAACAATCCAAATTCTCCGGGTAAAAAAACATTAGACATCCCATCTTCTGAAACCAACACTTTTGATGTTATTTGACGTACAATAATTTCTATATGCCTATTATGGATCTGCACCCTGCACCCCTCGATAAACCTTTTGGATCTTTGATCTTAAAGAAATAAACTTTGCACTATAGTTAGCTCAGCCCCAATCAAGAATCCCAAAGGAGAATCCCAAAGATTTCTTGTTATACATTCGTTCCAGCCCAGCCCTCAACCTCTTTTCGAGATTCATCGATATTGAATCAACGCACTTCTAACACCTGTTCGACTTTTTCGAAGACCCTGGAAGACCCTGCGTTATATCACCAGATCGCGATTTTTCATATATAAATGTAACTAATGTATCTCCTTCGTAAAGGATTTCCCCATAATGGCCATGAACAGTTGCTCCTGGGGTGGCCAAATAAGGCTTAGCGGATCGTATTACTACAGAGTCAACTTGAACAATTAGAACTTGACCCGGTTTTAGGTGTGGTCCATTTTTGGCTATACATATATTTTCACAAATAAACTAAACTGCCCAGACTCATTCATTGTTGACGTCTCTTCACAATAATTGTGATGGAGAAAAAAAAAATTCAAATTGAATGGATTCAAAATAATGTTACAGCATCGATCGGGATTATAAATTTTCCCATTTTCATCCATTAAATAATATTTAATAATAAATAAGTATTTAAAACTCTGTTTTAAATTGTCAAGTTGCAAATAGTTAGTTAGTTAGTTATCTGATTGTAAGTTATTAAATTATTAAAATGAATAAAAATTCGCAATTTGAAGGGCCGTTCCTAAAGGGCCCAACGAATTCCTAATTTGAATTAGGGGGTCTTTTTGAATTGATTCTTTTATCACATTGTGATATTTTACATCGTTGAATGGACCCATTCGAAAACAATTGGATGATGACAAAATTATCAAAGATTGGCATTCCTTATTTCTATTCAACAATGTATGAATAGTTCCTTGGTTTTGATTTTGGGATTCTTTAATCCTTTTTAATTGGAATAAATGGAAGAAAAAACTGATTGATAACGGATTGATATTGGTGCGATCATTCTCAGAGATCAGAGATCAATCCTGAACCCGATGGATCTTTCCTTTTTCCGGTATACAAAATAGGGGATTTTGCTAAGTCGATTTTTAGAAAATCTCGAATCAAACTATTTATCCTTATTTCAACAAAGGAAGTACGGGCCTCTTCGATAGAAGAACTTTTTTTGTCTTGGACCCAATTTAATACTAAACAAGTCCTAACTAATTGAATACTTGTGTCATAAAAAAAACCCGGTTTGCCAGTTCCATAAAGGAAGGATATAATTGACAACTCGAAGTTGCACATTATCCCTTTCCTGCAACAGATCCGGGAAGAAAAGTGTTGCTAAATTTATACCGTCCGTTATTTCATATGTGACTACAGGTCGAACCAAAACAAAATACTTTTTTTTTGGTAGGTGTGATCCGTTGGACATAGATCCAATTTTTCCATTTTTTTGATCCTTGAATTTGTTTTTCCGGTTCCTGGTGGTATCAAGACGCCACTATGTCGGGATATCTTATCCGTCTCTCCAGGAAAATGGATATCTCCAGAAAATATTTTAAGTTCAATTCTTTTTTTTTTTCTCTCGGACCAATCCGCCCACTCGGCTTCTTGTAGTTAAAGTGATTTGTGTATCTACCCCAATAATAATATTGTTATTGTTCCGTACATTATGGAAGAAGATCCGGGTAAGATATGCACTCGGGAATGAAAAAGAATCGATCCACTTTCATTTGGTATTTTTTTTAAATTCCTTGACTCCTCGATCGATACTCAATCAAATCCTCTTTTTGACGATTGAATGCACTTCTATAGTACCATATTTAGTAATTCCCGAACTCTTTCTTCTGTATCGAGGATCATCGAAATAATCGAAATAATAATAATTTTTTTTACGGAAAATACCATGTATGGG